>RYFJ01000153.1:0-1200000 GCA_003991445.1 Oryza meyeriana var. granulata | reverse complement strand
GTACCCTGTGAGGAAATATGATGCTGGTAGGCTTGCCGCGTAACTATTGATGAAATCATTACAATGCTAATAATAAAATTTATACCTTTATGTTACAACCCTCGGATAATCCCTTGGTAGCAATTCTCATTAGAGAAAACAACAGCAGTGGAACTTAGCGTACCTAGAATACCAATCCATGGGCGGCGGCTTGGGTATAGGGACGAAACCCAAATATTACATCTCAACCTGGACTAAGAAGGGGAAAAAACAAACAAATAAAACGGGTGAGTACTTTCGTACTCCGCAAGCCACTGGGAAATATGAACATGCAAGCTTGAAAGGGAGGCTGGGTTTATTTTGCAAGTCTATGTCACACCCAGATCTAGCATCACCGTACAACGACACCAAGTAGGGCGCGCCGCATGAAATCAGAGTGAACCGTTTCCCTGCGGGCGATACACCGATATTAGTCCAGGATGCAGCGCTGGTATCCATGGAAATTCAATAAATATACATTCGTTGCAAACCTTAAATAAAATAAAATAAATAAATCATATCTTAAACTTACGTTGCAGCTTCAGAACAAGCCGGAGACAGCAACGAACAGCACAGAGGCAGCAGCAGCAATGGAACAGCGGACTAAGTCCTAACACACAAGCAGCGGCTGGGAACCAGGACGAAACCCTAGTCTTCACTTCACTGCAGCTCCAGCTCCCATTCCCGTCGGAGAACTATATATATCATATATATATATATATATATATATATATATATATATATATATATAGGTATATATATATATATATATATAAGTGGTGAGTACTTACCGTACTCAGCAAACCAGGGGAACTTAGTTGGTTTTGCAGGCTTCAAAGAGAGACTGGATATTTTGTAATTTGTTTTATTGAAATCTTTTAAAATCTGAGTGTGTGCTTCTCAACAATCAGGGTGAGGTGGAGTCTCGCCTAATCAGAGTGAAAATGTATCAATATTTATTTCTCCAGTTTTCGCAATCTCAAGATTTCACATCAAACCGGCTCCCCGAGCCAAAATATTTTCTCCAGTACTTCTCGAGTCCTGCTGTCCTTGACAGCCAAGTCGATATCATTGGATGACCCACGTCCTCGACGGCACATCCTTCTCACGCGTTCCCAAACCACCACACACATTAGCAAACAGGGTGAAAGTAAAACTATTCTAAGGAATCACCTCACATCCGCTCATGACCGTGAGCATGGCTGTTCAAACAGTTTAGACATCTACAGAGAGGGTACACTTTACCCACACGACGCGACTCACTCTAGCGCCACCTCGCACTGTACGGGTACGATTGAAGACATAGAGGTTTTTGTAACAAGGCATTTCCCAAGCCCTCCTAGGTTACCCCATGTTAACTGGAGGGGTCCATGACCAACAACAGGATAGGTCCCAGACCATACTGTACCAGGAACCCAGAGGCCTTCCCGACGCCTCCTAGCGATCCACAGTCCATGACACGCAAGGCGTCCCTAGGCGACTAGTTACTCAGCCAGGCTTTCCGCATTCCACCCATGATGGTTGTAGCTGGTCATATGCTCGGATGAAATTCCGAAGGAATCGATTCTTAAAGCGACCACATAGGCATCACATACCGAACCAGCCTTGTGTTGTGAGTCTTCATTTTTAAAACTCATTTTATTTCACGAGGCACCGACCCAGGTGTCGGATTTTCCAAACATTTTGTAAAACTACATTTTACCAAAGAGGTTTCTCAAATTTTATGTTTAATGGGTGTGACCGTCAGTACTCACACAATAGTGCACGAAATACCGAGGCGCGACAATGGTGGTTACAAGAACAGAATATTGCAATCATCAAGAAAGTATTTAGATGCAGCAAGTTTAGGATGGTTCGCCAATCTGACTCGTAGACAGAACCGCACAGATCAGTGCACACTTATCGATGTAGGTTTCGTAAATAAAATTATTTACTTTCAATTATAGGCTCGATTGATCCAAGGTGACTTGCCTTGCTCTAAGTCTTCACGAGTCTTCAAGAAATCGTCGCGAAATCTGCTCCGAAACGATAATTTAGTACTATGCGCAAACAGATAAAATCAACACAAAGACCAAGAAAAGGACTCTATTTAGTACTACTAATAGTGCCAGTAGATAGATCTCAATTTTAGAGAATTATTGGAGTTGGAACGGAGTCAATCGGATCAACGGATTAAAAGATATGAATTTCTGAAGGTTAAAAGAATTTTTGGATCACTGGAAATGAAATATTCTCGGAATTATCCTCTTTGGGTCGCTGATAAAGGGGGCCACTGATGGCACTGGGCCACGGGTTAGCGGGGAGGGAGGACAGTGTGGGCCAGTGGTCACTGACATTAGGCCCTATTGACATAGGGGCTGTCATGTCAATGGGAGAAGGGGAACAAGGTTGGTGGGCCGTGGGAAGAAGGTGGGGCTTGGTTGTCAGCCTCACTGAGAAGGGGTGCACGGTGCGGGCGTGAGGTGAACCAGGAGGGAAAGGGCCCAACATCGGTGGGCACGTGTGCATGGACCGAGTCCAAACAAGCAACAGAGAGAGAGAGAGGAGAATGGGATAGGTGCATGGGTGTTTTGCGGTGGACCAAGGAGGTTGGGCCCACCCGCCATTGACTAGATCGTGGAGCGGGTGCACTCACGGGATGGCCGAGCCACATGTCGGCGAGGCCTTGCGCGAGAGAGCGGGTGGATGCACAACTTGGCTCAGGAGGGGGCCACACAGCAGTGAGCGCGAGGGTAACTTGGTTCCGTCCGGCGGGATCGGACGGTGTTGCGGCGGCGGGATCGAAACGGTGAATGATGGCGAAGGGCGGTGAGCGGCGGCGCTAGCGGGGAGCGGAGGTCAAGTGGAACCAAATGAGCAGCTCGGATTACGCCGGGGATAAGCGACGGCGGCCGGCGACGGGATGCCGAGGCGGCGAGGAGAGGAGAAGAGAAACCAGGGACGACGATCATGGTGGCGTCGAGGGAAGGAATGGGGAGTAGCATGCTTCGGCTAGCGCACGTATGTCCGAGACGCATGGTGCATGCTCAAGGTATAGGGGAGTAGCTCACCAATGGAGTTTGGGTTCGGGGCGGTGACTTGGACCGAAGGACGGAAAGGGGAAGAGCCAAGCAATGGTGACGACGTGAGCGGCGCGGGTGGCAGGGTTCCGAGCTAGAGAGGGGGCAATGTCCACGGTGCTCCGCCCAGTTTGGCGATGGAGCTCGAGGCGGCCAAGCGGCAGTGGGGCAGCCGGGCTTCGAGGTGACATGCGGCCGGTGGCGTCCGAGAAGGAGAGCGGAGAAGGGAAAAGAGGAAGCCTCGGGGAGGGGGGGTATTTATTGGGGTGTAGAGCTGGACTAGGTCATTTGGGCTCGGGCTTCAATCATGGAGTCCAATCATGGACGAGAGAGAGAGAGAGGGGCAAGTGGCTCGGTGTGGCGCGGAATCTCCCGAGCGGTGAAATTGATGAATGGCGTGGATGCCAGGGGCGGCGAAGGTCGGTCTATCCAACAGCGTCTTTTGAAAACCGCGCGCAGGGAGCAGGCGCGCAAGAGGATGACAATGGCCGGCCGCGGGTGGTTGAGAGGAGGTAGCAGGCGGAGACCGGCGGGATGGTTCCCGAGCAGCGGCGGCCGGCGGTGGGGCAAGGATTCCCTCGTGGCAGCCGAACGGCCAGGCTTGACAGTGACCTTGTTTGGGTTTTGGGGAGGCGGTGGAGCTCTGATGGCTCTCCGGGGAAGCAGAGGGCCACGGCAGGAGGAGGATGGCTAGGACGGTGGCAATGGCGGCTTTTATAGCTGCGGTGGCAGGGGCGCGAGGACGACGGTGGGCTAGCAGGGGCGCCTTGGGAGTTGACTCACAGCAGTCTGTGGCGTGCGCCACACCCTTCGAACCAGCAGGTAGATGAGGGTCGCGTCGACGGCGACGTACAACTTTGGCACAGAGTGGATGGTACGGCGAGGCGAGGCAGATGCAAGCAGGAGGGGAAAGTCAGGGAAAAGATGGGACGTGTGTCGGGTACGCGCGCGGTGAGCATGGGGCACGGGCTCGTCGGCGAGATTCGCAGCGGGCATAGGTGGCCGCGGTGATGCGACACATGGCGTGGTGGGATTCGTGGCCATGCAGGCAATCGATAGGGCGCGGATGTCATTGGGGTGATGAGGCATGCGTCCTGGCCGGCAGGATTTGACGCGAGCAGTGTAGGCGCTGATGGCCGGTGATGGAGACGGGATGGTGCGCGTGGCATAGGCGGTGGCACGCATGCATGCTGGCGAGACCGACAAGATTTCTGGCCATGGCGGGTGGGGAAGCGACGGGGCGAGAGTGGCACGGAGGTCCTCGCGTCGGCGAGGCATCGTGGTGATGTGACGGCACAGAGCGGCTGGTCGCAGAGGAGTGCGGCAGCATCCTTGAGTTGGCATTTGATCGAGCATGTGGTATGCGTGCGTCGCGAGCTCAAAGGAGGGAGGCAACCACGCGGATGATGGTGGTGCGAGCGTCCGCTAGATTTGACGCGGTGCGGGTCCTGGTAAGTAGCAAGAGGGAAAGGAGTAGTCGTCCGTGCGGGAGGCAAAACGGCAGCCAACGTGCGGCTGTGGGCCGTGGCATGGGAGAAAGAGGCAGGAAGGGAGAGGCGGCATGGGCCAGGTTAGTGATGGGCCGTTGCGGCGGTTGGGCTAGGGTGGCCGAGGCCCTTGCGAGAGAGAAGGGAGGAAGAGGGTGTTGTAGAACAGCTACTTCGATAGATCGCCTAGATCCGTTCCTTCCCTCCTGCGGCAGATGAGGCGTCGAGAAGATGTAGAAGACCGTATCCCTTCCTGCACAATCACCGCAGAAGAAGACAATGAACACAGGAGACACAGATATATGGGTGTTGCTTTCTCTTTATTAATCAATGATCAATATGTACAATGAAGGCACCCCTATCTCTCTATTTATAGGTAGAGAAGGCTAGAGATAAGAACCAAATTTATCTCTAACTAATTCGGATTGGTCCACAAGAAAGAATTTTATCTCCTAAAGAAATAAGGATTCTAACACCCCCCCCTTGGACCTATCCGCGACCAACTCATGCCTCGTCAAAACTCCTACCAAAACCCAATGGAAAAAAAGGCTAGGAGAAAGAGTACATAGTTACCGTCATGCGTCACACACCGTTACCTCGTTAAAAACCTTTAGGAGGATCACAAGCTCCACTCAACTAAGGAAAAAAGAGTACAACGTTGTGGACTCACCGATCCATTGACTAGGTTGTGTTCAGGGGTTCCACTCCCCTTGAACCCCTGCAAGTCTCTAAGTCTTCTCATCCCACTTTCACGAACAAACTTTTAGAAAGTACAAGCTAGGAGAGACTTAGTGAACAAATCTGTCAAGTTGTCACATGACTTGGACTGCAGGATTTTTACTTCCCCTTGCTTCTGAAGCTCATGAGGATAGAAGAATTTTGGAGCAATATGCTTTGTCATATTGTTCTTAATATAGCCTAGCTGGATCTGTGTGACACATGTTGCATTATCCTCATAGATAATGATGGGGGTATCGGGGATACTCAAACCACATAATCGCTCAATATGGTGAGTCATTCTTCTAAGCCATGCACACTCTCGTGAGGCTTCATATAGTGCAATAATCTCTGAGTGGTTTGTAGACGTCGCTACCAAAGTCTGTTTACTATACTGCCACAAAATGGTTGTACCACCACAAAGAAACACAAAACCAGCTTGAGAACGGGCATTATGGGGATCAGATAGATATCCTATATCTGCACAGCCCACCATGGTTAAGTCTCGTTGCCTTGGAAAGAAGAGGTCGAGATCTTGCGTATCCTGGAGGTATCTGAGTACTGTCTTAATGCCAACCCAATGTCTCCTAGTAGGAGACGCACTGTATCTTACTAGTAGATTTACCGTGAACGCAATATCAGACCTGGTGCAATTCGCAAGGTACATCAGTGCTCCTATGGCGCTTAAGTATGGGATTTCCGGTCCCAACACTTCCTCAGTCTCACTCCTAGGACGGAATGGGTCTTTGTCCCGATCAAGGGATCTCACAACCATGGATGTCTTCAAAGGATGAGCCTTTGACATGTTAAATCTCTCAAGGAACTTTCTATTATAGGTCGACTGGTGCACTAAGATCCCGTTAGGGAGATGCTCGACTTGTAGGCCCAAGAAAAACTTGGTCTGACCCAAGTCTTTCATCTCAAACTCCATCTTAACATAGGCAGCCACCTCCTCAATGTCCTCTGCGTGGCCAATGATGTTCAAATCATCGACATAGACTGAGATAATACAAAAACCCCTTTGAGACTTTCTGATAAATACGCAGGGACAGTCCTACTATTGACGTATCCTTTTCCCAAAAGGAAGTCACTCAGTAGGTTGTACCACATACGACCAGACTACTTTAACCCATGCAGCGATCTCTCCAATTTCACACTGTACATGTTGCGATTTACTTTGTTCGGGACCTTCAACCCGTCAAGGACATGCATGTAAATCTCCAAATCCAATGATCCGTAAAGATATGAGGTCACCACATCCATCAATTACATTTTCAATTCCATGCCAGCTGCCATAGACATCAAGTATCAGAATGTTATGCCACTCATTACAGGAGAATAGGTTTCATCATAATCGATGCCGGGTCTCTACGTGAACCCTTGTGTTACAAGCCTCGCTTTGTATCTCACCACTTCATTGTTTTCGTTCGCTTCCGGACAAAAACCCACTTGTACCCAACAGGGTGCACAGTGGGGGGCGTTAGACTTACTGGCCCAAAGACACGTCTCTTAGCAAGTGAGCGTAATTCCGTTTGTATCGCTTCTTTCCATTGGACCCAATCAGAGCGCTTACGGCACTCTGTCATGGACTTAGGTTCATGATCATGATCCATCATGTTAGCGATTTTAGAAACAAAATTTATGTCGATATATGTAGTTTTTCGGTCATACAATTCTCCTAAAACAGCATAGTTTGTGGCAATTTTCTTATTTATTTCCTCATCATGGTTTCCCAAAACAGGAGAGGGTTTCGATTCGTCAGTAGGACTAGGTGCGCGCGCTAGTCCATTAGGGCCTCTACCCTTCTGGTGTACATCCCCTGGACGGGTCTCCTTAGAGACTACTGAATGGGAGTGTGATGCAGGCGGCTCCGTATTCAGCTCTTGCAGATGTCTCCGCTTAGCCTGAGTCGGACCATCCGGGTTTCTCCCCCTCTTCCTAGGCCTAGGGGTTGGAGTAGAGTCTCCCTCCATGGGTATCTCTACTCTCTCCAGTGCATTTGCCGCAGGGGTATGCAACTTCGACACTCCTCTCAGATCAGTGAAAGCGTCTGACAGATCATTGGCTAAGTTTTGAAGGTGTATGATACGTTGAACTTCCCGTTCAATGTCTGGCGAACGCAGGTCAAGAGTATGGATATTGCTCGAGTTCCATTCTATTTTACGGCACTCTTTAGAGTCGAGGTACTTTCCTCCCCCTAATGCCGGAAAATGCTCTTCATTGAAGATGCAATCAGCGTACCGAGCCTTAAACAGATCCCCAGTTTTAGGCTCCAAGTAGTAGATTATGAACGGAGACTCATAACTCACATAGACCCCACCTTACAGTACGGTCCCATAGTCGTATGCTAGGGTGGTGAGATCAGCACATACACAGTACAACCAAACTTACGCAAATGGGAAACCACCGGTTCTTGACCACACGCCAGTTGATGGGGAGAAGCAGAGTGATATGCAGACGGTCTATACTGGATTAGCTTTGCAGCGTGCAATACTGCATGGCCTTAACATGTAGTGGGCAAATTGCTACCCTGTAGCGATGGCCTGGCAATTAACTTGATCATTTTTATCAACGACTCAGCAAGGCCATTTTGAGTGTGAACATGAGGAACAGAATGCTCTACATTAATGGCTAAGGCCATACAATAATCATTGAATGCCTTTGATGTGAATTTACCCGCATTATCCATCCGAATCGTTTCGATGCGGTTCTTGGGGAACTCCGCACGCAAACAGATGATCTGCGCGATAAATCTGGCAAAAGCATGGTTCCTCGTAGACAGCAAGTATACGTGGCTCCACCTTGTAGAGGAGTCAATCAACACCATAAAATATCTGAATGGCCCAGACCAAGAGTATATGGGTCCACAAATATCCCCTTGGATTCTCTCAAAGAACCGTAGGGGTTCGACCCTCAACTTCTCAAAGAATAATCGAATGTTCAGTTTTCCCGTTGCACAAGCGGGACATACAAACTCCTTGAAGAAGTTTTTAGTGTTTATGCCATGACCTAGCTAGCTAGTGACTATTTTCCGCATCATAGTCAATCTAGAATGACCTAATCTCTCATGCCAGATCTTGAAAGACTCTAGGTTTCTATAGATTGTCTGCATTGCAACATATTTATTTGGGGGTTTTATTTTAGTATAGTACAGTCCATCGGAGCTCCCTGGCATCTTCTCAACCACTGTGGTCTCATCGTTCTTAGACAATGTCATCAAGAGAAATTCATCTCTTCCTTCACATGTTGTGGTGAGGTGGTAGCTGCAACATCAAATATCCTTAAAAGTAAGGAGCGTGCGTTCAGCACTTGGGTATAGGAACGCTTCTTCAATGAAGATCCTTGTACCCCTAGGGAGGACGATAGTGGCTCGCCCTGAGCCAACTATGCGACCATTACTCCTAGCAATGGTGAGGATGCTCTTATCTCGCTCACGCAATGTCGTAAAGTACTTAGTCTCCCGTAGTATCGAGTGTGTTGCCGCGCTGTCAACCAAGTATGTCTTGGGCTCCATTGAATCGTACTACACTTGTTCTATATGAGAGATATTGATTCAGTTCATTATCAATGAAGTGAAAAGCAAGAACATAGAACAAGACAAGGCCAATATAACTCAACAGGAAAACTTTATTAATGTAAAGGACCATCCTAAACACACTGACCAGGATGCATAGCATCTTTATTACATAAACAACTCATTGTTCTACTAAAAAAAAGGATTACATTGACCAAAATGATAACCTAGACTTAAGACTCATGACTGATAACTTGGGAACTACTACATGTCCCCATATACATCCTCCTGGTCATTACCCAAGAGGTCCTCACCCTCCATGTCGAAGTCCCCGAGATCTCCATAATCATCCTCAAGGCCAGCATCAGCATCTACAGCAGCCTTGGGATCAACATCCATGGCAGGACCATCAGTAGCAACAGTAGTAGACTTCTTAGGAACTGCAGTAGGTTCCTTAGGAGTAGGCTTCTCACCAGTCATTGGCACCTGGACAAAGTGAGATTCTGGGCCCTGCCTCTTTTTCCAGTCCTGGTACATCTCAATGAGATGAGGTTTTGTAGTGCAGTTGCACGCCCAATGCTTCGTTGAACCGTATTTGAAACAACCCTCACCACCCTGCTGAGATCCTCCAGTAGCACCAGCATTGGCCTTGCGCTCCTTGCGGCTACGGGGTTTCTTGCCCTGGTTGGCGGCCTTCTTGAACCTCGTCTCATTTGGCAGTGTGCAATTCCCGGGTCCCTTTCCCTTAGAAGAACCCTGTCTAGAACTCTAACCCTTCTGATGGACAACGTGAGCCTCTAGAGTGGGCTGCGAACTAACAGGACTAGCGTTGTAGTTGGCCATTAGAAGTTTGTTGTGGACTTCAGCGTTCAACAGCGACTGGATAAGCTTTGAGTACTTGACGTACTTAGCCTCGCGGTACTGCTCTTGCATCATCGAGTTTTTGGGGTGGAAAGTGTCAAGAGTCTTCTCAATCATATCCACGTCTGTCACCGCCTAGTTACAGAAGCGAAGACGATTGATGATGCGGTGTACGGCACTGTTGTAGCTCTCCACGGTCTTCAAATCACAAAACCAAAGTTGAGCTCAGTCTGCTCTAGCCTTCGGGAGAATAGCAGTTTTCTCGGCGGTGTAGCGTTCCCTAAGGGCCTCCCACAATGTGAGAGGTTCACATAGCTCAAGGTACTCAGCCTTGAGATCCTCATGGATGTGCTTCCTGATGACCGCAAGTGCCCTTGCTCGCTTCGCTACTGGAAGCGGAGCTACACTAGCCCCATGCTGACGGATGGCCTCAGATAGCTCCATCGCGGAAAGATGGATTTCATAGTCCATGGCCCAGGTCTGGTAGTTCGCCCCATTAACGGGGAGAACAGGGAACTCTTTTGTTGAAGTCTGCGTCAGACATGGCCTGTTGTCATGGAAAAAACCAACGCCATGTTAACTTGCATGAAAACAAAGTCACAGAACAATGCAATGTAGTCGTATGTAATTACTGGTATTTTCCTAGAATTTATCTTGCATTTACCGATTTTCTGTGATTTTTATTGGCCTTATGGCAATAAATTAATAATTTTATGCCCACAGAAAAAATATCACACATGCAAGAAAAAAACAAACCCAAATAATGCTTCGAAGGAAGAGGTCACTATACTAGGTGATTACACATTTTTATGGAAGCATAGTAACCTAGAATCATATTTAGATTATATAGTTGGAGTTGCATCAAATTTAAAAGCAAATAAATTCTTAAAAACACCATCACATGGTTATTAACGAATCCTGGGACTCACATGCAAGAAACCAACTAAACAAAGGTTTACACAGCAAGTTTACAGCTACTAAACACAAATTGATGTAATTTCTAATAAATTAAGGGTTCAAACTATAAATATTACATGAACAGTGAACTGTCAGCGTAAAAATCAACCTTTCTAGGGACTTAAACATAAATTATCAATAAAACCGAATTTAATCAGGCCGAAAACGCCATCGGACTGTGATCTTATTGGGCTGCTCGCACAGAACGTGGTCCAAATGCCAAATGGTCTGAATTTCGAATTCAAGGCCCATCTATAGTTTCAGATTTATTATTTTTATTAATTTGTGTATGGGCTGGTCGGTGCTGTTGGGCCAAAAGCGGTCAGGCGGTGGCAGGTCGGCCCAGCCGGCCCACCCAAATGACCGAGAGAGGGGAAAGGGGGAAATAGGGTTTCCCCTATCCCCACCGGCACTCACAGCGGCGATGGAGAATGCCGACTATCAGTGGCAATGGAGATAGAGGCGGCGCACGAAGAGGAGGTCGGCTGGTGACCCATCGACTGCCTGGTGGCAAGACGGCGGCAGCGGCTTCGCTCCCATGCGGCAATCGGTGCGGCTGTGGCTCGGCGTTGTGCGGCAGATTTCCACCACGACCCACACATCCTCAAGACGGCGGCGAGGGAGAGCTCAACGTCGACAACCGAAGCTCTAGCGACGACAACTGATTCACATCCAACCACGGCGTCCCGGTGGATCCCAATCCAAGGTTGGCGGCCGTTCGTCCTATCGACCTCCCACCACAGCTCTAAGGCACGTCGGTGAGAAATTGACGACGGCGGCTGCCCGTCCTTGGTATCATGTCCTGCGGCAACGGCGTCATGGAGGTATTCCGGTCACGGCGTCCCAGCGGAGTCTCGATCCTCTGGCGGCGGCCAGTCGTCCCATCGTCCTCCCACCACGGCTCAACGGCGGCGTCGGTGAGAGTTCAACAGTGGCGGCTGCCCTGCCTCGGCATCAAAAAACCAGCGGCAGCGACAACGTGGGTTTAGGGCTTCCTCCGATGATGGTGGTCTCTCATAGCGGCACCGGAGGTAAGGGCTAGTGGCGCTTCCAGTAGCGACAGCGAGCGGCAGCCATGCGCGTAGATCAACCCAACAGAGCGGGCGATTCCACGACGGCGGCGGCGGCTCCCGGTGTGGTATCCATCGGAGAGAGAGAGAATAGAGAGATGCGGGGGGGAACGCGAGGAAGACGACTGGTTTGGCCCAGCCGAACCGGGTTCGCTTCCAGAACAGGGAAAAACGATCAATTACAATTTATTGCACACGGTTTTATTCCGGTTTTCTTAAGTTATCAACAGATGCAATTGTAGAGTAAAAACAGGAAATAAATCTACTGCTAATAACAGATCTACTACAAAACATGCATCTAAAAAAACCAAAGAACAAGCATCCACCAGTCTAAAATCAATCTACAAATTGATAAACAACCAATTTTGTTACTGTAGATTGATTAGCGCGAGAGGATTCGACGTCAGCCCAACCGGTAGAGCTACTGATAATGTGTTGTAGAATGGCTACGTCGACACATCGCCCAGCTTCGCTCCCTTCCTTCCCGCAGCAGATGAGGCGTAAAGAAGATGTAGAAAACCGTATCCCTTCCCACATAATCACACCACAGAAGAAAACAATGAACACATGAGACATAGATATAGGGATGTTGCTCTCTCTTTATTAATCAATAATCAATGTGTATAATGAAGGCACCCCTGCCCCTCTATTTATAGGTAAAGGAGGCTAGAGATAAGAACCATAAATTTATCTCTAACTAATTCGGATTGGTCCACAAGAAAGAATTTTATCTCCTAAAGAGATAATGATTCATAACAGAGGGAAGCAGGCCGGCCGGGTTGCTGCGGCTGTGGCCTAGGTGGAAAGGGGAAGAAGAAGAAGGGTAGTTGGGCTAGGAGGAGGGAGAGGAGGAACGGCCCACTATCAACAGGAGATCTTGGTAATTTTTAGTGGTTTGATTGGAGAGAAATTTAGACATTTACTTTTGAGATCTGAAATCAAAGTTGATTTTTTTCTTCAGGAAACTTTTAGGGGGTCAAGGATGGGACATTTGACTGGAATTTATAAGCCTTAGAAATGATAATTGTCTCTTAGATGGATTCCAATAGATAGGATGAGAGGGGTTTTCAAGTAAATTTTAGAATAAATTTTGGTATTTGAATTTACCTTTGAAGCCTGTACTTCAGGAAAAGTGGGGATTCCAAGGGAATAATTTTAGGGTTAGGATTCTGATCTTTCGGGGTGAATTTGATTGAATCCCAATAAGTTTGTAGATAATGGAGTGAAGAAAAACATTTATAGGAATTTCGGGAAGTTCTTGCCTAAACTTCTAGTATTTGAAATACAGGGATTTATCGAGAACACAAGGAATCTTATTTGGATGGATCTTGACATAATGGGGTGGGAACTCGAATAGCTTTTGGCTAGGGTTTAGGATGATCATTTGGATTTTAATATTTGAAAACTGAGGTTTATGCTTTAGATGGAAGAGCCTGGATCAAAAATTTGAATTTGAAGGTGAGGTTTTAGCAGGGAAAATATTTTGGGCGATATTTTGACTTTTGAAATGGGGTTTGATCTAGAGAGATTTCGATTGCCTTGGGAAGAGGATCAAATAGGAAAATTTAGAGGGATCTCAATGGGATTCTAATTCGAAACTATTATTTAAACTATCGATATCTCTAGGAAACTAAAGGAGGGACTTTGGCTGAGATTAAGACAAAGTTTGAACTCGGTTGGATTTGGATAATTTCAAAGAGGGAGGAAAAGGGGGTTCCAAAGGAGGGTTTGATTTCGAGATTCAATTTCCGAGGGTCGATTTGTGAGTGATTTAGAGTTACAAGAATTGATTTAATTGAGATCTTTGGCATGTTTCCTAAATACATACAAAGAACCAAAATTTTTGAACATACACTTTGATTAAAATAGTTTTTAACGGGAACACAGAAACTGGGGTGTTACAATTACCAGAGTTCAAAATTTGTCCTAAAACAAGTTGATTCCTAACTTTACATATCTTCGGTCTATAAATCAAGAAATTTTATTCCTTTAACACCCCTTACTTGCCCACCAATCAATACTACTTTCCTACTAATAAGTGGCAATATAGTCTTTTCTCCTCACCACTAAGGTAGTGTTTGCTTGTGCTTATTATCTCGTTTTCCGTTAGCACGCTTCCCGAAATGTAAAACTAGTGTGTTTTTTTTTCAAAAACTTTCTATATGGAAGTATCTCTAAAAAATCAAATAGATCCATTTGCAAGTTTCTAATAGTTAATACTCAATTAATCACGCACTATGTTTCTCGTTTTGTATGAGGCTTATAAGCCAACACAAAATGCACAAGAGAACACGCCCTAAAGTTATGTCGGGATGCGAGGGTTTGATTTATTTTGGAACAGAGGATGTATTTGTTAAGTTTATTTCTTAAAATATCTAATGCATCGCTATATTAAGTGGATAACAGGTAATTTCTTAGTGAATAATCTATTTCAAATGCTACCTTAAGCAACATCTCTTTTTTCTCGCAAAAAAAGGAAAAATGTCATGAAGTGAGTTTAGCTCGACTAGTTAGGTTCCTTGTGATGGAATCTGCTATCTAGGTTCAGGTCCTAGATTTGGCATAGGTGCTCGGCCCAATCTTTCGTTGATGCTTATAGGGGTAGGATATGCATGTATATGTTTATAGGAGTGAGTGTGCACATATTTATATAAGCACCTGTGTTTATATTGTGTTTCTCAAAAAAAGAAAAAGAAAAAATGCCTATTAGGGCCGGTCCATTATGGGGATCTAAATTCTGAACGGGCTAGTATCGTTTTGTCAGTTTAAGCCCATTAACTTCGGAAGTCCTACACTACGCATTGTAGTGCTGTCACTTTGGGTCCAAAACTAATGGACCGACATTCAAACACTAACACATATTCGTTGGGTTATACTTCTCTCGGTTGATTTTTATAGTAGTTTCAATTTGAAAATTAAAAATTGTCAATTTTGACCAACGACTAGTTAGATTAATACAGATACATCTATTGCAAAAAATTATACGAATAGACCATATTTAAAGTGCTTTCACATAGTATTGATATTATTAAGAATATAATTATGAGAAATCGATGGCCAAATTTATTTTTTTAGAACACTTTTTTTCTCAAAATACGCCATATAAAAATCAGCCAGCGTAGTAAGTTATAAACTTAAAAGAGCAAACCATTTATCTTGAAATATACAATTTCCATGTACATTTCATATTTCGAATTCTTTGTCTGAACGGAAACCAAATCCACAAATTAAATTGTAAATCCTGGGAGGGAATTAGAACCGACAATTCAACAGTACGTGTCGCACGCTGTTTACTCTTCCCCAAAAACAGAAGCGCTGCACTACATCACGTGTAGAACAGTTCAGCATCGTGGTCCTTGACATATTTTACTTGTATCGTTTTTTTGACGAATCCAAATGTCAAACTTTTTGACCTTACAAAAGCCTCAAGTGGTCAGCAGTTCCGGTTGTTGGCAAAGACCAACAACCACAGGGGTTCAGACTTTCAGGTCATTTTTTTCTTTCCCAAAGAACATCTTTGTGGTCGTTTTTTTTTGCTCTTCCCATTGCCAATCTTGGAGAGCTACATAACGGGAGAAAAAGATCAGAGGAAAGCTTGTGTCTTTTCAGAAGAAAGGTTACCTGAGCTGAATTGTGATACAGTTTATGGAATTACACCAGTGATCTTTGAAACAAGATCGGACCAAAATATGGAAATGCTGAAACAGACTGACATTTATTAAGCTGTTCTCTGACATCGGAATAAGACATGACACAAATGAATATTTTCGAAAAGAAATGAATGAATTAATGCATTCAGTTACAGGACATGGTACAATCATGTCCATATCATCAAATCATCACAGTACACCTTGGTCTCTGCTCAAGATGTCAAACAAAACAAAAGAATGGTCCTCGAATCATGTACACATGAACGTCGAAGTTCAGAGATCTTTGATGAATTGTCTCAAAACTCTGCATTTTCTTCCTACCCTATCTACCTCCAACTGATCAAGAATCAAATCCTTGAGAAATTACTATACACCTTATGTGCATCTCTTCTACCACACAGGGTGGGTAGCTAGCTAGCTAAGCTAGCTTGGCTCAGCTAGCAGCAGTGTGTGCGAGAGTTGGACCCCGACTTGAGGTCGCCGAGCATGTCGACCACCATGCCGATCCCGCCCTCCAGCCATCCCTCGCCCTTCAGCGTCCTTGCCGAGACGGCCATGACGCTGAAGATCTGCAGCAAGAACAGCACCAGCACCACCGTCCTCGCCATCGCCGCCATTGTCGCTGCAATTGATGTCTCTTCTGTTCAGACAGGGCACAGAACGATGAACAGGAGAAGAGATCAACACAAGATCTTCCTTGCTGTTCAGGCTGAGTTGGATTCAGAATATCTCTCGTTGTTCAGATGCCGAGCTTTGGTTGCTTGTTGCTTGCTGATCTCTGAAGAATGCAGGATGAATCGATCATATATATACGTGATGGTTGCCGGATTAGGTGAAGTAGAGTTGTGATACGTGTTTTTGGCTTTGTCGTGTTGGAAGAATCAGTCGCTGTTTCCGAGTCTTGCGACATATTCCAAATATTTGACCCTTTTGACGGTTAAAATAGTATTGGCCAGCAGCTTTTATTCTCGCCAAAACCAACGGACCAGCAGGAGGCTAGTTACGACGTCGACTTTTCTCATGTGTGCATATATGTCAAATCTATGAATTAATTAATATTCCCTCGCAAAAAAAATTATTAACATCTATGGATAAAAAAATCCTAGGAATTAGACTCTTCAGAAATGCAAAACATTTTAGTTTGGACCAATCTGGAGATATATAAGTATATATACATAGATATTAACGATCTTATTGACTGGTTATTAGCAGAGAAAGACCGTTTCTGTACACAGCAGCAGGTGCATACATATTGCAACTTTCCTGGCTCCCTCCCTTTCATGACCAAGACCAACTACCCATGCATTGATCCATCGGATTTCACGCTCTCGCTGAACACATTTTTGAACCCTAGCTCGCGTCGAAGATCAACCAGAGATAATATTCATATTCTTTTGTTTGACCACGAAACTAGTAAGTCACCCACAATATAAATGAAAATGGCATGCATTTCCATTATGCAGTAATCCAATTTAGCTGCCTACCAGTCGAGCAAGCACGCGAACTGTCCAAGTACTCAAGTGTGTGGACACCAAAAAAAAAAATTTTCTTTCCTCGTGGGAGACAAAACGGCATTCAGACTGAACGAGTCTTGCACGAATTAATTAATCCTCCGTTATTTTCTTTGTGTTTGAAGTTTGAAGCGTGTGTGTGCAACCATTAACGAGATCAGAAACTAGCTCTTGAATTTCAATAATGATAATAATATGCATGCCAAGAATTGACTTCAAAGTTCAGACCAGGCATGCAGACAGTGTACATACACCGATCAATACAAGTAAGCAACCCATTCATCGTCTATATAAACGAGCTCACCATGGCAGGTTCTCTTCAATCTCTTACACATTGTCTCCCTGAACCTGCCTGCTAGCTCGATATACCGAGCAAAGCCTGACGAAGACAATGGTGGCGATGACGAAGGTCGCGTTGCTGCTGCTGTTCTTGGTGCAGATCATGAACGTCCTCGGCGGCGCGGCGGCGGCGAGGCCGCTGCAGGAGGAAGCAGACGGCGCCGTCGGCATGGTGACGGAGATGCTCCGCGGCGCCAAATCGGGGCCCAGCGGGGGCACGCACTTCCCCTAGAAGAACATAGTAGAGATCAATATAACTCTGACGAACTGTTCCTGAACATTACTGGTTCACTCTTGGGTCGAGCAGATAGCCTTAGAACATTGGCAGAGATGACTCGCCACTTAATTAATTTGCTCTTGGAATAGTTTGCTTTGTACTTTACGAAGAATACAAAGTTTTTTTACAACTTTCTAGGGAAGATTTGTACAGATTTTCGTTTTGTTTCCTTTATTTCAGAGATCAAGATGTAATCATATAGGAGTATGTCAGTATGCTACATGATTTGTCCTTTTTTTTAATAACTGGCAATGCTTGTTCTCTTATTTTAAGGCTCAGTTCGAATCTATCGACCGAACTGCTAAACGATATGTTTTTTTACAAAATTTTTTATATAAAAGTTGTTTTAAAAATCATATTGATCCTTTTTTAAGTTTAAAATAATTAATACTTAATTAATCATATATTAATGACTTATCTCATTTTACGTGATCTCGTTTCTCTACCTTCTTTTATCTCCTTCAAACTATCCCTAACACTGATCAATAATGTTTTTATATTATATGATTTTGTATATTGAAGATCATTTTTTTCAAGTACAGAAAAGACAAACACGTATATATATCACTATGACCACACACATATGAGTAAATCCACTTAACACATGCTGCAATAGATTGATTCATGCATTTTGGATCATACTTCACACTAGTGCAACATATAAGGCATTTTCTGTCCACCGCGTAGGGATTAATATTACAAACATGCACCAATATATCCTTATATGTGCCAGTTCTAAAAAAACAGCATATACAAGTGCAATATCATACGTGCCGGTTTTAAATAAGAATCGGCACATATGTACCTACATATATCCCTAACCAACACATATGATGCCACTACTTCTATATGCATTTTTTACCTAATTTTTCTATATGAAGTCAGATAAAGACAAACTTTATATTAAAATTATAGGCTCGACAAGATCTATAACTTTACGATTGACAACCTTTTCATTTGACATCGTTTACATGTCCAAATATGCGCTTAAGTTCTCAGATCTATTTGAATAAACGGATTTTAAAAATTTTCAAATGACTTTAGATGGAAACAAACTCTATATAAAAGTTGTAGAGCTTGATGAAATATATAACTTTGTAGTTGACTATCTTTTCTTTTAAACTCATTTAAGGTGCCAAATATGCATTATATGTTTTAGACAGAGTATTCAAAAGAATAACATCTATTATATAGATCAAGAATACTTGATAGTTAATATGGTAAGAAGCTATGCATGAAAAGTTGGGTTCTAGATTCGAATCCTATATATACCGCACACACGCATTTCATGCAAAAAATCGCGTGTGAAGTATAGGTGCTTAGTCAAATACAAAATAATTTTTAGGTTTATCTTTTGCCCAGAAAAAACGTAATCGTTCCTTTGGCTATCCTTGAGATGGTACCGGAAGATACCATATTTTCTAGTGTAAAATTTGGTATCTCTAGATACTTAGGTACCTCAAGGTATCATAATATTTAGTGTACATTTTTGATACCTCAAAATACTTTCTCAAAAACCGTAAAATTTCCGTTCTCCTTTTGTTTGAACTCCGGACCTTTGAAGCGTTAAACGTGTAAAACAACCCCAAAATCAAATACATAAATCACCCTAGCTAGACCTGTAGTTTACAAAATCCAAACAACCTCCGTTCTTTAATTGCTGCGATGTTCACTGAGGGCTATGTGATTTTTTTTTCACGAAGGTGTTTATAGGGATAAAATGTACGTGTGTAGGCTTTGTGCGCGTCCACGCAGTGGCGGAGGACCCGTATGGCAAGGTCTGGCACTCGCCATACCTCGCCTCGGGGCACGAGTACCCCCTACACCTGGGCAACCGTTCAGCGTCCGCCCGCCTCCAATCTGCCAATCACCATGGACGGTGTGATGTGAGCTGCAAGAGAGACGAGAAGGAGAAGAAAGAATGAGGCCAGCTGGTACTAGGCCTATAGGCCTTTCAATTTTTAACTAAAGTGATGTAATGTGGGCTGGAATATTCTCAAGTAACCCAGCAGCACCATCTGACTTCTGAGTGGGGGAAGGCCTTGCCAGCTGGGCACAGGGCACGTACCGTTGCCGCTAGCCGGCAGGGATACAGCTGCAGGGGTTGGAGTACAGAGGAGCAGCTATGGGGGAAGACGTGGGGCGGCGGAATTTTTACTGTTACTAATTTAATTTTTTTTTAAATTTACAAAACTAATTTTCGGTTTGAATCATTTGCAAAACTAGTCTCTTGCTGCCCTGGGCCACGGCGGGATTTAAAAACCGCCGTGGCCCAGGGCGGCGAATGGCATCCCCGTCACCCGGGGCTAACGGCGCCGGCCGCCGTTAGCCCCGGGGACGCCACGTGGATTCGCCGCCCTGGGGGACGGCGGCGAATGTGGCGGCGAATGCCCCCAGGGGGCCGAATACAAAATTACATTCGCCGCCGTCCCCCAGGGCGGGTTATAGCCATTCGCCGCCCTGGGGGAGGGCGGTTTTTTGCCGGCCCCTATAAAATCCCTTCCTGCAGTCGCCGCACGTCATTTCTCCCTTCCGCCTCCAGCGTTCGTCCAATAGAGCTGAGGGAAAGGAGGAGAAGTACAGTGGCGAAGCCCTCACAGATTTTTTAGCCGAATCCAGGTATTTTTTTGATCTCCCTCTGTTATGTAGTCAATTTTTTAGACAAATGTTAATTAGTAGTAGACTTGTAGTGTAATATCCGATATAGTATGAAAATATTAGCGGTTTGGCATAACCATCGTTAGTGCTAAATTTATTTGGCCGTACTAGAAGAACATAGCGGAGAAGTAGTAAATTGTAGATATTTTAAAAATAAATATGCTCCGCCATGACCATCGTTGGTATACGTCATTTTGACACGTTAGATAAACCTAGCGTATAACTTTATTAGCGCCACTGGGTCAGTTTGTAAAATATAGAAACGGTAATGGTTTGACTCATACGTATAGCCTTTTTATGGAACGAATATTGATTAGTACAGATTAATAAAATCTTTTTTTGAACAGAAATGGCAAATAGAGTTGTATTCGCGATATATCACGGTGAAGGAAATGTCAGACAAGGACAATATGGGGTAGATTTATCGGAGTTCAACGTAGCACAAAAGGGAATTATAGCTCCAGCTGAGAGAAGTTTTCTTGGAGTTTACAATTGGTTAATGAGGGGATTCGGAGTAGATCCTCAAGTAAATGCAATTACGGTGTACGCACTGGTTAGCTGGGCTGTGGAAGGTTTTTGGTGGGAATTGATGCCAATAGATTCAACGGCCAGCTGGGTATTTTTTGTGGAGAGTGCACTGCAGCGAGGATGGGCACCGAGCATCCTAGTGGTAGTGCATGACGTGGTCAGCATTGATCAGGCTGGTCCGAGTACAGCGGAAGGGCCCGATGAAACAGGGGAGCAAAATGAGGCAGAAGACGAGGGTGCCGGAGAGGAAGGAGGCTAAGAAGACATGGGACCGGGGGGGTTTGCAGATGAAGGGGAGAGACACCCAGGTCTAGTACAGGAGATGGAAATTGAAGACTCAGAACCTGAGCATATGGAGGATGATGATTCTTCGGAGGACAATGTACACCCGGCAGAATGGGACAACGAGGACTTCTCCGGACTCGTTGTCTCAGAGGGGCACACCGTGGCATGGGAGTATCGGCAGAATGAAGTGGTGCAAGGCGCTAGATACGCCGAAAAAGCACAGTTGACAAAGGCTGTGAAGATGTGGGCCGTGTCACTTGGGAGGGAGTTCTGGGTATCAAAGTCCACAAGATCGGTGTACGAAGTGAAATGTGCAAGTTCAAGCGATGGATGTCCATGGAGGATGTACGCATCCAGGAAGAAATATGACGACTGTTGGTCCGTGTCAATCGTGACGGAGCACAACTGCCATCTTCCGGGTGTTCAGAAGTACCACAAGAACATATCATCTGCATTCATCGCTTCAAAGCTGTATTATGCTGTTGTGGAGAACCTCCGGTTCGAGCCCAAGTCAATTATCAGCCGCATCGAGGAGAAGTATAAGTACACCATTACATATGCCAAGGCATGGAGGGCCAAACAGAAGATAATTGAAATGAGATTCGGTAGTTTTGAAGCTTCGTACAATAATTTGCCTCGTCTACTACAAACCATCTGTGCGAGGAATCCTGGCAGCTACTCCGAAATCAAAAGTTTCCCATCGTTATCAAGTCCTGGGCAGAGCGTCCTTCAGCGGGCCTTCCTCTCTCTGCAGGCGTGCATGTTTGCATTTGTTCATTGCAGTCCCATTCTCTGCATCAACGGCACATTCCTAACTGGAAAATACAGAGGGCAAATGTTGACGGCAATCGGAGTAGACGGGGACAACCAAGTGTTGCCAGTGGCCTTTGCCTTCGTCGAGGGCGAGAACACAGAGAGTTGGTACTGGTTTCTGAAGCTGGTTAAGGAAAAGGTGGTGGGGATGAGGCCAGATGTATGTCTCATACATGACCGTCATCCAGGGATGCTGCGTGCAATTCAGGAGCTGCGAAACGGCTGCGCAGACAAGGGATACCCTCCGGTGTGGGAAGATGTGAAGAGCAGATGGTGCATGCGTCACATGGGCGCAAACTTTTATAAGCAGTTCAGAAACAAGGAGCTGATGGCTATGTTCAAACGTTTGTGCGCACAGAATCAACAGAAGAAGTTCAATGAGCTGTGGAGGAGACTTGATGAGCTGACAGCCAAATATAGACGCGAGAGTTCTGCAAGACCCCCAGCTAGAGGTGTTGACGGCCCTGAAGCTCTAGATGCACTTCCCACCGATGACGGTACATTCAGAAGGAGGCCCGGTTCCTCGGTTAGCAGATTTTCGTAGTGGATCGAGCACGAGCCGAAGGAGAAATGGGCATTGCTGTACGATGAAGGTGGAGCAAGGTACGGCATAATGACCACGAACCTTGCAGAGGTGTACAACTGGGTCATGCGTGGTGTTCGGCAACTCCCCCTTGTTGCCATCGTGGAGTTCATCCTACATAAAACACAGACGTACTTCCACGACAGGTGCAGACAGAATGGCCCATCTATGGCCGATGGAAACCTTTGGTTCGGCACCAAAATGACACAGTACCTTGAGGACAAATGCAAGAAGGCAAGAGAGCACCGAGTCCGAGTGCAGGGCACACGAGAGCGTAGATTTGAGATATTGTGTGCCGACAGGTCCAGGCGTGGCATATTCGCAAGGAAGCCTATACAAGAGTGTGTCCTAAAGGAAGATGTGACATGCACGTGCTCCTGCCGGAAACCAAGCTTGTACCACAAGCCCTGTTCTCATGTCATTGCCGCTTGCGGGGAGTGCGGCATTGATGAACGCCAATATGTGTCTCCGTACTTCAAAAAGGAAGCAATCATGCATACATGGAGTACCGAGATCTTTGGTTTCGCATCGTCGGCACTTTTACTGAAGACACAAGTCCAGTTTATTACATCCCTGATCCGACGAAGGCAAGGAACAAGGCAGGCCGACGTCGGACACGGAGGATACGCAATGATATGGACGAATCCGAGGCCGGCGTTAGCGCTCAACGTTTGCAGTAGGTGTGGAGAGGAGGGACATACCTACAAGAAGTGCACGAAAGACGCCGAGGCCCCAAGTGCAGCGGAAGTTCCTATGGAAGGATCAGGCGCCGACGGAAGCGGCCAACTGGGAAGGCACCACTGATAGGCAGCGTCGTCGCAGGCGTCCTCGTGCACCTTCGGGTTATGTTGTCTAGTATAGCCACTCGTTGATGATGTAATCTCCCTGTAATGTGTTAATTTTCTGTTAATTTTCTGACTATAATGCACTATGTTTAAATGAGCTAATCCGTTCCGCTTCTTTTTCCTTGCAGGTATGGACTACCAGACGCCTGAGCTGCTAGATCACGCCACCGATCAGTCCCACCGGTCGTTTCTCTCGGCGGTGCAGAACCTCGAGCTCGGTACCTTACGTCCTCGACCTTCCAGGCGACTACTTCCCGTGGACGATAGGTTCACGACTAGGTACGTACGAACGTTGTACTGTGAATCTGTATATGTCAACTTACTAACTTGCTTTGTTTTAATTGTCAGGTTGCGGGAGGCAGGCCTTCTGCCGCTGTGTAGGCTGGTAGCAGCCCGGTGGAGCCGAATGACCCGACGAAGAAGTGGGTATCGACCGGTCGCTCCTCACAGCTCTTGTGGACCGGTGGAGACCGGAGACGCACACCTTCCACCTCCCGTGCGGTGAGATGGCCCCCACGCTGCAGGACGTCAGCTTCCTCCTTGGGCTGCCTCTAGCAGGCGATGCGGTGGGCCAGTTGACGGGCTCCAGGCGTGGCGAGAGGAGATCCTACAGCGGTTCGCCCCGTTCACCGTGCTCCGGGGCTTCCCCTCGTCGGCGACATCTCCCCGTACACGCATGCGGGCCCCCCTCAGGCTTGGTATTGAGCTACACGGTAAGAATGCTTTCTTGTTGTTTTATGTTCGTCCTTCAGTCCGTACTAGAATTACAGTGTAAACTTCGTTATATGTTAACGCAGCCTGATCAGCTAGCACCGGAGGCCGACGCGTACTCACTGCAGAGGAGCCTGGAGGCGTACCTGTTGTGGGTGTTCGGGTGGGTGATGTTCACCAACTCGCACGGCCACGCAGTCGACAAGGGCTTGATCCCTTACGCGAGGGAGATAGCCGACGCCGAGGACGGTGCTGTTCCCCAGTACAGTTGGGGATCGGCAGTCCTTGCCGCCACGTACAGGGGTCTGTGCGACGGCTGCAGGAAGACCGAGCCAGAAGCGGTCTTCACGGGTTGTCCACTCCTCCTACAGCTCTGGGCGGCAGAGCGGTTCGCGATCGGCCGCCCCGTTGTGGACCACAGTTCGTACGAGGCGAGCCTGTACGTGGGTGTCCCACCGGAGGACTATCCGACGATGAGGACGGTGTGGTGTCGTCGTGAGGTATATTCGGTGTTAGAACCGTCTCGGTTTTTTATGTTACTTGGACTAACGAGAACTCTTTTCCTGTTTGTAGCGTCGGTACGCTCACGTGCAGACGCAGAAGTCGTACCCAGACTTCGTCATGGAGTTCGACAGGATCACGAACGACGACGTTGTCTGGGAGCCGTATAGCGCCGAGGCGAGGCACGCGCGTGCGCCGCACGGGCTGTCGTCCCTCTGCACCAGGGACCAGGAGTACTGGCTGACGATGACGCCGATGCTGTTCGACATTTCTGTCGAGCCGTACTGCCCGCAGAGTGTGATGCGGCAGTTCGGTATGCGACAGACCTTTGGCCATCAACAACGCAGGGGCGTACCGCAACACGTTCACAGGTATATGTGGAAATGAATATTCCGTATTGTTATGTATTGTGTCACCGGTTGTGCTCTGCAGGTTAAGTCGGCGTGGCCAGGCCGCCGGTAGGCTGTGGAGACCCACCGTCGTCGACTACATCAACGACTGGCTCATAGCCACGGAGGACGTCATCACGGAGCTGCACCCCTACACAGCCGCCAGGTACGAGCAGTACCTTTCCTGGTACCAGGCCCGTACCAGACTACGGGTGACGTACACTCCCGAGGCTCCACAGGCGCACGTCGCGGGGGTGCGAGACGCATACCCGACGCACCGCGACCAGGACTACTTCCGCGCGGTGAGTCAATGGTTTTCATACTATTTTCAATGGTAGGTGCCACGCGCAACTAACCACGCATGTCCTGCTGAACAGGCGGACGATGCTAGGCAGGTCCACACGGAGCTGGACCTACTGCGGCAGCGCCTACAGGCTGGCATCCCTCTCACGCAGCAGGAGCAGACGATCACGTTCGACCGGATGTGCAACACGATGCGCTCGTCGTCCGTGCTCTGAGTTGTCGCCGTCCCGATGCAGTCCACCGATGCAGATACCTATGCGAGGTCCCCATGGTGAAGGGACATCGCAGGAGCGGCGGGTTCTGCAGGGGCCAGTACGTCGTGGGGAGCAGGTCCTTCTGGTACCGCCGGAGGATCGAGGTCGGCAGCCTCCACGATCGGGCGAGGATTGTCAGGTACGTCAGGATTGAACCTATTCTACATAACTAACTGCACTTTTTATGCGGCTAACGCGAGATTTTCTTTACCAGACCCACGCAGCGGATCTCACCTCCACCTAGGGGACACTAGGTGGGGATCTGCCCCGAGCACCTCTGCTTGGATCTCTACCGAGGACGACCTCCTTCCGGAGCAGAACGTGATCGGGTCGTCACAGCTCGGAGGTGCACAGCACACACAGCCGCACGATGCCGGTGCTTCCCCTGCTGCTCAGGCGGTCCGAGCTACCCGTGGGGTACCGGCGGACCGCCTGACGTACTCGCGCGGGCACGTGCGAGCGCAGCCTAGGAGGACGAGGAGGCGTATGACCTAGGGGCTATTGTTGTATTTATTTATTTATAGGTCTCGCATTACTTGTTTAAATTTGTCATGTCCATATTCACCTCCTGTAGACTCGATCCCATCCTTCAGATACATTGTACTGCTAACAATGTAGTCTCGCTTGTTGTATTTCGTACTATGGGTGTCGCATTCATCATGCCGCAATGCGAATGGCTCGCATCTACCTATTATCATGTCATTAAAACGGACCGGCCTATTACCATGTCATTAATTAAGTTTTACCAAAAATAAACTTGAAAAAATGATCAGCACGATTTTACAAACCAACGCCCACTATCGTCGGATTATAAAAAAAAACTGTCAAAAACATACCCTAAACCATGATTAAAACTAAATTTTGTTAAGCGTGTAGGCGAAAGACAGGAAGGAGTGGATTGCGAGTGCCAATCCAGACATACGAGGAGTGGAATGCGAGTGGCGATCCGGGAATACCCTCAGTTTGACAAGTTCTTTTCACGACGTGAATAGTATATGATATTTGGTTTTTTGAAAACATCGACTCAATAAATGCAATGGCACAATAAATAGAATTTAAGAATTTAATTTTGACAAATAAATTTTCAAAAATTTTGGGGTGAAAAATTAGCAACAAAATTTTCAAATTTGGTAATTTGCAAATGGCTCCAGGGGGCCGAGGCCTGGGCTGGGCAATGGTCCGATCGGGAGGGAATGGTTTGATCGGACGGTCCGATATCTAATCGGACGGTCCGATCCCTGTGCGAACGGACCGTCCGATTGCTGGGCGGACGGTCCAGTGGATTTGCCGCCTGCATTCGCCGCCGTCCCCCAGGGCGGCGAATGTAATTTTGCATTCGGCCCCCTGGGGGCATTCGCCGCCGTCCCCCAGGGCGGCGAATCCACGTGGCGTCCCCGGGACTAACGGCGGCCAGCGCCGTTAGCCCCGGGTGACGGGGATGCCATTCGCTGCCCTGGGCCACGGCGGTTTTTAAATCCCGCCTGGCCCAGGGCGGCAAGAGACTAGTTTTGCAAATGATTCAAACCGAAAATTAGTTTTGTAAATTTTTAAAAAAATTAAATTAGTAACAGTAAAAATTCTGGGGCGGCGTGCTGGTGCCTGGGCCCTAGGGGCTGCGGACGGCGAGGAGGCGCATTGAAGCGGTGAGGTGGGGAAGGCGGTGGCTGTAGCCCGCGTGCTGTGTCGCAGCAACACGACCAGCTGGAAGCTGGAGCTGAGGAGCAGCGCAAGCAAGCCGTGATTCTTGTTTTCTGATTTGTGATTTCTGTGATTCTTGATTTCTAAAAATGGGTGTAGGGGATTAGAGGGCAAGACGCTGACTATTGTGCTTTCTTGTTTCTGATTTGAGTTCTTTTTTCCTAAGTTTTTTAAGCATATTTGTAGTATATGGATGGTAATTGGTGGGGTCAATTTAGTGTAATATAATCCCATTGTTTTTAGAAAAGGCTTTTTTTTTCTTTATTGTCTCTGTTACTCGCTCTAACACTTAGCCACACCTTATATTCTCTCCGTCCTCCGCCACTGCGTCCACGTATATTTGTAATGTGTTTTAAAAAATACATACTTAAAACTCTATTTCATATGATCCAAAATGAATATACGGTCTATTTGAGTATTTTTGTTTGAGTATGTTAAGTAAACACATTTGTAAGCGTTGTGTAGCGTGTGATGATGCACATACATTTAGAAACACATTCTACAGAGACTTTATTTCTAGCTATATACTTGATAACTTGTCTAGATGTATAGGTAGAAATAAAGTCTTTTTGGAAGTAGAAAAATTTATTGGCCAAAGTTAACATTATCAGTTATTAGAAATGGACGAATTACGTAGCACACTGACATGCATAACCACATCTTTATCTCTGGAATAAATAAAGGAAACAAATTGAATTCTGCACATATATATCTTCCTAAATGTACATAAGTAGAAACTAAACTAATCCAAGAGCAAATTATGCTCCGGTAATCACGTGGCGAGCCATCGCCGCCAAATGCTTCGAGGCTGCTTGACCAAAACACTGAACCAATATTCAGGAACAGTTCGTCAGATGTGCACACAAGTCTCTTCTTCTTCTTCTTCTTCTTCTTCTTCTTCTAGCAGCAGTGCGTGCGCGGGTTGGGCCCAGATTTGGCGCCGCGGAGCATCTCCGTCACCATGCCGATGGCGCCGTCTCCTCCCTCCTGCAGCGGCCTCGCCGCAGCGCCGCCGCCGAGGACGTTCATAATCAGCACCAAGAACAACAGCAGCAACGCCAGCTTCGCCATCGCCGCCGCCATTGTCGTCGTCAGGTTTCGCTCTAGCTTATGTACACAGACAGATTCAGGAAGACAATGTGTAGAGAAACTAAAGATTTGAGCTGAGCTGAGCTGAGCTTTGGAGCTTGGAGAGAACCCTGCCATGGTGAGCTTGTTTATATAGACGATGCATGGGTTTGCCTACTTGCATTGGTCGGTGTATGTCCACTGTCTGCATGCATGGTTTGAACTTTGAAATCTTCCTGTGTCGTCTCCGTTCAATTCTTGGCTGCATACTATTATTGTTATGGTTGAAATCAGGCCGAGTTTCTGATCTCGTTGTGGTTGCGCACACACGGTTCAAACTTCAAACGCAGAAAAAAGAAGGGAGTATTAGTTCGCGCAAGACTGGTTCAAATCTGAATTAATCTCGTCCACTGATCGAGCCATGCGTTTTTGTCTCCCACGAGGAACGATTTTTTCGGCATCCATTGCAGTTCAGTTATTGTAAATATCAAATCTGAATTACTTCCTCTATTTATAAATATAAATATTTTTAGAACAATATTAAGTTAAACCTTTTAACTCTAACTATCAATAACAAAAAATCATAAAGATTGACAAACGATGTTACTAGATTTTTTTTGAAACAAACAATCATAATATATAATTCTTTTTTATTTAAAATAATATAAATATTATTGTTTAAAGTGGTATATTGTAAACCGTGCCAATGTCCTAAAGAGTTTATATTTGTTGATGGACGGTGTACTCTACGTAATGGACGAATTGCGTGGAGAGCAAATTACGAACAACGTCAGCTATGCATAAAGGTAAAATATGACACGTAATTAATCGACTGGATGCGTATGCTATAACCATGAACAGCACAAGCTGACCTCAAACAAAAATACAGAGGATGACTATTAAGTGGGGCCTAGCACCATTCAAATCAGAAACCAAAATTCAACTTGTGGGCATTGAAATTTCAGGAAAATTTTCCATAATCTAATATTAAAAAAATCCAACTTTTAAATTAGGAGTGGCAACTTAACTTGAGATTGAATTTGTTCAAATTTAAATTTTGAGACGGAGGGAGTATTCTTTATGTTCCCTTTTGTCGGTCTTGAATTAATGCTAGTAATATTATTTCTTTGACATGTATTTCCACTTTTCTTGTGATTTCATTTTGTTCCAATTAATTTCTGCCATAGTTTTGGGCTAGGGGTTGGGACCGAGAACAATGAGGCCGTCCGCGGGAGTTGCTACAAAACGACACGCTCAAGGAATAATTTAAATGTGGTCAAACTGACCCCAGTCTGAACAGCACGGAAAGCGTTCTTTTAATTTACATTTTGGCAGTGGTACGTATACGTATATATAGGACTTTCTCCTTTTGTTTGAACTCCAGACCTTTCGAGCGTTAAACGTGTAAAACAACCCCAAAATTAAATACATAAATCAGTTTTGGAACCAATACTTAAAAAGACACCAATAAGAAATGGTAGACACATATAAATATATATGCCTATCTGATAGGGGTAAAACCGGCACATATAGTAAATTATTCTTTACACTACTCATTTTGTAGCAACTACCTAGCAGTGTGTACCATATGGCTCTTTAATTTTTACCAATCCCTAGCCAAAATATACAACACAAATTAATTGGAACAAAGTGAAATCACAATAAAAATATTTAAACAAGCAAAACAATAAAAATGGAAACAAAAGTCAAAGAAATAATGTTAGCTCACAGTAAGCCACCATGGAATACGTTGGTCGTAACCAAACATCTTTTGGGATGAATATGGGGTGTTATGTGAGAATACGGTTAAAAGATGTTCCACCGTTCAACAAGGGTAATAAAAAGCGGTTTAAAATAAAATTCAATCAAATTTCTTTTTCCTTCTCTATGACACATAGATTTCTTTATGCATTATTGAAAAACAAATACATGACTGATGCGTTGCATCCTGTGTCCCGTTTTGTTGGAACGCCTGAGGCCATTTTGCTTTTTCATTTGTTTGCAAATCTCATGTCGTATAAATTGAGAATTTTCAACCGAGTAACTTTTTGACAATGGAATTATCATTTCCGGCTTCTACACCAACGGCAAAGGATACACAAAACCATATTTGTCCATAACAGGATTTGAACCCTCGTGCATAGAGTTATACAAGAAAGTTTGATTCATCACGTTATTTTCTCAGCAGAAGCTCTCAAATTTCAATTCGAAATGTTCCGAGTTTCAAAAAAAAAAATGGGGATGTTCCCACGAAAGAATCCAGTTGGAAATGTATTCAATCTCTAAGTTGCCACTCCTAATTTAAAAGTCGTTTTTTCTAAATTAAATGTTGGTGGATTCGCCTGAAATCTTGTTGTCCTCAAGTTTAATTTCGGTTTCTGATTTGAGTGATTCAAAGCCCCAGCTAATAGTCGTCCCCTGCATTTCTGTTTGAGGTGATCAACTTGTGCGTGTTATTGGTGTATAGCGTTTGGATGCAGTCGACTAATTACGTGTCATATTTTGCCTTTATGCATAGGTGACGTTGTTCTTGATTCGCTCTCCATGCAATTCGTCCATTAGTTGGACCAGACTAATCAAGATCGAATTCGTTACGATTGACTCGGCCGATTCCATTCTCCATTCGACTTTATGAACTCTGGTCTCTCTTGAACTTTCAGTCTTCAGTAAACTAATATATATTTTCGTGCTTCACAAGAGTACTTTCTTTGCAAGTGCAATCAGCTACTTCCAAATGAAGGTTGAAGGTTTTGAGGAGACTATGACACAATGTCAATTAATTTGTTTATTGATTAATCTCGTTGATTTATAGAAGTTGGTTATACTAACTTCTTGATGGTCATAAATGTCAGTGCGTAGAAGTAGAACAGAGATACGTGTGCACTTGACTTGCATTTCTTGTTGAACAAATATTCATATTCTTTGGCTTGACCAGAATCAACTCGTCAGATAGCTAGCCGCAGTAGAATTCAAAAGCTTGATCCATGCAAGTCCTGTGACCTTTCCTACGGTGACGCACTGACAGTTTTACTTAGCTAGCAAATTAGCCTACTTGATGAACAAGCAGGATTTCAGGATTGCAGGAAGTGACATGAACCATTCAAACTCTGAAGAGTGAAGTGCACACGTACAAAGCAAGCAAGCTTAAGGCACCGTTTAAAGAAAGCGACACGTAAAACGAGATAAATTAATAGTGTACTATTAATTAAATATTACTTATTTTTTAAATATTAAAAAATACACTATTTAACAGTTCAAGAAATATACTGAATAAAATTAAGCCATAAACTGATTCAAACCTTAGCTAGACAGGCAGAGATGATTCAGAGTTTCGGGAAAAAAAAACTGCGTGCGTGGGAAGACTTACTGATCGAATTAATTAATAAATTAATCTCACGCTGGGAGAAATTTAACGCTAACCAGCTACAGGGTTTATCAGGATGAACTCGAGAAGTAGTCGTACAGGATCGATGAATTTGTCTTAATTTGTTTATCACATTTTGTTGAATATATCATCATATCATGTGCCCAACAAAACCTAAAACCATGGCATTGAATGTATTACTTTCTCACAATTTCTAACATTTAAAATTTATTCTAAAATATAACAACTTCTGCGCATTATATTCTCTTTTCAACCAATTATGAGCTTTCACCATAAAATTTTTTTACATATTCACATCTAATAATAACCTTCTCTTATTTAATACCAATAATTTTCTTAATACCCTTATATTTTACAACAAGGAGAGTAGCTACCTAGCACAGTACAAAACAAAAATTCCAAGGGTCCTGAAACGAATACAAAGACTCGTTAAATGTTGCAACTGCAGTTTCCATGCATGTTCATCATGTAGCTATTTCCTCCGAATTAAAAACTTCAAATTAAACTTCCATGCCTGGCTCAGGCAGGCCAGGAAAACCACCCAAACTTCAAATTAAAAACTTTCTATGACAGAATAAGGCACACAGCTAGTAGCTAGAGAGGATCCTGCCTGCATATCTGCACACTGCACTCAGCACAATGGCGATCGACGAGTTCAATAGACGACAACGGTGAAGGCGACGTTGCTATCCTTTTCTTAGCGCGTATCCATTTTTTTTTTGTTTTTTAAGCCTTTTAACTTAAATTTTAAAAATAAACAATTGAAGATCTAATTTCTTACATTTTTGGCTGGGTGCAAATTGGTGATTTCTCGCTATAAACATTACCACTTTGATTATGTTGCCACTAGTCAATGATATTTGAGGTAGAGTGGCAAACAAAACCCATCTTATGGAGTGGCAATATGATTGTATACGGTTCATTCATTTTTGTCGAAAGGTTGATAATGATTTGTGCAACACTGTTTATACTTGTACTTAATTTCTAGATTTTATATAACTGAAACTAGATCTTATGCCGCATCACACTCATAAATATCAAAACTCTCTGGTACTATGCAACACCTCAAACTCAAACTGATGTATTGAGTTCTGTTTGGAACGCAAGACTTTCTCTAAAGCGTTTTATAATTAAATTATTGTTTGTTGTGAAAATTGTGTGTTAGTAATTAATATGGGTAAATTAAAGGACATTTTCTGCGACTTTTGCACTACACAATGCATGCAGTGAGCTTTGTACCAAAAAGGAATTAACAAATGCCCTAGTAAAAAAATAAATATATTCACACGGTGATACCTATACCACTTTAAAAGAACATGTAGGCTCTTATATGTACTCCTTAAAGTTTAAGGAGTGTTAGAAGTAAAGATTAAAAGAATTAAAAGATAAACTTATATCTTTCATTAGTTATTGTGTATAGAATGATTATAAGTATTTATAGAGGCTGAAGGGGTGTGAACATAGTGTGAACAGGTCCACTCATGAAGAAGTGTCTGTCGGAGGAGGGAACTCCAACCGCGGGGAGTCTGGGGATCCCCTTTGAAGTTCGGCCAGGGGAGTGGTTCACAGGACGGCTGCGGCGTTTGGTCGATGGCACGCAAGGAAGACAGAGGAAGTAGACAGGTTCAGACCGCGCGGAGACGTAATACCTTACTTCTGTGTGTATCTGCTATATGGCAGATGAATGTGGTTTGTTCTTACAAGATGTTCTTGAGGGGTGCTCAGGAGCTAGCCCTAACTTGGGAACTCCGTCTCTCTAGAAGCTCAACTCAATCCTCTCCAAGCCTCCTTTTTCTTGCTGGCATGGATCCTCCTTTCATAGTCCAAAGGGAGTCCACAGTGCCCAGCACACATGCCAAGAGAAAGCTTTTCTAGGTACGATATGTCTTGTCGCACGCACACGGCCGCCTGCTGAGCCGCGCCGGAGGAACGTCTAGTCGTCGCCTCGCTCGGCTGCTGCGGGCGGCTGGGTTATGAAGGTGTGACAGCGCATGCCATCGCCGCCGTAGTCAAATATTTTCTGACTGCACAGGGTGCGTGGCGCTAGAGGGAGGGCCATCATGAGACGTCCACGCGTAGCCGAGTAGGCGACAGGGGCGACACGTCCCGTCGCCTCGTCATTAATACGGGTTGTTGGAGAGTTGATCCGCTCGAGTCAGGCTCATGCCCGGGGCAGAGAGCTTATCGAGCCCTCCGCGCGCACAAGGTGCCGAGTTCTTCGGGGACCGAGCCTGTGGGTCCTGGGACCGGGGGGCGAGACCCGGGGCTCGGAAATGTCCCAGTAATGTGCCCCGGGAACGCGCCCCGGGACCGAGCCTGTGGGTCCCGGGACCGGGGGACGAGGCCCGGGTCCGGGAATGTCCTCGGGCCACGGGGCCCGACGTGGATGCGAGCGGTCGTCGCGATGCGCCCGGGGAAGGTGCACCCGGGCTCGGACAGCGCTCGGGCCCCAGGCACTTAGCAGGAAAACGACCGTAGCCGGCCGTCACTTGTGCAGAATGTGGGCCCTGGAGGAACTGACGTGGCCGAAGATCCACGCGTCCCAGGGGAATGTGGGGCCCCCAGTCCCGTTTCGCCGAGAGTGTCTATTCACAAACAAGCATAATTAACATGTGTTAATTGATCATCAACCAATCTTTGTTTGTAACACTTCTCCTTGATCAATTTGCTTCTGGTAATCATCATTTGATCCATCCCTTGGAAAAACTCCTGTAAAACCCTATGGAAAAATTTGAGGAGAAACTATTGTATAGATATGCTATTTAAACTCCTTTAAAACCCAGTGAAAAAATATAAGGAGAAAATGGTATGGCATATATATGAATTCTCTCTAAGAAACCTTGAGAAAGGAAAAACTCATATGAATTTCAGTACTTTGATTATGATCATTGAATCATAATAAAGGATAACTTCCCTTAAAACCATATAGGAAAAAAAATAAGAAGTTATTATATATCATTGGTATCCCTTTAAAAACCCCTGTGAGAAAAATAGAGATATGATATATATCTACGTTGATATATTGCCTCATTAAAAACCTTCTATGAGAAACCCAGTAAAGAAAAACTCATAAGAGGAGAAAAGAGTACAATATTGCTTTGAACAGGTATAATCTAGAAGATTACTCCTTCTGATTCTTGCAAGTCATAAAATCGTCCCATACTAATTTCTTGAACACATTTCGGAAAATGTGGAAGTTGGTAAGGACGTAGTAAATAGGTCTATGAGATTGTCATAGGACTTTGCAAGATACTAATTTTTCCACTCTTATGTAATTGATGTGGGTAAAATATATTAGGAGTAATATGCTTGATGATATTACTCTTTATGCACCTGTCTGCATTTGATCAACGTAAACATCATTATCATTGTAGATAATGGTAGATGATTCAAATGAAATCAATATTACATGACTATTGCATGTGATTAATCACTCAACGAAGTCATTCATATGAATGCAAACCTTTTGAATGATAGATGGAAGTAACCATTGGAGTCTATATCGATAACTCTTATGAGAAAACTATATCACTATGAAATCAGTACATGATTTGCCATTCTGGGGATTAGTTGGCTAGTTTAAACATATCCCACTATGGTCTTAGCTTGATTTATCAGATGATGAATCAAGATATTTTATGCCACAAAGATATCTATGAATATCCTTTCTGACTCCCACCCAATGGTGTCATTGGAGTTGCGCTACTTTAAGCTAGCAAGATATCTGCAAATGCAATTTCAGGCCTGTTACAATATGCATGATATATTAGCACTTTAATGGCACTAGAGTATATCATCCCTGGGTCTAAATGAATATTGATCCTTTTAGGGATTGAATGACCACAAGTGTTTATGAATATGATTGTCCAATATTATCTAGATACTGATTGACAATATCAATAGGATATTGATGGACTGATCTATATGCTTAAGTTATAGAATCAAGCGTAATTTGGTTTTAACCAAATATTTCATCTCAGAATCCGTCTTAAAGGTCAATTTCTCTAGTGAGAAAATTGTTCCTAAGATGATTGCTTGTTTGTTTCGTGTGTTCTGATGATGCTAAGATCATCAATATGTACTAAGATGATAGGAAATCCAAATGGAGATTTCTTTATGAACACACATAGACAATCATTATCATTGGAGTTATCTTTTATGTAAGGAACTCACATGGTCAGTTGTACCATAATCAACTTGACTATTCAAGTCATAGGGTGACTTGAGTTGTACACAATATATATTACGATTTTGTATTTTGATTTAGAATGTCAAAGTCCATTGGGAGCTTGGTTGTCTGAATATGTCAAATTTATTTGATCTGCCAATAATTAGATATGGGAACGTGATTTCCACACATACCAATGGTATGCTATAGATAATCTCTGCGTGAAACCATGTGCTACAAGCTCTCACGATCTCACCACCTCGCTTCCGTAAAGAAGACATGAGAAGAATGTATTACTATGGTAATACTTTTCATTGTTGAGTGAGAGCAATTCTCCTTAATTGTCACCTTTGATTTGATCCAATTTGAATGTTTTGACACTTTGCCTAGGACTTTTGATCTTGATCCAATTGGAGGTGTAAGACAACTTTGAGGAGTATATGTCGACAATTTATAGTCTTTGTATGATTGATTCAATAGAACCAATATAGCTTGTGGAAATATTAACCCTTTTGAACTCTATGTTATTTCTCAAAACAACAGAGTTTAGGGTGTTCCTATGACCCAACACCTGAAATTTGTGCGCAATTTTTGCTGGGCTTTTGGATGATAAATATCCATAGGCACTGGATAGTAAATATCCATATGGTATCAATCAGCTTGATGTTGGTTTGCATTTACTGATTAAAGGAATGATATTCCTCTATGTCCGCGGAAGCTTTCAAAAAGCTGTATCCCTTATAACCATAGTTCTCTCCCTCTTATTTTTCATTCCAGAAGTTGAGTGGTTTTGTTTTGGTACCTCCACTCTTTCTAGTGCGGGATTTTGTGACACCTTTATAACAAGTAAATGCTTTTGGCAGAATATTTGCAATATGTTGCAAATATAAGATGTTCTGAACTATTTGGTTCAGATTTTTTGGTACGTGGATATGAGGATGGAATGTTAATATTTGACATTCTCTTTTTAATTCCGAGTACTTTTTATGCGGTATGTATCTCCCCCTAATACTTGGAATTGTCCTTAATGTGAATAGCATACGGGCTGTTTATTAATCCTCTGTAGAAAGACCTGAGGTATTTATGATAGACGGATAATGATACCTCATGTTGGTCTCCACTGTCCAATGATGTATGCTAGGGTGGTGATATCGGTATGTGCAAAACGTTGCCGATTCGCAGATGGGAAATATTTGGCTGAGGCCAAATTTCCACGTACAAACTATAATGGAGGAGGTTGTATGATTGCAGTGTAATAAATTTGAAATTACGCGGTGTGTAAGACCACATGTCACCAACTAGAAGTTGGTTAATTGCAATTTCGTAATGGTCTTGCCATGAGCTTCATTCTCTTGATGAGAGATCCTGCTAATCCATTTTGTGTATAGACAAATAGATCGGAGTGCTGAATATATTTAGCCATACAATTGTCATTGAAGGCATTTTGAGTAAAATCCAGCAGTGTTATCCATTCGAATTGATTGAATTCGATGTTCAGGATACTATGCTCATAATTTAATAATTTGAGCAACTAATTTGGTAAATACATGGTTTTGTGTGAATACATCGACACGTCGGACCATCATGTAGATGTGTCAATTATAACCATAAAGTATCTGAACAGTTTATACAATGGATGTATAGAGCCACATCGATACCTTGAATGCGTTCAAGAAATTTTGAGTAGCCCAGCTTTAATTTTGAGGTAAGAGGGTCCTCAAAATTAATTTTCCTATGGCACAAACAGTGCACATAAAATCCGAAGATTGTGGGAAAATCTGACCATTAGCGTTGCTGATATTTTTCCGTATCATCCCTATGGTGGGATGGTCAAGGCGATTATGCCAAGTTTGGAATGTGTAAACATTTTGGAAAATTACTGTGTACACAATATGTTGTACGGGTTTCATGTAGTACAATCCAAAGGATAAAGATATAATCTTTTCTAATACTTGTTTGCCATATCCGTTGTTGTTAAGAGGAGATATTCCTCTCTGTTGTCATCTTGGTTTTCAGTTTAAAAACCATTCTGACGGATATCTCTATAACTTATTGGAGTACCAGTAGAATCGGGATACAATAGTACATCCTCGATTATCAACTAAGTACCCATCGGGATAGTGGCATGACCAGAGCCAACTATCGTTGCATCGCATTTGGTGATGTTGAACATAGTTTCTTATCTCTTTTCAAGAGTCAAGAAATATTTGTGTCCCGAAGTATAGAGTTTGTGGAAGTATTTTCCACTAGGCATAATTGCTCCTTCATTGGATTGACTCCCGTAAATCTATATATAGAAAGAAATTCTTGTCAGATATATAGGATACGAACTTTATTCAATATCGAATATGTTCGATACAGTATTGTAGCTTCGTAGCATACAATATAGATGATAACTATTTGTATTACAACACATAGTAGGACTTGGTCAACATAGTATCTATGTAGTCGAGAGACTAATTGAGATCTCCAGTCATGTCTTGGGAAGTTAATTCCACAAGCATGTCTTCAATGCTCATGAGATCATCCTTCTGTGGAAGGGATATGTTGTTGTTGAGTTCCTTCAAAAACTGCTGTGAACAACTGGCTTCCACAACGTTGCGAGTTGGAGACTGAAATTTATTTCAGATCTCTTCTCTTGAGCAGGTTTATCTTTGCCCATGGATTTGAGATATAGATCAACTAGATGTTTTGGGGTGTGGCATTTCTTTGTGATGTGGTTGTAGTAACCACATCTATGACAAACTTTAGTTTTGTTGTTTTTGTTCTTGGGAATGCCTTTACCCTTTCTGAACCCTCTAGTGGATGTTGAAATCCTATAGCGAGAAACATAGTAGATAATCTTTTTTCTACTTTTTCCGCATTGATAGGTTCAAATCTTGCTTTGAGTGCAAGCCACAGAGTTTGAGGGTCTAGTTCTGAGAAATGCTCAGTTTTGAGATCTGGGTGTATATGGCTTCTTATAAAGTATAACACACCATATTTCTCTTCATCTAACAGCGGTGGATTTCCCTCTTAAGGAGGTTTAATTTTCGCTTGAAATCCGTAGAACGAAAGATTGACCTTAATGTCCTTCGACCATGTTGGATAGTTGTGACCGTCTGGTGCAAGAATTTTAAATTCTTTGCCCATGATTTCCTACATGGTTTACCATATAGTATGGTAATGTTGTAATATGATGCAAAATATGTGGATACAAGATGTATCATGTATCTCATTGTAGTGTATACCTCAAAATTTTGGAATATAACAATATGGACGAGAGAGCTCGTTGCTAATGGCATAGTCTACGGTAATTTGTAGTAGATGCCTTAGACTCAATAATTTTGAGTTATATTCATAAATATCGAATAATCACATTGTTTTGGTAAACACCAAATTAGTGGACGAGGTAACTCGTTGCTAATAGCATAATCTACAAAGTTGTAGTAAATGGCTTAGTCTCCATATAATATTTGTGATTTTTCAGTAAACATGGAGATAACTCGTTGCTAAGAGATGTCTTAGACTCCACATTATTTTGGGTTATACTCATAAGATATTGAAAAAAAATTTCAATATTGTCTAGAGGTAATCACTAATATTTTGCATATTATCCAATTTGAATTAAGTTGCTGAAACTTAATTAATGGAATAATATGTGAATAAGATTGCAAGAAATAAATCAATTGCAATTAGGAAATAAATCCCCAAATATGTATATGTTATTGGGAATGCCTATGGACATTCACTTTGAACATTTACATAATTTTCAGTGCTCATAGGGTCTGGAATGATAATTTATGGTATGTAAATTAAATAACACTATAATTTGTATTGAACCTGAGGGCCCAAAACAAAATTTCGCATATGTGCAATTTGCATATGCATTTTCCAAAGACCGATAGGTCTAGAATGTAATTTGCATGAAGCAAATAAAATATAGTGTAATTTTTGTATAGTCTGAGGACTATATCATAATTGACAGAAAATATGTCAATTTATTTAGCCTTTTATAGAATTGGAAAAATTCAAGGGCTAAAATGAAATAGTACTGAATAATACTATTCATATGGACTATTATGCAATTTCCTAAAAAATTAAGGACTTTTGCGTAAATTCATCCAATTCTAGGCCAAAGCCCAAGTGGCCTCTCGGCTTGTTTAGGCGCACATGCAGGAAGTGGCCTAGTGGGTCACCGGCCGACCCATTTTGCCAGGTTAGGCCTGCACGTGGGAGGAACGGCCATGGGCCGGCCCAGCCAGTTTTGCGCGGGGAAGGCGGGCGTTGTGAGGCCATAGATGGACCGGCCCATCAGGCCGACAACTAAATAGGTGGGTGGGGCAGCAGTTAGGGTTCCACCCCAAACCACTGTCGCCACCGCCTTGATCCGCCGACACGCCGCGGTGCCTGTGCGCTGCCGCCTGCCGTCGCCGACATTGCCACGTCGCGTCTGGGCCGGTGCACCACGCCACGTGGGCCACCACCTCCGGTCTGCCGCTGAGGTCATCGTTGGCCATCGCCGCTTTGCGCTGGGGGATCGCTGCAGGCCGCCGTGGCTATGCCATCGCGGTTGCCGCCGCCGTGCTAGCGCGCCGCAAGCAGCCGTGCCGTCGCACCTGCTGTGCCGGGGCGCCGCCATCGGTTGCCGCTGCGCCGCGATTCCATCGCGGATCCGCCGCGCCGTCGCATCGCATGGTGGAGAGGATGGATCGACACACGCTCGGAGTGGATGGCCCTTGGGTGGCTGTTGGCCGGTGCGGTCCCATGGCCGATCGTGATGACCGGGCTTGGTGGTGGCTCTAATTCCATCGGAGCCACCGAGGCTAGTCACCGGTGGCTTGGTTGGGGCGTAGGGCGGCCATGAGACCATGGTGAGGAGCCCCACATCCATTGAGACCGACAACGAAGAAGGCGGTTGAAGCGCCAAGCTTCTTCGTGCAGCATCGAGCGAGGACCTTGTGTATGGCGGTCGCCATTACATCCACAGTGCCGCTCGGTGGCGAGGGCTAAGGTATAAAGAACGAAATTAATCTATGTTCTTACCGATTTGGTAGAATTTAGACTCCCTTCTCTGTTCTTCCTCTTCTGTGATCTCTTTGCCGTGTTCTCTTTGCTCAGTGAAGAGCATGCTGATAACGTGTAAGAAGTAAATATCAAAAGAATTGAAAGATGAACTCATATCTTCTATTAGTTATTGTGTATAGGATGATTACATGTATTTATAGTGGATGAAGGGGTGTGAACATAGTGTGAATAGGTTCCACTCATGAAGATGTGTCTATTCATAAACAAGCACAATTAATATATGCTAATTGATCATCAACCAATCTTTGTTTGTAACAAGGAGAAGAGAGTAATAGGAGTAGCTTTTTTTTTCAACTAAAGAGAGAAATAGATAGCTACATCAAGTTTTGAGGCGCGCGATTTGATTTTAGGATAACTTTAAGGGTTTTTATTACCAATTTTAATTTTGTAATCTCTTTTCACGATTATTAAGAAGACAAGTAAAAAATCTGCATACAATTATTCTTAAGAATCAAAGTTCAAAACTATTATATTTTGTCTAATATAGAATAATATAGCTATGTATTAATTTTTTTTCACGTGAACATGTAATACCATATGATTCTCTTTTTAATCCTGTAACAAGGTACGGGCGTATGGTCATTCTGCTAGTATGTCACAAGTTGACAACTATGTATATATACAGTATCAACTATCAAGCATCCATCATCTGCTAATTCGTCAGTTCAGTTGCACAGTTCGTGCGTCCATCTCGATCGGCCACTGGAAAAAAGACGATCAGTCCCTAGCTGCCTAGCTGATCCCTCAGAACGGAGCTAGTAAGAGCTAGAGCTAGCAGCAGTGTGTGTCACCGTTTCCGCCGGACTTGGAGCCGACGAGCATCTCCACCACCAGCGTCCTCGCCGCTGCCGCCGCCGGAGGGACTTAGTTTGACTTAGTTTATATCATTAGAATTTTATTAGCAATAATCCCATCGTAATATTATAATGTTATTATTATATCTTAATCGCCATAAAAATAAAAATATACTATACTTGTTGACCATAAAAACAAAATAAAATAAAAATAGAAAAGAAGCTATCTGGTGCTGTCTGAATCGATCGTATCCTACGTTGTTAATTTTACGATCGAAGAGTCCTCGAACTTACGTGCCTTGTTGACAGGTCAAAGGAAAAGTGCACTGACCTGTCCCTGTTCAGCATGTCATGGTCCATGGAAAGAATCCAAGTAAAATTAATTAAGCTCAGCTGCTGTCAGCTGTCATGTAATGTGTCATTATCAGGGATCAGGCACTGTGTCGCACAAATTAATCAATGAAATATAAAAAATTGGAGGCCAGCTATTGAGTATAATCTTGTGCTTTCGCAAAATAGAAAAAAGTGGTATAATCTTTTGCAAATTAAATCTTGAAATAGTATATAATATATATCTTGATTATTTTTTAATTACTTCAATATTTTGGACATCGATCTCTAATGTGCATGCACCACTATTATTTACTCTAATTATATGTTTATAAGAATAATAAAAATATAACTGTCGGAGGAGGGAACTCCAACCGCGGGGAATCTGGGGATCCCGTTTGAGGTTTGGCCAGGGGAGTTGTTCACAGGACGGCTTGCGGCGTCGGAGAGAATAGCACGCAAGAGAGACAGGAGGAGGTAGACAGGTTCGGGCCACGCGGAGGCGTAATACCCTACTCCTGTATGTGTTTCTATGTGGGAGATAAATGTGGTATGCTGTTACAAGGAGTTCCCGAGGGGCGCAGGAGCTAGCGCGAGCTCGGGAAGGAACTGGAGCAGCTCAGTCCGCTCTACTAGCAGCCGGACTTGAAGAAGAAGAAGACCTCTTCGGAACCAGAAGCCGAAGCCTATCTCACTATGTCCCTCGCTTTTTTTTCTAGAGGCTGGCATGGATCCTCCTTTTATAGGTCAAGAGGAGTCCACACTGCCAAGTATACAGGCTAAGAGAAAGCTAGCTATGATTTGTCTTGTCGCACGCACGCGGCCGCCTGCCGCGCCACGCCGGAGGGACGTCTAGTCGCCACCTGGCTCGGCTGCTGCGGCAGGCTGGAGTTGGTCTGCTGCAGGCGGCTTAATCGTGGAGATGTGACAGCGTACGCTCTCGTCGCCGAAGTCAAAAGTCTCTGACTACACAGGCATGTGTCCACAGGGGGGCCATCATGAGAGGCCCACGCGTGGCCGAGCGGGCGACAGGGGCGACGCGCCTCGTCGCCTCGTCATTAATGCAGGTAGTTGGAGAGTTGGTCCGCTCGAGTCAACCTCGTGCCCGGGGTAGAGAGCTCATCGAGCCCTCCGCGCACACAAGGCGCCGAGCTCCTCGGGGACGGAAAATGTGAGTCCCAGGCCCGGGGAGCGGCGCCCGGCACTAGGGATGTCTCTGTAACGTGCCCCGGAACCAAAGCCGAGGCCCTGGGCACGGGGATGAGACCCGGGACCGGGGATGTCCTCGGGCCCCCGGTACTTGACCGGAAGAAGGCTGTAGCTGGCCGTCGCCAGTGCAGAATGTGGCCTCGGAGGAGCTGACGTGGCCGAAGACCCACGCGTCCCCGAGGTATGTGGGACCCCCAGTCCCGTTTCGCCGACAGTGGCCCCTGGCCCTGTTGCTCGGCCAGGATCAATTCCGGGCAGGAACAGGGCCACGTCTTGAAGAAACAAGGGGACGCGGGGTCCCGGCTATAATACGGTGGATATGTGCCCGGGAACCGGAGACCCGAGCTGAAAATATGGAATGAATCGGGACGACTTCCCCGGACTCGCGCTCACCAAGGCGATGCTGTCCGGGTAATCGTGCCCTGTCTGGCTGTGAAAATGTTGAGGAAGCCGTGGTGGTTCGCGAGGAGGCGCGGGAAGCCGTGGCCGAGACCGCTGCGACGGAGGCAGGGCGCCTCGACTGTGGCGAGCACCTCGTGGAGCCGATGACCGACGAATCCAAGGAAGACGCCAGTCCCCTTTTGACTCCGCCCGTGGCCGTCTTCGGGGCCCGGGGGCCCTCCATGCCCCCGAGCACTGCTGACCCGGGGAGCGCAGCGAGGCCGTGGGAAAAGGCTGCTAGAAGAGAGAACATACGAAAAGAGCCCTGCGTGGGTTAGGTATGGCCAAAGTGCTAAGCCCGCACCTTTTGGCTCGCCGGGAGCCCCTCGGGAGCCGACCCTGACCGGGCACGGGGTCGCCAGGCATTGGCAGATTCCGCTTTGCCCCCGGGGCCGAGGAGAACGAAACACAAGACCATACAAATGGGGGAAGAATAGAAATTGAGTGATGTTTAAAGTCGGATAAGATTACGTATCTGGATGTTGAACAGGGCGGTGTGCCACCGCGAGCACAATCCCAGGGCCAGGAGCGTTGCCAGCCCCCGGGCCAGGAATTGCACTCGGACATAAGTCTGAGATGGGGCCCCCGGCCAGTGTCGAGGTTTGAAAAACCTACTTAGACCTGCCCGGGATGGGTTTTATCTGCACATGATGAACTGTGAGGGTATTTGGCTCGTTCTTTTGTCCATTCCATGCTACGAACCGTGGCGTCAACCACCTTCCGAAGGCGTCCTCGCGGTTCGCGACTGTGCGGAGGAAAAGATCACGCATAAGCATTTCACCCCCTACCTCTGGAAAAACCAATCCCGAGGCTAGCCAGACGGGGCACCGGAGCCGCTGGGGCCCGGGGCGCTGCGCAGAGGGGTGCCACCACGGCCCCGTGGGCTCGACAACGCCCCAGGCTTAGCACGTGGGGACACGGTAGCCCATTGGTAGGGAACTGATGATTATGCGCAAAACCCAGCCGCCATACGGGCGCGGCCCGATTATGCCCCCAGGGGGTGAGACAGCCACGAACACAACACACGGAAATAGACAAAAGGCACGAGACCGGGAAGGACATTAAAAATGCTGCTCAGTAAAGGGTATACACATGGGGGCCCCGGCCAGCGTTGAGATTTGGAGAAATCCGGCGCTGGCCCGGGCACACCGCAACTTACAGGATGTGTTTACAAATAAAAATTTCTGAAGATGCTCCCAGGCTTACCGAGCCCGGTCAGGAGACACCGATCACCAGGAAGGGGCCTTCCCACAGGGGGGAAGGTTTATTTCTTTCCGGCACGTGTGAGGACATGGCGAAGGACTAAGTCCCCAACCTGGAGTGATCGGGCCCGAACCTTACGCCGATGATAGCGCTTGAGGTTCTGCTAGTTAGGAGCGAGGCGCGCGGCCTCGCTGGCGAAGTATACCGGCTTCTGTTGTATGCGCCCCTACCCCGGCCTGACGGGGGCCGGGAGCACGGGCTCAGCTCCCTCGGGAGGGAGCGAGCTCTCGTGGCCGGGGACAGATATGTGCCCGGGACCCAGGGGCCCCGGACTGAAATGTGGGATGAGTCGGGACGACCTGCCCGGACTCGCGCTCGCCGGGGCGATGCTGTCCGGGTAATTGCGCCCTGTTGAAGTTGTTCCAGGTGCCGCGTCCAAGACACGCACTCGCCTTGGCGAGGCTGTCCGGGTTCGGGCTTCCCGGTATCAGGCACGGGGCGTGGATCTCGGGACATGGACCCTGGACCCCGGGGCCCCGGCTCGAATATGGTAAATATGTGCTCGGGACCCGGGGGCCCGTGCTGAGATGTGGAATGTATCGGGACAACTTCCCCGGACCCGCTCTCGCCAGGACGAAGCAGACCGGGTAATCGCGCCCTGCTGGAGTTGTTCCAGGTGCCGCGTCCAAGACACGTACTCGCCTTGGCGAGGCTGTCCAGGTTCGGGCTTCCCGGTGTCGGGCACGGGGCGCGGATCTCGGGACATGGACCGAGGACCCCGGGGCCCTGGCTTGAATATGGTAAATATGTGCCCAGGACCCGGGGGCCCGGGCTGAGATGTGGAATGTGTCGGGATGACTTCCCCGGACCCGCTCTCGCCAGGAGGAAGCGGACCGGGTAAACGCGCCCTGTTGGAGTTGTTCCGGGTGCCGTGTCCACGACACGCACTCGCCTTGGCGAGGCTGTCCGGGTTCGGGCTTCCCGGTGTCGGGCGTGGGGCGCGGATCTCGGGACATGGACCGAGGACCCCGGGGCCCCGGCTCGAATGTGTCGGGCCCGGGTGGCCAATCCCGGGCCACACGTTTGTCGGGCAAGGGGCGCTCGACGACGAGCGCCGCGCTCACCACTTGCGGGGTTGCCGCTATGTAGAGCAACAGGGGCTCATCTTGAGCCGGTGTCATGAGGACAGGGGGAGTTGTCAGGCACCTCTTGAGCTTGTCGAGGGCTTGATCAACCTCATCCGTCTAAGTGAACTGCCCAGTCTCCTTGAGAAGCTTGAAGAGGGAGAGGGCACGCTCCTCTAGCTTGGAGATGAAGCGGCCGAGTGCAGGCACGCACCCGGCCAGCTTTTGAGCCTCCCTGAGCAAGCTGTCCCTCCCCGGGTACCCGGGCTGGATGGTCCTCGGGGCCGAAAGTGATCTAGGCGTCCGACCACTTTAGCCTCCGAGCGGCCGCTAGGCCCGGGGTCGAGGCCAGCAACTCGCGCTTCATGGCTTGGAAGCCACGGCGCGAGGAGCGGGCGTGCGCCCCGCCATCGAGGGTGGCGAGGATGTTCTCGGGTTCTTAGAACTCGAGAGGTTGCTCCGGATCGGGAGCGGGCTTCAGACTGTTGATCGGCCTGACCGTTGCCCCAAATCGGACCGTCCGCCTAGGGATCGGACCGTCCAAATCCCGACGATCGGACCGTCCGCCTAGGGATCGGACCGTCCGAATCACCCCGACCGGGCTTGGCCTGCTGCCGCTCCTACTGGAAGTTCTTGACGCGCTCGGCCAAGTTCTGGACGGCGCGGCACTCCGTGAGGTCGTGCGAGTCCGTGTCGTGGACGGTGCACCACTTCCGGCCCGCTGCCGGTGGCGGCGGCGCACGAGCAGCCTTTTGCCGCTTGTCGCCGCCGTCATCCCGGCGGGCGACGTCGCCCCGGGGGCCGCCAGTCGCAGCCAGGGCAAAGTTCTCAGTGACCTCCTTGCCCTTCTGAAGCTTCCTCCTGTTCCGGCGCGACGCGGAGCGTGAGGACTCGCCGTCCTCTCTAGGGCCCTGGTCAGGGGCCTCAGGGCATGGCTTGTTCCATGCCCGGGCCTCCTCCTTGCAGGCGCAGAGGTCGGCGAGGTTGAACAGCTCGGCCGCGGTCTGGACGTCGTGGGTGCCCAGCTTCTCAAGCATGCGCTTGTCGCGCACGCCCGAGCGAAAAGCGTGGATGACCGCTGAGGAGCGATGTGGGGGATAGTGTTGCGGACCTGGCTGAAGCGCTGCAGAAACTGCCTCAGCGACTCGTCCCTGCCCTGTCGTAGGGCGTGGAGGTCCGCCTCGATACCAGGGCATGGGAAAGTGCCCTGGAAGTTTGCCACGAACTGGTGGCAGAGGTCCTCCCACGAGTAGATCGAACCTTCGGGGAGGTTCATCGTCCAGGAGCGAGCCTGGGCCTTGAGGGCGACGGGAAAGTAGTTCGCCATCACCTTCTTGTCGCCGCCAGCCGCCTGGATGGCAGTAGTGTAAATCTGAAAATACTCAGTGGGGCCGATAGAGTCGTCATATTTCTCCGGCAAGCTAGGCAGCAACTTGGCCGGCCAGCGCACTTGCCGGAGGTCTGGGGAGAGTGCCAGGCAACCCGTGCCGTACTGAACGGGCTCAGGCGACGGACGACGGTTTCCCGCCGGGGGGTTGGAGCTGGAGGCCTGGGCCTCAAGACGCGCGGCAGCATCCGCGCGCCGTTCACGCTGTCGCTCCAATGTGACCCGGGCGTCCTCTTGACTCCGCATCCGGTTTAGCCGGTCACGGAGGTCGCCAGGGCCGTTCTTAGCCGGAGGCGCAGCGCGAGGTGCCGCGCTCCGGGCTTGGTTCTGCTTCGGGGCGGAGGGCCAGCTCGCGCTAGATGTCGCGCGCTCGGCGCTCCCGGCCCCTGCACTGCTGTCGATGACGACCCGGTGATAGGCCGCACCTACGAGGTTGGCAACTTCGTTGAGCCACCGCCGCTCCTGGCCTCCACCTCCGGTAAATGCCGAAGGGTGGTGCAGGAGGGCTTCCGCCGCTAGGAGGGCTCCCTGCAGCGTCGCTGACTGGAAGTTGAGGTTGCGGCGCGCCGTGGAGCGGCGCGTCCGCTCGCGCCTCATGGATGAGGCCGCGGCGGACCCAGCGGGGCACTTGCCGGCTCCCTCCGCAAGGGAAGGTGCCGTGGCCGCACAACCAGGCCGCCGCTGGGCGAACTCGGCCCGCAGGGCGCGCGCAGCACGCCCCTAGGAAGACGAGGAGGGGAAGTGTGGCGGGCTCGCCACAGGGCTAGCGTCGCCCGGCGGGGTGAAGCCGCCGAACTCCTCGTCGGAGTCCCGTGGACGATGGCCTCCTGCCATGGAGCGTGCCAGTGTTGGGGACGCCGGCGTGTCGCTTGGAAGTGAAACTCCCCCTATCTGGTGCGCCAGCTGTCGGAGGAGGGAACTCCAACCGCGGGGAGTCTGGGGACCCCCCTTTGAGGTTCGGCCAGGGGAGTTGTTCACAGGACGGCTTGTGGCGTCGGAGAGAATGGCACGCAAGGGAGACAGGAGGAGGTAGACAGGTTCGGGCCGCGCGGAGGCGTAATACCCTACTCCTGTGTGTGTTTCTATGTGAGAGATGAATGTGGTATGCTGTTACAAGGAGTTCCCGAGGGGCGCAGGAGCTAGCGCGAGCTCGGGAAGGAACTGGAGCAGCTTAGCCCGCTCTACCAGCAGCCGGACTCGAAGAAGAAGAAGACCTCTTCGGAACTAGAAGCCAAAGCCTATCTCGCTATGTCCCCCGCTTTTTTTTCTAGAGGCTGGCATGGATCCTCCTTTTATAGGTTAAGGGGAGTCCACAGTGCCAAGTATACAGGCTGAGAGAAAGCTAGCTATGATTTGTCTTGTCGCACACATGCGGCCGCCTGCCGCGCCGCGCCAGAGGGACGTCTAGTCGCCACCTGGCTCGGCTGCTGCGGGCGGCTGGAGTTGGTCTGCTGCAGGCGGCTTAATTGTGGAGATGTGACAGCGCACGCCCTTACCGCCGAAGTCAAAAGTCTCTGACTGCACAGGCATGTGTCCACAGGGGGCCATCATGAGAGGCCCACGCGTAGCCGAGTGGGCGACAGGGGCGACGCGCCTCGTCGCCTCGTCATTAATGCAGGTAGTTGGAGAGTTGGTCCGCTCGAGTCAACCTCATGCCCGGGGTAGAGAGCTCATCGAGCCCTACGCGCACACAAGGCGCCGAGCTCCTCGGGGACGGAAAATGTGAGTCTCGGGCCCGGGGAGCGGCGCCCGGCACTAGGGATGTCTCTGTAACGTGCCTCGGAACCGAAGCCGAGGCCCCGGGCACGAGGATGAGACCCGGGACCGGGGATGTCCTCGGGCCCCCGGTACTTGACCGGAAGAAGGCTGTAGCTGGCCGTCGCCGGTGTAGAATGTGGCCCCGGAGGAGCTGACGTAGCCGAAGACCCATGCGTCCCCGGGGTATGTGGGACCCCCAGTCCCGTTTCGCCGACAATAACTATTTAAAGTATTTTTTATAGATTTTTATATATACTAAAGATTTCAGATTTTGAAGTTTTACTATATGCAACGGCACAGAGGGTACTCTACGTATGAAATGACTAATTAGTTAATGTTTACGCGTCGGCACTCACGCGAACGCCACGTGTTTTACTTTTTGGTACTATGTCTTTTCTTTACTGTAAGTTTGTGCACCAGAAAGTTTGTACATCAAACGTTTATGCACCGAGAGTTTCTTATGTAAGATATCTTATATATCAAAAGTTTATATCTATAAAGTTACTATATATAAATTTTCATGAGATAGCATCTTATATGGACCGGACCGTACATACACGTGAATATTTATTCCTTAGACCAACCCCTTCATGTAGGCCTAGGACTGCTCTCCATTTTAGCCCGAGAAGAAAAAAAGAAAAAAACCCAACCAAGCTAGCACACGCTGGCCCATGAAGCAGGCGGCCGAGGTGCCAGGCTAGCCCTCAACGACACTAGTCAAGAACCTACCTGCCTGGTCAAGTAGTGTGGCATCAAATCAAACTTGCCTTCTCTGTGATCAAGAACTGGACTACTATATCTTGTTCAGTAACACAAGGCAAGTTTTGTAGGTGATTATTAGTCCTCCTAAACTTACATATAAGCTGCTGCTTCCAAAATTTGATGATTTGTGATGTCGGTGAACAACAAGGATCCCAAGTTCCCAACTCCCTCTCCCTATCACTAGGGGTGGCCAAAATAGACGGAAGACTGCACCCCGAAAAGTATGTGGACCTGAAGTAACCGAATTATTGGTTGTCGGTTCTTTAGTCCCTGCTCAGAGAAGACCGATTTTTGTTTCGGTGTTTTGGTCTTGTAGCTCGGGTACCCGACCTACCCAAAGAATTGGATAGTTGGGTGGTCCATCAGGCATCAGGCCACCAACCCACTAGCCTAATATCCTACCAAGTGAGAGGACTCCTCTTTGGCTCCCTCACTTCTAAGTTCTAGCCCTAGCCACTTCCAAGGGGAAGGCTAGTTGCAGAAGGGCAGAGAGGGCGCTGTCGACAGCGGGTGATGAGATACCGCCATCAAGCACTCAGTACTCTTCCTCTCTCCCCCATCCTCTCATCCCATTGTCCGCGAAGGAGAGGGCCTGCGGTGGATCGAAGGGGGTGTTGACGGCGGCGGGGGCGGTGAGCGCTATCGTTCATGGAGGGGAAGGCATGATGTGGAGAGGGCATCGTGGGCGGTGGGGGTAGTGAAGTTGCTGGATGTGGGGACGAGATCCCATCGTGGGAGCAGTCAATGTCCACGGTGCACCATGCAAGCAGCGGGGGCAACGGTGTTTGTGTCCTCGAATTGACTGCTATCATCGTCCCCACTGGCCCCGGCGCTCTTCTCGTCCCAGTCGATGGGCTGGCTGCCTCCGCGATCCTTTCGTCTTCGCCTGGAGACCGAAGACCGGACCGACAGTTTGGTTAACCGACTACAGTCCATGATTTTCTATTGATCACTTTGGTTGTTCTTTTCAAAGACCAATCTTGCAAAAGAAGCCGAATTACCTAGACCTAATTTTTTTTGTTTAGACAGAATGCCCACCCTACCTATCCTATTGAGAAGAGGATTCGACGCCACAATCACCTTGGTCGACCGCTAGCTAGCTTGTACAAGAGCTCGCATGCTGTAAATTTTTGCATCTACCGCTCCCTCCGGTAAAATATTTGATGTTTAGTGTAACGACCCGCTTTCCTTTTCCCTGTTGTAACTGGTTTTCTGGATCTTAATCTTTTCCTATCCTGTCAGCTGTGCCTCCGTTTTCCCTCTCCCCGGCCAGCCGACTACCTTCTCTCTTGTGCCGAGTAGAGTTGCTACTCAGTCCTTGTATCCTGCCCTTATCCTTGTCTTACTCGGACCTCTTTGCTGCCGAGTGAGCACGGTGATGTGGCCGACTACCTTGTTGAGACCTGTTGCTTCTTTGTCCCCCGAGTTGCACCCACCCGTTGGACGCCGACTACCGAAGTAGTGAAGAATCAATCTTCACCTAACCGCAGTATCGCTTGGACCAGTGGTCAGTCCGAAGCCCGGTCAGTGAGATTTCTCCAACCTGTCCTAGCCTTGACCTTAATGTCTCATCACAGCTACAGTGCCTGCCAACTCCTCTGACCAGTTGGACTCCAAAGTCACTTCCTGTCATATCCCTGTCAGTTCATCTTGACTTCCTTGCTCCACCCGTTGCCCAGCTCCACCGTGCCTCAACCTTGCACGTCGGCTATATATATATATGGCCAACCGTGCCCCCTTCTTCCTTTGTTTTGCAAACCGGCCAGCTCCAGCTCTGCTAAGTTTTCATCCTCTCAAGCTTTGGAGCTCTGTCGCCTGGTTCGCAAGCCTGGTTCAGCCGACTGCCCCCTTTTCTGCAGCCGACTACTTCTTGATCCTTTTTCTTGGTGTTTTACTTCTCCTGCTTATCAGTGTTTCTTTCTACTTGTTCAGAACCTGAACCGGTGGACGATCCCGAAGCCACCTTCGCCGAAGAAGACCCCTCCTTGGAACAAGGCAAGCCTCTTTGATCATATTGTTTCCCATATATGCAAAACTATGTTGTTTGGAAAATATATGCATGCTTAGTTACACCTTTTTAAACTGTTGGCCTCGGTTATGCAAGCGCAACCGATGGACCCGCCCAGTAGTAGCACTTATTGGTAGGATGTTGTTATATTTCTCCCTTGAAGAGCCCCACAAATGGCACGCTAGCATCCTATCTGAGGATACGATGCCGAGTAAAATGGCTTAGCTCTGCAACGTTGTTTGTCGTTGGGAAAAATGATGGGTTTTACTAAACAGTTTGGAAAACCCGATACCTTGTGTATCGGCGCGTTTTGTGAAATAAAGGAAAGATTTGTGAAAATCTTGATGTACAGAGACAGTGCCTGTGTGGCTTGGCTATGTATTATCATTAAGGATCGATTCTCATGGCGTAGATTTGTTTGCCAGTGATTTGTGAAAAGTGTTTGATGGAAAGGGAACCGTGACCTGAGTTTGCCGAGTAAGCAAACGGAAGGCCTGTGTGGCCAGAAACGGATCTGTGTGATCTGGGGTGTTAAGCACCATAAACAAGTGTATGAAAAGTAAACAGGATGAAGATCATGCTCCCGGGTTGTAGCCAGGGCAGCAAAGTTTAAGCCCCCGGGTTGTAGCCAGGGCGGCAATTCAGTCTTCGGGTTGTAGCCAGAAGACGGTGATGAGCACGCTCCCGGGTTGTAGCCAGGGCAGCAGTGTTTTAGCTAGCTGGTTGTAGCCAGCCTAGCGGGCATTTAGTGCCATGATCATGCTCCCGGGTTGTAGCCAGGGCAGCGATGATGAGCCCCCGGGTTGTAGCCAGGGCGGCCGATAGCTAGCTGGTTGTAGCCAGCCTAGCGGGCATTTAGTGCCATGATCATGCTCCCGGGTTGTAGCCAGGGCAGCGATGATGAGCCCCCGGGTTGTAGCCAGGGCGGCCGACTAGCTAGCTGGTTGTAGCCAGTGTAGCGGGCATCAAGTGCCACAGCTGAGATTTGGTTGTAGCCGAGTCTCAGGGTCAACGAGTGGTTATAGCTACTCGGGAGGTAAAGGACCAACAAAGGCAAAGTAAAAGATAATAAGAACATGTATGATTATGCTTGATTCTTTAAGTGGTGAGTTGTTGAAAAGCAACTTGCGGATTGGATGGAGGCGTGAGCCTCTGTCCGCCAACTAAAATTTGGAACTCACTAGTGTTTGCAAAGAAAAGAGTTTAATAAGGCAGTCTTTCGCAAATGAAACCCTTAGCTCTTCTTGTCTAACCAACATGGCATCATTCCCGGCTTGCTGAGTACGAAAGTACTCACCTTGTTCATATATATGTATAGTAGGTTTTGGAGTGGAAGACGAAGATCCGACTGCTGCCGAGTTCCTCCAAGACCAGGCCGACTACGAAGACCTCTGAAGGGTTCGAGCCTAGTTCCCAACCGAGCCTGTGGAGTAGTTTGTGTCCAGCTTCCGCCCTGTTCTGCTGTTTCGCTAGTTTACCAGTTGATTATTTTGCCCATCCCGGGTCTGTCCTGGATGGATCTCCTTGTACGTATATGTAAGTACTCTGTTATGTATTATTGTAACTCTGTGTTGCATCATTGTTGTGCGTACCCGACTACTGATCCTGGGATCGGGTGCCTTATGCACATGGTGGCCTTCCACCTAGTCGGGAGGCGCCACATTTAGGATAAGAATTGATCATTTTAAAAAAAAAATTCTTACATGCTTAATTTGAAAACGAAATAAATGATATGCATAGCTTACCTCGAAAAGTACTACTCTACAACTCCGGTATCTAGCTATTTTGGCATTTCTCCTCTTTTAATGAAATGATGCACACATCTCCTACGTGTTCGAGAAGAAACTTGTGATAAATCACTGTATGAAATATCTTGTTCAGTTGCAAGGCAAGTTTGGTAGGCAATTATTAGTCCACCAAAACTTACAAATAAGCTGCTGCTTCCAAAATTTGATGATTTGTGGTGCCGGTGAACAAGAAGTTTTCAACTCCCTCTCTGCCGCATCAAGAAGAGGATTTGACACCACCATCACCTTGGTCGACCGCTAGCTTTATTTTAATAAGGAAAGCCTTATTGAACACAGTTAATTACATCAAAAATAATAGAACCGTATTGAGACCACTCCCGGCCTCTGTATAACTTACATGCACACAACCAAACTCACACCCCACATACTAGTTTTTCTAAACAAAGGAAGTACATGAAATGCTAAAGACCATCAACCCGTAGATTAGATTGCCACCCATACTGCTGGGTAAGACAATCGATGGCTAGTTAGCTCGTACAAGAGCTCGCATGCTATAAATTTTGCATCTACTGCTCCCTCTTGTAAAAAAAATTTGATATTTAGGATAAGATTTAATCAAAATTTTTGAAGTTTCTTAAATACTTAGTTAAAACAAAAGAATGATATACATAAATTGCCTCGAAAAATACTATCATAATATCATAAACTTATTCTAATATAGAATTTATTATCGGAATTTTAAAAGTTTAACTAAATCTTATCCATATTTTAGACTGGATGGAGTAATAAAAATATATAACTATAATTATGATTAAATGGGTTAAAATTCTAAAATCAATTCTATATTAGAATAAACCCACAAGCCCATTCCACTTGTATCAATGACCTAGAAAGAAAGGAACTACTAATGCTGCCGCTTCCTACCATGAGAAAGGGTAGAGGTCTAGAGGATGGGGATGGAGAGGGTGGCGCTCGACTCACGCTAGTGACAGGGCCAAAGCGGTGCAAGACGGGGGTAGGGCGGATAGCAAAAGCGGGTAATCTCTTCGGAAATCAATGGGTGATTTTGTTTTTTGGCTAGAGCTGAAGCTGCGGAGCCGGCTTGAGGTTCTCCACCTACACAGATCAATTTTTGGGAGCACTCTATCTTGCTCCGCTCTATTTTCTAATAGATCTGAATCGGTTGGTTGGACTTCAGCTCTATTTAATAAGGACCTAGGAGCTACAGCTTCTACAAAACTGGGTCTAAACCTTTGAAGATAAAAGCAGATTATTCATTCAGCTCATGGCAGCTATCGCTGATGAGTCTGAGCTTTGGAAGGGAGCAGGAGGTCCTCTGACTTTCTGAGCAGAGTATACACTGATTCAGAGTTTCAGACCAAACTAGACCAGCTTGTGAGAACTGATTAGACCGAACCTAAGTCTCGCTGAAAGAAATTTGACGAGGTTAGGGTTGATGAATTAATTTCGCCGTAGTTATTCATTTATCACGCACTCCTGAATCATGCCCAACATGCAGAATCTGAAACTAGGCGCGCCGTGAGTGTTGAATGTACTCTTGCTATCTAGCACGATACAACCAAGGCAACAACAATCCAAATAATTAATCCTGAAACGAATTCAAAGACCCCTCCTGGGTCTATGGAACAATAAATAAATATAGAAACCAGTGAAATGTGCAACTGCAGTCTGCACTTCACCGCAATATACATGGCGATGAGTTCGATGACGACAATGGCGCAGGCGATGCTAGCTGTTGCTGCATTTTTGCTTCCTCCCTGAAGGCCTGAATTGAGGTTGAGGTCTGTTTGGAACACGGAATTAATTTTTTTTCCAAAGCATTTAAGAATTAAACTATCTGTTAGAACAGATACAATAAAATGATATAAACTAGCGAGATATAGAAGGTATCAATAGCATCTCGCATTTGTTTAGAGTTACAACAAACTTTGTGAGAGAATAAAATGGGTCTAATATTAATGTTATAATATCTATAGTTAACTATTGTATGGATAGACTATTAGACTTAATTACTGAAATAAGATCAACTCCAACAATATAGCCAAATGGCTCTCCAAACTAAATTTTGGTCATCAGGGAGAAAAAATACCCTCCAACAACCTTACTATCCAAATGGCCAAGCCATCTGGGCCCCATAGTGGGTCCCACCTTCCCTACCGAGGAGGGATGACGACAAGCGCGAGACAGCCGGCATGGGGAGGCTGAGGAAGGCGGAGGAGTGGCTGTGGGAGGCCATCCAGGCGCCTCCCCGACCTCCCGCCGATGCCGACGCCTGCCCCTCCGCCGCCTGCCCTACCGCTTACCTCCCTCGCCGCCACCTGCGCCGCTGCCTTCCCTGCTGCCTGCCTCGCCGCTGGTGGGACAAAGGAGGTTGGGGAGGGAAAAAAGAAGGAAGGAGTAAATAGAGACTGACATGTGGGACCCATGTCAGATTAAAGAGTGGAATGAAGAGGCTGTTGGAGTAGAATGCAAATTTGACTCTATAATTTTTTAATAAGTTAACCAAATGGACAAATAAAGAAACAAAAATAGATATGATGTTGAAGATGCTCTAAGATAGAGCCAACAACGAACTTCATTGTTAGCCTTGCTTTGAGTGAAATTTGTTTGTTCCTTTGTCCTAGCCAATAAATGGCCAAGCACTTGGTTTGTATCTGGCTATATGCAAATGCTCGGGAGAGGATTTTTATAATATAAGTACGTGTTGCATCTACAGACTGATCTGTTAGATGTTTTATCGATATCTGTGTGAAACTGACCAGATGAATACCTTATTGAAATCTATAATGTACGCATCTTAAAATAGATTTGACGCATGTATCTTTAAATATATTTGACGTCAAACAGTATAGGTGCATATACATTTACGTTGTACTATTTTATCTTCGTCCTAAAATATAAAAAAATTTATCTATGTAACTAAATAGGTAGTAAGTACTTGATAGACTTTCCGGCAAGTGCTCACTAGAATTTTTTGTTTCTTCCTTCTTAACATAACACCACAGTAAAATTGTGTTTCCTTCTAAACATAACACACAGAAATTAAAATTTTTGTTTCTCCTCAGCAGTACATTTTTTCACTTTCCAAAGAAAAAAATAATGGGGCTGACGGACATTTTGTACGATTACACAGTACGTACACATGCACGCACAGATCGAGCCTAATTAATTTGTACCAGAAAAGAATTACCAAATTAAATGCCCAGTACATATATATCCTGATCGATTAATTACAAGAAGGTTACATATTACAAGAAGAAGATATATACTATCATGCATGCATCATCTGTGCTAATTCGTCAGATGAGCTTGCTGCTGCACAGTTCGTGCATCGATCGATCGATCTAGGCCGACCGGAAAAAGAAACGAAAAACATATAGCCCTTGGAAACTGAGAGGAGCTAGCTATATCTAGCAGCAGTGGGTGCCGCCACCGCCTCCGCCGGACTTGGAGCCGACGAGCATCTCCACCACCGCCCGGACGACGCCGTCCTCCGGCAGCAACTCCTCCCCCGGCAGCGTCCTCGCCGCCACCGTGAGCACGCCGGAGACTTGCAGCAACACCACCAGAAGCAGCACCAGCTTCGCCGTCGTTGTCGCCGCCACCGCCATCGTCGCCGTCGTCTTCTTCGCCGCTGTCGCAGAAGCAGGAGACACAGAGATGGAGAAGGCTTAGCTGAGAGTTAAGAGATGTGAGCTTGCATGGCGAGAGGTAGCTACGTATATATAGCCGGCCGGAGGCCGCGCTTTGAACTTGAATTCGTCTACTCTTCTGAAACAGCATACACGTACTGTGTGTTGAAGTCAGCTCGTGCGTGTTTATGCTAACCAAACGAAGTTAATTACGTGCTACTATGTTTTACTACCTCCATTTGCAAATCCGTTTTTCTTTTAGATATAAGTTAATTTAATCATTTATTTTATAAAAAACTATATATAAATATCAATTATTTTGTTAAGACATGTCTTAATCATTAATGATACTTTAAACATAATTTATATTTTTTTTATATTTACACAACTTTTAAATAAGACCTAAAAATCAATGACGTCATGCGGTGGAAGTACCTTTGCACGGACTCCCAGCTAGTAGTTGGTTATTCCCGGCCAGTTCGTTTCTTGATGCTGACCAAGAATTCGCATGTTGAGATTGACCGCATGGAGCACGCTTTTGGTCCCCCAGATGGACACGGGTTTTAATTTGAAATTTGGACCGATGAATTTTCAGTCCACAATAAACTAGCAATTGTTTGGGATGAAGCACTATATCTCCGGCTGTTTTTAGTTATCGCTGTAAGATATCTTTGCTTTTGTAAAGTTTGACCAATGGTATGTTTAGAATTACCTAGATTTATTTCTAAAAACAACATATTTTTAAATTTATAATTAAAAATTCTTTCATAATTTTTTTCTTGTTTTATTGCCGCAAAGATATATTATAAAAAACGTCCAGTAAAAAAGAACTAAATATAGCAACAACTACTAGCAAGCCGCTGCTGTCTGAGTCAGTATATCGAAGAGTCCTGGAACTTACGTCCCTTCTGTTCAGGTCAAAGGTAGGAAAAGAGTAATACCTGATCATTTTTCTTCAGCAAGAATATATGTGAACAAGAAACGAATGGTCCATTGAAGAATTGGAGAAATTAATCAAGGCCCGTTCTTGCTGTCAGAGCGGCTTGGAAATAGTCCATTGAAGAACTGAACTTTTCAGGTATTGCTCTAGTTACAGCAGCATCAATAGAGCTGAAAATGGTCAAAAATAATCGAAAAAACTCTTAAATCACTTCTACTTCCATATTTTGTATTCGAAATCAGAATCGAAAACGGTAATATTGAAAATAAAAACATCTTCGGAAAATTTGAAAACGGAGTTACTCGGTCAGAAATTCATCGCTATCGGTCGGATATTCATGAATTCGGATCGAAAATAACTTTATCTTGCATATGATATCTAGAGTAACTCACATAATCACTATGTTATAATCACCCATCACAGAAAGCAATGTCAATAATTATCCAACATGATAACATACAAAAACGATGATAATATGACAATGTCCAAGACCAATATACCAACACAAATGATAAATAAACATAATAGTAAATTTCTGAATCAGTACCATCAGTAAATTTTCGAATAAATACGGTAAACTTCAAACGGTCAGTAAACTACTGAAAACATCATTTCCAATACCGTTTCCGAGACCCCGATACCATTTTCCAGATCATTTCCGACCAGTACAAAAAAACGGAAAACGATCGGTAAAATCCGAAAAACGGCGTTAGTCGGTTCGGAAATTTTACCAACCATTTTCAGCCCTAAGCATCAATGCATCATGCCTGGAAACTGCAGTACAGGGGGGAAGAGCATTATGGACAAGTATTGATCCATATTCATGCTGATTTATATGGGTCACAAGTGCAAACCTGAAAGAGAGAACAGAATGTGAGTGCTCCTTTTGTCGCCAAACTTTCAGACAGATGAAGTTGGCCAACGTTCAGAAATATTCATGTCGCATTTCGTGACCAAAACCAGCTGATTGATTCAGACCTGAACCCCAAACCAGTGCGAAATTATTATTGCAGTTAAGTTGTCAGCACTAAGAGAAGTTTCCAGTCTTCAGTACTTATATTTCTTATATCTAAACCTAACTGCACAATATCCAAACCATGATGGAACTATACGTTGGTTTCCGGAAAAATGATGAAACAGTACATACGCCAAAAAAGATGGCCTCGATAATTTCTTATATCTCAACTAAGCACATTGCCTGAACTGAAAACCGTAGATGATGAATATCACAGCTCTAACAAGTTCGAGGAGAATTCCAGTGGCAGTAAATTGAACCTGAACTACATGTAAAAGTAAGACAACATAAGCACAAACACAACCTGCAAAAGAATTTCTTCTACCTACCAGAGTCATGTAAAAGCACTTCCATAACTTCAACTCAATGGTGGATCTCGCTCTTCGCTACCACCAGCCTTCCCCAGTGTGAATCATAAACAGAATACTGAACCTCATTGCATGCAGCAACTCAAATCTCCATTTCTATTTACAGGAGAAGACGCTGTCATTTACCGAGGAGACAACCAAGATGCAAACAAGGATAAAATTGTTGGCAGAATGTGTTTATATTTGTACCCAGTGATACCCCTTAAAATGGCAGTCCCTACGTCGCACATATATTCCCTAAGTGCAGTACTATGTTGACTTAATATAGAAACCAAGCAGTTGAAACTTTAATGTAGCACATTTCCATCAGAAGAAAGAAAAGATATTGCATTACTCATCCCACCTCTATGCAGTATAACTTGATGCGCATTCCATCTTCTCTGCTGATAGTAGAAAATTGTATCAACGTGTTCAAAAACCATTCTTCGACAGGAATTCAATGGATCAAAAGTAATAAGCCCATCCATATCAAGCAGTTCATTAGCTAGAATGGTATCTGCCAAAGATATGCTTATGAAGAAAGTAATTGTTTAAAGTCTCCCTAGTGTCTGACTAGTCAGCAGTATAATCTGTTCCTGTCAGAAGTCATTATTGTCATATATGCATAGGCATCCAGTTGTGTCACAGGCTCACACCCACACTCCTAGACAGATACCTTTTCTTAACTATAATAGCCACCATCGGGAAGGGTTGCAACAACCAGAGGGATTGCCTGGACCCATAGATTAAATATTTGTGAAAGAAGGCCGTGATTGCCATCGCCCTTACTGCCAAGCGAGCTCGAGCAAAGCCACCGGATGACCCTGACCTCTTTTAAGGTGCTGTCACAAGACAAGACGGAATCGGTTTTGTGATACATATTGCCTCAAAAAATATTAAAAACTGGGGATTGCCAAAACAAACCCCAGAACCTGGGGTTTTGTTATATTTATTCTTATGGTTATCTTGTGATTAGCTACTGCTTCTTTTCATCATCCAAATTGGATTATAAACATTGCAAACATGTTTCAAGGATATAAATGGGCAACTCTATTATACATCTTTAACACCGTGAGAAGAAATGCAACAACGAGAAATAGATGCTTACCGAGGAAATTCCCAATTTGTCACTAAAGTTTATTCGATCATTGAAGAAATTGCACATTTCCCATTTCCCCTCCTTTTGGCACATTATGTTTGTTTCTCTCCATAGGTTGTGTTTGAGGCAGCATCCATGGCTTCAAGCTAAACAATTGGGATCATCCAAGATGCTGATATCTCAACAAGAATTTTCAAAATAAATTCGACGACACATGAATGAATCCAAACCTTTCAGCTGGTACAAAAGAAATTCTGGGGGTGAGGTTGTGGTCCATGAGATCAAGGTTTCATGAAATCTCAGCAAGATGTTACGAAGTATGGTTTAAGGTAAAAGTTGTTTCAGATGTCTCATTTATTCATTTCTGACTGCAATTGTCCAGACCAGGGATTTCATCTTAGGCACCTGGCAAATATGCCAAAGAAAAAGGGGGAGGCTGCCGAGAGAAACCAATATGTTCCACTAGTAATCTCACCTTGACTTTTTTGTGCTCAAGAAACGTAGTGTCGGTACTTCCAGCATCCTTCCGTCCATCGGAATTCAACAAATTAAATGTAAAACAAGTCCTTGCATACCTAGCAATCCAACCAGAATGGTTACTACCAAAGATGCATGCATATTCAGAAAATATGAGGTACCATGACTGAAAGCATAACACAGATTATTTGTTAGCCTTCTTTTCGAAAGAAAGCACAAAACTAAACCATACCTCTCAAAAGTTTTCTCTACTGCTTCAAATATTTGAATTTGGCAGATATGTTGTACATACCCATCACTCTGTGGCTCCGCATACCCTCTTCAAAGCTTAATGGTACATCTACGATCATTATTTAACTAGTTTTGTCACACAAACACGCTTAATTTACCCTTTCTCACTGTACAATTTGACATATGTTCTCATGCAATAGTTCTGCTCATGATTCCAAGTAATCACTCAACTAATGAAATAAAAAAACAGTGGATCAAAGAAACTTTTTTACAAAGCCAATATTCCTGCTTCAGATATAGTGTATCACCAATAATTGGATCCTTATGGGGGCTGATACTTTAAGGGCAGTAAATTTATATGTTCCCGGTATTTCCCTTTCACTGAGAAGAGAGAAATTAGCAGCAAAGCGGTCGAAGCTTCAAGGAACAGATCCTTCCTGTCGATTATAGAGAGATAGGTTCCAGCCTTAACTACCTCACCTTTATCCAATAACAACCTGGTGATAGCATTAAGCAGATAAGAGTCAGGAGCACAGCTGGTCTTCTGCATTGATGAGAAGACATCATCGGCCTCTTCCAACAATCCTTCCTTTATAAGATGTCTGATCATTAAGCGATAGGTCTCAACAGAAGGCTCTAGCCCATTGGCTGCGATAGAAGCAAACAAATCCTTGGCTTCTCCTAATCTCTTAGATTGCAACATTGCCCTGATCATAATATTGAGGGCTCCAACATCAAAATTCACATTCATTGCACATAGTTTCTCGAATAGCATGATTACTTCATCAATGCAATTATTTTTGCACAGTCCATCGAGAATTGTACTGTATGTGATAATGTCTGGAGTTACTCTATTTCTAATCATCTCATGGACCATTTCTATTGCAGCAGCTGTTCTCTTGGCATGAAATAGCCCATCCAGTAGGATGTTATATATACAAGTATCAGGTTTAACTCCCTTACACAACATTTGTCTGAATAGAGTCAATGCATCATTGATCCTTCCTTTTTTGCAATAGCCATTAATTAGTGTGCCATAGGTAACAACATTAGGTTCAAAACCAGCAGATACAATAGCATCAAGTATTTGCAATGCTTCCTCCATCTTATCAATTAAGCAGTATCCATCCATTAGTGCAGTATACATAATATCATTAGGTTTCTGACCAGTACTTGCCATCAAATCAAGGACTTTTTGAGCTTCATTTGCCTTACCTTGGTTGCATAGCTTGCTAATTATTGAAGTAAAGAACGGAGCATCAGGACAAATACCTTTGGTTAGCATTTCGAAAACTATTTCCTTAGCATTCCCCCAATCACCTTGAGTACACATACCATGAATCAGGCACTGATAAACAGCTGGGTTAGGTGGTACTCCAAGATCAGTCATTTCATTGAATTTGTCCACAGCATCAGCCAGCCTACCCAGTCTGCAAAAAGCAGATATCACGGTGTTGCATGTGACAACATTGGGGTTCAGTCCTTGCTTCTGCATAGCTTCATATATATGCATAGCTTCATCCACCATACCGCATTTAGCATATGTGTCAATCAGCATGTTGAAAATATCAAGGTCAGGTACAGTACCTTCACTTACCATCAAATTAAAGAGATTACGCAAAGGAGCAAAGCATCCCACAGTAGCATACCCATGAAGCAGAGTAGAGTAGGAGATTATGTCAGGTTTGGGGCCCTTGCGAAACATTGAATCAAAAATATCTTTTGCTTCTTTGACTTTACCATGCTTGCAAAGAGCAGCCATGAAGGACTTACAGCTGCAAACGTCTGGTTTGAGACCGGAGCTTGACATTTCTTTGAACAGTCTAACCGAGTCCTTCCACATTCATGAAGTACAATATCCATTGATCAAGCAATTGTATGTCCAATTATCAGGTCGAACACCATCATGAACCATTTGTTCAAGAACACTCTCAGCCTTGTCCATTGCCTTGGACTTGCACAGCCTGTCGATGATTGAGTTATAAGTTGCCACATCGGGTGACGTGCCCTGTTCTATCATCTCATGGAACAAGTCGTAAGCTTTGTGCACCTTGCCCTCCTTGAAGAAGCCATCGATGACCGTGTTGTACGCATACACATTGGGTGCGCCCACACCTCCTTCTCCAGACATCTTCCGTAGCATCTCACACGCCTGCTGACTTCTCCTGGCGTTGCACAGCACCTTGAGAAGTACTCCGTATGAGATAACATCTGGCACACAGCCCAGCGCGGGCATCCTGCGGACCAGCAGGTCCAAGGCCTCCTCCGTCCGCCCCGCGTCGAACAGGCCCCTAAGGAGGTTGGTCGACGCGATGGCGTCCAGCCCCAGGCCCGCCCTGAGTAGACGTGCAACGGCGGCCAGCGCGAGGTCCGGGCGGCGCACGCGGCGGCAGCAGTCGATGGCGATCCCGTAGGTGTGGGAGGAGGGCGCTGACGCCGACGCCCCATGGTGGCCCGCCCGTGCCATGCGCCCATGCGCCCGACGAGCGCGACGGTGAGGGCGGGGCCGTCCCTGCAGGCGGCGGAGGGCGGCGCACGGGCAAGGCCCGCGAGGAGGCCGTTCAGGGCGTGGGCCGGGGTAACCCGGCGCAGCAATTCGTCGAACATGTGGTGCGCGTCGGCGAGGCAGAGCGTCCCCGAGAGCAGCCGGTCCGTGAAGGCGGCGATGTAAGGGTGGAAGGACCAGGACTTGCCGTTGCGTGGCGTCCGCATGTAGGAGGTAGAGGTGGTGGTGGTGTCGACAGCGGCGGCGGCGGCGGCGGCGGTGGAGATCGAGCGGCGGAGGCGAGACATAGCCGTAGCCGTGGCCGTAGGGCTCGGCTGCTGTGCTGGCGAAGCCGCGGAGGTCGACATCGTGGGGGAGGCGGGGCCGGCCAAGACGGAGGAGAGACGGGGGCGTGACATCGCTGTTGTGTTTTGGGGGTGGTGGTGGGCAGAAACAGAAGGGCCCGAGCGTCCCGGAGCGCAGGCGCTCTCCTTGCAATGCGGCTGCGTCGGCAGGACAGGAGGGAGGTCGCTACGCTTCCGCGGCGGCAGGAGGAAGGAGGTGATGGCGCCGGCCGCCGGCGGCGACGTAGAAGAGATGACGGTGGGATATCGCCCTGGGCCGTGGCGAGGAGAAGGGGAAGAACCGAAGAAGGTCTTGGACCTCTTTCGAGCTCGGTTGGGCCTAACTCTTACGGCCCACAAACAAAGGCTCATTACGGGTTCTAATTTGAAATTTGGACGGCTGAAGTTTCTGTTTTTTTCCTAGCAAATTATCCATACGTTACAACAGAAAAAAATTAATATTATGATAAACATTAAATAATTAAGGTTCAATTTTCATAACCCAAGTCTTTGTAGTACTAACTACTAAGTATTTAAGAGTTTCGGATTTTTCAAATTTGAATTGGAAAATTTCAGAAAAATTCCTGAAAATAATACCGTCATTTTAGTACCTTGGTGGCATCAATTTAAAATATAGAATTTAGGTGTTTTTTACAACAACCTAAGATGAAAATAAACAAAAAAGGAGTCCCCGAGCCCATAAAGCAGTAAGCTGTTTATGCCAATATAGAGGGCAAGAGGCCCTGAATGTCACAGGAAAGCAGAGGTGGGGCGTGGCGTTACAGGCAGATTCTTCCCCAATCTACTACTCCGCTGTCGCTACTTGCCAGGGCTAGGCCAAAATCCCGCTAGTGTGCTTTGTCGGGCTCGGGCGTGCAGATCCGTCCTTCTGCCGTTGGTGCAGAGATCTGCCGGGTCAACCACTGAAGTTGCGCGCGTGAGATGCAGCGAAAACCAACAAGGCAGTGGGCAGTGGGCAGCCTACAAGGACACACTGGTCGAGCAGTGGGCAGTGGCAACCGACAAGGCAGCGAGCACCAAGCAAGGAACACGGCGGTCCAAGGAGACAACAAGCTCATAGAGATTCGTTTTTTTGGGGGGTTTTGGATTTGTTCGTGTGTTTATGCTTCTATTTTTTAGATTTGATTCTTGTTTTTTTGCTGTGCTGTTGTGCATCCGATTTGGTTGGTTTCCTTGGATGGAACTGGGAACAGTCTTGACCCGATTGGGAACCCACAACGCATGAAGCCCAGGGCAATCTGTAGCGCATGTATTTACGAAGGAACGAAGGATGGAACAATTGGGTCAAGAACGGAATCATCTTTAATTTTTATAATACAGATAGAAAGTGCACGTGCGTTACAACAAAAAAAATTACAATTAACTATATACTGGAAGAGGTACGTGATAGCATCATGATCATCTTGAGCAAAGCTTGTGACACACCCATGAATCTTGTCAAAATTACCTGCAGGGAGAGGGAACACTCATATGTCCTTATGCTAATCGGTGTACAGACTGTAATGTCCTGGTTTCGGGGCCGTTAAAAATTATTTTAATAAAAACTCTATTTTTAAAAGTTTTGACTCTTTGTGTGAATATTTAGGACCTAATGGCCAACAATCTTGGTTAGATCCTCCTTTGGACCCTAAAATTCTTCGACAAAAAATCTCTATCCAAAGCCAAACTCCGGAAACTCGAATTTTTGCAAAATTGATTCCCTCATCTCTCCTTTCCCTCAAAATCGACATCTCGCAAAAGCATCCAACCCTTAACGTCGAAATACTTCCCTCAACTCCTATTAAAATTTCTAAATTCCAAAATCTATCGAAACCTTTTACTCAGAAAAATCCATCAAATCCCCTCATACTTTGATCCCTCCAAAAATACAAATTCCCATAAAAAAAACCCTTCCCCTGAAAAATCCCCAAAAATTCTGCCAAGTCACAATCCCAAATTTTAAAATCAAATTCGAATTTGAAACTTCTTTGAAAATCCCTCCCTATTTCCTTCTATCACCCACCCAAAATTCCTCCAAAATTATAATTCAATTTCACACACACACACATATATATATATCAAAATTCCAAACCAGAGTTCCTAGTTTGGACTCCTGAAAATCTTGTGAACCCCAGTATCAATTTTAATACCCTTTCAAAATTTTCAAATCTCCCTCAAGCAAATTGCGGAGAAAACAATAGGGGCCACTATTCTACATGGCCCGCCCACATCTTTTTTCGCTCCACGACCTGGCCCTGCTCGGCCCCTCCCTTCCTTCTCTCCTCTCTCCCACCCAGGCTTGGCCGTCCCTTTTCTTTTCCCCCGTAGGCCAACCCACGGCCCAGCTCCTCTCTTCCCTCGGCTCCCATGGTCGCTCGGCCCCGCCTCTCGCGCGGCCCAACAAGCGTGCTCCCGCCGCTCGTCTTTCTCCAGGGCCCACTCGTCAGCCTCTCCGGCCAAACCGCCCACGCGGGCGCCTGCGGGCCCCACCTGCCAGCCCCCGAACTCCGTCATCGTCTTCCTCCTCGCGTCGCCCCTCTCTTGCCTAGTTAGTGCTCGGTCAAATGGCCACGAGGAGCACATGATGCTGCCAAGAAAATATCTCCCTCCACGTTCGGCACCGAGGTCAACCGCCCCCGTCCCATCTTTCCCGCCGTCTCATCATGTCATGCCCCCTCTGCGGCTGGCCAAGCCACCGTATTTTCCGCCACCTTTTCTTGTCTAAGGCATGCCGTCTCTACAGCCCAAAAATCCGAGCTCCCACCGCCATTCTCCGTTGTCCCGTAGCGGCCATCCTCACCTATAAAAGACCGGTAGGCTCCTCCTCTTTTCCCCCACTGTGGTCGTGCCCCGTCAGCCTTATAGCGCCACCGCACTAAGCTCGAACTCTGTACCGTTGCCGCCGCCGCCCGCAGCCCTTTCTGGCAAGCCGCTGCTCGGCGGATTGGCTCAAGTCATCACCGGTCGTTGATCCCCTTTCAGCTGACCTCGCCCTCCCGTTCTCCCTCTGCCATGTGGGCCACCCATCCACAATCCACTTCCGTGTGGCCCCAGCCTCTCTAATCTATATGACACGTGGACTTGCAACCTATTAGTCACTTACACATGGGCCCCACTCAATTAATCCCTTCTCTCTCGCTGGTCTGTGGGCCCAATTGGTCATCCAAACTATATCACCGACAAGTGGGCCCGATGGTTTAAACCCCCTCGCCCTCTCTCACTTACACGTGGACCCCACCCAATTAGTACTGCTTATTTCATTGCCATGTGGGCCCCTTTTATTTAAATCCCTTTCTCTCTCTGACATGTGGCCCTGGCTCATCTCTCTCCCCTACCTATGACATATGGGCCCAACATGATTAAAACTCTAATTAACCCATTTCAGATAATGTGTGATTTACATATGGGCCCCATCCCTTTCTCTCTCCTCTGCATGGATAACATGTGGGCCCTCTTTGTCATCCAACCCCACACCCTCTCTTTCTCACTAACATGTGGCCCCCACCTTATCCCTCTGTCACTTACATGTGGGCCACACCCCTCAGCATCTCTCTCTTCCACTGACATTGGACCCCACCTGTCAGCCACATATTCCCAGAATATTCCTTTTCCAAAAAAAATAAATCATTTTTTATATTTCAGAAAATCATTTAAACTTCAAAACTCCATATCTTTTTATCCGTAACTCCAATCGACCCCGTTCAAGTCTCCAAATTTTGCTAAAATTGAGATATATCTAATGGCACTATTAGTTATTAATAATAGTGTATTATTTTACGGTTTTGTGTGTTTTCTCTCGTTTGACGCGTAGTCAATGTTTTGGAAGTCGTTGGACGTTGGATTTTCTCGAGGATTTGAAGATGAAGATTGAGGCAAGTCACTCCTTGACCATATTGCTCCTAAATTAAAAAATATTTTGTTTGCAAAGTTGCATTGTTAATGTGCACATTAAAATGATCGGCCTCGGTTCGTGTGACAAACCGATGGACCTACCCAGTAGTTTCATAAATCCTGTAGGATGTTGGCACCTTATTCCTTGTCATTCCACCCCGTGGTACCTCGGTAACCGTGCTCCCTGAGCATGGATTCTGATGGTTCCACCCACAACACCATTGTTTGTTGATATGAGAAAAATAGGGTTTCAAAATCTTTGGAAAAACCCGACACTCGGTGTCGGCATGTTTTGCTAAATAAAAGTAGTTTGCGAAAACTCGCGATGCAAAGTGATCGGTTTGGTGGAGATGCTTTGTATTCGCATATAAGGACCTATTCCTTAGGGAATTGCATTGATCATAGCACAATGCGACCACATGGGTGGTATGGGACGCCCCTGGCTGAGTATTTAGCCGGAACAGTGTTACCTCGCATGCCAGTAGATGTGGGACGCTGAGATAAGGTGTTTGGGGATATCTCGGGTTCCTGAGTAGAGCAAGGATAGTAAAGCTTGCCAAGTACTCGGTCAAGGTGTTTGGGATATTTGATAATCCAAGCGAGATGTTTGATTGAGATTTGGTTCGACCCGTCTATCAGGCATGAGGTACCCTGGGATGGCTCCTGAAAGGCCTTATCGTGAACCTCCCCTACTTGGCCAATGACGGAGTAAGTTTACGTCGTGTGGGTAAAGCGTATACCTCTGCAGAGATATAAACTGTTCAAACAGACGTGTCTATGGTCATGGACGATATGAAGTGATTCCTCTAGAGTAGATTTGATTCACCATGATTTGTGAAAGTGATTTGTGGGAATTGGGAACCGTTATCAGAATCGGCCAGGACGGCTGATGGATGACCATTACGTAGTCTGAAACAGTCTTGTGTGGAGTGGGATGTTGAATGACATTATAGATTAGGCTTCCCGAGTGAAAGCAGTGTATGATTAAGGCTGAAATTATGGATGGCTCGAGGAGCCACAAAATTGTGATATGAGATAATGTCCCGAAAAGGACAAAAGTGAAAGAAAAATAATAGAGGAAAAATAAGATGAGATGATATCCTGAAAACGACGAAAGTGAAAATAAACTAATAGATGAGAACGGTATGAAAAGTTGACTGAGAGTAGACCCACTGAGCCGCTGTTGTGGTCGACGGCCAACAGGTCATAGACTTGATTAGAAAATTTAATCAACTAAAATATGTTCCGTCCGCTTGAGTTGTTGCAAAGCAATCCAAAGATAGGATCGAGACGAGAGCCTCTTTCCAGTTACACTTGGATACACCCACACCTAGAGTTTTGAAAAATATTTTAAAAGAAAAGTTTGTGAAATAAACTCTAGCTATCCTTTGCAGCCTACATTGTCGGCGAAACGGGATTGGGGGCCCCACATACCCCGGGGACGCGTGGATCTTTGGCCATGTCAGCTCCTACGGGGCCCACATTCTGCACAAGTGACGGCCGGCTATAGCCGTTTTTCCGTTAAGTGCCTAGGGCCCGAGCACTACCCGGGCCCGGGTGCACCTTCCCAGGGAGCATCGCGACGACCGCTCGCATCCAACTCGGACCCCGGTGTCTCGTCCCCGTTCGGACCTATCGCTCCCCGGGCCCGGGACTTACAGCCACCTTGGGCCCCGAACCCGAGGGCATTCTCGCGAAAAGGGCACTCCCCTCGTCCTGGGGCACGGTCCCGGGTCTCGCTCCCTGGGCTGAGACTCACAGCTCCCGTCCCCGAGGAACTCGGCACCTTGTGCGTACGGAGGGCTCTATGAGGTCTCTGCCCCGGGCACGAGTCTAACTCGAGCGGATCAACTGTCCAACAACCCACATTAATAACGAGGCGACGGGGCGTGTCGCCCCTGTCGCCTGCTTGGCCACGTGTGGACAGCTCATGATGGCCCCCCGTGGGCCCGCTCCCTGTGCACTCAGAGAATATTTGACTAAGAGGGCTTCAGTTTTCCACACTCCGGCAGCGATGGTGTGCGCTGTCACATCTTCACGACCTAGCCGCCCGCAGCAGCCGTGCCGAACCAACTCCGGCGCGGCTCAGCAGGCGGCCGCATGCGACACCTAGAAAAGCTTTCTCTTGGCATGTGTACTAGGCACTGTGGACTCCCCTTGGACTCTGAAAGAAGGATCCATGCCAGCAGGGAAAGAGGGAGCTTCTGGAGGAGCTTAGAGGATTGAGTTCAGCTTCTAGAGAGACTGAGTTCCCAAGTTAGGGCTAGTTCCTAAGCGCCTCTCAAGAACATCTTGTAAGAACAAACCGTATTCATCTCCCACATAGCAGACACACACAGGAGTAGCGTATTACGTCTCCGCGCGGCCCGAACCTGTCTACTTCTTTTGTCTCCCTTGCGTGCCATTGACCAGACGCTGCAACTGTTCTGTGAACCGCTCCTCTGGCCGAACCTCAAAGAGGGGTCCCTAGACTCCCCGCGGTTGGAGTTCCCTCCTCCGACATGCATATTCACATTTTTCCCATGACTTGCTGAGTACGTATGTACTCAATTCATTTCTTTTCCCCCTCATTCAGAAAGAGTGAAGTTGAAGTGAAGATTAGGGTTTCTTTTCTAATTCCAAGCCGTTGCTTGTGGATTAGGTTCTTGCTGCGCTATCGTTTCGCTGCTGCTGTTCTGTTTGAGGGTTGCTGCTCAGAGCTTACCCGAAGTTGTAACTTATAAAGGTATTATATATTTAGCTGCTATGATATATCTCTATTGACCGCAGGTACCGATAAGGTTTCCTGAGACTGGTACCGCCATCGCAGTTCCGTGGTAGTTGGTTCACGTCAATCTCCTGTGGCGCATCCTCTTTGGTGTCATTATAGGTGGTGCTAGGGCGGGATGTTACACTGGCTAATGAGAGTTACTTAAATTTTACTCCATGGGACATTGTTGAGAGCTAGGTGAAGAATCGGTTTGACTGATTTTATGTGGCTGTCTCCCTCCTATAGAATAACAATTCATACGTTGGGCTCATGGGCTGTGGCTTGCACATCCCACACATAGATGAACGTTGCATGGGAATCGGATGCGCATACGCTACGTCGCACGAAATCGGGCGATGTACTTGGAAGACGCAGATGCCAAGCGGTAGTCAGACAACGTAACAAAATTTTAGTGAAAATAACTTCAGTTTTTATAAGAGGTAAAGATTAGATTGATGAATTTTCAGTCCACAATAAACTAGCAATTGTTTGGTATGGGCAAGGTTTGCAATACCGACCAAAATCGTGAAAACCGCTCAGTTTTTATGAAACCACTGGGCACTGGTTTGTGAAAATTGAAAATTGAGCGGTTTTAGTTGATTTTCGGACATAGTTGATCAGAAGTTATCAATTTTTTATTGGCTTTTGCTTGGCTTTTCGCAAACCAACATGGTCTGATTTTCACCTTGAAAACTGTATGGTCAACCCTAGAACTATGAAGTATTACTAGATGATACCTCGTACTTTGTTGTGGAGTATATGGACAGATATATAAGTATTATAGAAATGATGGATAGATATATGTTAAACTATTATGGAAATAATGTGAGGTATGATGGTTTGATATGTTTATATATTGAGTTGTAGAATACAAAAAATTGTATATGACGTGGCATGATTGCATGAGCTTTAAAATATATTAATTACTAGTATGTGATGATATATCATGTTTATATGTGGAGCTTTAGATTTAATGGGATGTAACCATATAAAATGTATAGAGGCCTCCATTTTTTTTTAAGTAGTACTCTGAAATTTGCGCGGTCAACCATCGGTATATTCATAACTATCTAATTCATTTTTATAAAAAGTATATGTCGTTAAATTTATAATGTAAAATATTATCATAATATTTTTTAGTTTTATTGCCAAAGTTATATTAAAAAATGCCGAGTAAAAGCAAGCGAAAAATTGCAGCTACTAAAGGCAAGAGTCCTCGAACTTACGTGCATTGTGTTCATGTCAAAGGCCGGAGAAGAGTAGTCGTGAATGTACAGTTTTTAATAAATAAGACCACTGGCTTTTAGACATACATATAATTATTTATTTTATTAAAAAATTATATAATTATCATTTATTTTGTTGTGTCTTGTTTTAACATTAGAGGTTTTTTAAACATGGCTTATATTTTTTATATTTACATAAAATTTTTAAATAAGATAAATGGTCAAGCTTATATTCAGAAATGGATGTCTATGAAAGACCAGAGGGAGTATGTGAACAGGATGGATGGTCCTTTTGAAACGCCGAATGAGAGAATTGGATGTGAGTGCTCCTTCTGTGACAAAACTTTCAGACAGTTGAAGTTGGACAACGTTCAGAAATATTCATGTCGCATTTTGCGACCAAAACGACTGATTAAGACCTCATCACTAAGCCAGTCAGTGAAAAATTATTATCACAGTTAAGTTGTCTGCACTAAGAAAAGTTTTATGTCTAAATCTACCTGCACAGTATCCAAACAATGATGAAACTGTACATACTCCATAAATAGACTGAACTGAAAATCATAGATGCTGGATGCCACAGCTCAAACAAGTTCCACGAGAATTCCAGCGGCAGTAAACTGAACCTGAATAATGACGTAAAAACAAGACAACCACAAACACAACCTGCGTAGGCAGGAGGGAGGTGGGCGCGCGCCGGCGAAGCTGCGGAGGCCGACGCCGTGGAGGTGGCGTGGCCGGCGAAGACGGCGGGCAGACGGGTGAGGGACAACGCCGTGGTGGTGGTGCCATCGTGGAAAGGAACAGAACGGCTCGAGCATCCCAGAGCGCAGGCGCTCTTGCAATGTGGCGTGGGCAGGACAGGAGGGAGGTCGCCACGCTTGCGCGGCGGCAGGAGGAAGGAGGTGGCGTCGCCGGCGGTGGTAGGATACCACCGTGAGCTGTGGCGAGGCGAACCGGGAGGCATTCGCACACGGCATTTGAGTCCAGCTCGGCTGGGCTTCTAAGACATTTTGTGATCACGTATTACGGCCCACAAATAAGGGCCCATGACTGACTGCAATAGGCTAACCTAGCTTCGAACCGGCTTCTCTACCCGGCTACGCAAAACAAGAAACTATCATTAGTGTGTAATTAATTAAGTATTAAGTATTAACTATTAAAAACTTGAAAAATTGATCTATTTGATCTTTAGAGATATTTGTATATAGAATTTTTTTAAAAAAATATACTGTTTAATAATTAAAAAAGCGTGCTTACAGAAAAAGATAGAAGAAGCAAAAGCCTGAAGCTGTTCCGAACAGCTTCTAATTCCAAATCTTATCACTCGTTTGGTCTCTCCCTTAGGTCATTTAAGTACTACCCCTTCCGTCTCGAAATATAGTTATTTTTAGTATTTAAATTTGTTTCACGAAAGTTTTGGTCTATCTATTTTCTTATCTTAACCGATCATAATCATCTCTCATTTAATTTTTTAGTTACTTTTTCATGTGAGATTATCAGGACCATTTCTCATCTTAATCTTAATCCATAAAAAAACATAAGTAGTAATTACCTCCATCCAAAAAAAATTTATTATTAGCCCATCTCACACATACTAATATAAAACTAAAAGACTAAAATAATCTCTATCTTAGCAAACTCCCATTTCTTATCTCATACTTTAACAAACTTCCATATATTTGTCCACTACTTTCACATCAATCAAAAGATGAAGTCTTCTCAGGACAAATGAAATGGGCTAAAGATGGAGTTATTTTGAGACGGAGGAAGTATAATGCATATGTAATCAAATACTCCATCGTTCTAAAATATAGCAACCTAGGACCGGATTTGACATAAATTAGTACTATGAATCTGGACAGAGGAAGTATTAAACAACTAATATATGTAAGAATATAAAAATATTAAGATTTTATATATCAAAATAACATCAATGCATTTGTCGTGAAAAATACTTTCAGGTAAATATATTTTATAATCAAACTACAGTATGTTGAAGACTATATCGATATTCTATGCTCGTAAAAATACTTCTATATGGTTGTCAGCTACAGTCACCATCCACAGTTACTTCTACAGAGGAGCTCATGCGTGAGGCCACGCTGTGAAGAAAAGTTGAGCTGAATTATCTGATTCATACGGCTTTATGTTCTTGCCTATCACATTACAGGAATTTGTTCAAATTGCTTGTTTTTATTCATACAAATTCTCACAGGAACACACGGATTATGTTTAGTCCAATATAATATGGCATCACTCGGTTGCTTCCCCATGTTTTGTTCTCGCCTGCGATTACTCCATATTAATTTGTGCCTGGCCTTGAGATTATAATTCTTAAATTATTTTGTCTAGCTACATCCCCATCCTATGCAGGCATACCACATGGATCTATACGCAGTTCGATCAATCATGGAGCACAGTATTTTCCAAGCAAGCAAGAAGCATCTTCCTGCTCTAAATGCCACTAATTTAGCTCTTTTTTTTCTCTCACCACATAGTTGTTAGTCTCATCTCTTTAGATATATTATAGGAAAACTAGTTCAAAAGGATAATAGAGCCAACGAGATGTGGTTGGTAGATCTTGACCGGATGCCCCTCGTGTAAACTGACTTGGAGCATGCATGCATATATAGATTATATATGCTTGATCAAGAAGCATAAAGGGGTGAGCATATATATCGAATTGTCAATGCCATTTGATCTATGCTTGCATGGATTAGATGACATTAAAATATCACCGGTTTTTATTTGATTCATGCTTAATAGCCAGAGTAGCAAGGCATATATGCAAGAGTTACATTCTGGAACATATTTTATTTTAAATTTTGGAACGCATGAGTTTTTCTTGATTCTCATCGAAATTGAATTGGTTCTGTGAAATTTTCTTGTGTTGGAAATCCCTCGGTGATAGTCTTATTCTCCTTTTAATAATTCGCTTGTTTTTGTCCGCAAGTATTAGGAGAGACAGTCAGACAATAGCCTAATTGCTAAAAATTAAAAATGAGTACCACATGTGTCAATTAAGCCAAACTGGTCCGGTTCTTTAATTTCAGCTCCTTGGTAATTGCGACGGATTATTTAATGCACGTCTTTAAAATACGTTTTTTTCAAATATTCTCTTTAATTGTATTTTTTAAACTACCTGTTTCAAGCTACTTATTAAGTTTACAACCAAGCAGAAAATCTATGGCAATTATATAGCTTTTAAATGGGCCAACAATTAATGTTTACCATTATGGTCGGACGTACATGAGCTTGTTGGTGCTGAACCAAGGAACACATACAGAACCAACGTAGAGTATATATATTATATTTGTCAGCCCTCACCCAAAGATGATTAAGCTAAGTAATAATTCTGGATTCCTGAGATTATTACAGAACAACACATCGGTAATAGTAGTATGGAACTATATATATTAATACGCACTTGTACTTTTGCGCTGCTTGCATTGTTTGGGTATATATTATTCGGCTGGTCGGTCGGGTGACCAACAAATAACGACAGTGCAGGTACTGCTTGTCCAGTGAAATTATCAATGTATATCCTCGTCCTGAGTTTATCGGCTACCGTCCTGCGTAATTCTGTATCTATCCTATAATATATTAACTGTTTTAATTTATTACTCATTCTTTATTCATCATTTTTTAAACCCAACTATCTATATCCCTCTGCAACATATCAAACGGTCCAGATCTTCTCTACCCTCTCTCGCGACGTACCGGTATGTTTCTCCCTAAATCGCGATCCCCCAGACCCATGGCCCCATCCCCCACGCCGCCGATCCCTTGCCTCCCTCACTGATCCACATCACCGTCAGCCGTGCCACCCTCTTCTAGGCTCGCCTCGCCGTTGACAATCACCATGCCTCCTCATTATCCCCTCTGCCCACCGTGCCGCCATTGTTCCCCCACCACCATCGGACTCAAGTGACGCAGGAATTCTCAGATCCATCCCACCTGCCGCGAATCGGCTCCGCGCTGTCCTTGAAGCCCGGAGGCAAAGCAATGGCCTGCTCAAATCCCACCAACCCGCTTCAACAACACTACGTCCTCCCCGACGCCAGGAAGCGGCCACAACCGCCGTGTCCTCCTCAATGCTAGGAACCCTCAGGTTCATCCCACCCACCGCATCTGCCACGACCACTGGCTCCGTGCCGTCCTCGAAACCCGGCCGCAAAACCACCAAATCTCTGCTTGGACAGCTACATTAGCTCTTGCCTTACCCTCTTCTCGCCGTCGTGTCCTCCTACTGCTTGTCAACGCAAGGTGACCCTCTGCTCGCCTACACCTCAATTTTTCTGCTATTTTGTCTTTTGGAAGATCAACGATTCATCTCTGCACCATCGCGATACAGGCCGGTTCCATTCAACATGTGATTCTCGGTAAAATCGTGCTATCATTAGAGCCGCTCATGGTTCTTGTTACCTATCTAGTAAAGCATCAAGTTGTGAGTTTCTTCGTGTAGAATTGCGCCACACATCCAACAAGGGGGGCGATCGATATATATATATATGGGCAATAAGCCGGTAGTTACAATAGAGTTACAATAAATCCTCAATTAGAGGAGATATATATGGTATGAAGAGATAAAACTCCTATATATATACAATATCTATAAATTCCTTTAATACCCGCCCGCAGTCGCAACAGGAGGATTACGAACGCAAAGACTAAACCGAAACTTAGTAAACAACTAAACCGGTAAACCTTTGGTCATAATATCAGCAAACTGATGAGAAAATGGGACGTGTAAAACACAAACCTGGCCCAAGGCAACCTTCTCACAGACGAAGTGAATGTCAATTTCAATATGCTTTGTGCGGTGATGATGAATAGGATTTGCGGTCATATAGACAGCACTGACATTGTCATAGTAGACAACAGTAGCAAAAGCAATGGAGACATGAAGCTCCTGGAGAAGGTGGCGCAGCAACAACATTCGGCGACAGCATGAGTAGCCACACAGTATCTGTCGGCGAAATGGGACTGGGGGTCCCACAGTCTGCGGGGACGCGTGGATCCCCGGCCACGTCAGCTCCTCCGGGCCCACGTTCTGCACAAAAGACAGCCGGCTACGGTCGTCGTCCTGCAGAGTGCGCCTCCCGTGCCCGGGTGTGTCTTCCCCGGGCCCGGGAGCGCCTTCCCCGAGCGCGCCCTCCCGTGCCCGGGTGCGCCTCACCCGGGTACGTCCTTCCCGTGCCCGGGCGCACCTCGGTGTATCCTCCCCGATCTCAAGACACGTTCTCCAGAAGCGAACCAGCTCCCCAAATATTCACATTGATGGTGAGGTGACAGGGCGCCTCCCGCCTGTCTCCCGACAGCATCTCCATGATCTGATCGCCCGACAAGAAACCGACCAGACAGCCGCCTGTAGCAGCCAGGCGGCGAGATGACCAGACGTGCTCTGCACAGCCGCCCGCAGCAGCAGAGCCAGGCGGCGACTGGACAACTCTCCGGCGCAGCGCCGTGGGCGCGGCAGGCGGCGGCATGCGTACGAAGCGACAAGACATAGCATATCCCTCTCTCTCTCACACCACGGTTGCCTGGCACTGTGGACTCCTTAGCCGGGGCCCCCGTGCCCGGGCATATCCCGACGTGGTCCATAATCCTTAGCCGGGGCCCCCGTGCCCGGGCATATGTCGACCACGTCAAATCACATGACAGTCCAGGGCCCCCTGGGTCCCGGGCACATATTTGAGCCGAGGCACGGATCCCCGAATCCGTGCCTCGGGCCCGACACCGAGGTGCCGAACCAGGGCAGCCCTCGCCAAGGCGAGTGCAAGCCTAGGAACGCGACACCTGGAATAGGGCGCGATAGCCCGGACAGCACCGCCCCGGCGAGAATGCGTCCGGAAGGTCGTCTCACATTTTGTATTTCAGTCTGGGGCCCCCGGGCCCCGGGCACATATTTGAGCCGAGGCACGGATTCCCGAATCCGTGCCCCGGGCCCCACACCAGGGTGCCGAACCAGGGCGGCCTCGCCAAGGCGAGTGCCAGCCTAGGAACGCGACACCCGGAATAGGGCGCGATAGCCTGGATAGCACCGCCCCGGCGAGAATGCTTCCGGAAGGTCGTCTCACATTCTATATTTCAAGCCCGGGCCCCCGGAACCCGGCTTACATCAAAACCGTATTTAAGTCCAGGGCCCCCGGGTCCCGGACACATATCCTTAGCGCTGGCCGGGGCCCCCGGGTCCCGAGCACATGCCTTTCCCCAGCCTCGAGGCTCGCGAGGGAAGCGAGTCCGAGCTCCATTCCTAGGCACATCAAATATCTTCTCAAATCTGTCTGTATAAACATCCTGTAAGTTGGGCGAGCCCGAGCCAGCGCCGGACTTCTCCGGAAACTCAACGCTGGCCGGGGCCCCCATGTATATACACTTTACATAAGCAGCATTTTTAATATCCTTCCCGGTCTCGTTCCTTTTCGTCGTTTTCCATGTGTTGCGTTCGGGCAGTCTCACCCCGGGGGTACCATCGGGCCGCACCGGTACGGCGGCTGGGTTATGCGCAAAACCCAGCCGCCATACGGGCGCGACCACGAGAACGCCTTCGGGAAGTGATTGACGCCATGGCTCGTAGCATGGGATGGACAAGGGAACGAACCGGACGCTCTCACAGTTCACTATGTACAGAGTAAACCTTTTCCCCAGCGGTCCTGGGGACGATTCATACCACACCCAGCTGGGCGCGCCCGGGGAGACCAAGTTTCTTCCTGGTGTACCGGGCCGAAGCCGTTCTGTCGCCAAACCTCTCCTTCGGCTCTCGGGTACAGCGCTACATCGACAAACATCAACTACAACAAATATGCAGCTCGACGACCTCGACTTCCTCGAGGAACGAAGGTGGCGCGCTCCGCTCCGCGTCGCTCGTTACCAGCAGGCCTCAAGCGCTATCTTTAGCGTAAGGTACGGGTCCGATCGCTTCGGGTTGGGGGTTGGTTCTCCGCCGTGTCCTTACACGTGCCGGAAAGAGGTAAACCTTCCCCCCTGTGGGAAGCCCCTTCCTGATGATCAACGTTTCCCGACCGGGTTCGGTAAGCCTGGGAGCATTCTCACAAATTCCTTCCATAAATACATTCTTCTCATCCCCTGGGGGCATACTCGGGCCGCGACCGTACGACGGTTGGGGTTCGCGCATTATCATCAGTTCCCTACTGATGAGTAATCGTATCCCGACATGCTAGGTCCAAGGCGTTGTCAAGCTCGCGGGGGCCTAATGGCGCCCTCTGGGAGGCACCCCGTGTCCCTGCGGCTCCGACGCCTTGCCTGGCTAGCTTCGGTGATCGGTTCTATCTGGAGGTAGGGGGCGAAATGCTTATGCGTAATCTTTCCCTCCACACGGCCGCAACCGCGAGGACCCCTTCGGGAGTTCGTTGTATGCAGATTAGACCCGTCTCTGGCAGGTCTGGGTAGGTTTTCCAAAACCTCCATGCCGGCCGGGTGCCCCATCTCATCGTCTTCCAGCAACCTCACTGCGCCCCCGAGTCCGATGGCTAGCGCCCGGGGACATGGAGGGCCCCCGGGCCCGGAAGACGGAAGGGGTCGAGCCTCAAGGCTCGCGCCCAGTCCCTCGCGTCGCTGGGGACCAAGCCCCCGGGGCCAGTGTGTTTTCAAGCCGGATGGCGCCGGGTACTCGGCGTTCCCGGGCCCGAGGTGAATGCCCCCGGAGAAGGCGTTTCCGGGCCCGCACGATGATCGGCCCCATCCCAGAGTCACATCCGACGCCGAGCCCCGGACCGGGGGCTGGCAACGCTCGTGGCCCCGGGGTGGTGCTCACGGAACCACAACGCCTTTTGAACACCCAGATACGTAACCTTATCCAAGCTTACATACTGCTTAAGTCATATTCTTCCTCTATTTGCATGGTCAGCCTAGGTTCCTGGGGCGGGCTGCGGTGCCCGACCTGGCCAGCTCCTCCCCGGCCGCCGCTGAGGCGCCGGGGGCTTCATTACATGGCGACCCCGAGCCCTGGCAGGATCAAGCTCCCGAGGGGCTCCCGGCGAGTCAAAAGTGCCCTCGCAGCCTCACTATGCCCCCTGGGCCAATAGCTCCCGGGGCGCGGAGGGCCCCCGGGACCCGGAAGACGGGCGGGGGCCGAACCTGCGAACTTTGTCGCTCCACCAGGCTCGCATCCAGAGGCTCGCGCCCAGGGGAACCAGGTTCCCGGAGCGGGCGACCGTCGCGTTCGATGCCCCTGAGGACCGAGCTCCCAGGGATGACGGCTGCCCCAGGGCCCGGACAGGGGCCATAGGCCCGACGGCTGTTCGCAGCTGCTGGATCTCGCTGTCGGACGACGCCCGATACTCGGCGTTCCCGGACACGAGGCCCCGAACACCAGCAACCTCCGAACAACGCAATAGACCAAGGTACGAAAATATAGACATGATCATATATGTATACAAATGTCTCTCTTTGTACAAGATAGGCAAAACTGGAGCGCAAGCACGAGCGAGGCCCGGAGACGCTGTCGCACGGGGAGAGGTCGCTGGCCTCCTTCGGGCCGGACCCCGGGCGACGACAGAAGAAGGGCGCTCGGGGGCATGGAGGGCCCCCGGGCCCCGAAGGCGCCTGCGCATGGCGTCAGAGGGAAAACCGGCGTCTTCCTCAACCTCTTCGTCAGGCATCAACTCTACGAGATGGTCGCCGCGGTCGAAGAACCCTGCCTCCGGGGCAGCGGACTCGACCACGGCCTCCCGCGCCTTCCTCGCGAACTACCGCGACTCCCACGCAAACTGACGTGACTTCCTCACGCACGGCGAACTCACACCCCCGGGACGCGAACCCGGCCTCTTGGGCCCGTACGCGTTCTCCCCGGGAGAGTGTTTCCTTCTCCCACGCCTCCATCTCGGGCCAGGCGCGGGAGAACTCGTTGGCGGCGGAATCGGTGGTGCCCTCTAATCGGACGACGCACCTCTCTGCTGCCGCGGCCTCCGGCCAGCGGTCGCCACGAAGAACTCGGTGGCGACAGTACAGGCGGCAAGCTGCCGCATCGCCATCGCGACCGCTGCCGCCGGCCTTCCTCAACACTTCGTTCCATGTTTACAGCCCGGGTCCCGGGTACGTATCGCATCTAAATCAATAAAACGTCAAGCTACGTCAGTCCATGGTGAACCAGGCGGACCCAGCGTCCCCTCATTTCTTCAAGACATGGCCCTGTTCCTGCCCGGAGTGGGTCCCGGTCGAGCAACAGGGCCAGGGGCCACTGTCGGCGAAATGGGATTGGGGGTCCCACAGTCTGCGGGGACGCGTGGATCCCCGGCCACGTCAGCTCCTCCAGGCCCACGTTCTGCACAAAAGACAGCCGGCTACGGTCGCCGTCCCGCAGAGTGCGCCTCCCGTGCCCGGGTGTGTCTTCCCCGGGCCCGGGAGCGCCTTCCCCGAGCGCGCCCTCCCGTGCCCGGGTGCGCCTCACCCGGGTACGTCCTTCCCGTGCCCGGGCGCACCTCGGTGTATCCTCCCCGGTCTCAAGACACTTTCTCCAGAAGCGAACCAGCTCCCCAAATATTCGCATTGATGGTGAGGTGACAGGGCGGCTCCCGCCTGTCTCCCGACAGCATCTCCATGATCTGATCGCCCGACAAGAAACCGACCAGACAGCCGCCTGCAGCAGCCAGGCGGCGAGATGACCAGACGTGCTCTGCACAGCCGCCCGCAGCAGCAGAGCCAGGCGGCGACTGGACAACTCTCCGGCGCAGCGCCGTGGGCGCGGCAGGCGGCGGCATGCGTACGAAGCGACAAGACGTAGCATAGCCCTCTCTCTCTCACACCACGGTTGCCTGGCACTGTGGACTCCCCTGATTTTATAAAGGAGGATCCAAGCCACCGGGAGGAGGCAGACTGAACTATGGACCTCTAACTCCTAGCTCTCTGCACCTGAGCTCACTCTCTACCTACTGTTCTTCTTCCTCAGCGCCGGCAAGCGGGCTGAGAACACCTTGTAACACAGCTATACACATTCTCCCACATATCATACACACAGGAGTAGGGTTTTAGTCTCCGGCGGCCCGAACCTGTATAAATCCTCCTGCCTCCTTTGTGTGCCTCTGTTCATCGTCTTCCCCGGCGACTAGCGCGATTACCGCGGTTCAGACGGTCCGGACCCGCTTCGGACGGTCCGGACTTCTCTGTTTCCTTCTCGGGCCTCGGGATTCGGACGGTCCGATTCAGGAACGGACGGTCCGAACCCCCTCATCTCTTAGCCCGGGCCCTTCGCTCCCGGGTATCGCTGGTTCCACGGTTCGGACGGTCCGTTCCCGAAACGGACGGTCCGAACCTCTTTTCCCCCAGCTCGGGCCTCCAGTCCCGAGCATCCATCGTCTCCAGACGCCTCGTACACCTGAGAACTACTCCCCTGGCTGAATCTCAAAGGGGGGTCTCCTGACTTCCCGCCGTCGAGGTTTCATCCTCTGACAGTATCCTGCCTCACACTGGAACGAGAGACGGTGGTCTGGCGCTTGGAAGACCAAGAAACCAGATTGTCACTGAGGAAGACACTATAACCAGATGTTGATCGACGAGAATCAGGACAGCCAGCCCAATCTGCATCTGAGTATGCTGCCAAAGACTGAACTGGAGCACTGCCAATATGAAGCCTGGTAGAGAGAGTGCCTTTCACATAGCGCAGAATGCATTTAATCAACGCGAGGTGGGGCTCGTAGGGTGCGTGCATGAAAAGACAGACTTGCTGGACGGCATAAGCCAACTCTGGATGAGTCAAAGTGAGGTACTAAAAAGCACCAGCTAGGCTTCTGTATTCTGTAGGATCAGCAACTGGAGCATCATCGATAGCCGACAACTTGCCACAAGAGTCGATCGGTGTCGCCATAGGATGATACTCGGACATGCTTGCGCGTTGAAGAAGATCAACCGCATATTGGCACTGAGAGAGAAACAAGCCATCAGAGGAGCGTATGACGGAGCTGCCGAGAAAGAAGTGAAGATCACCAAGATCCGTCATAGCAAATTCCGAGTGGAGTCGAGCAGTGATGTTCTGAAGCAAAGCTGTAGACGAGGCGGTGAGGATGATGTCATCGATGTAAAAGAGTAAATAGGCAATATGATCTCCATCTTTGTACACAAAGAGAGACGTGTCTGACATCGAAGACATAAAGCCTAACCGTCGAATGTAAGTGGCAAAACGTTGGTACCACGCTCAAGGGGCCTGCTTCAAACCATAGAGAGACTTCTATAGAAGACAGATGGCATCAGGAAAAGCAGGATCAACAAACCCAGTTGGTTGCTGACAGTAGATAGTTTCTCCCATCGGGCTTTGTGACGCACAAGAGTGTACTCGGAATGAAACTTGTGTTTGAAAATCCATTTTCCAGTGACGACATTAGCACCAGGGGGTCAAGGGACCAGCTGCCATGTTTGTTATTGACGAGCGCCTTGTACTCCTCAGCCATAGCAGCACGCCAATTGGGATATGCCAAAGCGCTACGGTAATTCGCCAGAACCTGGGAGACAGTAGTGTGGGTGGCAGAGTACTTGAGCTGCTGAACTGGTCGCAAAGTACTAGTCTGAGACCATGTCACCATGGCGTGTCGGAGAGGAGCTGTAGCAGTAGACTGTCCCGGGAAGGCAGATGAGGAGCGAATCAGCCCGTGGATGATCGCTGGACAAGGTTGCCGCTTGTAGGTGAGACAGAACGGCGAGATGGTGGTAGTAGTCCGCGCAGTCACTTGACCTGAGACAGGAGTGCCGCCTCCAGACGGAGATGAACTGGGCTGAGGAGACAGGCCAACGGGGGTGTAACGCCTTGCTTTCAGCGAGACGTTAAACAATATTTTGCTAAAATCTACCTATGAAAATTTCGATCTTTGTGTGCTGTATTATATATCGTGCCTAGATCTCAGTTTGTCCTCTTGCCCTTCATCTCGAAATCCCTCCTCTCAAAAAAAAAATCCCCTGTTCTTAAAATAAATCTCCGCGTTCGAATCGTCGAATTCGAGTTCGCTCCAAAACCCTGACGACAACCCCCTTAGTTTCTCCCTTGAGAAATCTCTGCTTCAACGTCTAAACCGATATTCCAAACTCTCGTTTCGATATCCAAACCGGAACCCTAAAAATACCTCCTTTGATTTCCCTCCGCAAATTCCCCTTCTTTTCTCTCCTCCCTTGAATCCCTAAGGATCCCGAGTTAAATAATATAACTTGGACATCAAACCTCTATCCAAATCCTCTCCACCAATATAAATATAAATATAAATATATATATATATATATATATATATATATATATATATATATATATATATATATATATATATATATATATATATAACCACCCATATAAGTCTTGCCTCCATCCTCAACCCCTTGAAGAACCCCCCCTAAATTCCCTTGAGCACCCTAAATTCAAATTGAAGATTTTGAATTTGAATTTGAACGTATCACTCCTTTGAATCTCTCTAAAAATATTTACTTGAAGTCCAAAAGTAGTGTATACCAGAAATACCCACAAATTCCGTTTGGGTTCCACCCCCTGTATTCCTTGAATTTTTCCTGCGACCAAACTTATAATTTGAATTCAAATTCCTCTATGAAATCTTCCAAAATCCTTCCAAATATTCCAGAGAAAAATAGGAGGGAGTACTGTGTCCTTTGGGCCTTATCCCTCCCCTTTCCTCCCTGCCACTGTGCGGCCCATGGGCCAGTTGCACGCCCCCGCTGTTTGCCGTTTGATGGACACCATGCGTCCTGCCAATGCTGCGCCAGCCGCCGATCCTCGCTACCTCTCCTACGCGTGAGCTTGCCCGCAGCCAAGCCAATCTCTCGCCACGTGCCTCCCCGAGCCACTTGCCCACTGTCCGATCCTCATAACGGACGCACGCACCCCGCACCCCACAGATTGGCGCCACGCGTCCTCACCCTCGCACGCAACCGCACGATCTCCTCGCTTGCTTGCCGCCTGTGTGAGATCACGCTGAACCGCATGGATGCACCCCACGTGTCCAAACCTCACGCACCACCGTCCGGTCCCGAACCACTATGCATCTTCTTCCCTCATCCGTCCCTATCCTCATCCCATCCACGCACTACAGCCATTCAACTAAATACCGAAGCCGTCGCCCGCACCACACCGGTCCCCGCTCAGCCCCGCTTTGGTCGCCACTAGACACCAAGGGCTGGACAGCCACGGCTGCCACCACCACGTCCCTTTTTCCCCTCCGCTCCCATCGCCCGATGTTATCACGGCCCTATGCTGGCCCCACCACAACGCCTGCCGCTAGCTGCCATGGCGCGGACATCCCTCGCGCCCCTCTTCCCCATCCCTTTCCTCCTTTTGACTGAAACCACATCGGCATGGCCCTACGACCACCCTTTCTCTCTCTGACTCATTTCCACCGCGTCGGCCCTAATCGCCCGCGCGTCTCGCTGATCCATTCCGCGCGAGGAGTTCGAACCAATCCGTTGGATAGACCAACTCCACCGCCCCGCAAATCACTGCCGTTGGTCAAATTCGCCACACGGGGAAAAATGCCATGCCTCTCCCGCCTCTCGCCGCTCAATCATTGGGCTCCATGATTAGAGCCCGAACCCAATCGACCTAGCTTCGCCCCTATAAATACCCCCTCTCGAGAGCCATTCCTGCATCCCTTGGTTGATTCATTCTTCCACCGCACTGGCTACGCATCGATCCACTGCCGCCGCTCGGCTGACCAGGGACACTCCTGTCTTTCCAAAGCTCGGCTGACCTCCGCTGCCGCTAAACCTCCTCGGGCGTCACTCCTCGAACCGACACCGAGCGCCGTTGTCACGGTCTCCCCTCGGCCCCGAGTTCCTCCCCTCCTCGGCATCGAGCCATCACCATCGACATCACTCCTCGCTGGTGAGGCCTTAGCAAGAGCTCCATCATCCCTACCCCGTGCCCGCATATTTCATCTATGAGCGCAATCTACCAAACCCGAAGCTTGTTTCCTTCCCGTGGCTGCCAGTCCCTTTCTTCCTTCTCCTCGCCATCGCCCGGCTCTGTCATCGCCACTCGTAGCTGCTCCGTTGCTCCCGCCGCCAGCCATCCCCGAGCCTCGGAGACCTCCCCGGTCCGCCGTGGCCAATCCCCTCCCTCTTCCCTCCTTTTTTCTCGCGGCTAGCCTGAGCGTCGAACGTCGCCACATTTCTCTCTCTCCGCCACCTCGATATCCCATCGCTAGTCGCCGTCAGACTCCTACTCTCTAATCCGAGCTGCTCATTTGGTTCCCTGAGGCCTTTTCTTCCTATCGGTGGCCGCTGCTCGCCACCCTCTGCCGTGGTTCGCTGGATCACTTCGTGCGCCGTCGTCCATCCGATCCCGTGTCCCCTCTCGCTCTGTGGCCGGCTAGGGAAGACGGTGCCACGAGGGCACCAGCTTGGCACGACCGGGCCCACGCGCGCGCTGAGTCAGCTGCCCGTTCCCCGTGCACACATCCGGTCCATGCACCTTGTATCACCGACATGTGGGCCCGATTGCCTTGATCCACTGTGGACCGATTCTATGCACCCGTCCAACTCGCTCTCTCTCCTTGTCCTGGTCAGGCTCGATGCATGCACCAAGAGCCGCTGACCGGTGGGCCCACCTCCCTTTGGTTCACCCCGGTTCAACACCATGCGCCCGCTGTGTGGCCGACCTTCGGGCCCCACTCACTAGTCCTCCACCATTACTACCCCTCCCCTTCTCTCACTAACATGGGCCGCCCATGTCAGTGGACCTCACCTGTCATTGACTGCCATCTAGCCATCACCCATCTCCCTCTCTAATGTGTGGGCCCAAGCTGTCAATGGTCCCAGGCTGTCAATGACCACCAGGGAATATTCCCTTGAATATTCTCCTCTTAAAATCAAATAAATCTTTTTCCACTGATCCAAAAATCCAATTAAATCTTTGGAAATTCATAACTTCTGATCCGTAACTCCGATTGACTTCGTTCTAACTCCAGTAATTTTCTAAAATTAAGATCTATCTAATGGCACTATTAGTAGTACTAAATAGAGTCTTTTTACTAGTCTTTGTATAGATTTTTGTGTGTTTGTGCATAGTAACGACCGTCGGAAATTCGTTTTGGAGCGGATTTCGCCGAGATTTCCCCAAGACTCATAAAGACCTAGAGCAAGGAAAGTCACCTTTGATCATCTTGAGCCCATATTTGCGAAACTAAGTACTTTGATTGCGAAATCGCATTTACTAGGCTATACAGAGATGATTTCTCAGCCGCGGTCGCAAGACGACCGACGGGCCGCCAACCCATTTGCTACATGACTTCTTTGATTGATTGTGATTCCTTACACATCCTTGTCACCGCCCTTGATAGATCCCAGTACCCGTGTTGACGGGCATGGTACCGGTGATCGCCTATCAAATTTAAAAATGACTACGATGGGTAAACATGGGTTTACGAAACTTTGGAAAACTCGACACCTGGGTCGGTGCCTTGAAAATAAGATTTAAAAGGATTTAAATAAAGCAGGTTGCAAAATAACTAGCCCCTCTTTGAAGCTTGCAACAACCACCTAAGTTCCCCTGGCTTGCTGAGTACGTAAGTACTCACCCTTGCTCCCTCTATATATAGTTCTCCACCGGGAGCTGGATGCTGGAGTTGCAGTGAAGTGAAGATTAGGGTTTCGTCCTGGTTTCCAGCCGTTGCCTTTGTGTTGGGACTTAGTCCATTGTTCCGCTGCTGCCGCTGCCTCTGTGTTGTTCGTTGCTATCTCCAGCTTGCTCCGAAGTTGCAATGTAAGTTAAGGTATTTGTCTATTTTATTATTTATTTAATTAAGTTTCTGCAATGATGCATGTCTAATTTCCGTGGATACCAGCGCTGCGTCCTGGGACTGGTATTGGTATCTCGGTTTCACGGGAAGGCAGTTCGCGCTGTTTTCCTACGACATGCCCTATTTGGTGCCGTTATACGGCGATGCCAAATCGGGGTGTGACAAAGGGTGGGCCTGCCTGTAGGCAGACCATCAGCCTGCTGTGTGGCTGAAGGAGACGCCGAGGCTAGGACGCCAGCATCAGCCTGCTGTGGGCCGAGGCCGGCCTTCTGTGTGGCCAAAGGGAATGCCGAGGGCATGACACCGGGAAGAAGTAAGCTGGCGTCGTTAGGGCACAGGAGCTCGACCTCTGCGGAGGGAGCACCCGTGGAAGCACACGGCTACTCGATGTCCAGAACGGACGGAGCTACCGTGGTGGAGAGGCCCTGTAGAAGAAAATTAAAAGAGGACACCGCCTGTGGACGAGCGGCTGCAAAGGGGAAACTCTCCTCATCGAAGACAACGTGACGAGAGATAATGATGCGGCGAGTAGAGAGGACCAAACACCGATAACCCTTATGAGAGGCCAGATACCCAAGAAAAACACAAGCCGTGGATCGAGGGGAGAGTTTATGAGCGGTCGTGGCACTAAGGTTAGGATAGCAAAGACATCCAAACACCCGGAGGTGAGAATAGTCGGGAACCTTGCGGTGCAAAAGAGTAAAGGGAATAGAATTGTGGACGGAGGTTGATGGATGCCGGATTAGAAGGAAGGTGGTTGTGGCAAGAGCCTCTGTCCAGTAGGACGGAGGAATGGAGGCTTGTGTGAGGAGGGTGTGAATGGTGTTGTTAATAGTGCGAAGCATCCATTCGGCCTTACCGTTTTGGGGTGACGTGTACGGCCACGCGAGGCGTAGCAAGGTGCCACAACAAGGATGTTCTTAAGAGAAAACATAGTTGTGATAATAGGTAAAAAGGAAGTGCCACGACAGATGACAGGAATAGTATGACCGTTACCGACAGTAATAAAAGTATGAGAATTAGGGAGGCGAGTAATGAGTATACCGTCGGTGGAAGTCATGTGGGAAGTCGCACCAGTGTTAAGCACCCATGGATTCGGACTGTTCACCGAGAGCTGGTTGAGAGCGGCGACCAGGCTATCCTGATCCCTGTTGGGCTGGGCCAGTGGAGGTGGAGGCAGGCCGGGAGTCGAAGCAGACATGTAGGGGCCGGCAAAAGCAGTGTGGGCCTGCGGAAACGGCCCAAGGAGACCGGTGCCAGTGCCGGTGCCAGGAGCACGCCAGGGAGACGGCTGGGCGGCCCATGGATTAAAAGAAAACCACGGGCCGACAGGACGCTGCTGCTGTTGGAAGAAACCACCACCGCCCATCGAAGAAAATCCACTGCCGCTTGACTGGTTCTGGCGGCCACTGCCACTGCCATCGCCATTATTCCGTCCGCCGTTTCGACGCTGGTTTTGGTGGCCGTTGTTGCCGGAGCCGCTGCCACTACTGCGGGACGGCGAGGGGGCAGAGGAGGCACAGGAGCCGGAGGAGCAAGACGCCGTGGAGAGCCAGCCACCACTAAGGTCGTCTCAGTGTGTACCTTGGACTCATTCGCGAGTCAGAGTTCCTTCAGTACCAAGGTATTGCGCGCCGAGGCAAAGGACGGCAAGACAGGAACGCCCGCAATATGGTCGGCGGTGTTGGAGAAGTGGGGGTTGAGGCCACGCAGGAGGTTGAGGACCAACTGTGATTTGGAGATGGGGTGGCCGACGTCACGGAGAGCATCGGCGGCGGTCTTCACCTTCTGACAATAGTCGGCAACAGGTAAGTCTCCTTGAGTCAGAGAATGAAACTCGTGGCTGAGGTAGATCGTGCGGGGCTCCTTGTTTGCCTGGAAGATGGCATCGATGGACACCCAGAGATCCCGGGTGGTTTGATCCAATTCCATGGTGACGTCGAGGACGGCATCAGAGACTGTTCCGTAGAGCCAGCTGCGGATACAACAATCGGCCTGCTCCTAGGCCGGGTCATCGAAGCGAGCGGGAGTGGTGCCGTCGATGTGGTCAAGGAGGCTGAACTTGCCGCACATAGAGGTAAAGAAATCCTTCCACTTATTGAAGTTTGGGTTTTTAAGCTCCTGGGTGATCGGGACATGGGATTTGACGGAGATGGTGGCATAGGGGTTGAGAAACACCGGAACCGTAGAATCGCCGGATCCAGATGCAGAGGATGTGGAGCCGGCGGCCATGATGGCCGCTACTGTCGATGAAGAGGAGGACCCGATCGACATGGAGTGTAGGAGCGCAGGGACACGACAACGTGGTGCAAAGGTTGCAGTGCGGCGGCGCGTGGGGCGCAGGGGCGCGGCGGCGTGGCAAAGGCAAAGGCGCGCAGGCGCAGGGGGCGCAGGGACGTGGGCGCGGTGGCGCGGCGCAGGGGGATGTGTAGGGGCGCAGCAGCGCGTGGGGTTAGGGCACGCAGGGGAGAGACACGTCCGTCAGGGTGGAGTTGGGGTTGCGGATAGAACCACTCTGATACCATGTAGAATTGCGCCACACACCCAACAAGGGGGGCGATCGATATATATATGGGCAATAAGCCGGTAGTTACAATAGAGTTACAATAGATCCTCAATTAGAGGAGATATATATGGTATGAAGAGATAAAACTCCAATATATGTACAATATCTACAAATTCCTTTAATACTACGTTGTCAATTTGATTGCAAAATGATTGCACACTAATTTTGACTAAAACTATAGCAGCTCCAATTAATGGGTATAACAACTACAATCTATGAGGAAAAATAATGCAGTTCTGGGTTGTCAAAATGATGTATGTGCACTACTAATTGATGTTTAATTCCTGAGATTGCACACTAATTTTGAGTCAAAATATTGCAGCTTCAATTAATGGGTATAAGAACAATAATCTTTGAGCAAAAATATGACAAAGTAATTGAGGTTTTGCATATTAGTGTGACTTGTAGTGCTTGAAACTTGTCATGTTTTTCAATGGTTTAGATGGAATGGATAATCCTGCATGAAAGCATCAAATGATATGAGCACTTTCTTGTCCTATAGATTGGACTAAAACCAGGAGCGAAGTTCAATTTTCCTATTTAAACCGATGCCATGAAGATTTTCTGCTCGTTCTACACCACCGCATTACAATGGAACATAATTTGACTTGAAAGAGTTCTTTTTCTTCACTTCCTTACTGTCGGTTTTGGACGTCATTTGTGGAATAGGTGGAGCATTCATAGAAATTGACAAAATTAGGTTTGATTCATGGACCATTTTTTTGTCTGTTCACTTGTGATGTGTTTGGGTCAGAATCTTTACTTTGCACGACCAACGTCCAACACTCAACATTCAATAATACATAGTTTCTCAAGATATAATTTTAGAATAAAACTTTGTACATGCAATTAGCTTGAACATGGACATACTCTTGGTGCGTGTCGGGATCATCTACTTCCCTCTCTTGGTACGCCCCTCGCGAGGCCGCCCCTGTCTTACACTTCCTGATCTTGCCTTTGTTAGCAGTTGCCGCTAGCGGCAGGGGAGCTATTCCTATTGGACTCTTTGGGAGCGGCCCACGGAGGTCGCGTGTCATGCCTGAAAATTCACTACAAATTTCCGAAGCTAATTTGTGTATTAAACTCTCGTCCAGGAATCAGCCGAGGTATACAAATCGACAATTTGATAAACATAACCAAAACAAAATTATCGATGTTTTGTATCAGCAATAAATATATAGGGTTACTCGTGAGACCTAAACTTGTTGGATTGCAAAAAAAACACGAAACAATTTATACTGGTTCAGGCCCTCGAGATGAGGTAATACCCTACGTCCAGTTATGGTGTATTGCCTTTGAGGTTTCTCTGGTGAGATTTTTGCTATGCCCTCATGGGGCGCCCTGCCTCCCCTTATATACCAGGGGACAGGGTTACAGAGTAGAAATCCCAATCGGATTCCAACCAAGGGATTTCCTTCTCGGAATACAACGTTCCCGACTAGAACTATATCATTTCCTTGTCGTACAAGGTTATGTATGCCGAGTCATATTGTATCCCTAATTACAAGGTTAAGCCCATCGTTTGTCTGAGTGGCCCAAATGCTTCTCATGAAGTACCCGGGGCCCATGGCACCAACAGTAGCCACTGAGATCTTCATAGTTGAGTCACAGCTGATGCCGAGTACTCATCCTCCACGGTGAAGAATTCCCGAGTGCATTGCTCCTGAGTACTCTTTGTCCGAGTGTTTCTTCTTCCGAGTCCTGCTTCATGTCAGCTGGCAACGAGACTATGAAGGGCTTCATAGAAAAATATGAATAGTGTGTGCCGAATAGGTGCACCTATTAGGTGTAGCCCCTAACTTTGTGCTTAATTGTAAAACAATTAAACATAAAGTCAAAGATCTTTAATCTTATAGTCATTTCCAAGTAGTATACTACATAGTATGTAGAGTCTTCAGCATCATGTCAGTTGAAATAATTTTTGCTCAGGGCAATTGTTGGCTAAGCATGTAAGCCAAGTGCCACTTCATGGATTTGGTCGGGTGTACTTGAGAGATACCTGCATCCCCAATTTTAATGGAGACCAATTGTCGATCCTTATAAGGATATATCCTCAATACCTGGTAAATAATTAAGATACCCGAATGTATACACCCGACTGTAGGCTTAGCGTTAAGCGTATCTGATTATTTAATCGGTTCTTATAAAATAGCACCTGCATCACGATTTTAACACGACCAGCGGACGACCCAATAGGGCATGCTATTTAAGAACTCATATCTTTGGCATACTACCGAATAAGCCAGCCTAAACCGACCTATCCAACGCAGCCCTATAAAATTGGCATCCCTCGCATGTCAGGATGAGTACTTCAGCGTCAGTAACCGCAATCAGTCAGAAGAATCCTTGTCTGCAAGCCTTTCCGACTTACGTTCTGGATGCAGCATGGTTGCCACAGACGCCCGAGTAGGTATATTGCAAGATCTGATTGCCCTCCTCAGGTGTGACGCAATGCATGAGAACTCTGGATGCGCTTCGACGATATAGGTCTTTTCTGACTACGATAAAGATTTTGCTCCATCGCTTGATTTACTCAGCTTCGTCGTAATCTTTAGGAAGTTCGTCTTCTAGTGAAAATAGAATGATTGGAGTCTCCTAGTCTTGAAAAATAATGAGCACCTCTGTAGATTCCGAGTTTGATGCTGCTCCAGACTGAAAGCTTCAGTAGTGGCTTGTTGCCATGTTTTTGCCAGATAGGTACCCGAACGCTGTGCTAGCGCAGGATTCAGCTGGCGACCCTCTTGGGGCATACCCAACCTGACAAAATTGTAGCTGAATAAGGTACCCGAATCTCGCATTAGCATAGGATTCGGCTGGCGACCCTCATGGGGCGTACCCTACCAACAAAGTTATGGCCAAATAAGGTACCCGAACCTTGCATTAGCATAGGATTCGGCTGGCAACCCTCATGGGGCGTACCCTACCCAGCAAAGTGATACCCGAGCTCCGACTGGTACCGGAGGTCGGTTATTAGCTGAATAAGGTACCCGAACCTCGCATTAGTATAAGATTTGGCTGGCGACCCTCATGGGGCGTACCTTACCCAACAGAATTGTGACCCAATAAGGCACCCGAACCTATCATTAGCATAGGATTTGGCTGGCGACCCTCATGGGGCATACCCTACCCAGCCAAGTGGTACCCGAGCCCTGACTGGTGCCGGAGGTCGGTTATTAGCTCATATGGAGCGTACCAAAATAAAGGTGACATTCGAGTCCCGACTGGCGCGAGTACTCGGACAATAGCCCTCGTGGAGCATTCCAGGTAATTCTTGAAGCATCGCACTCCAAGTGTATCATGGCAAACTGGTGCATCCCCTAAGTGTAGGAGATAGGCTCGTAGCCTTGAATTCTTGTTACGCGTATTCGGAACTGGCCTTGCATTATAAACATATCAGATGAGTAGCATCTAATGAAGAAAACAATCACCCGAAGAAAATTTATGTATTTTACAATAGATGTAAATATGTATTCCTCCTCTTATTGATATTAATTTCCCCGAATAGTTGACCCCTTGCGTTTAAACACTCTACCCGACTAGTCATAGCCCTCTAGCATCGGGAGTCAGCTCATGGCTCTTTCCCAGACATGCGTTTTGGGTGACTTGAGTTCGTCTTTCATAGAGCAAAGTTTCACGGATCGGAATTTATGCTACTCAAGTACTTTTGCAATCAATAAGAGCAAAAATAGAAAATACACAGAATGTACACCTATTAAGTGTAAGCTGCTGCGGCATTGGCTAGGCCGAGTGAGGAATATTTATCAGAAAGCAACTTAGCTGTTCGGTATTGCACAAGTTGGGAGTAGAGATGTCATCCTTGCATTTGAGCTTATGAGCCCCCGAACATGTCACTTGTCGTTCTGATAATCTTCAATTCTAGGAGGTTGAAGACAGTTGTGACCGACTTCCACAATGAACTCATCCAACTTGCGTTTGTGGTGCCCGGCTTTAGTCGGGGCCGCGTCATCGGTGTCCTTCCGCTCCTTCTGTCGTGGTGCCATTTTTGTCATCAAGGACCTCAGCAATAGCGTTGGCCGAGTCGGCGTATTTGTTCGCCATGTCAAACAAAGCCTTGACAGAGTTGGGAGGTTTCCGAGTGAATTTAGCGATGAACGAGGTGTCTTTGACTCCTTTTCGAAAGGCAGCGATGACGACCTCGTCCTTGATTGGGATTCAATTCCTCTTCTCAGAAAACCTCTTGATGAAATCACGAAGAGACTCGTTCTTCCTTTAATGCAACTGATACAGATCGTACTCGGAAGATGGCCTCTCGTACGTTCCTTGGAAATTGGCGATGAAGAGTTCCCTGAGTTCTCCCCAAGAGCCGATTGATCTCTTAGGAAATCCTGTTATCCATGTCCTCGCCGAGTCAGCTAGAGCAACTGGGAGGTAGTTAGCCATGGCCTTGTGATCTCCGCTAGCTACTCGGATCGCCAGAGTGTAAACTGTGAGCCAAGACTCGGGGTTGGTCTTCCCGACGTATTTTCCAGGCCAATCGACTTGTTATAGCTCATAGGTGAAGGCCGGTACACCTTCATCTGTGTGAGGACTCCGACTCCAACTACGGCAGTGAAACCGCCCATGGTGGAGGCCGAAGCGCTCATTCTCGTCTTTTAGTAGGCAACGCTCATCTTCCTCACGTTCATGGCGTTGTGTGTTGATGCCTTGCTGAAGATCACGTCGTAGTCGGCCTCAGACGTTCTGGTTATCCCAATGGTCGTCTTGATGTCGGCGCCGCCAGTCATTATTGTGGTTGCCGAGTGACGTGTGGCGTGACTCCGTGTGCAACTGACTAGAGCCAGTCGCTCGGCGTCGCGTTGAGGCAGATGAGATCGCCGTTGGAGAAGTCAACTTGTTAGTTGGTAAGAGCGTGTTGCCCGACTATTGACGCTGCTGGCATGCAGCAACGGTGATCATGGCTTTAATCCTTGCTATCGTCAGGGTGGCATGGTGATTAGGCCCAAATTACAGTGTACCCAGTAGAGTTGTAGCGGCCACAACGTTCTGATGAGGAGTTACGAAAATGTTGTGGTCGCCGACTCGGGTCTGGAGGATATCTTGTTGAGCAGTCCCCCCAGCCTTGCACAAATCGTCATTGCGGGCATCGCGCTCGGCCTGTAAGTGTCTTGCGTCTTCCTCCTATTGTTCTCGTAGTCGGCTAGCTTCCTCCTCTTGTTGTTCTCGTAGTCGGCATGCCTCCTGAGTGGGAGTTGAATCCTTGGATATCATAAAGACTTCACATGACAGAGAGAAGCTTGTCGAACTGCTGTCCGACTGAGAGTCGGAGTTGGAATAGTTGAGGGGGGTAATAACGACCCCAACCTCTCCAGATCCAATCTCAAGCGGCTCTGAGCCGTATCCGAGTTGAACTCCAAGGGATCGAGTTTGCCGCGTCAGATGCTGATTGAAGTTATCCGCGGCGACGCTGAGTTCGAACAGGAGATTGACAATCTCCTCCTTTCTTAGCCCGATCTCGGCTGGCTCGAGGCCGAGTTTGAGTTGAACACCAAAAGAAAGAGTTGTCCCGAGACCCGGGCATGTTAAAGATTGCCGCAGCATGTCGACGAGGATTCCTGCAGCATTACGTAGGCTGACCGGCGCGGAGTCGGCTTGGTCCCTGGCCGATCAGATTGGGTCCGAGTCGGACAGGGCAAGATTGCCGAATTTGTCGGCGACGAAGTCGAGGCTCCCGAAGGTGATTATTTCCCCGGGAAGGAAGTTGATGCCGTCGACTCTCATGATTGGATCCATCAAGCTTGATGAAGATGATCTCGACGAAGCCCCTACCTGGCGCGCCAACTGTCGATGTTTTGTATCGACAATAAATATATAGGGCTACTCGTGAGACCTAAACTTGATGGATTGCAAAGAAACACGAAACAATTTATACTGGTTCAGGCCCTCGAGATGAGATAATACTCTACGTCCAGTTATGGTGTACTGTCTTTGAGGTTTCTCTAGTGAGATTTTCGCTATGCCCTCAGGGGGCGCCCTGCCTCCCCTTATATACCGGGGGACAGGGTTACAGAGTAGGAATCTCAGTCGGACTTTAACCAAAGGATTTCTTTCTAGGAATACAACGTTTCTGATTAGGACTATATCATTTCCTTGTCATATAAGGTTATGTATGCCAAGTCATATTGTATCCCTAAATACAAGGTTAGGCCCATCCTCTATCCGAGTGGCCCAAATGCTTCTCATGAGGTACCCGGGGCTCATGGCACCGATAAAAATAACGTTAAATACTTACAAAAAAGGCATTTAGTCCTCACATAAAAGAAAACTGCAGCAAAGCTTCAGCACCAAGCCCATAGGCAGCTCATTTGGGGTATAAGCCAAACTCGAAGACCTTCTCCATCCTCTCAAAGCTTCACTCTGATGAGGGTAATATTGCAAGACTGAATACCACCCACTATACTCAACAAGGCGCACAAGAATGCTATGTAATGCAACTGGATTCAAAGGAAGGCATAATATAGCTCTTTTGCATAAACAATATTTAAAATATTTGCATTTAAAAGCATTTCAAACATTGTATAATTTAATTATTATCAACATTAAACCAGTCAATGGATATCACTCCAATGCAGTTTAGGCCCAAACCCTCCAAACCTGGAGCTACTAAGTTACCATCAATTATCAAATTATTACCAATAATGAGTAGTGTTGGACTAATCACGAAAAACTTTGCTAGGTCGCCTATAACCGCGGGCACGGCTATTCGAATAGTTTTACTCTGGCCAGAGGTGTACAAATTTACCCACAAGACACAACTCCACAACATATTACCATGCGCCTCAATACCACCACGGTATTTTGGAAAGGATTTGTGATAAAACCATCCATGTAACTCACACAACAGATGTGTCATCTGCCAAGCCTCCGGTCTCTGGTAGGGATGATCAAGTGCCTAACCAGCGAGACGGCCGCCCAAATTCATGGACTTATGGCTGCCATGCGTGTACTTATGGCTGCCACAAACATGCCCTGATACCTCCTATTGAACGCATCACACTTCAAATCTCGCCATTACCGATTCTATCTTGTGGTTAGTACCGGTATTGCTTCGCAATAGTAGTTCTCGAACCGATCCTTAATTGTCATGAGCACAACTAACAACATCATCATTCCATGGGCTCACAACCCACCATTAGTCAAGTTTTAGCTGACCATTTTAATTAACCAAACATGACCAACTGTCGTGAAATATTATCATTAACCAGTAATTAATCATGAGTGAATTAATAGTTATCCCACATAAAATGACACTAATATTTCTAGGCAGGGCTAAGCAAACCTAATTAATCTAGCTAGATCATTATTTTAGATATCTAGTTAGTCAATATTAATTACCTAAGATATCAAAGTAAAGATATCAATAGCAAATCATGGCCATAATCAAGAAATATAGGAATAATAACAAATACCCATAATAATGGCACTCCAAAATTGCATGCAATAACTTTAAAATAACATAATTTTCATAATTGGGTTCAACATGCTCAAAGGGATTGTTGTGTTGCTTGCCTTACAAAAGAAAAGTCTTCAATTGATCTTCCGAAACTCTTCCTCGAACTATGTGCTCTTTCAAAACATCGAAAACTACACGATTACACGCAAAACAAGAAAAAATACTAAGAAACTCTAAATAAATAGTACATATAAATACACAAACATATATATCATGATTTTAGATGAATTTAGAAAGAAGAACGGGTCGAATCGGAGTTCGAACAAAAAAGTTATAACCTCTGGAAGTTTGAATTCAAAAAAAATCCGAAAAGAAATTGAAAATGAATATTCTCGAGAATATTCCCTAGATATTGAATTAAAGGAATTATTTTGGAAAAGCTAACACGTGGGATCCACTGTCAATGACTAGGTCCATGGTGGACTCAGTCTATGGTACAGAGGGATGGAGGGGCTGGTGGACTGGTGACGTGGCTGCCACGTGGACAAAAGGGATGAGGTGGCAGCTGAGTTGGCCGGATGACATGGCGGTTAGGGCTGACGTGGCCACAGGACAGATTAAGAAAATCCACGGCTGAGATTAACCGGGAAGATCGAACGGCTGAGATCAGTCAGTGCTTTATGAAGATCGAATGGCTCGGATTGGATCTTGGAGATCGGACGGACAAGATGGACTTACCGACTGTTCGTCGGGCCCACATGTCATACAGAGAGGGAAAACCGCCAGTGGGGCTAGGAGAGTATGTTTTACGACAAACATATTACACTAAACACGCTTAATTTTGCACCCCTAAAAAATATTAGTGCATGTCTATAATCACTAAAGCATCATTTTGTTTTAACGGACTAATGTAAAAAAAAACTCCCTCCATTCTAAAATATAGCAATCTAAGACTGGATTTGACGTAACCTAGAACTACAACCTCTATCCAGATTCATGGTCCTACGTTACATTAAATCCAGTTCTAGATTATTATATTTTGAAATGGATGGCGTATTAAAAAAGAAACAGTAAATACTACTTAGTTATACACGCAAGCATGCACCAGGCTAGGCTGCCTAGCTATTGGAACTGTGTCTTACAAATGTAATCGATCCCTAGACTCTTATCAACCACACATTGCTGGCTTATTATGTTCAAAACAAGCAACAGGTGTACATAAAGTTAGTTAGCAGCCTGGCCAGCTTGCCGGTTACGTGTCAGTATAGTTGTTCCAACTTCTAAAAGTCCCGAACTGAGCAGGCAAAGCGCCAAGCATATGAATACGTGAGTTGGACCCACCAACTCCGCCACCATCCAGAGGAGAGGCGGCCACGGCCACGACCATGCCAGCGGGGCAGGGAGGCGGACGCGGTGGAGACTGCTAGGGTGCTAGCGGAGGCCTCGTAATCGGGGGTGGTGATGCAGCCGGTGGCCGCACTCCGGCTCGAGCTACGCCGGCAAACGTGCGATGGAGAAGGGAGAACTCGCGTTGGCGGTGTCAACAAAGCTCCACGCGGTGCTCGATCCGGCGCCTCCCGTGGAAGGGGAGGCCAGATTTGGTGCCGACCCAGCTCTTGTTGGCCGGATCCCGCCTCTCCGGCAGCGAGGATCCGCCGCCGGTGAGCATGCGTGCAAGGGGATGAGGCGCGGCATGAATCGGGGATGGGGTGGAGAAAGCAGCGATTGGGAGGGAACAGGAGGAGGCGGCGTTGCTGGGAGAGGATGAGACGGCGGCGCCGGGGAGGATGGGGCCGAGCGGGAGGAGATAGCGCTAGGGTAGCGCTCATGTTGCGTCGAGCAGGACTTTTGTCGGGAGGGGCGCTCACGTTGCGTCGCGCGGGACTTTTCTCCCTAGGACGGATGAACGGAAACGCTACGTATTTTTATAATAATAATGGTTTTACAAAACTATAATATTTTAGGCGAAGTTATATAAAAACATAAAGATTTTGGCACATGCTATATAATCTCAATTATTATAATTCTAGAGCTTTATAAAACCATACTGTTGACTAAATTACCATTATGAGTTTTAAAATCACATGTATAATTATGTTAAATTTATAAGTTTACTGACACATCATATATATAAGTTGTAGCCATATAAGATTAAGCATTTTTATTAGCTGTAGTACCAAGTTAAATTAGATAATGAGATAGTTTTGTGAAACTCTTAGATCACAATACGCGGGGTTATATATCAGGTGATAAAACATCATTGGTTTTGTATAATTTGGACGATAATATATATAGTTTTGTGAAATTTATTCTTCTTTTTAATGGGGGAGAGAGAGAAATAAAATGGCATCGCCATATATTTTGTTGTGCGGGACAGAGGGAAGTTGGGACATATGGGTGGAAGTAAAACAGTGCAGCGTGGGACTGGTGCTTGGCGGCACGCACCCGTGTGCACGGTGGAACCGGTGCCATTTCAGCTGCTAGATGCAGGGTTTTCCTTTGGCGTAGCCGGCAGTCCGTGTCCGGTATGTATCCATTCCGTGCATGGAGCAAGCGGCGTGGTTGGCAGGCAGGGCCTTCCGCTCCCACTTGTCCACACCTCGCTGAGGCGATGCATCAAACAACAAACAACTAGTGCGATATATGGCGAACTAGGCGTGGGCAGGATCCGTCTACCGGGCTGAGGGTTTGGCACCGCCGGAGTCCAGTGTCGCGTGAAGCCAGACTGACCTACAAGTACGGTCTTCTTGGTAGGGATTTAACTTCCAGATCCATTTTTTTAAGTTAGAGTCTATCTAAACGGTTCAGCTCTAAAAAAATAGAGTGAAGTTAGCTAAAGTGATTTGAAAAATGAACTAAATGGATAGAGCGGATAGAGCAGGGTTTAAATAGTTCCACAGCTTCACTCTACAATTAGAATTTAGGGGTTAAAGCCCTAATAAACAGATGGTAAACGTTATAGAGGGGTACAAGAAAACCCTATATTTTTTGCTAGTCCCCCTCTAAAGGTTAAGGTTATCTCCTCTCGCATATTTAAAATTTCAGAGTATTTTTCCTTTTAAGTATATATCGAATAAATCGGCATTGAATCTTAAAAGCCTGTCTGAACAGCTGAGCCTGTGCGCGCGCCTGCCGATGCATAGTCACGAATCTAATTGTGTCCTCCGAATTCTACGTAGAGACCGATGAGCATACACGCACGTGTTCCTAGAATTAACCTTGGCTTGCCTATGGCAACTGAGTCAAATTTGTTATTTGAGTAAATTTTATAAAACTATGAATATTTTAGTTAAATTTGTTGTTTCAGTAATTCTCATTAAATGAGGTACACATAAGTTTAATGATATGGCACTAGAGTTATGAAGAGAAACAGAAAGAGATTTCATCTACATAAAACTGGATATAAACTCTTTCTAAAACATAAAAACTGTTTCATATCAGCAAAAGTTTCATTTCATCCCATGATCCTTCAATTTCTTCATCATGCATTAAATGCTATAATCAGCTTATGAAACAACAAAATAACACTATACATGTTAGAATTAACTAGGTATTTAATCCATTTAAATCAAATAAATTTTAAGGCTCATCATGCTGGGAGTTATGTGTGTTCAATTTCTCATGGGCTATCAAGGGGAAAGATGAACAATTTTGAGAATAATCCAAATATTGATTAATGGAATGGTACTAACATCAATTACATCTAATCGATGATTGGTTGACGGTGGTGCAGTGAAGGATGGTTGTTGGCTGATTGATAACGATCAATTAGTCTCTTTCTCTTGCTCTTCCTCTTCCTCTTCCATAAATCCCTTTCTCTTCATCTCTTATTTCTTCTATAAAAGGAGAATAGATTTGATCTCCCATACGAAAAAGAGAACATGGAAACACACACTCCACTTCAGTTGCTATTTTGGTTTTTCTCATCTCAACGTCTATGTGCACGGGTGCTGAGAGAGCAGGCCTTCAAAACCTCTGTCTTTCTGATCTTCTACTAGGAGGAGAAGTCAAATCAGGTTTTTGCGCAGCGCATCGTGCAACTGCTCACTTCTTCTTGTAAACGACTACTTTGGCTACATCCTCGTCATCATGGCTGGTGGCAAAAACGGCAACATCAACAATGATAACGGCAACGGTTATGCTTCCGCTACTATCACAACTACTATTATAGCACCATATGTCCTTTTCCTCTTTTGTTCTTTGTTTGATTATTCTATTTTTATGCACAAATAAGATAGACATGCCTATTTCTATGGTTTACAACCGTTGCATGTCTACTTTACATATCTTTGTTACTAAGAGTAATATATCTATGGTTTACGTTATCATTGTTATGGTTTATGTTACTTATTTATGGATTAAATCTTATGGAAAATTGCTAATATTTTCAACAATATATTGGAGGGTGTTGTTTAATTTATCAACTCAAAGCACTCTTGGAAACAATAAAATGAAACCCTTCATTGGAATTGGCCTAAGTCTAAGGCCGTCGTTGCATAAAATTTTTAAACGTTTAGACCTAATACTCCCTCTATTCTAAGATATAAAATGTATTAGCTCTTTACACGATTTTAAATATTATACTTTGACCATTAATTTTTTAAAATATATTATCAATAACTACCAAAGTAACCTCGTATAAAATTATTTTTAAATACAAATATAACGATACTACATAACACTAAACATATATATTTTAGTAGTTTAATTATTAGTCAAAAATTTATAAATGATTATATAAAAAACGAGGAAGGCTTATATTTTAGAAGGGATGGAGAAGGTGGTTTAGAATCTGTTTTTCATGATTCTTAGGGAGTTAGATTTCTCTAATGTATTTTTTAATTTCTTTATTGATGGCTACTGTGTTTACAAGGTTGTCAATGAGGACATAGAGAGTCTTGTGGCTCAGGTTGCCGATGATCTAATTAATGGTAACTGGCCGTCAACATGTTTGTTGACGGGGTGACCCCAATTTGCTATTCCTAGAGGAAAACGTTTAAAAATATGTGAAGCATATTTGTTCTGCGTTGCCAACTCTAATGTATCTATTTCTCTACTATTATAAAAAATAAAAACGGAGTTGTCATTTTTCTCCTTTTCTAACCACCGTACTTTCTCACGTAAAAAACTATTCTCTCTAAAAATAAGCATCTCACCAAAAAAACTCACTAAAACGAAGTTCCTACAAATAAACCCTAAACCATTATCTTCTACAAATCCCATTATAACACATGAACATGATACTAGTGTTATAAAACACAAAGTTATAATCAATTTTTTATACCATCATCTATTCATCTGACCTGTTTCAAAGAGACTCATACACACAAGCACGCATTAGTTTCGGCCATGTACACGTACTTCCCCACTGTTGTGTAGCATGTGCGTGCTCGCGCTTCCGCGGCCGGCCGTGTCAGCCAGCCAGCCAGCCATGGGAAATGGACGGCGTCGTCTCCGGCGCCGGCCGCCTCGCTCGTCGTCCGCTGATCGCTAGCTGCATGCAACTCTGGATCGATCAGGCTTGCGATCGACCGCGGCGAAACTGTATGCGCGTCCGGCCGGCATTTAAGAGCTTAGCTAAGCTTCCTCCGATCGGTGTACCGGCCCCCCATCTGCCTGCCGCCAAAGCCTTTTAATTATACTCACTGTTTCAGCTTTTTGTTTGGTCTGCTTGCACAATTAAGGCTAAGCATAAACCATCGATCGGTTGCTCTTGTTCCAGCTTCCCGTTTCCGTGTCAGTGTCAGGGATAGTTTAAAGGTGAGTGGAAAGAAGAGAAAAAAGATCATTTAAAATAAGGTGAGCTATTAGGACATAATTAATTAAGTATTAATTATTTTAAATTTGAAAAATAGATTAATATGATTTTTTAAAGTAACTTTTATATATATAATTTTTAAAAAAACACACTATTCAGCAGTTTAGGAAGCGTGCTTATGAAAAATAAGGAATTTTTTCTCTAAGTGATACTCTGAAACGCACCCTACATCAAAGTGAAATTAATTCTCCACAAAAATATCCTCTTCCATTTTTTTAACATATAACGCTGGTTATTTTTTTATATAAGCTTGACCATTCATCTTACTTAAAAAATTATGTAATTATTATTTATTTTATTATGACTTGTTTTAACATTAAATATATTTTAAGCATGACTTGTATTTTTGAGATAATCTATTTTATGACACTAAATGTACCCTGGTTTAATTATTTACTATCGATTTTATCACTTTCCATAATATACCACTGAGTTCATCAATTGTATCTATAATATGTCATTAGACCGGCTAATTTATCAAAAATACCTATGAATTATGAATTTTTTTTGTGTAGTCTCCTTGCATGACATAGGTAATGTTCTTTTCACCTTCTAGGCTGTTGTTTTATCACGGGTAAGCTTTTTAAGCCGTTAAATAGCGTGATTTTTGGAAAACTTTTTTATAAGGAAGTTTTTAAAAAAATCCAAATAAATCCATTTATTAAGTTTTTAACAACTAACAATTAATTAATTATATGCTAATTGAGTATCTTTTCTGAAAACCCAAGCGGCTTATTGCCCCCAACCCTTGAAATGGATGGGGCCATTGAAGTTTATGTATATGTTTCAACATATTTTTTTTGAAAAGTTATTTTTTGTGTGGTATATGAGAAAGGAATTGCTTACACAAAAGATAATAGCACAAAAGTATTTTATGTACCATATGAAATAATTTACATTAAAAACAACAACACAAAAAACTATCCTATATAAGCATATAACAGATAAATTAGATTTTTATAAAAAAAAATAGTAATGCAAAAAATCTTGAAAGTTATACACAAACTTTCATGCTGTATAAGGAGGCTACACAAAAATTTACATAATTTTTTAAAACTTATAATATGATAAATCAATTATTAATTTTGTATGTCTATAAGGTCATTTTGGGTATTTTTTAAAAAATTACCCGGCCCAACGTTATATTATAAAATAATTGATAAGTTCGATAGCATGTTATAGAAATAGACAATATCAATGGTAAATTATTGAACCGGGACAAACTCAGTAGCATAGAGTAGATTTTCTCTATATTTTTACATATTTGCATAAATTTTTAAATAAGATGAATGGTCAAACATTTGCCTAAAAGTCAACCGCATTATTTATTAAAAAACAGAGAGAGTAAAAGAGAAATTAATTAATCAGTACTATTGTTTTTTCACGAACAACTATTTTGTAATAGTAGAAATATATGGTCTCAATCGGCCTCTACAACATTGAGATATGCAACGGTACCTGCTGTACAGGCTTAAATACGTAGTTTTGTGAATTAGTTGAAAGTTTAAACCAGTTTATAGTTAACTAAATAGATCTACGATCCCAAATTAACAGGCATGCATGAACAAGCTTCCTGAGTCTGACGAGTACAGTGTCCCAAAGATCTTACTAAATCAAACATTTGCCATGATGTGTACTACCATTGAGAGCACTCCTACCCTCTCCATTCTAAAATATAATAACTTTTAGAGTTTAAATTTTATTTAAAATATAATAATATAGTACTTATAAAAGTGATTTTTGCCAGTATACTACACATACTTCCCCTTAGTTCCGTCATCACCTAAACTAGTTTAGTCTGAACCCATACCTCGCTATCAATGTACTAAATATAAAATATCCACATATATGCACATACCTTGGTGAAGTACCATATACTAAATCCTATACGAAAATAAATAATATATATATGGATAGAGTTCGGAGCAGATAGGAAAGATGTCCCCGATAATGAAGGAGATACATAGCCCTACTCAGTTCCAACAGGACTGACTGATTCGTATCGTAAATTGTCTCCGTAGTTTTACTTAGACAAGGAGGCACCCGAGCATATAAATATAAGACCTCCAAGAGGAAAGGAACAAGCCAACAGAAGCCACATAAGTCCAATCTCATCGAATTGACAACAAAGAAACCTGACGATAAATAGTCGCCGACCACCATACTAAAGCTCTACATCAACATATGGTAGAATAGATAAGGGTTTACTCCCCATACTTTGTGCTTATGAGATTGATATAGAAAAAAAATACTAGCCTCCCGGCCAAACAAGAATATGGCTATTACCTCTTAAAAGACTGAACCTATAAAAATATCTATTTACTTGTATTTTTGTTTGTATCTCTATATCAGTCTTACCCTACGTCCTCAAATACACTATATATACATAGATACTATGGTCGGGTACCAACCCATCGACACTCGTTCACACCAAGGAACCAAATATGTCTTTTTACCCGTCTCCTTAATAATCTTGTCAAAGGCTTAAAAATTACTATATTTTAAGACGGAAGGAATACTTCTTTTTAAACTTCAGCTTACTTAGTGATTTTTTTATATAACCTGATTAGAGACCAAACTAGTTTTTTCCACCAATAGTTTAGTATCATTTTACACTTGACACACTAGTTTTGTCCATCAATAGTTTAGTATCATTTTACACATGTTGACACCCAAATTTAGCACTAGATTGAATTTATAGTAAGTTCAAGCCAAATCTGAAAAGTGGATTTGAGCCTTCTGTATGAGGCCGGCCCGACCATCCGTTGGGCGCCAGTTGGACCGGCGGTGTATAGGCGGTTAGACCGGCCAGCCCGACGGTCAGACTGATAGCCCGAGTCCGAATCCTGTTAGAGTTTCTCTCATGTTTTCTTAGGTGTACACGGGGTTTTAGTCCTAATTAGTCTCTAACCTTAATAGGACGTGGAAAAGGCCCAGAAAATACAAGACCAACCCCTTTATAAGGGCTATGGCCCATTCAATTGATCTAGATATCTCTCCCCTGATAATCGATCAATTGAATCGTTCTATCTTTCTACTTTTTAGCCATGTCTTCTACTTTACTTTTTTTATCTAGTACCCTAGTTTGTCTATCTTTATCGATTCACGCCGCAAATCGTCTGTCTTTGTTGCAAGAGTGTGATATCCTTTGTAGGTTTGTCCCGTAAACCTTCCAGTTCACCCATGAGACAGGTTTTACTCTCAAATCGATCTAAACCAGCCTAGAGGCTGGTTTTGATCTCTAAATCGGCTCCGCTAGCAGGTTTTTGATTTATAAACCCATCTTGACCAGAAGCTTCTCAACATCAAGGTGGTTGGTGACTCCGTAACACCATAAATCTTTAGGTGATTCCGTGTTGGACGGAAAAAACACCAACAACACGGTTCAAAGAAAACCCTCTCACCAAATCCAAATAATTAAAAATATATTTGCCCTTAAAAATTCATTCATCCTCGTGCAACATATGAAATGTGTGATTTATCTCATTTATGTATTATTTCTCATTATACCAAAACTTTGATTGATCATGCATGCAAGAACGTACTGTCTACTGTCAATAAAACAAATAATGGTATGCGTGCTTCTTCGATGTGATGGTGTTATGCACAGAAGTGAGACACTACAGGTGGCACGCGAGGGATAGCAATGTGAACATATCTATAGTAAAAAATGTCGGACCGATCGCCAAATCATCGGTTCGACCGGTTCATTCCAGCTCAATAGTGCATATATTCATCCGAGCAAACCGAGCCAGCTAGATAGAGCGTTGTTCCGGTTTCCGGTTTAACTGTCACCCGGTCTAGATAAAGCGGCGGTGGCAATTAGGATATCCACAACCATTTTATGGACCGGCAGCTTAGAGCATTATATTATACTATGTGTGGTTTTAATAAATAACGTTATTCACTTTCGACACGACGTTTAACTATTTGTCTTATTAAAAAATTTAAGTATAATTTATTTTGTTATGATTAGGTTTATCATTAAAGAAACTTTAAACATGACCCATATTTTTGTATATTTACACTAATTTTTTTAATAAGATGAATGTTTAAACGTCACGACAAAAATCAAATACATCATTTATTAAAAACGGAGGTAGTACTATTAGTGAATTGTTCATTCTAGCTGGTTCATAAGCACATTGTTAAAGAAGGGAACGCGGTGGGGAGGAGGGGGAGGAGGGCCTTGACAACAGAGGGATGCGGTGCAGACAGTGGCGGAGGAGGAAAGTTGTTAAACCTAGACAAATTTGTGAAGGTGAGGCCCAGCTAGGTCAAATTAAGATGGCCTTTTGCCTAGGCTAGTTTTTGCTCTGACCTCACTAATGGTAGCTTAAGTAGATCCCTATGTTCAATTGCCAATAAACCCTAGTAGTAGCCTAGGGTCATTGGTGGTGGCTTTGCCATTAGGTCAGGAAGGAGCGGGAAAGAGAGAATTGCGACTTGATTAGATCCATTGTATGTGTGAGAGAGAGTAAAGCCTACTATAGAGTTTAGATTGGACCGAGGGTCCGTTCGAATTTAAGGGTTGGAGGTGAAAACCCACTCGTTTCCTGTAAGCACGTTTTTTAAACTATTAAATGGTGTGTTTTTTGTAAAAAAAAATTCTATCTAAAAGTTGATTTAAAAAATCATATTAATCTATTTTTCAAGTTTACAATAGTTAATACTCAATTAATCATGTATTAATGGCTCATCTTATTTTATGTGATCTTCTTCTTTCTTTTTTTTTTCTTACCTTTAAACTAAGCCTAAGAAGAGGAGGTACTTTCTAAACGGACATGATAGTTGATCAAAGGCGGCTTGGACAAGAGTGAGAAGTGGAGGAACTAACAAGGATAGAAACAATGTTAATGGCGATTGAAATACCTGTCCACATATATACATGGACGCTACATTACCAAAACAATGTACAATTGCCTGCTTTCATAATTGGAGGTTGAACTTTAGACCATGTTAAACATTGCTGACATTTCAAATGGACTTGCTGCTAAATCTAACTGACGTGCAAATCCTTCATATCCATATCCTTCTCTAAGCCTAACAACCTCAAAGTCGACCCCTAATGTTACATCGTCGTTATATGAACATACCACTTCTAAAATTGTGGCAATTACATCCAACTTAACTCTAATATCAATCGTTGTAACTTGGCCATTTTGATAGAGAATGTGCATCTTTTTTTTTTACGTTTTAGCCATTGGAAGGCTTATTCCGTGCGTGCTGTCCGCATGTGGGTACACCCAGAGACGCCCGTTGTCTTATTCCTTCAGCGTTACTAAACTTTCTTTTAATAAATAACATATGTTTTATTATGATGTTTGACTATCTATCTTATAAAAAATAGTATAAGTATAAAAATATAAATCATGCTTAAAATTTTTTAATAACAAACCAAGTCACAACAAAATAAACTATATTTTTTAAAATAAAATAAATATTCAAATATCATGTTAAAAATTAACTTTCTATGGAGTATTACCGTGCGAGGCCCGGCATCTGTTCCCACCCACCAATACGGGTACTTCCCTCCCCGATTTCTTATATAACGGTCAACTACCACGTCCCCCTCCCTCTCTTCCGCTTCCTCTTCCACCTCCACTTCTACCTCCCACGCCACCCACTCTCCCAGACGCCACGCCGCCGCCGCCGATGGCCAACGAGCACTTCTTCCCCGGAGACTACTTCCCCTCCTCCTCTGGGGCGGCCTACGCGGGGACGGCTCTGCCTACCGGACTGGATGTCGCCGCTGCCGCGGCCTACGCGATCCCGTCGTGGGCGGTGGCCGACCAGATGATGCTCCCCGCGGCTGACTCCGCGGCGCACTTCGACTCCGCGCTCAGCTCCCTCGTGTCGTCGCCGGGTGGGCTTGTGAGCGGCGGTGGCGACGACATGGCCATCGGCGACCTGATCGGCCGCCTCGGGAGCATCTGCAACGGGGCCAGCGCCAACAACTCCTGCTACAGCACGCCGCTCAGCTCCCCGCCGCGCGGCCCGCCGCCGCTGACGGCTGCGGCGGCCGCGTTTCGTGGCTACGCCGGCCTCGAGACCGGCAGGCTGTCCCGGGTCTCCAGCAGCAAGTCCCTCGGCGCCGCCGCCGCCGCGGCATTGGAGACCCCCGAGGCGGAGATAAGCCCCACGACGGCCGCCGACCAACCAGCCAAGCCCTCCGCCGCCGCCGGCGAGGCGCCCGCCCGGAAGCGCAAGTCCTCGGCGAAGGGCAAGGCCTCCTCCTCCTCCTTACCCACGGTACCACACACTCCGGCCACCGCTCCATCAATCACTTCTTCCCCAGCTACCAAATCCACTCACGCCTCACTAACACCCGGCGCCACTACAATGCAGGCTACGGCGGCGACGAACGCGGGCCCGAAGCGGTCCAAGGTCGCCGGCGACGACGGCGACGCGGCGGCGGAGGAGAAGCCTGAGCCGCCCAAAGACTACATCCATGTGAGGGCGAGGAGGGGACAAGCCACCGATAGCCACAGCCTCGCCGAGAGGGTACCTAATTAATTAGCTTTGCTAGTTACATTAGTCCCCAAATTAATCACAATGCGCGGCCGGCATAATTAACCAGCCCTAATTGCGCACTAACCTCTACCGTGTTGCTCCTTCCCCTTGTTACTGATTGCTGTAGTTAATAGAGGTATAAGGACGCTTAATTATTAATTAGCTTGATGTTGTTTAATGGTAGGTGAGGAGGGAGAGGATAAGCGAGAGGATGAAGCTGCTGCAGTCGCTGGTGCCAGGCTGCAACAAGGTATGAACACACTCCAGCAGCAATATCATATATTCTCTTGCTTAAATTTGTATGTATCTGGAAGAATTTGATTTTTTTTTCGGCTCCCCGCAGTCAAATTTTTTAATTTAGCTGTCTCTCCAACCCCATTATTTTTAACTTTAATACCCAGATGTGCGAAAATTTCACATTGAAAAGGATTAGTATGTAGTATCAGAAGTACACTGTATTTTACTTGTGACGTTCATGAATAAATGATACTGATGACTATAGTTATCTCACTTTGACCATAAATTACTTTTAAACGATTATATTCAGAGAAATAAAAATTATATGGTTATATTTGTGGCACTAGCCACTTCGATCAAATAACATGTTTTCAAATATGTATAAAATTTCATGAAAAAGACAAACGGTCAAGTATCGATTATCCGAAAACAAAGGGAGTACATAACCCTACGGTAGAAATTAGTGATCAAAAATATAGTTCGGAGGACGTGCATTAAGGAGGAATAGTAACCAAAGGTACAAAACGGACTTACCTGTGTGGACGGAGAGAACAATAATTAGTTTACTATACTCTCTCGGGCTTAGTTTTAGTCTAACGATTTATCCCAAAAAAACTGTAGTTTTATTTTAAGAATTTGTCCTACAAACATTATGCTAAAACTGTAGTTTTACAAACACTATATTTTTAGAGTGAGAACAACTAAACCTCTTTAATACCACTTCATCGTTTAATCATCTAGTATTACTCTCCCCTCCTCCTTGTTGTTTTCCTACTTGTTTTCTCTCCACATAAATTAAAAACATAGTAATCTTTTAATCTCATACTTAATCTCTTTTTGACTAGCTAAAACTAACTCTTTTATAAACGGAAGGAGTAATTACTTTAGTGCAATATTGCCTAGAGCTAGGAGTTGGACTTTTTGCTACTAGGATGGATAAAATTAAGTGCAAGTAATATTTTTTTTGTACCGAAAGTATGAGCACTAACTGCGGTGGTTAGTCTACGCAGCCAGTAGTAATTTTGACCGTAATGCATGCAAGATAGGTTAAGCTCTTGTGGTCCAAGAGGATATAATAATGTTTGATTAATTAATAATCTGAGAGGCTCTTGCCCTGTACTTAAACTAATCAAACCGGCTAATCAATTGCGAGGTCCTGGTGGTTTAGGTGGTGTGCACGATTAATTTAGTTGCCCCCAATTATTGCGACTGTAGTGATGCCACCGCCGGTGGTCAAATTTGGGTTAAATTTTAAATTTGGTTGATAACTTTTCTTCCTTTTTTTAAAAATTATTGTTTAGTTTTTTTTTTTTTTGCTGAATGATTGTGAATGCTACGGTGTGCAGATCACCGGCAAGGCTCTCATGCTCGACGAGATCATCAACTACGTCCAGTCTCTGCAGCGTCAGGTCGAGGTACCAATGCAACATTGCTTGAATAATGTGCTAAATAAACTTGTTTTAATGACAATAATATGTTGGAAGAAAATGTTCTTGGATTTTTCTTCTGTCCTAGCTAGCTCTTAATTAATTGAAGTTTTATTGAAACCAATAACTAAAATTTGACATTTGTATGTCTCACAGTTTCTGTCCATGAAGTTGGCGACCATGAATCCTCAGCTGGACTTTGACGGCCATTACCTGCCTTCCAAAGATGTAAGTAGCCTCTTCGGTGTGTAAAAAAGAAGGCATCGCGATCTGATCACAAGATCGCATGGCCGAGATTGACCCTTATTCGATTTTACCCCTCAATTTACAGCATGAGCAATGTCGTGTTGAGCTCACTTATCCCAATCGCTTTCTATTTTAGATGAACCACATACCACTGCCTGCATACCCGTCTGGGGACTCAACCACCGCCACCGCGTTCTCCTACACCAGCTCACCCGCCATCACCGATCCATTCGCGACCTACAACTGTTGGGATCTCGATCTCCACACCACCATGCAAATGGGAGCCACCGCCACCGGCATCAGCCAGGACGGCCTGATCGCAACAATGGCACCCTCGTCTTCACCATTGCCACATCATCCTCCTGCTCGTCCTCACGGCTTCTACGGCAAGTGACACCAAACCATCATCTCTTTTCATAACCCTAACACACATTAGAATCTTTAGGGAGAGAAATAAAATATCAAAAAATGATTTTTATTTAGTATTAGCCTAGTTTTATGAGTGACACACATTAGAACCCTAACACACACAGTAGTACGGTAGGTCTGTTTGTCCAAGTTTGTTGAGTTTCCCTGTTGGTGGTAATTGGGCGCAGGACGGGGGCAGCAGGGGACGACAGTAAACCACATGAAGGCCGAGCCATAAATGCGCGCCCCCCCTTCGCTTCCTTCTGTACATACGCCAGCCGCCGTACGTACTCCGCTTTTCTGCTCCCATCCTGCAGCAGCAGCAGCAGCAAGCCCCCCGGAACCTCACAATCATTGCCATGAAAGAGGAGGAGGATTCATGTTCATGGCTTGGCTCCCTCCCACTCACTGGATATGTGGGCCCCACCCTTGCTCTCAATCTCATGTGTGGCATGGCAGCATCTCTTTTTTTTTTTTTTCTTTCACAACCCCTTTCCCACGCTGTCTCTATGGCAGCAGGACATTGTTTAGCAAGGGTTGGAGCTTTGTTTGTGTTGTGATGTAGGAGGAGGAGTACTAGGCAGGGGAGGACAGTAGGGGAGTATCAGGATGTATGTTTGGGAATGGCAACAAAGGCAGGGGAGGCTGTGACCTTTGTGTGTGCTGGTTGCATGCCCTAACTGTATAAAGGAGGACTACTGGTAGTCTAGTGGTAGTGGTTTGTAGGATTGGCATGCATGTGGATGTATGTATGTAGAGATTGGAGAGGGTCTGGAAGAACACCTTCCTTTTTGGTGAGCATTGTTTGTATTGAAGTACTGAAATCATCATGCATGCAAGAATGCCTTTGATCAAAAACTGCGGCGTCGGTATGTTAGTGGTCAGATTAGAACTTGGCTCGGAAGTCATATGTGTTATAGTCGGAGCAGTTTTGGAATCTTAGAGAAAACCAAAGGAAGAGGGACAAAATTAGTACAATTTATAGGCCGCATTTGCTTCATATTTACCTATTTTGGCTAGAAATTCATATGTTGATCTTTTGTTACTAGTGTATTTCTTTTGGTACCGGTGGACTAAAATATTCCGATTCCACATTTGTACTATAATGAATGCTATTTTTTGTTACTTGGCAATTGGCATAGGCAGAGCTATACAAGAACTTTTACCTTCTTCAAAATGATGATCAGCCAAACAACATGTGTTTTCTACGTCAATAATACCATAGGCATGTCGACGATTGCGCATTTCCTACATTGCCATAGCTGCTACCCCTACAACCGTACACAATTGAACCAATAAAATGACACATCAATAATGCATCACCTAATAAAAAGATAACTTCTTTTAACCGGCATCGGCATTTCAAACTAATAAAATAGCACATCAATAATGTATCAAGGAAGAAGTATGCAAGAACTTTCACCTTCTTCCAAATGATCGAGCAACCAAAGAACATATGCTTCCTATGTTAGAAATAACATAGATAAGTCGGTGATCGTGCGTTTCCTATATATATAGCCATAGTTGCTCCCCTACAAAACACACACAGTTGAAGTATTGAACCAAAATCATAGTACATCAATAATGCATCATCTAATGAAAAGATAACTTCATTTTACCAGCATTGGCATTTCCAACCAAGATCTCCCTAGATGCACACATGATCAGTGTTAATCATGGGATCTGTTAATCACCTCCACACTCTCAATCATTGTTTCATCTGTTGCCATATCCTAATCACAGCAGGGCCCACAGTGCTTTCTCTGTGTGGAATCTAGCCAGTAGGGGGAGGGGGCTTGGATCCCAGCTGGCATGTGGCCCCCACCCCCATCCACTCTTTTGGATCTTCTTCTTCTATTCTGCTCGCTCTGTCTCAAAACACTATTATTTTTAGGATTTAAATTTGTCTCACAATACTACTATTTTTTTATCTACCTCCCTATCCCAACCAATCACAAGTTTTTTCCATTTAATTTTTTCATATACTTTCTCACCTTAATTAATCATAAATATTTTTAGCCCAACCTTAACTTCAAAAAAATAGCATAAGTTAAAATATTTTGAGACTGGCGAGTACTACACCTCCTCTCTCTCACATTGCAGCTAGCTGACGTTTGAGTACTTGAGAAGTCCTTAAACAAGTGCACTTTTGGGGCCTTTAATTCAGTTGTAGTATTGTAGTAATTAATTTCTTGTTGTTTTGTGAGGCATTTTCTTCTTCATGTCTTGCCCTTCATTAAGTCAAGTGATGTGACAATGGATGCTACTCTGCTTTCCTTACAAGGCCCCTTTTTTACCTGCCCCTGATGACCGGCCCTTCTTTATGCAGACATCAAGTCGGTGAGTACTGAGCAGCTCAACTGTAATTCTGTCATTAAGTTTAATTAGTGCATGCAATTGTCATTAGTAGTACAACAAAGAGATGTTCTGTGAGATGCTAACTACTGATTAGAGAGAGGTGTTTGGGGATTAAGGCAGGCAAGGCTGGCAAAAGTTGGTCAGAAGCTGGTCAAAACTGAAACAAGGATTTGGCCTAATCAGGCCAGGTAGGGAGATTTGGAGGGTTCGGTCAAAGGATGCAGGGAATAATTAAGATGTGGTTATATACCTAATCACAAGGTATATATATATATATATATATATATATATATATATATATATATATATATATATATATATATATATATATATATATATATATATATATATATCAATTGTCAGTTTGTCACCCCCAGCCTGTTACTAATACACAATTTCCACTTACACTTCCACAGATCAGTGATACATGCCCCAATGTTGAGTTATGTTAAGATGTTGATACAGAATGAACTTCCTAAAAGCTTAATTAACTGTGTGAGGTGATCTTACATGATCACAAATGCAGGTCAGAACCAAACACAAATCAGAGTCATCAAGATGCATAGTACTAGCAGACAATGTGCATGACAGATGTGCCAGATCACACCAAAGCATTGCAATTTCAACTGGAGATGATATACGTCGATGTGGTGATCCGGCGTGGCAAAAGATTCTTAATTCGTAGCATATCTTTCTGCTTAATCCCAGGAATAAATCAGTCACTAATCTAAGCTAAAATTAATGTGTCTAAGGCTTCATTCAGAACTACAGGTTAGGCTGTGATTTTTAGCACACGCAACACGAGATAAACCATTAACGCATGATTAATTAAATTTTAATTATTATAAATTTAAAAAATAAATTTATTTGATTTTTTAAAATAACTTTTATATAGAAAGTTTTCGTACGAAACGTACTGTTTAGCAGTTTAAAAAATATGCTGTAGCTCCGAACGCACCCTAAGTGGGTGCTACCCATGCAAGCCAGTGGCAATGCTCCCTTGCATTGTCACCTCTCAAATCACTCATCAATAAGTGCTTTATTTGTACTGCAAAACTAAAAGGCATTTTTTCCTCTCCAAAGTAGTGAAAAAGAAGAATCAAAAGAAAGGTGAACAGAAGGTTGGATGTCCTCACTCACCGGCCTATTATATCGTTGCTGCTGTTGCTGTGTGTGTGCTTTGCATCATACCCTGGCAACTGGCAAGCATCGTCTGCTCTTCTTTTCTGACGTCGACCCATGCATAAAGCCATCAATTGCATATGTGTGCTGATGACAATTGACACAGCAGTTGTAATGTGCGGACCTGGGTGTTTAATCACGTGATCTAAATTCAACGGGGTTTCGTGTGGTGGCTTCTTTGTGGCATTATTAATCGTGAATTTTAACTATATACAGATGTATAAATAGATACCTGAGGGTTATCGGTGTTGGTTATGGAACCGACACATAGAACCCTCCCACATCAGCACCAAAATGTCAGTGATAGTTCGGCACTAATAGCCCTTAAGAACCGGCACTAACTTTAGTAGTGCTCATCAAGTCTAAAACCTAATCAGTGTAAATCATGTCTTTTTTCTAGAGTAAAAGTTTGAAAAAAAGTCTCCGAATATTTACCAAGCCAGATATGCGGAGATTGACATATATATTGTGTATTTCAGAACTCCCACCGTTCAAAAATATAATGTGTATTTTGTTTTGTTAGGAAAGATTTTGATCAACAATTACTCTATTATGATATACATTTTTTTGGCACACAATTGATGCCATTAGATTTATATTCAAAAGTATTTATCTATGATTATGCTTTTGTATCACATAAATTATATATTAGTAAAGCAATTATGAGTCAAAATATAATTTGTTGTCGTGCCCTTCACCAGAGTTACCGTAGGGTATGCGTCGCCGCCGGAGTTGTCGTCATCGCTTCCTCCGTTGCACAGCTAAGGCTAGGGACTCGACATGGAGCGCATAAGTAGGGTTGGTCAAACCAGGGAGGGATGAGTTCAGTCTAGGGGCATTTCGGTCATTTCATATGCTCACTCTGTCCACAAATATTAGTATTTTAGGATAGCGCCAAGTCAAAACTTTTTAACTTTGACCATCAGTAGCAAAGAAGTCACAAAGATTAATGACATAAAAATGATGTTATTAGATTTATCATTAAACAAGCTATCATAATATATAACTCTTTTTATTTAAAATAATTTATTTTTATAGATAATATTGATCAAAGTAACACGTTAAAGAGCATGTCAAAATCTAAAAGTATTTATATTTGTAGACGGAGGAAGTAATTTCTATCTACAAAACAGCCAAAAATGATAAAATAACAGGTGCAGTATCAACAGAAATGATAAAAAACCTCTCGAGCTCCTATGAACCATTCCAATTTTCACCACCACAGGGGGGCAACTTTTGCAAGGCAGCATCAGCTGGCTGCTGCTGCTAGTAATTACTACTACCGGACGGCCGGATCGATCGTCGATTCAATAAAAGTCAGGCTGCTCAGCACAGACGATACATGCATACGTAGCAACATAGTAGCATAGCATACGGCGATCACCGATCCCGTACGTGCGAGCGAGCATATGATATGGCCCACGCTATGGTTATTATGATCAATCCGATCGCTCTACGTGAAGCAGGAGGGGCGGGCGGCTTTTTTTCTCGGTCGCCCAACGGCGCAGGGATCGAGGCGAGGCATACAGTCTCCTCATTCACGACTGTGTCGCCTTGCTGCTTGCTCACCGTCACCGGCCAGTGGGATCGATCCATCCATGCGTCACGTTGTATCCTGCATGCTGTCCGCGCTGCTACTGTGCGCGCTGTCTAGACTGGTTCTTAGATCTGCTCGATTTTTCTCGTCCCATTTTTCTTTTACTATGGGAGGGTTCGTTGGTTAGTTGGTTGTCTTACTTTTGTCACATCTGGATTTTTGATATTTTATTTCTTTTAGAAACTATATTTTATAAATAGATCTGATAGAAAACTTATTTGCGTATGTGGACCTCTATCTCGGCGCTGAGGTGTAATGTCTCAACGCCGACCTCTCCCCGTCAAGAATAACTTCCCTCTCTTTTCTTTCAATCCTATTGATTTGTTGTCAATTTTTGAAAAGCTGATAGATTAATATATCCTAATTTATTTTTGCTAGAGTTATTTTTATGTACGGAAACTTAATCTGACAAGAGGATGCAGGTCCCTCCCTCCTAGGGGTGAAAACGAACGGGAGCGGTCGGGATAACCCCTTTCCTGTTTTCACTTTCACATTTTAATACGAAAACGAAAACGGAAACGGGAAGGTCGGGAACGGGAACGAACACGGGAATGGCGGGATATCGAAAACGAACCAATTCAGTCGAAAATATATCGATAACGGTCGGGATACGGAAAACTAAACAGGAAGATTGACACACGCATAAAAACAAACATACGCATAATCGCATATCCCATGAGTGCATTATATCTGCACATGGAAGCATAACTGCATAGAATGCAGTAGTACAGTACATATTCAAGTGCATAACACACAATACAGTAGCAGTATTGCAGCTGTAGCTACAGTAGTACAGTAACCACAATCCACAAGCACTAGAAAGTAGCTGGAACAGTCGGCTAGCATGCCAAAAGGGATAAGATTGAAGTCTTGATTAAAATTCAAACACAGTTGGAGATCGACTATGTCACCAGCTACTACAACTCATCAGCATCATTCATGATGTCCGGATCACTTCCAAGATCTTCTGCTTCCTCATTATCCTCCTCAGCCACCTTTTTGTTTCCTGCCTACAAGTTTGTAAGATGAAGAAAAAACAATCACAAATTTACCGTACATTATATGTTACCTCTCTATAAGTTTTTCCATGTAGCAACTGGCAACTGAAAATAAAGAATCCCATGGACTGAAAATTAGGTTTAGTGGTGTACCTCAATTTTGAGTTTATTAGCCATGGCTGTAGATAAATAATCCACCTCAAGATCACTCACAATTGAACCAACAATTTTAGAATCTAAAAAGAGATGAAGATAGGAAACTAATCAATGCCTTTTTGCTTGCTGCATTTGTAAATTAACACATAAAAAACATGACTGAATCATTACCTTTTCTTGCTGCCGCTACCCAATCTTTGGTGCAAATCAATGCCTCTACCATCTCGGGATCAAGTCGACTACGGTAAGGATCAACAACACGACCAGCAGCACTAAAAGCGGACTCAGATGCGACGGTTGATACTTGTACAGCCATCACATCACGAACAATTTGTGACAAGATAGGATACTCTTCTCTCTTATTTTTCCACCATGCTAAAATATCAAATTGACCAGTAATCTTCAAAAGTGGTTCTGTCATGTACCTCTCCAAATCATTTGATTCATAGATAGCAGGTTCACTAGTATCATATAAGAAGCTTTCAAGGTCGTCATCTATATTTCCCATTAATACATCTGCTATATCACTAGGTCCAGTTGCTGCACTACTTCTCTTTGATGATTGAGGAGCAGAAGTAGCATAAAACTGATACAACTTCTTTATCACACTAACAAACTCATCAAGTTCAACTTGATACCCATCACCATGGAACTTCCTCATATAGTATTCTATAAGTTTTTTCTTATACCTAGGATCAAGAAAACATGCTACAGCTAGGGCAATGTTAGACTTTTCCCAATATTTCTCAAATTTTTCATTCATGGCTATTGCCATTGAACTAATTGTGGCATCATCACTAAAGCACCAATCATCAATCAAGACCTTTATATCACCAAAACCTCTATAAAACAAATTTGCAGTAGGATATGATGTGCCCGAGAGAATTTCAGTGAGATCATAAAATTTTTTCAAGCACTGAAAAATTGTTAGTGCCTTGTTCCATTCAGCAGGACAGGGAGAAATATTCGCATACCTATGTCGATTTGAAGACTTAAGCCTCATAAAGGCATCCTTGTAGTACAAGGCATCTCTCAGCATTAGATAGGTAGAATTCCACCTAGTTGAAACATCAATAGAGATACCCTTCTTTGTATCCAACCCAGATTCAGTAGCACATTTCATAAGTTCTTCCCACTGCAATGGAGATCCTTTGACAACTAGTACAAGTGATTTTACTTTGGCAATTGTTTTTGAAATTACTTTCAAACCATCTCTAGCAACCAAATTGAGTATATGACAAGCACATCTGACATGAAAAAATAGACCTTCACAAACTAGGGAACCATTAGCATTCTCATTCAGATCTGAAATTATATCTTGGACTGCCACTTCATTTGCACTAGCATTATCCAAAGTCAGGGCAAATAGTCTCTTCTCAATGTACCATCTAACCATAACTTCAGTGAAGCTCTCTGACAGTTTTAAACCAGTATGCCTTCCTTTTACATTAAAGAAACCTACAATTCTCTTTTGCATATGCCAATCATTATCTACCCAATGGATGGTGACACACATGTATGATTTGTTCTGGCAAGAGGTCCACATATCCATGGTTGCACTGAAACGACACTGCATAGTTTTCAAGTATGCATACAAGCTATCCTTTTCTTCTAAATATTTCTCCATTATTTCTTTCCTAACAGTGACACGAGACTTGATCGGAAAGTTAGGACGAAGAGATTTAATGAAATCAATAGTATACTCATGCTCAACTATATTGAAAGGGTATTCATGCATGGTTATTGCCAAGTTAAATTTCTTTATGCTAGCTTCCTGGTCATATTTGAAAGGCTTAACATGAGTAATTTCAGTACCAAGATCCTTACCAACTTGGAGCTGCTGCTGGCCTTTCACAATACTATGTGATGATTTTAAATGGTTCTTAAACCCGGATGTCCCATGGTTTCCCTCAGCTCTATATCTCTGTTTGCAATTTGGGAAGTTGCAATACCCCCACAACTGCTCAAACTTCTGTCCATTCACCTCTACAACCTCCACTTTCTTGGTAAAGTATTTCCAAACATCAGATGTCAACCTCTTAACCCTCTTTCCAGTAATGTGTGCTTGCTCTTGGTCTTTGTCATCCTCTTGGTCCTCCATATAAACAACATCTGCATTTGTACTTGTAGTTGTAGCTTCATCACTCTGTCCATGTGGTGTGTCGCTGCCACTAGTGACCACATTTGCCTCTTCCCTTGGCATAGAAGAACCCCTCCCAGATGTTGCTGGAGTTGCACTAGCACTAACACTAGCAACTTTAGTTATGGCTCCAGTTGTAGGCCTCTTATTCCTAGACCTAGTCACAGGTCTTGCTAGCATTAAAGAAAAATAAAGCTAAATTAGTGCCAACACAAACCTGACAGTAGGTCACAAATCACAAGTCACATGAATTTACACAGTACAATACCTAAATTAGAAGCATTGACATCAGGTGCTGGCGGTGGCTCTAAAATAAATCGACCTTGTTGTTGCTGCATAGTCTTGGATCCAGGAGCTTCTTTGGTTCTAGTGGGCGGCATGGAATGGGCGAATGCGTCACCTGTGGCCAGATTGGAGAGGGTGACCCGTGGCTTGGCCTTGAGCTTGTCCTGCGGGCTGGAACTTAGCTATCCAAACCAATTGCCGTAGATAAACAAAAGAACTGACAAATGTATATGCAGTGGAGGCCTACACACCTGTGGCAGTGCCCCGACGGCTGGTGGTTGGATGGTCACCGAGAGACAGCGAGATGCGCGCGGAGGTTGGATGGGCGGCGCCGACGCCGAGAGATAGACCGAGAGACGGAGACCTGGTGTGTGGCGGCTGGAGGGGAGTCGGGGTCTCGTTGAGAGACCGAAGGCAAGCTGGCTGGCTCAGCTCGTAATGGAAGGCTCAGCTGGTGTTATTGGGCTGGGCTGTTTGTTTTGATGGAATGAAAGGCTGTGCACTGGGCTTCTGCTCATATAGGCTGTCTAAAACGGGATATCTTGTTTGGATCAAAACAGGATATCCCGTCAAAAAACGGGAAATGCGAATTCGATCGGGATAACATCAATACCGTTTTCGTCCCGATTTCGTATTTAGTATCCTGTTTTTCATACCGATTTCGAATTTTTCCGAAAATACGAAATCGAGCGGTTCAAATATAGAAATCGGAGTGGGACGGTACGGGATTTATCCTGACCGTTTTCATCTGTACTCCCTCCTACCCATCCTAATTCTATTTGATCTGCTGTCAAATTTTGAACCGGTAGTGATACTCTTCTCACCATCGATTCATGATAAAAACCTTCAATCGGTAGGGAAACTGTCAACCCTATATATATTTCAGCTAACGGTCTAACCGGTCCAAAAATTATTAAGTCCCGGTCCTACCCCTCCTCCACCCTGCACCGCTGTCGGGGGAGGCTGAAGAGCGACATGTCACACCATCATCGGATTGTACTCTAGCCACAAAGATGCCGAAGGTCGCCATGCCACAGTCAAGGGTCCAATAGCAGGAAGGAGCCGAAGGCCACCACGACACCATGGGAGAAGTGGGGGCCGATCGCCAGAAGGCAAGAGCCCCTAGATCTAGGGCAGCGGAGGCTCGATCAGTGGTGCCGATGGCCCAGCTCCACCTCTTGCCACCTTCGGCTAGATTAGCCATCTCATTTGTCAAACGCCTCTCTGATTTGTCACTACCAGTTCTAAAACAGTGATAGGGGCTATTGAACCGGTAGTGACAGTGCCTACCTTTTTTTGTTAATCTTTTGAGCGGGCGTATCTCTCTAACTAATTTTATGCATTTAATGAAATGTATAGATCTTTCTCTATTGGTATATATTTTTGTAACTATCTATACAACATTCAACAGTTTTAGGGGTCTTATATTATTCGATGTTTTAATTTCATTCTAGCACATCCCCTTAACACATGCTCAAAGATATGGAGTCCGACGACAAATCCATGACCTCACTAAATTGTTGTTGAAAACATACCAGCGTGCATGTTAGTAATATTCGTGGGTACTAGGATTTAAACGATGGTAGGTAGAGTCATGCAACCACGACTCTACTATCACACCTTTAGTGCTTCCCATCTGATCACTCAATTTGTTGACCATTAGATCCGGATGGATAGGACGTTTAATATCTCTTTCACTTTCCTCTAATTTCTCTTGTCATCACTTCTGTTCCGATCTAGCACCTACCTACCACCTCTCAGCCTCCACCCAATGCTCCACTACCTTGCCAATGTTGTCTCTGGCGCCTGCCGGATCACAACCCTACCCCCATCATCTAGTCCCTTCCCCATCATAATCACCCCTTCACTTGTGACCCTCCATTCTTTACTTCTTCTCCATCTTCCTTCCCTCCAATACCCCCCACGCCTTTCTCCACCCAACAGACCCATCACCACTACCATCTAACTAACCTCTTCTTGATGCCTCCACCCCTCCCCCCCGGAAAGCAAAAACCTCGGAGCACCTTATAGCCTCCTGTCACCTTCTACTACCTCCAATTTTTGGCCACCCCAGCCTCCCTCTAAATCAAGGAGCTTTTCCACCTCCTTCCTCGCCCACCCTCATTCCCAACTCTGATCCCAAAACCTAACAACTCTAGAGGTCACTAGAGGTATTGGGAGGTCACCGAAGCTCATGGGAAGTTACCTGAGGTTGCTAGCACACAATTTGAGAAGCAAATCAGAAGGCTACAAATTTGCACAATATGGCAACCACCTACCACCTCCCTCCCCCCCCCCCCCAAAAAAACAAAAAAAAAACTATCGAAAATCACATAACAAATCCATTTTTTAGAAAAGAATACCAATGTGGGACTTGTTTTCCTGTCGAGAAAATTCATTGTGCTCCCTTGAGTTTTCGCAAATAGAAGTCAGATTTGATGAAATTTCAAAGGAGGCAAAATTACACAAATCACATCTTTTCCCCTCTTCTTAGAGACCAAAATTAATTCTACCGCCTTCTATATTTTGGAATGAAATTATTCTAGAATTATGCTTTATAAGCTAGCACATTTTTATGAACAAGTGAGGGGCAAGGTAGTTATCTACTCCCTCCGTCCCAAAATATAGCTGCCTAGGAGTGTTTTAGAGGGCTTAAGAATTACAATGAAAAACCTAAAATATCCCTCATTAATGCATGGTGCGGTGATAGGATTAAACATAGTATAGGTGGGTATGGGTCTCGAGGGCTAGTGAAGTGATGGGTTTATTAAGGGTAGCATGGAAAGTAATAGGGCAAAAGTCAACTTTTATATGTAATATTTGGGACAAAATTTAAACATAAAGGTAACTATATTTTGGAATAGAGAGAGTATACTCCTTTAAAAAGGCTCCAATAATGGTGGCAGTGAATTTGTCACCCCACCTACTCCCATGGTATTACATATTATCCCTTGAATTTTGTAATATTACATAACAACTCAATCTAAATGGACATCCAGATATAAAATTAAATTAAAGTGAATGTTCCCTATAGCAAAAATGTGGGCAACAAATTTCATGAAAAGTATGCTTTTATTTATTTTAGATGATATTATGATATTGTTTTGCTTTTATCAGTAGCAAGGAACGGGCATTTAGCTAGTTCAAAAAAATTCTAAAGTTCAACTCACGGAAAGGGCACTTCTACAAAAATTCATTTTTGGTGACACCTCCCCTTTATTTTTACAAATGGATTAAAAAAAGATACGCTTGTGAAAATAAAACACGGGTCCCTGAACACGGACCGCCTGTAAAAATCTATTTTCCCAAACAGTCCTATTAGGTGGTCCGCCTATAAAAATAATCATGATTTTCACAGGCAGACCACCTAATACATCCACCTATGAAAAAGCAGAAACCTTATAAATAAAGCCCCTGCGAGACTGCATCGAGCCCACGCTATCCAGATCTTCTCACCTCTCCAAATCTCTCTCTCTCTCTCCCTCATTCCTCACGCTCATAGGAGGGAAGGGAGGAGGTGCTCCGGCGGCGGTGGAGGAGGAGGCGCTACGGCGGCAACGGATCTTGTGTGCTAGAGGGAAGGTAGGATGTGAGAGAGGATGCGGCGGGAGGAGGCAGTCCGGCGGAGGCCGATCCGGCGCGCGGGAGGGAAGGGAGGGGGTGCTCTGGCAGTGGTGGATGCGACACACAGGAAAGAAGGGAGGATGCAGCGGGAGGAGGCGCTCCCCCGCAGGAGGAAAGGGAGGATATGGTGGAAGGAGGCGCTTCCCCACAAGAGGGAAAGGAGGATGCGGCGGAAGGAGGCGCTTTGGTAGAGGTAGGAGGTGGATCCGGCCGTGGTGGAGGAGGGCTGCCACTCGGCAAACGCGACGATGATGGCAGCAGCGGGAAGATCCATGCGTGAGCTCATCCGCGGCATTGGCTGGCAAATCCACGCAACCACAAGCTCCTCCACAACACCGGTAAACAGATGCATGCAAGGTGCATGCAGATGCAGCTGGCTGTGAGGTCATCCACACCATGATTTTTCTTTTTTTTTTGTGCCATAAAAACTTTGCACAGGCGGGTTATATAAGGATGAAAATCAATTTTCACAAGTGTGAAAATCAATGATTTTTTATAGGCATGTAGTTCGAGGTGGGCCGTTGATCCGCCTGTAGAATGTGCTTTGATCACCTGTAAAAATGCTTTTCGTAGTAGTGGGGTATAGTGTATTGAGATATGGAATAATCCTACTCAATCTCCTCCGGTCTCTTTTTCATAGGAATTAACCGAATAAGCCCTAAATTTAGCTTTAGACAACATTTGATATATCAAAGGTTCGAAAGGCGTCAAAACGGTCAGATATATCTCTGATGCAAAGGCTGGATTCAATACTATTAACACGAGGAAAACAAAAAGGAAGGAGTTGACAAGAGGTGAAAGAAGAAGCAAAGGCAACCATGCATGCACCGCTAGTTGGCCAAGCTGTAGGGTCGATTTTGGCTAGACCGGAATCTACAGGATTGTCACTGAGCTGTCTCCTTTCGTGCTAGCTCTCCGTGACAAATCGACAGGCATGGCATGCCACAGTGCGGTGCTCGCCTATACGCATGCAAGATATGCAAGGAGTAGGGGTAAATCAATCAGCACACTAAGGACCAATTGATTAATGGCTCGGAGAGTTATAAACATAGGAATAAAAAAAATACATGAATCGCTCTGGTGAAATATTATATATGATTAAAACTAGAGAACTTATCCAAGAGAATTGTTCGGCATGCCTAAACGAGATTATGATGGTTCAAAATGACATGGGTTTTAAGCAGTGTCATGCATCGTCTTATAGCTTTTACAAGGTACTTGTGAACAATCTTATCAGTTGTTATTAGAATTACAGAAGGACCTAAATTGCCTGTTGCCACTCGAGCCAGACATACAAGACTCTAAGTTGGTTTGGGTGGGGGGCGGCGAGGTTAAGCAGTTATCTTCCACTAGGGCATCTTGTTTTTTCCAACCATACAGGAGACATCAAAATGGTGTAAGAGTAAGCTAAAACTGCATCCTTTTTCAATCAATTGGTCATAACTTTAGATGGACTGATTCAGTTGGTTCATGAGAACTCACTGATGTATATAATTATAGTTTCAGTTAATGCATGGCAAGTGTGAGTTTAGAGGATCTCCAGGGAAAATCTGCAAATATAAATCATCCATGCTAATAAAACATGAGACGAAAATAGCAATCCTATGTACAATTATAATTTTATATCTTCTCAAAGTGTTAGCTTAATCCTTCCGGTGATGGGTTTTAAGCGCAGGCCAAACATTTTAGGCAAACTGAAAATTGCCAGCACACATGTACACAGTCACATAATCTAGGGCAATTCACTTCATCCTGTTGGCTGCAAGGGGGGAGGTTTCATGGGTTGATTGGTTTGGTGAAGGGTCTCATTAAACCGATCGATCTGCATGCGCACACAGTGATGGTCCTTCCAACTGCTGGGATTGCCGTCTGTCCCCTAGCGAGATACCACCACAGCGACGTCCAAACAAACAAAACGATCGATCGAGCAAGCAGCTAGCAATGCCCAAGACGACAGCTGGGATGAAAGAATGTAGAGCATATAACACAGCTTCTTCAATTATTTTTCGCTGGATCTCACAGTTTGATTAGTTCGATCGATTGGTTTAATTACACGTGTGCTTGTTTTCCTCTGGAGCAATAAGTTGATCCTCCTTATATTTTTCTTAATAAAAATCTCGTCCTCGCGCTTTTAAGAACTTTACTTGGCTCGCCCTTTTGATCTTTTTCTTGCAATTTTAATAGAAATAGAGTGAATCTAGTACAGTAATTTTTTTAATTAAGTCTTAGATCTCATTTGACCTATGAAAGACCTTCGTTGTGCAATGTTCCCAAAATTCCTAAAATAAAAGAAAAAATACTTTCGGTTGTCTAGTATTATCATCAATAAAAATAATTTTATTGAATATACTTATTATCAAATTCTCAACATGCTTATTATCAAATCCTCAAGGCTAGTTTTATGATGGTCTCTATTGATAATATTATACTCCCGGTATTATCATCGATAGAAGTAATTTTAACCGTTCTTTTATTATCAGCAGTTGAGATAGTTAAGGTGATAATATAAATAGATCCGGTTCTTTGGATTAAAAAAGATAAACGGTATAAATTGGTGTAGTAAAACATCCATAGGCCTTTTAACTTTTGCGGCAGGTTGAGTCGAAGAAACAAATTAATCCGAAGACATCTCCAGGAGTCTGGAGTTAAGGCTGCTTTTTAACACAGAAAGGCAACTGCAGTAGCTAGCAACACTAGCTCCTTGCTGAGCTTCTGATACCTTGGAATAATGGATGGGTCCGCCACCACCCGCGACCACCATAACTGCAATGACGACGACGAACATCCTGCATGCAGCGTGGTGCTAGCCACCGCCTCCTGTAGCGGCACAGTACTGAACCCAACCGAAATTAGCTAGGAGAACGGTGCATGTACTACAAAACTTCTTCACAATTTAATTTTTACCAACGGTCAATTGCACCTAAGGACCACTTCTGTCTCAGGAATTCTTCAAAAAGTAGCAATTTCACCCGAAGCAATTCAATTCCCGTAGAAAACAGAAGAAAATCCTATGTTCCAAATAAACCCAAATTTTTTTTAGAGATTATGTAGTACGCACCACTCAATTCACCCAAAAACCCAAACCGACAGAAGAAAAATGGCCAATTCACTTGTACTTCGACAGAGTCTTGCGTGGAGTCTTTCGTTGGGCCTTAGACTTGGAATGGAAGTAAACCGTATGTTTGCTTGGATTTGAACTCAATATATCTAGCTCAGTTACTATATTAAGTTACTTGTAGCTCAGTTACTATATTAAGTTACTTCAAACAGCCTGCTTACCTAAACGTTTAAGCTGATAGAGAGGAATAGCAGTTCACAGTTTGAAAGAACTTACTCCTCAAGTTTATCAGCTATACGTAAAACAAGATAAATCATAATTAATTAAGTATTAACTATTACAAAGTTGAAAATAAATTTATTTGATTTTTTAAGAAATTTTTATATATATAAAGTATTTACATTATTTTAGTTCGAAAAACGTACTTATGAAAAACAAGAAAAAAGCTTATGCCATAATTCGTAAGCTGATTCAAACGGTGCCATGGCTTGTGTTTGTAGTTAAGATTAAAACGGTGCAAGTTAATTAGGAATATAGTTAGCTTTCAAAAATTGTATTGCTATCCATAAAGATAAAGATACACATATTATGCTAGTTTAGTAAAGCCAAAGGATCGATTTGCGATTAATTGATTCGGCCTCATGAAATCTAGCTAGTTGTATCAACCTTATCGATGCCTAAAAACCGTTACTGCAAATCGATAATTATAATCTTATAAATAACCCCAAAAAATGTGTTTTTTTAAACCATCAATTTTTTTATGTAATAACTAGAGGAAAGCATAGTTAAGCAAACACTTACTAGCACTGGGAGATACTCCCTCCAGAAAAAAAAAAGTTGTTTGGACTTTTTAAAGTCAACATTATACAACTTTGAATATCTAGTTAGTTACTCCCTCCGTCCCTAAAAGATTGTTGTTTTAGACTAAGATTTTATCTCACAAAGAGTGTATTTTTAAAGTGGGATCTATTAAACATCTTTAATAGCACTTCACCGTTTTAACCATCTAACCAATAAAACTCTCTTCTCCTCATTTTCTCCCTTCTCTTTGTTTTCTCTTCACATTAATTAAGGCCGTAGTAGTCTTTTAACCTCATATTGATCACTCTTTAACTAGCAAAAACAACATTCTTTTAGAGATAGAGGAGTAGTACGACCTCCTTTTTTTAACAAATGATGTCATTGATTTTTGTTGTGACGTTTGACTATTTGTTTTATTAAAAAAATTGGTATGAATATGAAAAAAAAGACATGCTTAAAGAGTTTCTTTAATGATAAACCAAGTTATAGCAAAGTAGTTTATACTTATTTAAAATTTTTAAATAAGACGAACGGTCAAACGTTACGTCAAAAGTCAACGGCATTATCTATTAAAAACGGAGGGAGTATATGCCAAAAAATATATATATAACCATAATATTGTAAAAGTCCTTTGTTATGGCAAACTGAAATATATATTTTCCATATACCAAAATACTATATTTTAAATAACTTTTATGGTTAAAATTAACTCATACTACACATTCTAAAACGACTTGTTTTGTGGACTGGAGGGAGTAATTTTGTAGACTCCGCTGCACAGAATACTAGGATGCTCTAGCAGCAACAAACTAGCCGTAGGCAGGTTCGAATTATTTCCTTCGATTTATCACGTCATTTAAAAGCATTCGCAGAAATGAACTTTGGAGCATTTAATAAGCATATATCTTCGCGTGGAAACTAGCTGAAGAAAAGTTTCTTGGACCACAGCAGAACTCCAACATTGCACCACAGAGAAAAGGAACAAGAGTTCAGTTCAGTCCAGTGGTTCCGCAGTAGCAACAGAAACAGCAGAACTATGGACCAACCATGCCGTATGCTAAATTGTTAGTTACCTTGACATGAACATCTTTGCAATTTACCGACAAATAGTACGGTGATGATAAATCACAGGAACATCGCTGTTGCTCTAGTCATGTGTAAAGTGTCCATCCGAATTTACAAGACAGAATACAACCTTTTTTGGAGAATCCGAAGAATCTTTGCTACGCCTGCTCACAAGACAGTGAAGAGGAACACATCTTCAGAACTCTTCTTCCTCTTGTGCTCACCAGGTGTACAACATACTAACAATACAAAGGTACAAAGAGAACTGAACAAAATGGTGCAATCATCATCAGATGTTGCATTTGTCGTACCCGGAAAACCACGAGTTGAGATCGGTGCTCTTGGAGACCTCAAACGACCCACCGCCCTCATGGTTGAACTCCTCCCGCCATTGCTGGTCACCAGGGCTCCCAGCTGTGTCATATTTGGCAGTCTCCATATCGCAAGGTTCAATGGCCAGTGTGGTTTCTTGATGATGAGAGGATTCTGTGAGGCGCTGGTTTAGGGCAACGATTTCCTGGTCGTAGTTCTTTTTCAAGTTATCGATCTCCTGGTAAGCTTTCTCTGTCTCCTGCTCGGCCAACAATGCTCGCTTCTGCAACAAATAAAGACAGCTCACTTTACTACAACTGTGAGAACAAATTTGAGAAGAAAAGATAACTTTAACACACATGGAAACACAAGAAAAATATGTTACAATAACATAGTAGGCTGGCGAAAGCATGGTTGAACTGCTACATGGTACTCGCAATCTGCATTTTTTCCTAAAGTTTGGTGACATCTCAGATTTATAAATTCTGTTGTAAGATGTCACTTATCTACATCAAGCGCATTACAAACATCATACTGTTAAATATGTTGGAATGTAAATGCATTTGAACTATTTGGAAAATTCATACCTGGGCAAGTGCTTCTGCTTCCTCAGCCTCTTTCAATCGGACAAGTAATTCACCAGCTGCTTGAACGGCTTCAGCAGTATCCCCTAGCTGGTCCTGAAGGCCTTTGTTCTCCGCTCTCAGAACTGCAATTTCAGCAGCAAGGGAATTGATAAACCGCAATTCAGCACCCTTGACACCAGCTTTTGCAGCTCTCGCCTTCACGTCTTCAACACCTTCACGGATCTTCCTATGCATTGCAAGCAAACCAATATGCCTCTCTTCAAGTTCAGCATACTGTTCCAAGATTCTAGCGTGTCCCTGCATTGCTGTTTGTAATGCCTCCTTTACTTCCTCTGAGCACTTCTTTTCCGACTCCAATTCTGACCGCAACCTTCCTACAAGAGATTTATTTGCTTCAAGTTCAACTCTAAGTTCTTCTGTGAGAGTTACCCATTTACTCTCAGCTTCAGCCGAATCTGGCGTGTCCACAACATTAGTATCACCATCAGCATCATTTGTTACAGGTGAAGGACCAATGCCTTGAGACAATTGCACTGGAGGCCAGAGCCTACGAATTGATGCTGATGACGAAAGCATAAAATGCAAATGACTTTTTAGATCTTGTATCTCCTCTTGTAGAACCTCTTTCTCGTCTATGTAATTCTGGCACATCTCCAGTTCCTCCTGAAGTCTCTTGAGCTCAATTTCAGCACGTAAAAGTTCAGGATGGTTGTCGTATTTCTGTTGGAGTATCTGTTTGTATCAATTTAAGGAAATTAGCTGATAAGTTCTGGTATACACGTTGGAAAATGAAATGGATCGGAAGTTCGGAGAAAGGCAACCTTGTGCTCATTCATAAGAGATAGATACTCCTCATTGATAAATTCTTCTGTTGGTAAAGTTCCATCCATCAGACTCTCAAGCCTAGCAATTTTACCTTCTCGTGTTTGGGCGATAACTGCATTGCACTCACGTTCGTGCTTATATTGTTGTACCTACAAGCAGAATGGCTAAGAAAGCATAACACACATTATTAATTGTTAATGAATAGAGTTAAGGCACCTACCAAACGATTTAGCTGTTGAATTTCAGCGGCTTGCTTTGCACACTGTTCATCACGTGCCATCTCTCGCCTGATTGCTCCAGCCAAGACCTTCTCCACAGCCTACACAGACAATTATTATTCATAAATGCTGATGTTGTAACTCTAATAAACTGATGAAAAAAATGCATACCAATGTCTTTTGCTTAAACTTACTTTAAAAATTTGTTGCTGTTTTGGTTCATCACATGTAATTCCAGCATCGTTTGGTACTATTTGCAGATCCCTGCATGCATTGGGATCATTGCTCACAGTTGCAGAAGTCTCAAGTAGACAAGAAGGAATTAGAGCCAGAGGGTTGTCTCTTGCATCAGATTCTTCTGTTTCAGTTTGGATCGCTACATCAACCTTGATGGGCTGAACATCCACAATTCTAGCATTGAACCCGACTGATGCTCTCCTCCAAGCTCCATTGTTTTGATGATTTTCTATGACCTGAAGCCCTCTCTGTATGCTGGCAGCAAGATTTAACTTGAATCTTTCATCAGAGCATGACCTTTTTGTTGGCATGAGATTCTCCCCATCAAAAGCATCAACAAGTGCAGTGCCACCATTTATTTTCACTGAAGCCTGTAATTTTTTACATTCTTTATCTCCAGGAGGAGATATTACCATATTTTCTTGATTATAGGGCTTCTCAACATCATTCTCATCGATTTCCATTTCCACATCACCACTATCTTCATGGATAGTTTGGAATGTTGTAGGACGACTCAAACTCATTTTGAGTAGATGCAGACTACGCCTAGCATTCCATCCGGTGGAAAAGCTGCCGCTGCTTCCATCTGAACCTCCAGACTTCATTCGATGAAGTTCATCCTGTAATGTAGTCGCAGGATACAGAAAATAAGACATTAATGGACAATTTGAGTCAGGATAACAAGCATTACAGAGAGAACAAAGTCATCAACAAGAATATGATAATACCTTTAACTGCCTGATCTGCTCACGCAGCATGTTGACATCTTCCTCCTTTTGTTCATTGACAACAGCATTGTTTTTTATAGATTTCGCGCGTTGCGCAAACCTAAGAGTGCTTAATGTTTCACTCTTACAGCTGTATAACAACATTGGAAACATAGTAAGCCAAAACATTTTAAAAGCAGAGAAAAATGACTTATGGTTCAGATTAGTAGCACCTTTGTGAAGGCGAAACAGCACAAATCATTGCAAGTTTGGCATTACCACCCAGTGATTCTTGTAATAGGAATGTCAGCTTTGAATCGCGATATGGAACATGCCTTTGTTTTCCAGACTGTGATATTTCTGCCAATATATTAATCAAATTTCTGCAGTGGCCAAAAGCATAATAATCAGAATCTGCATCTCACAGCCAAATATCAGTCATCCAGCGAGAAAATGAAAAAAAAGGAGCTAAACTCTTTTTCTTTATTAGTTTTATGGCAGAAAACTTCAGTATCTTAAAACCTATCTCCTTACAAATACACCAACTCATCATGGACTAGATTCAAACATAAAAGCGTTGAAAAATACAGTATAAATAGCCTGCTTGCATCAGCACAGAGAAACAACTAATCAAACTAAAGCACATTACATTTTGACAGTGAATATTTTATTCCATTCTATGCTTCTACTTTAAGTTCATGTTACTAAACATTTCACCTTTTCGATAACATTGCCGTTTCTTTCCATGATTAACTCTAATACCACTCAGTAATCTACAAAATCATGTTTACAGTTAATGTCTGACAAGTCACCTTATACAAGGTCAAATTTGGTCACCTTAGCACACGTTTTAATTATTGGACCAAGTTCTAGAATACCTTATAGTACAAAACGAAGTACCATTTTCGCATACATAAATGGGAAGCTTCTTCTGTGTAAATGCAAATAATAAACTAGCAACCAGATGATGAAAAACTCTGCTTAATTGAAAAAACATGTATATGAATAATCTCATTTTGTGCCCAAGACATTACAAATCTTAAAGAAGTTACATGTGGGCATTGGCAAAATTCAAATATGAAATAAAAAATAATCAAACATACTCCCTCCGTCTCAAAATACTTCAACTTATGCCATTTTTTAAAGAAATTAAGGTTGGGGTTGAGAAATGATTGTGATTGGTTGAGGTGAGAAACTAGGTGAAGAAATTAAATGGAAGAAGGTTGTGATTGGTTGAGATAGTGAGGCAGGTGGAGTAGTAGTATTGTGAGACAAATTTAAATCCTAGAAGTAGTAGTATTTTGAGATGGAGGGAGTAGCTTTCTATTAACACATCACAAACTACAACTCATTAGTTAAATATAGATCTTTGACAGAACAGTCTATGAGATAATCAAGACGCTATCTGGATAAGCATTATGTGTTAAATCAGCCTTTCTCTTTAGGGTTAAGTATAAACAGAATCATACCCAAGTTGCGAAAGTGAGCGGTTTATATTTCCTGCTTCTTTTAGGCGATCACCAAATGCATGGGTTAATTTTTGTCGCTCTGATCCAGCTAGATCTACCAAGTTTATGCGGCTTGTTCTTGTGCTGTTTGAACCGTCCTCCAGATTCTATACAACAATAACAAGGCATTAAGGAACAAAGAAATGCAACTAAACTGAGATTAGCAATGGTTTAATAGAGCACTGATGGCCCATTCAGTCGTTTCCATGTTTCTATTATTTGGTTTGAGCAATGCAATAAGTTGTTCCATTATCGTTTTATCTGTTTAAGCAAAAGAATTGCAACAGAATCATGGGATAATCCCATCACAACAAACTATGGATGACTCTAGTGACATCAGCAAAGAAAAGATGGCAAAACAGAAATGCCCTATTCATATAAGCAACAAAAGTTCTTTTTTTAACAGTTGACCAAAACCGCCTGATCCTATCAAATTTGTACATGTGCAGCTACAATATTTAAATTTATCATACTCAAAGGAACACAGGCAAACAAGTGCCATAAACAGAATATTGTGGCCCATGATAATTTATCATACTCAAAGGAACAGAACAGATTGCGAAGCCAGGAGAAGAATAGTTATATGCCTAAACCTTTCAAAATAATGTTATAACTTTAAGAGCCTTAAGCATATATAGACGAAAAAAAGGAACTACTAAAGCCTAAATGAGACCCAGTAGTAATATATTGGGCTATATATAGGCAAACAAAAGCAATACTTCCAAGAAAAGGTTGAATAGATTGACTATCCCAAATGTGCGTTGAAGCTATCAGGGATCACACAAGCATCTACATTTGGCATTTGGTGTATGCTTCTGCAGAGTGAAATAAACTAGAAATATGTGGACAGGTGAAGCAGCAAACCCACTCGGAACAATGATCGGCTCACAGAAACAAGAAAAGATAGAGCATCATGATCACAAGGAAAAGTATCTCACAATTTTGCTTCTGAATATGGACATGCCCAAATAAAAGTTGAAAGCACACGATAGTATGGTTAATGAAACTATAAAAAAAATGCAAGCACAAATTTAACTACCTTTGATTCAGACTTGATGACACATGTAAAAACGCAGTGTGAACGTGAGCTATCTGCATTTGCGCTTGTTGCCCCAGTCCTCCGGTTTGACAGGCCCTGCAACATATAAATTAACCAAAGTTCCACAACAGAAATAGAAAGAATATGATCTATCTGCATGGAAGGTTACTGGAAATATCAATTAGGAAGAAATAAGCATGCAACTATTGTCATCAAATTCTTAGGACAACAATTATGTAGCAACTGTGAATCTTTTTTCCCATAAAAATCATCCAAGATGGTACACCATCTTCTAAGAAAACAAGAACTCAGGTAAATTAAACATTCTCCATTAGGGAACATTATCAGCCAGCTATGGCATTACGCAAGAAGAAATCTTGCACATAAATAAAAGGCAAAGTATTTTAGCTCAGAATAATCATAACTGTGCAGTGTGTTTTGTTCAAAATCATATCTGAGAGTGATAAGTAATAAATTTAACTCTATTAGAATTAGGATCAATACTCAACAGCACAAACATATGATAAAAATATCAGCAAATCTTTTAGAAGATAATATTGAGGTGCATGTACCTTCACCAACAGTTGAGTTACATCCTTTGTAGTGAAAACTAACTCCTTTGTCAATGATTCAACATAGACACAAGCAGTTCTAACATCCTCCCTAATCTGTAATTGAACAGGTCATATTAGTAAAATGCCTGAAAAGCTATGCTACAAGTTTTGCAAATACTTTCACCTGAAGGCTTTTAGGTGAAGGGTCTAGCAAATCAGTAATCTGCTCATTGTAGATCTGCAAGTTACAACCCGGAAGAGTTACATTTTCTATAGAAAACAGGAACAATGAGAATATGCCTTAGGTTCTAAGAATAGTAATTGCCTCGAGAAAAGAACAAATGCAATGGTAAGTTAGCTCTTTGTCTGCGTGCTTTCCTTGTTCCTGCAAATGGAACAGCAAGTTTCAACTTCAACTCACAAAAACTCGCAACAGAAAAGGCAGCTTAGAAAAAGTTCATCACATTACTTCTTTGATCCGAGAGAACAACTGCTCAAAAACACGTGGTGTCAGTCCTCTCTCACTGCACGTTGAGTCTTCTAACAGTGCCGACAGAGGGCCCCACATTGTGTAGGTTTTCCCGCTGCCAGTCTTTTCAAGATCATCAAATGAAAACGAGAGTGAGCATAAGTCAATTTGTTTCTGATAACCAGTTATAACAGCTAATGTTTGATTAAGATAATAATCACCTGGCCATAGGCAAATATGGAGCTGTTGAACCCCGATAGGCAATTTTCAACTAGTGGCAGCCCGACAAGCTTGAAGATATCCTCCTATATGAAGTGCAAACAACAAATATCCAATCAAGCCATTGGCCACCAGAATAATACAGTAGAAGTAACAAAAGATAAAAACAAAATTTAGTGAAATTGTATACAGAAACCAGATAGCTATTATGGTATGATCCAACAATAGTACACATAATGTTGAATTCAACAAACTTGAACCCCCACCCCGAGAACAATTACAATTCTAACGCAGCAATCTTACCATGGACATAAATGTACCATATCTTACGGATGCTAAAACCACAAATGGATGGAATTCCTGGCTTACATCAAACCACAAACTACTAATAACACATAAGCATTTGTGGGGAATCAAAGTTAACCTGTAATCGCTACTACGCAAAAACACACTAAGAGTACCCTAAATTTAGCTAATACACACCCCTTTGCATGGATATAAGGTCACAAAAGCTCTACGAGTACAAAAAGAAAATTACGCCCAAAATCATCCAATTTTCACCCAATCTCACCTGCGTGGAGGCCGCATCGGCGACAGCGTCGAACGTGAAGTCCTGCCCCTGGATCGCGACCGAGTTGGTCGCCGTCTTGCGCACGCAGAACTCCGGCGCCCGCGCGTCCTCCCCAACCTCCTCCTCCTCCACCCGGCACGGCGGCCGTATCCTCACCACCACCTGCAACCAACCCACACCAGTCAAGCCAGATCCAGGGCCTCAAACTAACCGCCCGAGCCCCGACCTAAACCCTAGCAACATACCTGTACGCCGGAGTCGGGCGCTGGCCCGCCACCGGCTGCAGCGGCTCCGCCGCCGGAGTCGGGAGAGTGGGCTGCGGCAGAGGAGACGTCGAGCTTCCGCTTGAGCGGGTTCCCCGACGACGTGGGGGGACGCGGGGGGAGGAGGCCCCGGTTGCGGTTCCCGAGCGGCTTGGCTGCTCCCGAGGTCGGGGAGCGGAAGGGGGAGGTGGAGTGCGCGTGGTCCCCCGCCGCGTGGTGGTGGTGGTGATGGTGGGGGTCGACGTTCTCCTTGGGGACGCGGCGGCGAGAGGGGGGCGTCTCCCCGCCTCCGCCGCCGCCGGAGAACGAGGGCGGCGGCGGCGTGGCTGGGTGCGGCCGCCCGTGCTTGGAGAAGAGAGACCTCATTGCCCAGAGAGAGAGACGTTGGGGGAGGAGAGAGAGAGAGAGAGGGGGGGGAGGGAGATTTGAAATTTTTCGAAGGAACGGGGGGTTGGAAATTTTGGAATTGGGATGGGTCAGGCAGGAGTGAGGAGTCTGATGGGATCTGGCCTTGGGCGCTGCGTCTGTCTCCCTGTGTGTCTCTGTGGGGTGGGGCCGGATGGATGGTCAACTCAACTGTAGCTGTGGCACCTGTGGGCCCGCGGGGCGAAGCATCGTGGGGACACCGGACACGTGTGGGGCCCGCGTGACATGGGATGCGGGCTCGAGGGTTTCACTGGTTCAGGACTTCAGGTGCGCGGCGTGTACAGGTGGGGGCGCACGGCCTGGAAGGCTGGTGCACGTTCGTGCGGCCCATCTAGGTTCTGGTTGAGGCCTCTGTGTGCAGTGTGCACTCTGCACCGTGCCGCTTTTGTTCCGGTGCCACGCTGAGACGGTGGTGACGTACTTGGTTTACGTTTGAGATCCAGTTAGGGTATTTATTAGGGGTGAAAACGGATTGGATATGGTCGGATCTCACCATTTTCATATTCTAACCCATATTTTCTATTCGAAATCGGATCGGATACGGATATTATCGAATACGGATAAAAAATGAATAATGTCGGATATAAATATGGAACAAATATGTACCGAGACAGATACGAACAATATCGGATACAAATATGTATTCGGATATCAAGTCAATGCAATAACTATTTAATACCACATAGATAATAGCAACGTAACCATTTTATATATCCATAATGCAAGTATATTAGAGACTTAGGACATAACGGCATAGTACTTATAAAATCATATAACCATATTTAAATTAGAGGTACAAACACACAGTCAAGGCAAAAGAATAAAAGATACATTTATCACAGACGGATAATATCCAAATTTCTTACCGGGTAATATCCGTTTTTATACCCAGATAATCCGTATCCGTCGGATACCGTCTTCCCCAACCCGAACCCATATCCGTATAAAAATACCCGTTTTCGGATCCGTTATCCAAATAATCACCCAAGTACCTAAATATATGACCCGAATTTATCTCGTTTAAATATGGGCGGGTGGGCGAGTGGGAAATACCCGGCCCGTTTTCACCCCTAGTATTTATTAGAGCAAATATAATAAGGTGCAATCAGCAGGCCATAGTATGTCCACATCGAATTTAATGATGATCTTGATGGAAGAAGCCGGGAAAGAGAATACGAGCCGACGACAAATTAGTCGCTGACTACACATACTCCAAGACGTCTGCGGAAAGAGAATACAAGCTGACGACAAATTAGTCGCCGACTACACATACTCCAAGACGTCTATGGAGTTACTGTGCTATCTATCTCCCCAAACTACCCTCGTTGCAACGAAGAAGAGAGGAACCAACCTTTCAAGGAGAGGCTTTAGGGAACTCGTCAACAAGACCATTTTCCCCCATGGCAGCGCATAGTCGGCGAGCTTGGCGGGCCCCATAATGGCCTGTTGTGGGTAGCAGCTGGACGGCGAGCTTCGTTGGCACCATGGCGGCCCCTTGAGCGAAAAGGATCTACGGCGAGCTACGTTGTCCCATGTCAACGCTGGCTTGTGTATCGGAAGACTCCAACACCGGCCGGCCTGTAGGATCGACTCACACTAAGATAGCCAATCAGAGGGGGGGGTGAATGATTGCGTAAGTCAAAAAAAAAATTTAACACTTTCCCTTAACCACAAAACCTGAAAAACCGCGTTTTCAGAATCTGAATAGAACACCGTTTCGTCACTAAACAGATTGTAGCCATAGATCCGTAACTCTGATCGAGCTGAAAATTTGTCAGAATAAACTAGACAAAATTTGCAAACAAACCCAACTAGAATTACATCAATCGGACTTCTGGATCTCAGGAAATTAACGAAACAAAATTACTGAACAGAAGATTGACGGAAATTAATTAAACCCTAATTAATTTATTAAACGAGATTCGAAAATAACGAAACAAAATTACTGAACAGAACGTTGACGGAAATTAATTAAACTCTAATTAATTTATTAAAGGAGATTCGAAAATAATTAACCAACCAAACTTTTCAGAACACTAAAAAAACACCCTAGCTAGATTTTAGATCAAAGAAACCAACCCAAATCTTAGAGAAAATAAATCAATCAAAAATTTATTGCTAGACATGCATAAAGATGAACGAGAAAGAGAGCGCACTAATCTTCCATAAATTTTACCTTTATTATCAAGATCGTGCTAACAAGATGTTTCTCCAAAACATTCAAAAGATTTCTTCACGAAATCACCAAAACTCTAGATTAGAACTATAATCTAAAAACAAATTCGCTCTCAAAAAAACTCTAAAACAAATCCCACCAAAAATTAACAGGGAGTCACTATTTATAACGTCCTCGCGGGTCTCAGGCCAGACCTGTTACGCCGGCCCAACTCACTTCTGCTAGGCCTTGACCATGTACTGTAGCGAGCTACAGTACTCACCGCTCGTCCGCCTGCTTGCAGTGCTACGTGTGCATGCCCGGTTGCAGTGTAGTATGCGTGCATGTCCCGTACTACAGTACCACGCGGTACTATAGCACCATGTCCTGTACTTCCTTTTTTCATTCAATTTCCATCTGATTCTCTTCACAATTTTTTCGTGAATTTCTAGCGCTTGCACATAACCTTCTGAATCTCGTTTCAAAAATCTTTCCACATGATTTTTGCCCACCATGCGTCACCTTGTGTCCCACCTTGTCACCCGGCATCCTTGACTGTTCTGGACCTAAACTCCTCTCTGAGTTCAGTCCCGATCCCGCCGCTGACCAAGGTTGACCCCAAGTACCTACACACAAATAGACCAAACACACCGTTTTCGGGCATAGATATTCGCAACCTGACCCATGTCAGTCGTACACACGCTTATCACACTTTCCAATGCCAAGTTCATAAATCATAAGATAAGCCAATTTTTCAGCATATGATTTTACAATCTCCCCCTTGATGAAAGCATTTGGCAACAACATATATAAACACTGAACATTGGCATTTACCATCGCAAAATCCTTTTTAAAGAAAAACGAAAAGCAAAATAAAAAGATCATGAAAAGATCATCAAAAACTGCATATAAAACTCTCCCTCTTTTTGACAATGAGTTTATCAAGAACACAAAAGAGAAAATTTTTTAATTTTGTACCAATTTTTATTATAAGCACCATAAATTATCAATGTAAACAAGCTCACACATGCCATGCTAAAAGTAATTTGCACTCTCACATCCATACACATGCAATGTAAATCTAGTATAACTAAAAATCAAATGCAATTAATAATTTATTGCAAGACATGATATTCCTTTGCCAACTATTTCAAAACTTGCAAGCATTAAGATGAATGCACTTCATTGGTGCCTTTTTTTAAAAAAAACGAGAACTTGATTTATTTCAATCATGATATAAACTGCAAGGAATTATATACACCATCAGCCTTACTTTTCAACCCGTTCAAGACTATGTCTTTTGACAATTTCAAGCTTAAGAACCAAGTTTCGGTCATACACAACTTCTTTCAAGTTTATACCAAAGTGCAATAGTAAACAATCTCGTTAAGAAGAAGTGTGACAATGCATATTTCCTTGATCTTTCTCACATTTTTATAACACATAATTTTGATCTTTCTCATATTTCTCATAGCATATTAGCACATTTAAAAGAAGATCAAAATAGATAAGAAAGTTTAATCATATCAAGATTTAGTTCAAGTTATTATTCCATTTAGTTAGTCATGTAAAGACCAACATCACACATATAGAAACATGAAAGCACTCATACCTTATGACATGAACATGGCTGCAAATAATACATGCGAATCATATATAGTGCTCATTATTTTATCAATAATTTTTTATTTTTTTAAAATTTTAAAGAAAAATATACCAATAATAAAATATGTTACAAAGAGTGAAAGCTCCCCCTCAAAACAACCCCATTGGATGAATAACTCTAAGTTCTCTCCTAAGATAAGCAAAACGAAACGAATCCAAAGGTTTTGTGAAAATATCTGTCAATTGATGTTCAGTATCCATATGATGAAGTGCCACATTTCCTTTTTCAACATGATCTCTAAGAAAGTGAAATCTAATATCAATATGTTTTGTCCTAAAGTGTTGTACTGGGTTCTTAGCAATACAAATGGCACTTGTGTTATTACAGAAGAGCGGAATATTTTCCAAAGTAACATCATAATCCTTAAGTGTAGCTACTTTCCAAAGTATTTGAGAACAACAACTAGCAGCAGCCACATACTCAGATTCAGCAGTTGATTGTGCTACAGAGGATTGTTTTCTAGATGACCAATCAACAAGTGAATTACCCAATAAGAAACAAGCAACAGAAGTATTTTTTCTATCAAGTCTACATCCTCCAAAATCAACATCAGAAAAAGCTCTTAAGCTAATACATAATGATGCTGATAACCATATACCAAAATATTTAGTCCCATGAATATACCTGAGAATTCGCTTAATTGCTTAAAGATGTGAAGCACGTGGGGAAGCTTAAAACCGTGCACATAAACATACAGCAAATTGTATATCCGGTCTTGAAGTAGCAAGATACAAAAATGAACCAATCATACTCTTATACTCATTTTGATCAACTGGCTCACCTTCCTCATTAGGATCAAGTGTAGATGTAGCTCCCATGGGTGTCATGATGGGTTTGCAATTCTCCATTCCAAAGCGACATAGAAGATCCTCCGTATACTTACTTTGATGCACAAATATACCTTCTTTTATTTGTTTGATTTGCAATCCCAAAAAGTAAGTCAATTCGCCCATCATACTCATCTCAAATTCACTAATCATAGTTTCTGAAAACTGGGACACCAAAGCATGAGATGAACAATCAAAGATGATATCATCCACATAAATCTGAATGAATAATTGATCATTGCATTGCTTAAGAACAAAAAGCGTTTTGTCTACCTTTCCCATGAAAAAACCCTTTTTAAAAAGGAAGTTTTTCAACCTATCATATCATGCTCTAGGTGCTTGTTTTAAGCCATACAAGGCCTTAGATAGTTTAAAAACATGATTTGGATATTTGGAATTTTCAAAACCAGGTGGTTGCTTAACATAAATTTCTTCATTGATAAACCCATTTAGAAAACCTTTAGAAGCAGCAAAGGCTAACAAGATTTTAATAACTTCAAATCTAGCAACAGGAGCAAAGGTTTCATCAAAATATAAACCTTCTATCTGTGTAAAACCTTGAGCAACCAACCTAGCTTTGTTTCTAACAACTACACCGTCCTCACTTTGTTTATTTTTAAACACCCATTTAGTTCCAATAACAGAATGATTAGGAGGTGGTGGCACTAGTTTCCAAACCTTATTATGTTCAAAATTCTCTAATTCTTCATGCATGGCATTGATCCAAGATTCGTCAATTATTGCATGTGATATATCTTTGGGTTCAAAAGACGCAACAAACGCTGAATGGGCATGAGAGTTTGGATCGTTAAACCTAAAACGTGTCACTCTTTCATGAAAATTACCAATCATTTGTTGAGGTGGATATCTTCTTTGAATGTGCAAGGGAGTTGTTGCTTTAAAAACTTTATTTTCTTCTATTTGATCTTCTACATGCACAGATGATGTGGAAATTTGAAGATGCTCAGTTGTACGTGAAGTTGTAGTAGGTGTTGGATCTGTTGCAATTGATTGTGTGGGAGGAGTTAAAGCTTCAGCTACATCATCATCATCATCATCTTCTTCATCAACAAAAATGTCCTCCCCCTGAATATATACACATGTACCTACAATACTTGGACTAGTCCCTGGGCTAGTCTCATGAAATGTAACATCACAGGTTTCTATTATTTTGTTAGTCTCCAAAACTAGAACACAATAGGCACGAGAATGAGTAGAGTAACCAAGAAATATACCATCAACTGATCTAGCCTCAAATTTATCTAAGTTTCTAAATTTCAGCACAAAGCATTTGCATCCAAACACACGAAAGTGAGAAACACTAGGTCTATGATCAAACCGCAGCTCATAAGAAGTTTTACCAAGCTTTGATCTCAAAAATACACGATTTAAAACATAGCATGCAGTAGATATGGCTTCAGCCTAAAATTTTTTACGAGTAGAAAATTCATCTAGTATAGTCCTAGCCATCTCAACCAAGGTTCTGTTTTTTCTTTCAACTACACCATTTTGTTATGGTACTCTAGGTGAAGAGAATTGAAGATCAAGACCTTTTTCAACACAAAATTGATCAAAAGAAGAGTTTTTAAATTTAGATCCATTATCACTTCTAATTACTCTAAGAGCTCCTGGGTGATCAACAGATAATCTAAGAGCAAGACTTCTAAAAAAACTAAAAGCCCCATCTTTAGATGCCATAAAATAAACCCAACAGTATCTAGAGTAATCATCAACTATTACCAGTCATACCACTTACCTCCAAAAGATTGAACTCGTGATGGTCCAACGGTATCAAGATGTAGAAGTTGTCCTCGTGCGTTTGTCATCACCATAGTAAGAGGTGGATGTGAACCTGCATGCATCTTACCATGTCTACAGGAAGAGCATACTATATCGCTATCACCCTTAAGCTTAGGCAAATCACGTATAAGATCCAAACCACTAACACGTGTTAAATGATCAAAACCAACATGGTCAAGTCTATGGTGCCAAAAGAATAAGTCTTTAAAGTCATTGGCAACTAGACACCTATGCTTAACAGAAGATGACACATCAAAATCAGCTTTAAACACTCTCCGAAAACGTGTAATATTAAAGACAAGATCTCCTGAAGCATCTAATACTCTACATCTACCTTTCTTAAAGCACACTTCAAGATCTTCATCAATCATTTGTGAGACAGAAAATAAGTTATATTTCAAGTTCTCAACAAGAGCCACATCCTTGAATATAAACTTATCGCTCACATTTACTGTACCTTTAGCCACAACCATAGAAGTAGAAGCATCTCTAAAAGTTACTTTTGCAACATGTGATGCTCCTGTGAGATAGAAGAACTAATTCTTGTCACCGGACATGTAGCGTGAGCATCCGGAATCCACTAGCCAGACGTTCTCCTTCCTCGCGCGAAGTGCCTACATAGAAGAAAATAGTGCCGAGGTCTCAATACCGGAGTTAATAATATAGCATTTAGGAATCTAGTACTAAGACACACGACGCACACCAGTAGATATAACACAAGTATTTTTATGCAAAGGTTTAGATCTATCATTACTCATGTTAGTAGAACTAAAGGGGCGTGCCTTTCTTAAATTAGACCATGGCTTAGCCTTTTCTCTCATTTGTTGTTTGGCTAGTCTAAAACAAAATTCTACTTTATGTCCGTCACTACCACAATGAATGCAAGTGTACTTAATTTTGTATTTAATTTAAAAAGTAGAGGCTATGTTTGCATTTGTTGTGCTAGAAGATGACATAATACCAGCAGATTTAAAAATCATTCTTTTAGGTTCATTAACTGTCTCAATTATACCATTGCCAAGGGATTTAACAACTTTTGGAGTATGGGTCTTAGAATAATCATAAGGATCAAAACCCAAACCAGTTTTAAAATTTTCAGAACTAGTATTTTGATTCAAAATTTGATTCAAATTTTTAGTTCCTATCTTTCCTTGCAAATAATCAATACGCTTTAAAAGAGTGGCACAATTCTTACAAGATACATGCTAAAATCTATCATTTTTACCACAATTAGAGCATGAAAAACCTTATGGGTAGCAAGATCTTTTTTTAGTTGTACAATTTTAACATCAGCATCTTTTATCTTCAAAGCAAGATCCTTTTTAGTTGTGCAATTTTAACATCAGTATCTTCTAACTTCAACTTAAGAACATTGCATTTATCACAAGAGACAGGTTCATCAATTTGACAGACATGTTGTTCATTTTTCTCCTTTTCTAGCTTAAGTTCCTTTAGTGTAGAAGCATGCATATCCCTTAGAGAAGTAAATTCAGCATAAACTAAATCACATGATTTGCAAGAGTCATCTATAGGAATCAAGGTTTTAAGTTTTGCAATTTCATCATTTAATTTTTCAACCAAAGTATCTTGTTTCTTAATCTTTTTATCTCTCTTCTCTAATAAAGTACCAAGTTTTTCAACAGCACAAGCTAAATCATCATAAGAAGGTTCTACCTCATTGTCGTTGTCATTGTCGATGTCACTATTAGTGACGCTTCTGCTACTTGCCATCATACATAGACCAATCAAGCTTTTCTTGTCTTTGGAAGTAGCATCATCATCACTTTCGGTGTCCACATCGCTTAGATTTACCTGTTCAAGAGCAGAAAGAACACGGTGCACTACCTTCTTGTTCAAATACCCCTTCTTAGTGCTCTTGAGTGTTCGCTTCTTGTCACTCTCTACCTTGTCTTCCTCCTCATCATCATCTCTCGAGATTCTTGCTAGAAATTTTGGACATTTAAGACGAAGGTGATTAAGCGAGCCACATTCAAAACATCTCCGAGGTTCTCCACCATTTGCTCTCTTTCTGGATCGAACATTTTGCAAAGCTTTTGTGAAGCGAGTGGAGAGGAGTGCCAAATCATCTTCAGGAAGTTGTTCTAACTGTTCATCAGTTAGTGAAGACAAAGAGGATAGAGCATAGCTAGATGAAGAGTTATCACCAATAGAGTTGTTAGTTTGTGAAGCTAAAGCTATTGATTTATTAGCCATATTTTTTTTAGCAAAAATATCTAGCTTAGGAGTTTTCAATTTAGAATAAAGCACATCTAATGTAAGTGTACTCATGGTAATAGATTTTCTAATTGATGTTACCTTCATCTCCCATATAGACATATCTAAAGCTCCTAGCAATTGACGAGAATTTTCAGCATCGGTGTATATAACATTAACAGAACGCAAGTTGCTAAGAATCTTGTTAAAGCTAGCAAAGAAGTCATTAAGAGATTTACCGGGTTTCATCTCAAATCACATATATTCCTTTTTATACATATCTTGACGTACCTCTTTTACCGTGTTTGATCCTTCGTGATAATCACAAAGTGCTGTCCATACCTCATGTGCCGATTTAAGATGCACCACACGGTCGAAGTCATTCCTTCCTAGCCCTTAAATAATCAAGTTCCTTGCCTTGCTGTTAGCCTCTATCTATGGCATGTTCGCTGCTGTCACTGCATTGTTTTTAGGAACTTGATATAGTTTGTAGATCTTCTCCTATATCGCAAAGCCTTGAGCTTGAATATATGCCTCCATCTTAGCCTTCCAATACTGAAAATCAACACCATCGAAAACACAAGGTTTTATGGAATACCTATCCATCGACATATTTTCTAATCATCGGTCAAGATCAATTAGAAAAGATAATAAAATAAATAACCTCGCTCTGATACCACTTGTAGGATCAACTCACACTAAGGTAGGCAATTAGAGGGGGGTGAATGATTGCGTAAGTCAAAAATAAAATTTAACACTTTCCCTTAACCACAAAACCTGAAAACCCGCATTTTCAGAATCTGAAAAGAACACCGTTTCGTCACTAAACAGATTGTAGCCGTAGATCCGTAACTCTGATCGACCTGAAAATTTGTCAGAATAAACTAGACAAAATTTTCAAACAAACCCAACTAGAATCATATCAATCGGACTTCTGGATCTCAAGATATTAACGAAACAAAATTACTGAACAAAAGGTTGACGGAAATTAATTAAACCCTAATTAATTTATTAAACGAGATCCGAAAATAATTAACCAACTAAACTTTTCAGAACACTAGAAAAACACCCTAGCTAGATTTTAGATCAAAGAAACCAACCCAAATCTTAGAGAAAATAAATCAATCTAAAATCCATTGTTAGGCATGCATAAAGATGAACGAGAAATATGAAATAATTACCGCACTAATCTTCTATAAATTTTACCTTTATTACCAAGATCGTGCTTACAAGATGTTTCTCCAAAACATCCAAAAGATTTCTCCATAAAATCACCAAAACTCTAGATTATAACTCTAATCTAAAAACAAATTCGCTCTCTAAAAAAACCCTAAAAAAATCCCACCAAAAATTAACAGGGAGTCACTATTTATAACGTCCTCACGGGCCTCAGGCTAGGCCTGCTACGCCGGCCCAACTCGCTTTTGCTGGGTCTTGACCATGTACTGTAGCGAGCTACAATACTCGCCGCTCGTCCGCCTGCTTACAGTGCTGCCTGTGCATGCCCGGTTGCAATGCAGCATGCGTGCATGTCCGGTACTATAGTACCACGTGGTACTGTAGCACCATGTCCTGTACTTCCTTTTTTCTTTTAATTTCCATCTGATTCTCTTCACAATTTTTCCGTGAATTTCTAGCGCTTGCACGTAATCTTGTGAAGCCTGTTTCAAAAATCTTCCCACATGGTTTTTGCCCACTGTGTGTCACCTTGTATCCCACCTTGTCACCTGGCATCCTTGACCGTTCTGGACCTAAACTCCTCCCTGAGTTCAGTCCCGATCCTGCCGCTGACCAAGGTTGACCCCAAGTACCTACACACAAATAGACCAAATACACCGTTTTGGGGCACAGATATTCGCAACCTGACCCACGTCAGTCGTATACACGCTTATCACACTTTCTAATGCCAAGTTCATAAATCATAAGATAAGTCAATTTTTCAGCATATGATTTTACACGGTCCTACGTGGCCTGTTGAGACAGAGCACAGGTGACAGGATGGCCAAAACGCTAGCTAGTAGCGTTCCTCATGAGTTTAGATATGTGGTTGTGCAATTATGCCTAGAGTGACATAGGGAAAAGGCATAATAGAGGAGAGAGAAATTGGTTGCAAATACAATAGATTAAGCATCTTGTTTATCGTGCCTAGAGTTAGCTATTGTATTTGTTGGCTACTGCTTTGGCTCTTGATGACATGGCATGCTCTTGTAGCTAATAACTAGCTACACTATTCTACTTGCTCTTACACCTTAGTAACATAGATTATGGAAAATTGTGTAGGTGGTTGTGCGGTCACCGCCATTCGGTCTGGCTATGGCCCAACCTTGCCCTATTGGTGGGTCTGCCTGGCTGTATTAGGAATACCCTTAGAGCATCTCCAATAGCAACACACCTCCAACAAACTATCTAGGTGAATGGGTATCCCATTTGACTAGCAATAACAGATATCTAGATGGCTAAACCAGCATCAGCCCTCCAACTCAAACCCCTGCCCTTCCCCGCACACCCTCTTCCCCCCTTCCTCCAACGTAGGACATGCGTCTTCCTCCCCAACATTCCTCCCTAGCACACACCACCGTCAAATCTGACATCGCCTCCTCCCCGCCGTTACCCTTTCCAATGAGTTATTCCATGCTAGCATAATAGACGAGGAAGAGCTTCAGTTAAGATCAATTTTAAGTATATAATACATACAATGTGTAGCACCTTTAAGTAGGTATATAAAATTCTATATTTTAGTTCCAACAATTTTGTACCTACCCACCCAGTTATATTTGTATTAGAAACTATATATCTACATGAAACCAACATTTATTATGAGTGTATCCTAACCCCACGTACATCAACCAAGCACACCAGCTAACATCTCTTCTTCAACAGCGTTGCCCTCTCCTTTCTCTCTTCCTTAGTACCACTCTGTCACACCCTGAGTTTTCCCCTTAATAAAGCCACACAAAAATGTATTAATGAAAATGCCCAAAGAAATTATTTAATTATGACAAAGAAAATTAATTAATAGTGAAAATGCAAAATATCAATCCATCATGGCTGGAGCCCCGTAGGCCCCTACGCCGCCGGAGCCCCTCTCTCGCTGTCAAGACCATCAGTGAGTGCCACTGCCGGCCTTCGGCCGCAAAATTCCGCCGATCCGCCTAGCCGTTTCACCCCTAACCCCCTTCTATACGTTCGCCAGGACCCCCTCGTCGACGTTCACCCCTCCGTCACCGTTGATCGCCGCCGAAACGCCACCGCCGCCGTCTTCCCGAGCCTCCTCGCCGCCTCTCGCTTCTATTCGCCGCCGTTGGCCGCCTTCCCGTCATCGCCGCCCCTCGGTGAGGCCCCTCTCGGTTTCCCCTTCTTCTCCACCACTCACCGTCGCTCTCCGGGGGCCGGATGGTCGGCGACCACCGAGCCACTTGCCCCGCCGCGCCAGCGGGAGCTGAGCCCCGTTTGTCCCACGCCGTTCGATCTGCCAGGGGCTGTCCGCGTAGCGCCGTTGTGGGCGCCTACTCCGTTGCCACGTCGGCGCCACCTCGACGCCGCGTCGACCCATTTGTCCGTCGTGGCTATCTCGTCGGCAGCCACGTGGCGTGGTTGCATCGGGACACGGTGGACCGCACCCACCTTGCATCGTCGACCCGTGGGCCTTGCCTGTTGGCGCCGCTTCCTGGGTCGACTGATGCCATAAACCCTAATTAATGCGCAATAATTCATTTAAGATTTATTTTTTGTATAGTAAAACACAGAGAAACTTTGAAAAATCATAACTAATTCATACGAGCTTCGATTAATTCCATTCAAATTTCATTAAATCCAAAAAAAATCAAGAATCTATTAAAAACAGTTTTAGCTCATGTTTTAGTGCTCTCATATACTGTTTTTATTTATTTGTGCTTTGATTGTTATAGAAGTCGACGTTTCCGACCCTCCCGTGTACTATGAGATGGTCGCGGAGTTCGCAGAGCCAGAGCAAGGCAAGTTATACCATATTCTTGAATATTTTTGTATATAATTTATGCCAAATGATTTGTTTTAATTACATAAACTTGCATGTTTTTATTATTTCATGTGGCTTGGGAGATAACACCTATGTATATAGTTGAATACCCTAGGTTGATGACCCCTATTCTTTTGTAACCTAGGTGACAATATGACTATGAAATATTTCTAGGGTGCTTAGAATAAACTAGCTCACCATGGGGGATTAACTATTCATTATACTCTCTATAGCTTGTCTTGGAGTCGAAATAATGGAACCTTGGTCACAGAAAATTATTTAAATAAAATATGACCTTAATGGTGGGCTGTGGGTGCATGATTTTGCTGGTCGCACCCATGACAATTAAGGACTGGTTCGCGAGAACCCCTGAGCAATTATTCGTACGTACCACAAGCCAGCGTGGGTAACGGCTAGGCTTGTAGCGTAGCTTCTCTCTCTCCTAGACACTGTTGGTGAGAATGGGTGTGATGGAGTTGGGTCGGCTCGGGGTCGGGTTGATCGGCTTCTGGATCCATTGTAGCGCAAGGGGATAGCCTGGTCGATACGGTGTGCCCTGTTAGCAGGTGCAACCTCAGCGTGGTGTGGATGATTAGGGGGTTGCATGAACGGTCCTGTCATAGCCTCTCGCGGGGTATCGTGGTGACACGCCGGCACATGAAAACATGTGTGGGGCTGTGTCTTGTGGGTACTGTTGTACACCTCTAGCCAGAGTTAAAATTTATTCGAATAGCCTTGTCCGCGGTTATGGGCATTTGGTCAAGACTCACCGTAATTAGTCCCACTTTAATAAATTGAGTTAAAATATGTTGTAAGGATAGGATGGTTGGTTGGGCCTGGTCAACGTGGTACAACGTTGCTTGGAGATGATTTAATACTGTTTAATTAAATAACCTTCTACTCGCTTGCAAACTACCACTGTTTGCAAATGCTTTTACGTAAATGAACCCAAAGCCTATCTTTGTCTCCCGTGCATTGTGCATAATTGTGGATGTGACTTGTCGAGTACTGTGGATGGTACTCAGTCTTACTCCATTTCCCTTCTTTTAGAGATAGAGTTCTTCTCCGACGAGGATCGTCAAGAGAAGTAGGCTAGATCTGCCATCAAGCTGCCTGTGGAGTAGAAGCCTTTGCGTGGCTTAGTTGTTTATAGGTTTATTTACATTTTTCCGCTGTATTTATGTAAGATAATTTTATTATGTTTGTAAGACGTACTTTGTATGGCAATTTAGTATTATGTACCCTGGCTTTCCTGGACAGAGATTTAATACATAAGAATATTTAGAATTCTGGTTGTGAATTTCTGGACGTTACATACTCCCACTCCTCTCTACTATCCAACCACAAAATTCATGCTCCCCTACCTACTGCTAATCCTTTCGCAATCATCCGCCCGTCATTGCAGCTATCAGCCTACCACCTCCCTTAAGTGCCAATGTTTGGCATCTTGAAAGCATCCGTGTCACTAGTGTATCCTCCTTAACTACATTGAACAAATCCTCCACCTCAAATTGTCACTGATGTTGTTGCTCTTTGGGTTTGATTTGGTTATCTAAATCTAGATTTGCTCGTAGCTATCATCTTTAGATCCATTCATCGATGATTTGGCGTTGTTGTCTCCCGAGTCATTGGCAATGTTGTCACTTTCCTCTATCATCCCCTTTCCCTGCTATGTCATGCCTGAACTTGCTGTCGTTGATCATGCTCTTGGCATGCAAACATTGCATGTATGATGTTGTTTAACCTAGGTTTGTTAGGTTACATGTATGATGTTGTAAGTGTGGCTAATAATTTGCTAAACCACAGTTAGCTAGCCAATGGCATAGAATGGGTTTATGATAAATGGGACAAAAGTGTGTCACACTATAATGTGACATTGAACCAAATACTCGCACAAAAAAATATAGCGTGGCAAGTACAACATCTAAGTAAATATGCCCCACACATTTTCTCTCTAAGGCTCTAAGCATCTACGCCTTCTGCGAGATACATTCACATCTACTCATAATCGCTCAAATTAAACTCAAAACTTATATAACCGCATGATATATATTGTCACCGGTATTTTAACCATAAACCATCACTGAAAACCGACGGCCCGTTCCGGCGATTAAAAAGTCGTCCATGAGAGAGTGTAAAATTAACAAGACGAAGTACATCATCGGTATGTGGGAGATCAGAGGTGGAGACTATCAACTCTTGATTGGATCATTTGGAGGTTTATTAGCATCCACGGCACCAGAACCTACGGATCTTTGTCTGGTTATTAAGAGTTGAAAGTTCAGATCCAACAGTAATACGTGTCTACACACGGGAGGCGTACTATCGATGCTTAGCCATGACTCAAGAGAGCTACCTGCATGCTGTTTCGTTAGGGGTCCCCCGTTCCAAGAAGATACGTTGTCACCATCTGAAAAAACGTACATGCTCGTAATCGTTCATTTCGTGAAACAATTAATTAACTAATAACAAGAGAGTGCTCCTTTGAAGACGTAAACTAGGGTAAGTAAGCAGTTGCAAAAGTTGACATTTTTTATGTTAGTATTTCCATCATCACGATGTGTGATGTCTCAGCTTAAATGATGAATGGATTGTAATAAACTTTGACTGGGAGCTCTTGAACTAAATCCTGAGATTGCGTTGGATATAAGTATTGCCCGTGACACAAAGGTTACAGAGAAGAGAGGGCCCACTTGTAGATACCAGTAGTGCAGTGCTAGTATAAGCAGGCATTGGCCACATGCAGGCCTCAATTGCTAGCTCGACGTCTTATACCTTAGGTTTTTTTTTTTTGAATACGCTTCCTGAATTCTTAAAAGATATGTTTTTAAATATTTTATATATAAAAATTTCTTTAAAAATGAGGTAAATATATTTTTCAAGTTTATAATAATTAATACTTAATTAATTATATACTAATGATTTATCTTATTTTACGTATCGCTGATCAATCATAACTATAAGCTCTTTCAAACGGTGCCTAGTCTTGTTGTCATTGGATGGAGGTTGTGTTATAGACTGTTTTGGCCCTATTGTTCTCCTTGGGGTGGCTTGCAAGTAACCCTTAAACCATCCCACGCATCCTCACTGTGCATCATTCAAATCACAATAGTTATTGGAGAACTTCTTTTCCTTTTTGTGCCATAATTAAATGAAATCAAATCACAATCTTTTTTAGTTCAAGTTTATTAGTTTTGAAGGAAAAACACCGTTAGTGTGGTGCGGAGTGATGGAGTCGTGAGTATAACTCTACTATGGTTTTAATCCTAATGTCCATAAACATGGTTACAAGCGTTCTTAATTAGTGGGTGCAGGTATTCTTTTTTTCGACACAAAGGCGCAGATAATTCAATCGTCCAAATAAAATTTTAGTTGAAATTAAAGTGGTGTTAGAGCTGTAAAATGGATGTTGCCGATGGCGAGCTAGAGCTAGAGGTAGCTAGCTAGGTCCCAAGTGACACTAGTACACTACCCCATCCTACACTACTACACCATGGCAAGATATCGCAGTAGCACGCACTGGATTTTCGGCTCGATTTACGCACACGGATCGAAGCAAGAGCGCGCGCGCGCGAGGCCTATATATAACGGCGCGCCAAGCAGCACAGCACAGCACACGGTTGCCTGCAACAATGGCCGCCTCCGCCACCTCTCCCCTGCCCCTCCTCCTCCTCCTCCTCCTAGTCGCCGCCGCCACGGTTGCCGTCGCCGACGAGGCGGGGGCATCGTCTAACACGCCGGTGGCGGTGGGAGGGAGGACGGAGATCAGGGACGTGGGCAGCAACAAGGAGGTGCAGTCGCTGGGCCGCTTCGCGGTGGCTGAGCACAACCGCCGCCTCCGCCACGGCGGAGGCGGCGGCCCTACCGACCCCGTCCCGGTGAAGCTCGCGTTCGCCCGCGTCGTGGCGGCGCAGAAGCAGGTCGTCTCCGGCGTGGCGTACTACCTGAAGGTCGTCGCGAGGGACCCGCGCGGCGGCGGCGGCGGTGGCGACCGGCCGTTCGACGCCGTCGTGGTGGTCAAGGCCTGGATCAAGTCCAAGGAGCTCGTGTCCTTCACGCCTTCTCCGAAATAAGTAATCAGCTCAAATATATGCATGTATCACTTAATTACTTATGCATGTGTGCGCATGGATGTGTGATTTTGTTGGTTCCTTTCGGTTCTACCCATCGACAGTCATATATAAATATAAATAAACACAGATTGGTTAATGATTATTATGTATTCTCTTCTGTTTTTTTTGTTTGAAGCTATTATTTTTTAATATAAGTTTTATCGTTCGTTTTATTAAAAAATTATATAAATATGTAAAAAATATAAATCATACTTAAAGTAACTTTAACCTTTAGTTGTAAGACCATTGACCTCCCCAACCATGTAATTGAGCTTTAACTTTCTTTTGTTTTGTCCCTTCTTTTTCTTTAGCTCGTATATTTTTTCAAAGCCGTCTATAAGTTTGTACTCATCCACAACAATGCATTGGGTATCATCTGGTTTTATTTGGTTATCATATATACTATGTCTGTTTTTTGATAAATGACATTGTTAACTTTTGTCGTGACGTTTGATCATTCGTCTTATTTAAAAAATTAGTGTAAATGTGTAAAAATATAAGTTATGCTTAAAGTTTATTAATGATAAATCAAGTCACAACAAAATAAATTATACTTATTGAATAAGACGAATGGTGAAACATCGGGTGAAAAGTTAATGGCGTCATTTATTAAAAAAAGGAAGAGTACTTTTCAACAATATCTGATCAACTTTTTTGAAACTTTAACCATCAACAACTTCTAAAATATAGTTTGAAAACATATTTAAAAAAATATGGATAAAGTCACACCATAAAAATGTCAAACATAATATAGTTGTGACTAAATATAGGAAGTATAGTGCAAGTGCTTTTTAAATAGCTGAACGCCTAGGCAAGACATGAAAAAGTTCTATTGTATATGATGGAAGAAACTAAGGAACAAAGTTGCCAAATATATAGGAACCATTGAGGACGAATCCGAATGAGCACTAACCTAATCAGCTTATCACACTTAGGGCTGTTCGTTTCATTTTGTGGCTGAGATAATACGATGGCTCATTAACACATAATTAATTAAGTATTAACTATTATAAACTTTAAAAATAGATTTATTTAATTTTTTAAAGAAACTTCAATATAAAAAGTTTTGTACGAAATACACTATTTAGTAGTTTGAGAAGCGTGCTAATAAAAAAAAACAAGGAAGAGGCCTAGCCCATATGCAGATAAGAACAGTGCCTTACAAGTCTCATCCTCTCTATGTGCAAGATACAGGGTCGTATCTAAGAATTTGAGGCCCCAATTATAACCTATAACGAGGCCTTCTATTTAGAAAAATACTATCATTAAGCAAAAGAGTAAACCTTACTTTGGGTTATGTTATTGATCCAAGTATCATAATAGACTATAGTCCCACCTTTTCACTTAATGCAGGCATTTTAAAATTAGTTGTGCGCCCATAGCCGCTATGTTTTTCTGGATCCATGTTGGGCCAGTGATCCTCTAACCGTATGAAGAAAAAGTTATTGATCGATCTAACATACTCCTTCTCTAGCTATGTACCACTGCCAAACGAGCAAGAACTGCGAGCGACCAATGATAACCAGAGTTATGCAGGGGAATACAAGATGAACTAGCTGAAACCCCCATGCATTTGCACGTACGGGAGCAAAAGGGAATCGTTTAATATAAATTGAAGCTTTTATACATACAAATGCAAGTCTCATGTTTGTGATCGAACATTCCATCGCCAGTAGTGTTTAACTCGACACATTTCAGTTGAAGTGGTACAGCAGACAATATCACGTGTTCAACACACTGTATATGAACAAATGGCAGTAAGATATAAAAGGGTACATCAATTGGTAAATAGTAAGCATGAAGAGGAAAGCTAAGATTAAAACCTAACGTTTTTTTAAATCTGAAGAACTCCAAAAACACGAGCTTCAAGTGGAACTGAATTGTCACTTCTGAACCTCAGCTGATTGCCTATTATCACTTCTATGAACGTTAGCAGTAAAAGAAAGACAAAAATCAGCATAATACCTTTGAAGGATAGGTGGATCAAATGTTTAGCATTGGTCAAAATCAAAATCATAGAGTTATATTGCGAAGTCTAGGCTACCTCACTATATAATAGAAATCACATTTGCCATTTCCATTTAAAATATATGTGAGAATCTTGCTCATAATTTACTCTCTTGCATATCTCTATTTCTGATTTATATTGATGCTCGAACTTAGAACGTTAGAAGCAATTTCTATCGATGTTCATTTGGGCATCGACCTCTTTATGCAGAATTTGCTCCAAAAACCCCAGAAGGAGATCCCCTTTGACGCTATGACAAATCAACAGTATTTGGATATTCATAAACCTGCTAATGGTCTGGGCCAAATGGGCCAAATGGATTGGTTCTTCAATTGGCCAACTTTGGATGGGGGAAAACGAACTCGTGCTATAATTGGGCTAGAGCGATTTGGGGTCCAGAGAAAAACGGTTTAGACCGATCTGGTTTTGGTTAAAAAATTTCGGGTCTAAAATGGGCTAAGTCCACTAGAGGCCAATGTTTCCTAGGCCCATTCCCTAAAACCTAAACAACTAAACTGGAGCAGCAGCATCGCACGAACTCCAGGCCGCCAGGCGAGGCCGCCACCCATCGTCATCGGCGCCATGGCCGTCGTCTACCTCGAATAGTCTAGGTGCCACCGGCCTCCCGCACCCCTCTGTTGTCTCTCTTCTCCCGCCGGCTTGCCGCGCCCACGGTCTATCCGTTGTCCCTCGCAGTCTCGCGTCTTTCCACCTTCCTGTGCTACTTCATCGGAGGTTGAGCGGCGCCGCCAGCAAGTCCAACCTGCTCTCTGTGCCACCATCGGGGTCGAACGGCATTGGAGTTCAGCCTCCAGTCCAAGTCTGCCATCGGGGTCAATCGGCAAGGTCGTCAAGGCCCAGATTTAGGACACTGCCGGCCAAGAATGGTACAACCTCTCTCACTCTCTGTCCCTCTCTCCCCTCTAGCTCTGCAGTTCTAATTTGTTAACTGGCTCATCAATTGCATGGAATTGGGGTGTTAATTCGGTTAATCCCTAGTTGTTTTGTGTTGAGTACTTGAGTTATTACGATGTGATTAGTTGGGTGCTAATAAGTGCTTCCAATTATGCCAAGTTCAGCAATTTCAGACACCACCCTAGTGGACTGGCTTGTAGTCTCATATCATCTCATCAATTGCAGACGTGTGAGCTCTAGTTTAGCTGTCTCTTTTAGGTTATTTGCCATTTCTCAGTGAACTGTAGAAAACTAAATAGGGTGCTGAATCATATGTACTCTTGTTCTGAAGAGAAAAAGGAACACATGGGTGCTCAGTAGAAGAGTGTTCGGAAGTTCACTTATATATATTGTCGGAGGAGGGAACTCCAACCGCGGGGAGTCTGGGGACCCTCCTTTGAGGTTCGGCTAGGAGAGTTGTTCACAAGACGGCTACGGCGTCGGGACGATGACACGCGAGGGAGACAGAAGAAGTAGACAGGTTCGGGCCACACGAAGACGTAATACCCTACTCCTGTGTGTATTTGCTGTGTAGGAGATGAATGCGGTTTGTTCTTACAAGATGTTCTTGAGGGGTGCTCAGGAGCTAGCCCTAACTTAGGAACTCAGCCTCTTTGGGAGCTCACCCCTCTTTCCCTGCTGGCGTGGATCCTCCTTTTATAGTCCAAGGGGAGTCCACCGTGCCTAGTACACATGCCAAGAGAAAGCATTTTTAGGTACGATATGTCTTATCGCACGCGTCCGCCTGCTGAGCCGCGCCGGAGTTGGTTCGGGACATCTTGTCGTCCTGTCGCTCGGCTGCTACGGGCGGCTAGGTCATGGAGATGTGACAGCGCACGCCATCGCTGCCAGAGTGTGGAAAACTGAAGCCCTCTTAGTCAAATATTCTCTGACTGCACAGGAAGCGGGCCCACAGGGGGCCATCATGAGAGTCCACGCATGTCCGAGCGGGCGACAGGCGCGACGCGCCCCGTCGTCTCGCCATTAATGCGGGTAATTGGAGAGTTGATCCACTCGGGTCAGGCTCGTGCCCGGGGCAGAGAGCTCATCGCGCCCTCCGCGCGCACAAGGCGTCGAGTTCCCCGGGAACCGAGGCTGTGAGTCCCGGGCCTGGGAGGCACGCCCCGGGCCCGGGAATGTCCTAGTAATGTGCCCCGGGAACGCGCCTCGGGACCGAGACTGTGGGTCCCGGGACCGGGGGGGTGAGACCCAGGCCCGGGAATGTCCCAGTAATGTCCCCGGGAACGCGCCCCGGGACCGAGCCTGTGGGTCTCGGGACCAGGGGACGAGGCCTGGGCCCTGAAATGTCCCCGAGAATGCCCCCGGGAACACGCCTGTGGGTCCCGGACCGGGGGGCGAGGCCCAGGAATGTCCCCGGGCCACGGGGCCCAAGGCAGATGCGGGCGGTCGTCGCGACGCGCCTGGGGAAGGTGCACCCGGGCCCGGGCAGTGCTCGGGCCCCAGGTACTTGGCGGAAAAACGGCCGTAGCCGGCCGTCACCGGTGCAGAATGTGGGCCCCGGAGGAGCTGACGTGGCCGAAGATCCACACGTCCCAGGGGTATGTGGGCCCCCAGTCCCGTTTCGCCGATATATATATATATATATATATATATATATATATATATATATATATATATATATATATATATATATATATATATATATATATTGCTCCTTGATGATTTTACTACAGTAATTTGCATACCACTGGAGAAAACACCATGTTTGTTGAACATGGATGACTAATTTTAGAACTGATTCTTATTGATGGTTGTAGTCATATCCATGCATTCTGTTCTTTTACACAATTGCATTGAATAAGAGCTCTTTTTTTTGAGCTGGTAGCTTGATTTACCTATCTTTTAGTTTTAGATAGAGAACTTGCCTATACTTAGAAAGCTAAATTTTGTTTTGCTATTTTTTTCTTCCTATGTTACTTTAGGAAGTTTGAAAGTATGTCTGTAAATGTATCAGAGAGTTCTGGGACTGGTGATTCTATAGAAGATCTCTCCTTGCAAGTATCACATGGTAAAAGGTCAAAAGTATGGGAGTTCTTTGAGCAGGATTTGATATTGATAGATGGGGTCCCAAAGGCGGTGTGCAAGTTTTGCTCCGTGAGGTTAACTTGTCACAAAAAATCTAGTACTAGTAGCCTTAGAGCACACATTGCTGTGTCTTGTCCGTCAATTGGCGAAGAAGACAGGAAGAGATTTTTGTCCACATTGAAGGTGCAACCTTCGGAAGGAAGCTTTATATTTGATCCGCAAAGAAGCCGGGAGTTACTCACAAAGTTTTGCATCCACGCGGAGGTTCCGTTCAGGAAGTTTGAAGATCCTTACTTCGAGGAATATGTGCACTCACTACAACCCAGCTATAAAGTTCTTGGCCGTCAAACAATGCACAATGATGCCTTCAGTTTATTTGAGAGAATGAAGCAATGTACTCAATTTGAAGTCCAACACATAGACTCTCATGTGTGTCTAACCTCTGACATATGGACATCCAATCAGAATTTGGGATATATGGCTATGACTACCCATTACATCGATTCCAGTTTCACTTTAAAGAAGAAGACAATAGCTATGACAAATGTGAAGTACCCGCACACGGCAATTGCAATTGAAGAGGCTATCACCAAGTGCTTGACAGAGTGGAGCATAAGGGATAAAGTATTCACTTTGACCTTAGATAATGCATCCAACAATACTTCTGCATGTAACCGCTTGAAATCGAACAATAAATGTGATTTGCTTTTTGAAGATGAGCACTTACATGTGAGGTGTTGTACACACATACTAAATATTTTGGTTCAAGATGGCATTGCACCGATCAAAGATGTTATATCTAAGATATGACACCTTATTATGCACATCGCTTCTTCACCCTCACATCTGCAAGTATTCAATGGGATTGCAAGTGGAAAAATGTTCCCACAAAACTTGGCCTCAGCACGATGTGGAACATCGTTGGAACTCAACATTTGACATGGTTGAAGAGGCTGTGAAATACAAATATGATTTTAATGCGTATGCAAGTGAAAAAGGTGAACCGGCACATACTGATGTTGAATGGGATAATGCTGAAGCAATTTCTACTTTCCTAAGAGCTTTTGAAGATGCTACAAAGGTGGTATCAGCACATAAAACACCCACATTATATATGTTTTTACATATTGTGTTGTGCATTAGCCATGCTTTAGAAGAAGCAGAATGGCACTCTAATGTCACATTGACAGAGTTGGGAAGGAATATGAGGGAAAAATTTGACAAATATTGGGAGAAAGATTACAACATGGTGCTTCTAATTGCCACGGTGTTGGATCCATCTAAAAGATTATTTTATTTGGAGTGGTTCTATGAGAAGACTTGTGCTGTTTTGAATGAGGTCGACAAGCTTGTGGCTATTGTTAAAGTGTGTATGAAGAAATACTACGAGGAATATGAAAAGCTTGTTAAGAAAGATGATATACATCCAAGGTCTAGTGGTAGTGAAGCATCTCGTATCTTGGGATCACCAGTTCTAAGAAAAAGAAAGCTTGAAGAGGAATTTCAGAAATACAAGTCAATAAGAAGAAGGTGTTTGTGGCATGGTTCAAAGTCTGAGCTTGAACAGTACTATCAGGAGGCGCTGGATAATAATGTTGATGATGTTCTACTGTGGTGGAAGCAAAACACATAAAAGTATCCTATATTGTCACTCATGGCCAGGGATTTTCTTGCTATACTGCTTAGCACGGTACCCTCAGAATCCGCATTGAGTTCTGGTGGTAGGATTCTTGGGGACACTCGGAGCTCACTAAAACCTAAAATGCTAGAGGCTTTGGTATGCACAAAAGATTGGCTAGCGAAACCTCTAAAATCTCAAGGTATAATAATGTCTCTTCTGAATTATTTCTAAACCTCCAAAACTCTAATATGCATTCTATGATAGGATACTGAAGTTCTAAATATCATAACACTACTGCATTAGTGACTTGCCATGAGGTACTTGAATAACTTTTTAAAATTTTATGAGTAGATCAAGACAAAGCATAATCATGAGATCATGAGGTATGTTTGTTTTTTCCTTGTACTTCGTTGCTGAATTCATTTCTGAACTTCGTGCTGAATTTATTCTGCCTTGAATGGATCTTCTTGAACCACAAGCTCTCCCTTTTACTGTAAAATAAAGTTAGCTAGTGATATGGAGGCATAGTGCTGAAACATTTTTGTTTTACTAACAAAAATTCAGAAAGCCTTTTCCTGCTGGCAAGATCAAGACCATGAGACCAAGATTCTGTACCTTAAGAAATCCCTAAAAAACTGTCCAACTTGCCCTAGAAATAGCACAAAAAATAAGCACCATGTTTTAATCACCACCATTCTTACTAATTATTAGACAAAATCCTAGTATATATAGTATATGGCTTTCAAGTGCATGCGACAAGCATGTGAGTGGTGCTGCAATGCCAGTAGTAAAACTAGATGATGCATAGGTATCTTTAATTTTTAATCACTGCATGCCCTTTTTACTAGAGATAGCTGATTGAGTCAGCAACCAGTTGTAAGAAATAAAAGAGTGAATAGGGTCACTAATTACTAGTAAATAGAAGGCTTCCAGCTAAAGCTCAACATTGTGCAGTGATATAATGATACTTCTAATAGTTCCTGTGGCATTGTAATATGATGATATCACAAAACTATGCAGAAGGTCACTAATTTCACTTGTTATTTTATTAGGCACCTAAAGCTCAACATTGTAGCTCTTGTGGAATATCTATGAACTCCAGTACTTCAACATTGCAGAGAACAAGAGTGAGGTGGAGGATTAGATGCACTGCCTTTTCTTTGTGATAAAGTGTGACCAGCAACTCTGACTTGATTAGTCATTGTTTATCCAGTCTCGTTTGTAATTTGACATGCATGACCATATGATTTTTGTGATTTTTCTTGATTTTGCTTATGGTGATGTTAGTTCATTTCCATCAATTTAATACTAAATCTATCAGATTCTGTGACCATATAATTTTGTGATTTTTCTTGATTTTGCTGATGATGCTCTTAGTTCAATACTAACGTTGCTTCAGTTAGTTTACTGCCCTGTCATTAGCCAAGCTCAACGTTCAGCCCACTTCTCCCTTGAGCCCAGCTCAACATTTAGAATTCAGCCACTTCTCCCTTCAGCCCACTTCACTAATTCGGTTTGGAAATAGTTTTGGAAATGGGTTTAACCTACTCTAGGGATTTGGTTTGGGCTCGATTTGGTGGAAGAGCTACGTGGGCTGGTTTGGTCTGGATTAGAATAGCCATCATATGGAGTGAGGTGGGGTGGGTTTCTTCCTTTTCCTGAATTGGTTTGGGCTAATTTTGGGCTGGGTTCTCACCCATTAGTAGGCTTAGATATTTGACTCGACATTCTCAGAATAACCTGTCCTAGCCGATCCATTAGCAATAGCAAGAACAACATAAGCAGCAGCTCTCATGACATAACAATGTCTTATATATGCAAAATCACTGGGCAGAGTTGTACTCCTCAGCAACAAATATAGCACTAACTATCTGTCAATCAGGACTAATGCATAGATATGCAAGGGTAAACTGAAAAGGTACAGATCCCAAACAATCTTGAACCAAGCAACAAATTTTGAATGAGTAACAACTACAATGTCCAACTGAGATGTACTTGATAGTGTAGTGGCAAGGGGTGTGCGGTTTCAACCCCGAGGTCGCATCACAATTTCTTCTTGATTATTTGACAACAAATTCCTCCTTGGTTGTCCAGCGGTTACTTATCCCGGGCAATTAGCTTGCCTGTTGAGGTTGTGTTCACCTCTAACTGATGTGTGAGTGGGTGTGTTTTTGGTGGGTGTGTTTTTGGGAGGTCTTTGCACCCCCCCCCCCCCCCCTTGTTTTTGTTTTTTTTAATTTTCTTTCTCCAACTATGAACAGATGAGAGTACAAATTAATAAGATAAAATTAGAGGAAATTGGAGATATGTCAAATCTTAGTTTAGGAAGAAAAAAACGATTGGCATACGTGCTGGAAAAGACCATGAACATGCAGTATGCTCTTCTTGCTGAATTCCCGTGTTTTATCTTCCAAGGAGCTGCACAGACCAAATCAATAGGATCACTGTCCACCTTTTTGACCTAGCATCAGAACACCTGTCCAACCTGGCATTCCTTGAAGACGCCTAAAAAGCATATCCTGCTCGTTTAAGATGAGAATACAGTAACACCTAGAGAGATATGTATAAGTGAACAATAAAATGGAAGTCTAAAGGTAATAAGGCAGAAAAGATTAATGCACCTTTTGAACAGCAGAACAGTCTTATAGAATCAAATATGTTAGGAGCTGCAGAGAAATCTAGATTGTTTGGTGAGCACCATGTTGTGTCATAAAAAGGGGAAATAGAAGTATAAATCTATTGTTTGGTGAGCACCATGTTGTGTCTAGGCAGCAAGCAGCATAAGATCAGCTAGGATTCCTACTGTAAGTAAAAGGGATGTGAAATGCTATTATTCAACTTCATGCAAGAGGCCTGGGCAGGCAACAAACAATCTGGACCATTACCTGTTTGACTGAAACCCAATCTTATGTACAACCAAAAGAAAGCAGAAATCTACATATGCGCACTATAGGCAGTGAATTTAGAACCAATCGACAGGATCATTATCCACTTTTTGTTACCTCAAATTCTTTGAAGAAACCTAAAAGGCATACCTTACTCATTTAAGATGAGGATAGAGAAACACCTAGAGAGATATTTATAAGGTGGTAAAGATGCATCTGTTGAACAGCAGAAAAACCATACAGAATTTCAAATATGTTAGGAGATGTAGAGAAAATCTAGATTGCCTGGTGAGCACTTGCCATGCCATATAAAGAAGGAAAATTAGAAATACTAACATATGGCTGGGCTGCAGGTTTTCAGTCTGCAAATTTTACTGTAATCATGATATCCAAGAGCTGCTTGCAACAATTCTGGTTTTTTCTTCCTCAAACGATACCCAAAATGTAAAAGGAATTAATATAGTGGAAGAGGTGGATGATCAGCTGAGAACTTTTTAGTGCAATCGTAAATTCCATTAACACAATGATCTGCAGGTCTGGAAAAGAAAAGGGAATCCCAATATCCCACAATTAATTTAGAGAACTCCTAATAACAGAGTGCTATTTTCTGTGTTGAATCAAACCAAGCACTAAATAAAACAGAACCAAACATCAGCCATAAGCTCATATCCAAATTAAATACATCAACTAAACGACCGGTAGGTACAATGTTAATTACCCTTGTTAGAAACAGAATCTGGGACTTTCACTTAGGGCATGCACAATAAAAGTCTTCAGATGGTTGCTCTAGCAAAAGAAAAGAACTTATCAAACTAAAAGTAGTAATCTATGAAGCACAGAACATACTACCATTTTTATGATTTGTCTACTGAGGGCTACTCTGATTTCACAAATAAAAGCTCAACTTGCCGTTCCTATAGCTGTATCATGCTGCTAATGCACGTAGTTTGTGCTTAAAAACAATCAGCAGAACTAATTTGTATCATAACCCATAAGTTTATGTGTAGTCCAAATCAAAATTTCAATTTCTTATAATTCAATTCTTTTCCAAACTGCTGCAAAATGTAGTCCTTGAGCACCTGAGGCTTGTATTTCCTTGGGTGTCCTCTATAAAAAAAATGTAATTACTCCAAGTGAATGCAAAAAGCTCCAGCAGGAGATGCAGGCAATCTAATCGAGTTAGTACGCAACCACCGACCTCGACATTGAAGCCGTCACTGCATGTAACAGCAGCCTCGCACCACACCCAGCGTATAGGTACAGAAGCATACTGCGGCGACCCTCATACTGCGGCGACCCTCGTATTCCACTTCCAAGGTAGAATACCGGTCTGCGGCTCATTCCTCAGCAGGATCCAACTTATGGAGAAATGTGCACATCAAAGTAGCATAGCAGAAGCAATTGCAATGAAACCCACTAATAAAACTTTAAGAAAATATATTTTTTACCAACATAATAACTTTACATCTAAGATGATTCACAACTCAGCACCATTTCAACCTCAAGTCGATGTAGCCATGATCTTGCTTGGCTTGTTGTAGAGCTCTTGATGAAGTTGTTCTTTGGTGTTGGTCTTTCGAGGGGAACTTTTTCGACGCTTACTCAGTTAGCACAACTATCTACAAGGAGTTAAATATATATATATATATATGGGATGAGTACGAAAGGTACTCAACATGTCCTCAACTATAGCAATCCAACAGATATATGCCCATAATCCACCTGCAAAATACATATACCACCAAGGACCCGCAGTTCAAGGTAATCGTGCATGTTTATAAACAGTGTTGCAAAAGATCATATTAAGAATTTATGAAATCTACTGCACATAAGGCACCACAGGGTTAGAACCTCCGATAGGTTCCTTTCCTGCCGTGTTCATAGTTTCTACCCAAAACAGGGAGTGACATATCACAGTTCATACAAACAGGGAGTGACATATCACAGTTACCCACAGACGCCTTAAACCTTTTAACGCCAGTGCTTAGCACACTTCACGGTGTATGCCGGCAAGGTTAAGGTCATAGGCTTTTCATCAATCCCATCTCTGTGGGTGATCCCCACAACAATGGCAGACCATCAGAATGATCCTAGACCCCACAACAATGGCGATCCACATCATCTAATCAGAATCGCACAACTGTCTCTCATCGCTAGCCCACGCTCACGGGGTTCGCAGAAGTCCTCAAGCCCGCGAGATAAGCCATTAAAGAAAGCATTACTAGACCAGGCCGTCCCATTACATGTCATGTGGTCAACACGGTTGCTACGGCGACCGCATGCTATACAGCAGTTGTTGTTTAACCTTATGATGTTAAGCATATGCAACTGAACCCCCACCACAACAGCAAGTTCAGACTGCCAATAATAATATGACCGACTGCTCCACCAGTCAATCAAATCCATCATATTTGTTTTAATTGCAGAAAGTATAATTTAATTCAAGGTGATACATATAGATTGCAATTATAAAAATATAACAAGAGATGATCAAAGAGGTTGGACTTGCCTGAGATACCGCAGAACCAAAGAACGAATAAATCCCTGAAGAAAATCCAAGATGAATGACCAACTGAAAGAACATAATGAAGCAAGACTAAATACAAGAAGAATGTTGATACTAATGTAATGCACATGATATGCCTATCCCTAAAATGTTTGATCTACAATAGTACAGATTATGGACCTTCATCTCAAGGTTCTAAAGAAAGGCTCTAAAGGAACTAAATATACTATTGTCATCGATAAAAATCTTAACAATAGAGACTTATATACCTAGGTCATGTTTGCGTGTTGTATCTCCTTCCTGTCAGCCGAGTGGCCGGTTTTTGTATTGATGTGGAAAAAGTATTGATATGGGGATGTATGTATCTAGTCTAAACCTAGTATCTAGTCTCGTCGGGGGTTCCGACGAGATAGTGGTCGGTCAGGTCGTCAAAGGCTCTTGATGACTGTAGCTCGGTGGATCTAGGACTTGATCTCGACAAGGCTTGATTGTTGTGGCTTGATTCTACTTGTTGTTCCTTCTCCCTGGTCTGGGGCTGTGTATTTATACTATCGTGATTTTGTTGGTTCCTTTCTGGTTCTACCCATCGACAATCATATATAAATAAACTCAGATTGGTTATTATGTATGTTCATTTCATTTGGTTGTGATATATACTTTTGAAGAATATCTGATCAATCTTTTTTAAAACTTTAACCATCAACAACTTATAAAACTGTCTAGCTGGAGCCTCAGCGCTCCATGAGTTTCTTTGTGGGTTGCTTAACCGGGCAATTAGCTTGTCTGTTGTGGGTGTGTTAGCCTCTATGTGGGGTGTGGTTTTAGGGAGGCTTTGTCCCCCCCCCCCCCCCCTGTTGTTTGTTTTTTCTTTCTTCCTTCTTATTGAAATGAAATGCATTCCTCCTGCGTTTTTGAGAAAAAAAAAACAACTTCTAAAACAGTAGTTTGAAAACATATTTAATAAAAAAAATATGGCTAAAGTCACACCATAAAAATGTCAAACATCGTATATCTGTGACCAAATATAGGAAGTGTAGTGCAAGTGGTCTTTAAATAGCTGAACGCCTAGGCAAGACATGAACAAGTTCTATTGTATATGATGGAAGAAACTATACATATTAGGCATAAAAGGAACAAAGTTGACGGATATATGGGAACCTGTGAGGACGAATGCGAATGAGTAGTACTAACCTATATCAGTTTATCACACTTACAAGTCTCCTCCTCTCTAAGGGCTAGATGCAGGGCTGTATCTAAGAATTTGAGGCCCCAGTGCTAATCTATAATGATGCCTTCTACTTAGAAAAATACTATCGTGTTAAGCAAAAGAGTAAATCTCACTTTGGGTTATGTTCTTGATCAAAGTTTCATAATAGACCAGGCTAGTCCCACTTTTTCACTTAATGCAGGTATTTTAAAATTCGTTGCACGCCCAAAGCTTCTATGCTTTGCTTGATCCATGTCCCGGCCAATTATTGATTGATCTAACATACTCCTTCTCTAACTATGTACCACTACCAAACAAGCAAGAACTGTGTGCGACCAATGACGGCTAGAGTTATGCAGGAGAATACGAGATGAATGCATGGATGGCTGAGGAAGCTTATTACCAAACCGGCAATGGTTACAGGGTTTTGTTAAGTCTAAGAAAAATATTGCATCCTGATGCATTGTAAAATGGAAAGTTCAGTGCCTGAAACATGCGGTCATATTGTCATCATAAGCTATGGGTCTCTGAGGTGGCTGTAATCATCATCGAACACTTGTCAGAGCCAAGACCAAGATAGACAAGCCCATTCCAGCAATATCAGTGAAGGAGGAAGAGTGGAGCTTTAAAAAAAAATGGGATAGGAATGTCCTCAAACATATTAGCACACATTGGCTTAAATTAAACATAAAATTTTGGGGCCCCCAATTTTTTGGGCCCTGTGCGGTCGCCCACTCCATACGTGCTTATATATGCCATGGCTAGATGGTCCAAAATTACAAAATTTTCAAACTTGCCCGGGTGTAACTATGTCATGCGGTGTATGCAAGTTATATATGTGGATCCGCCCCCCTAAAGAGCTACTACTATTTGTCATGGCTTGTATAGCTTCATAAATTTGTTGTCAGCACCATGAGAATTAACATACAACAACATCATGCCGCCACACAAGAGAAATAATGCCTACTCGAATGCAAGATTCAGCTAATATGTATCATGTGTAAACTGTGACTAGGTCGCTGCAAAAGTTAACAATTTGAAGGCTTTATATTTTCTGAAAATTAAATTAGCCATCCCCAGGAGAGATCTGCAAAGTATTCAAGATAGATTTAAGATAAGAGAGATTCTACACATCACATGACAAGTGGGACCCCTTCGGCCATGTTGGGGCAGATAACGTTGGCTTTCAACGTGCCTTTGTCTGAGCTGAAAGTTTGGTCTATTTCTCGAATTTTCCCTACACTGAAAAATGTAGTTGAAGCTTCAGCATTCAAATCAGCAGAAGAAATCATACTGACCTATGAATACCCATCTGACCTGTATGCACCAATTCCACCAGTTGTACACTCGTACTGACAAAATGGAGTGCAGCAGAAAGAAAATAGTTGAAGCTTCAGTGTAAGTTATCATCAACAAAGGTGCAGAAGAAATCATACTTCAACAGTGAGTACTCATCTCACCTCTATCCACCATGCTTTACCTGTCATGGGAAGGGCAGCCAATCAGGTACATGGGAAGCAACTAACAAATTGCAAATGGCATCCTTATTACCAAGTTATCTTTAGGGTTTGTTTGGAGACAGCTCCTATAAAAAGCGTAAGAGAGCCACTTGGGGAAAATAAGGTTAAGAAATATCTTCTCCCTGCTGCCCAAACCGATCTATTGCTATTTCTCCAAATTAGTCCATAACATCACCAGTCCTATTAGAAAGAAAGAGTAAAGCAAAGTTGACATGACTTATCCCTAATATGAAGAACGAAAAGATTACAGACATGGTGAATGAATCATCTAAAATAGCATCACTGCATGTGACAATGCGTTGGAATTTCTATAGAAGTGCGAATTGGAAACAGAAATTTACAGAGGAAAAGATTGTCCCGGTGGCTAGAAACAACTAGTGAGATTGTAACATGCAGTTACAGAACAGCAGAGTAACCACAAACAGGGGCATGAATCATATTGCTAAATCCCAGAAACAATCCAGCCAATTGCGACTTCTAACTGAATGAGCCTGATGACTTCTTGGGACTCAAGAGGCACATTTTGGAAGGTCCTCTCCAGAGGATCCATAAGGTATAAATGATGACATAGTTTTATTCTTTTCTGCATTCCTTTGGTGCTTCTACAATTGTTACATCCACCAGGTGCAATTTCCAACGCAACAGTGAAATGCACGAGCTGGAGCACCTGTGGGGCATGCCATGTTTAACAGTTGACCCATCTAATCTCATGCCATCTTTATTGTCATTACGATACTATTGAAAGACATGGCATGTCACAACGTATTCTAGAGAACTTATCCTATTATTACTACAGAATAGTAGAAGCGATTGAAGCTCCAGAGTGTTTGCCAATTATATATCATAATATACTGATTTCTAAGAGTCGGCTTTGTAGACTGCTAAAAATATTAGAGATCTTTTGAAGAGTGATATGCAGATGACTCTTGGCTCTCTCAGCAGTTCATCAGGCTCAGTAGGATTGCACAGGACTATATGTGAAGTGGCATAATTGCGAAAGGGCGAATAGGGTGAGCTGCTAAGCATACATCCTGAAAGGCCTTTGAAAGAAATATAATTCATGGTTCAGCTCTGAATTTCTGCAAGGGAATGGCCATTTCTTCCCTAGCAGCAGGACGAGCAAATACTAAATACCATAGTAGGATAAGATACTGCTGTTAAAGAGAACGCAGAATTACGGGAGCAAAGTTCTTACCAAAAAGAACTTGAAATTATTTATGCAATGAACGACTGAATTTTTATGCTGGAAACTTTCATTTACTGTACTAGCAGAAGTGCTTTAAAAATGGAAAAGAACAAGTCAAATTTACCTTGTGAGGATTTAAATTTGCATACAAAAATCACGATTGGGTCACTCCCTAAAAAAGTTGATACTTTGCAGGGAGAAATTTTATGTATTCCCGATATTTCCCATTCTCTGAAAAGAGATATATCAACAAGGAAATGGTTGTAGCTTCAAGAAACATACCCATCTCGTCAATTTTGGACATATACTTTCCAGCCTTGGCAACCTCACCTTTATTGAGTAATATTCTGATGATATGATTTAATAGACGAGAGTCGGGAGCACAGCCACTCTTCTCCATTGATGAAAACAGATAGGTAGCCTCTTCGAATGACTCTTCTCTTATAAGATTTGTTATCATCATGCTGTAGGTATGTATAGTAGGCACCAACCCATATGTAGGGATATCAGCAAACAATTCCTTAGCTTCTTGTCTTCTTCCAACTTTGAACATTGCACCGATCACCATATTGAAAGTAATGATATCAAACTGTATGTTCATGGCAAACAATTTCTTCAACAGCCTGTTAGCTTCGTCGGTGCAATTATTTCTACAAAGTCCTCCAAGAACAGTACTGTATGTGCAAACGCTCACGGCTGTTCCACTTTCAATCATCTCATTGAACATTTTCATTGCAGCAATTGTCCTCCTAGCCTGAAATAACCCATGGAGTATGATGTTATATGAAACACTTGTAGGTGTGACTCTCTTGTGCAACATATCCCTGAATAGAGTCAACGCATCGTCAATCCTTCCATTTTTACAATAGCCGTTAACAAGTGTACTATATGTATAACCATCAGGTTCAAGACCAACAGACACCATAGCATCGAGTAGTCCAACAGCTTCCTTCATATTACCAACTAAGCAATATCCATCGACCAATGAATTGAGCGTGGCAAGATTAGGTCTCTGACCGGTATGTATAATCAAGTCCACAACATCTTTCCCTTCCGCTACCCTTCCTTCCTTGCATAGGTTGTTTATAATCGAGTTGAAGAACTTGACGTGAGGAGGAGGAATGCCATTGCTCAACATTTCAGAAATCAATTCCTTGGCTTTCACCAAATCACCACAATTACAATGACCCTGAATCAGGCAACTGTAAACAGCTGTGTCCGGTGGTACACCAATATCAGCCATGTGTTTGAATTTGTCTAGAGCATCATCCAACCTCCCCATTCTGCAAAAAGCTGATATCACAGCTACAAATGTGACTGAATCAGGGTTCACTCCTTGCTTTTGCATCTCTTCAAATATATGCATAGCCTTATCCATCATCCCACATCTAGCATATGCATTAATTAGTATGTTGAAAACAAGGTGGTCAGGTACGATGCCTTCATGTACCATCAAATTAAAGAGATTATTCATGTCAGCAAAGCAACCCTTAGTAGCATACCCATGAAGCAGGGTAGAGTAGGACACAATATTAGGTTTGGGGCCCTTCAGAACCATTGAATCAAAAATATCTTTTGCTTCTTTGATTCTATCGTGCTTACAGAGAGCATGGATGAAGGAGGTGCAATTGCCAACATTTGGTTTGATACCGGCACTTGACATTTGTTTGAACACTCTAACCGACTCCTTCCACATTCCCATAGTGGAATATCCATATATCAAGCTATTGTATGTCTCATTACCAGGTCGAACACCAGCATCAACCATCTGTTGTAGAACACTCTCAGCCTTGTCCATTGCCTTTGTCTTGCACAGCCCATTGATTAGCGAGCTATATGTTACCACATCCGGCAAAATGCCATGTTCTTTCATATCACGGAATAAGCCGTATGCTTTGTCCACCTCACCCTCCTTAGAGAAACCGTCGATGAGCGTGCTGTACGAAACCACATCCGGCCCCAGACCCGACTTGAGCAAGCGGCCGAAGATGGCAAAGCCTAGCTCAAGGCGGTGCATGTGGCGGTAGCAGTCGATGAGGATGTTGTAGGTGTGGATGGTGGGAGCAGCCTCGGGGCAGACCCGTCGGTCCATCCGCTTGAACAGCTCGACGGCGAGGGAGGTGCTATCCCTGCAGGCGGCGGAAGGCGGCGCGCGGGCGAGCGCGGAGAGGAGCTTGTTGATGGCGGGCCCGGGTGCGGGGTCGTCCCGGCGCAGCAATTCGTCAAACAGGTGGCGTGCGTCGTCGGGGTGGAGCGTCCCCGATCGCAAGCGCTCCAGGAACGCGGCGTAGGCAGGACGGATGGCGCGTGCTGGCGACGGCTTGGGCCTGGAGGTCGACGCGGTGGCAGCGGCGGAGGAGGAGGCTGCGGCGGCATCTACGAGGGTGGTGGAGATACGGGGGCGGCGCCGGCGTGACATTGCTCTCTTTTGTACAGCACTACAGCAGCAAGGAGTCTCGTATGCTCGTTCGTAGGACATACAATTTGGCCTCAAGTTGGGCCAGTTGGCAGGTGTGACTTGTGAGTGAGATAATTTTGTGCTCAGGAGCACAACTATTACCAGTGAACTCGATGTATGGCTGTCGACCAGGAGGAATTGGACATAGTGATTATGATCAGCATAGGAGAAATCGAAGTAAAATGAATCAGCAGAAAAAAAGGTGGGATCTGGATGCATTAGATACCCAACAAAAAAAAAACAATGGATAGGTAGAACAGCAATAGGTAGGTGAATCAATAGAAAATACATTGAATCAACAACGGAGCCGTAGTGCTGCAGATGGAAGATGTTAGTATCAGAATATGCTGGCAATTTACCATGGAGCTGGTTGTGGATGGATGCTTAAGGGCGAAGCGCTTTGGCTGTGCGGGCATGGTCGACTCCAACTTATGATTTGACTCTCTATGAAATCATGGAGAAGATGAATGGGAAAGGAAAAACGTTAATACAGAGTGGAGATAAGTTACGGAGAAAACGATGCTAAAGGGCGCAGGAGGAGGAGGCGCCTCTGTAGTGATGCGTGCGGCGAGAAGCGGTTCACATTCTCGAGGATGAAGCATCTAAGGATTTGGGCTAGACTGGTCATAGTGTTGTGGGAGGGAAAGACGGTATTAGGCTAGGCAGGATGTGGGGTAAAGATGGGTCAAGCATGTGTAGTTAAAATGGACTGGACCATGGTTAAACCTTTTTTGGGAAGTGAGGCTTGCAAACAAATATGTTTGATTGAAATCGAACAGTTTAGCTGAACTCAATGATGTGGCTGCACAAAATTGCTGCTTTATAGCAATTATTATAGTTAGTGGGTTATACTTATATAGAAAGAAAGGATCTGTAATGTGTATGAAAAGTCCATTACCCATGACATGTGGGTATACGTATTTACCCGTTAACCACATGTACATGATAAAAAGCAATAAAAATAACAATTTTTGCTACAGGACATCGTCACTTTACGGTTTTATGTGTAGGACACCGCATAAGTCAAATTTTAGAAAAACACACTCTGGAAACATGGTAATTTACTGGTGAACACTGCTCCCACTAATTTAATATTTTCGGTCAGATATGGGGAGAGAGAAGGCACATGTGCGTATGAAAAGACATAAAATCACACCATGCTGGCCTCTCGTGGACAGCTTCATGGACGGCTGACAACGTGGAGCAGGTGCATTTTGTAGGTGTTGTCATCCTCATCACAAATGGATGAGGTGTCAACATGCGTCTTGCAAAGGTCTGCACTGATGCAGTGTGACTCCAGAGAGGACATTCCAACCCATGCCATCTCGCCGGACATCGCCTCACACAATCCACGCGCAGCCCTGCCATGCCACGAACCGTTGAGTGTGCGATGGTGGCAGCGCATACCTAGGGGTAGTTGGATCACAAGCTCTCTCCGCCATTTCCTTCTCTTTTCACTGGCTAGATCTGGCCAACCAAGAAGGGACAGCCTCCTCCTCCGGCTACATTTGACCAACCGAGAAGGGGATTGAAGACATGGGGCTGCCTCATCTGCCATCATCCCAACACCAAAATCAGTGGAGAGGTGTAGCGATGGCGGCGCTATGGATCCTAGTGGCGTGTTGGACCTGGCGACAGCAGCGCTTCTCCTTCCATCGCCTTTCTTCTCATCTTGTTCCTGAGGATGTCACCATCGGCTAGGACCGGGGCCATAGAGAGTGCAACAGGATCGACGAGGAGAGGGGGTCAGGGTGGGTCAGGTGGAAAATACAAGGGGCATTTTTGTCTTTCCATGCACACATGTGCCTTCTCTTTCCCCTCATCTTGCCGGAAATATTAAATTAATAAGGTCCACTAGCAAATTAACATATTTTTATAGTGTGATACAAGAGGCATTCTGGACTGTGACGATGACTTCCTCCTCTTTCCTTGGTGACGCGTGAGACTCAGATCCCCAAATCCATTAATTATAGCGTTTTAACATGATTCATCACTTGTGTTTGCTTTGGTTCAAATTGGCTATAGATGTTTTGGCTTGAATTATTTGGATAGAGATTGTCAATATACGCTCTGTGTGTGAGGTGTTCGGTTCTGCTCCTAATCCAATTTGATCTTTCTTCCCACTTGAATCCTACATTTTGATGGGTGGATTTCTATAATTCTTTACTTGGTCTCACAATATACTGAAATATTCTTGTTGTTTTTCTTTAAATATATTGGCATTTCTTTCCTCTGATGATTAGTGATTAGTAGGTTACCCCTACCGTGCGGTTACCGTGGTAACCACGCTTACTCCCAGGGTATGGTAGGGGCAACCGGTGGTAGGGTTTGCCCGAATTTCATCTGAATTCAAATTTTAAAAAAAAAATCCAAAAAAATTATAGCAGGTAGTACTTGAATTGTGGATCACAATGATGAAGAAATTTTGTGAAAACAATGATTTTAACATCATTTTTGGAGTCAAACTGAGAAAGAAATATTAAAATGCAAAAATAATTGATGTATCATGCATGTCATGGACTATATATTTGTAATTGTGGACATTATATTATGGACGATATAATCTTTGTAGTTGTGGATATTGCATTTTTAATTGTTGTGACATGTGAGATTGTCGACATGTTTTTGTGTATACTAATTGTTTAACTATTAAAAGTATAACAAAGGTCATGTCGGATTTTCCTATATTTTCTGAATATGTCATTTTATCATGTTATAAATGCCTACTACATCTTCTTTCAATTATGCTTAATTTTTCGAAGCTTTTTCTTCATTTTTCCTTCAGCCTTTTTTTGGAACTACATACCGCTCTTACCGCGGCAAACCACGCAGTTACCACACTCATACCATGAGAAAACCGCCCGGTCCAGACATTTGAAATCAAAAATTTGAGGGTGAATTTCATGCGGTTTTGGACGGTTACCGTCAAACCGGGGGGTGGGGGCGGTAACCCCCCAAAATGGTAGGACGAACCCTAGTGATTAGCTTCGGTATACATTGCTCCATGATTAGTGATTACCTTCAGTATACATTACTCCTAATGCTTTTGTTGAACCAAAAAGGCATTCTTGGTATAAGAATGATATATTCATGGTTTGTAAAATATGTTAGTCTTGTCCCAAGTTTGAAATTACACACTTTTCAGGTAACAAAGTAGTGCATGTTACATGTCATTTGATCTTCTCCCACTACCCATTGTGCTGAATCCAAGCTGGGGGGCACCGTTGGTGATGATTACGCCCATGCTTGGATCTCCTCCCACTCTCCATTGTGCTGAATCCAAGCAGGCGACATCACTGGTAGTGATTAGATCCAAGCACAACCCACACAGGTGCCTACTTTCTTCTCATGAAATGCTGTATTGCTTCTCCAGTTATTGTTGTGTAGGTGAGAATATCTACTCTCTCTTATCCTTTATTATTGTTTTTCTTTTGAATGATCTTTTATGAGAGTTACTTCATCTTAAGGTCCTTCATACTTTGTTCATTTTTAACCTACTCAGGTTCATGCTATCTCCTAGAAGTTAATTGATTACAACAGTAAATTTTGAATGATGAACTGTGACTCGATTTCAACTGTAGTAGAAAATCACCAAAGATAATCAAAATGTCTGCCAAAAAGTTTAAATGATGAACTGTGTGAACTGGTACAAAATTATGTGAAAAACGCTGGATATTATGTGCAAAATTTCTATGAAAAAAATTGGCTATTTATTACCTACGACCATGTTATGTTTAAAAAAAAACCTTCACTAAACGATGCTAAGGTGTCATTTTCATATTTTATCTTTCACAGTAAATACCTTCACATTAGAAAATTGAAATAAGATAAGCTTGTGAGACCAATGAGTGTGCTTGGCTCTTTGGATATGACCAGACAACAATTCTTAGTGTTTTGAAATGTTATGTAAAGGAAATAGAGAAATATGATTACCTAAAATTGTTGTTTAAAAGCTTTTTATGATGATTTAAGCGAGGACAGTTTGGTTTTGTGAAATTTACTCTTAGAATAGTTAATTTGCTGCGATTTACAGGGCAGGTGTTGTGGTTTTATTTACATAGAATTTGCTTGGACAAGTTGTGTTTTGAGAAGTACACACATCAACGATCTTGCCTTGTAGATTGGTGGCCGATTCCTCTCCTGCTCTAGGCTCCAGCCATGGATAGTGCTCGATATTCAGACGATATTGGTTAAGTATAACACCTTTGACCAGTGAGAAGCAACTGGAAAAGTAATCGAATGAGCATTTAGTTCCTAAAAATGTAGTGTATAGTTGGAATTAGAAAGAGGAATCGACCTTATGGTTTATGTAGAGATATTGATGATTTTGTGAAAGAATGTCAGTGTCAACATTTAGTTCGAGAAAATGATGTATTGTATAGTTGGAATTACAAAGAGCAATCGCCAACCTCATGGTTCACGTAGAGATGTTGATGATTTTGTGAAAGAATATTAGTGTCAACATTTAGTTTGAGAAAATGGTGTATTGTATAGTTGGAATTACAAAGAGCAATCATTAACCTCATGATTCATGTAGAGATGTTGACGATTTTGAGAAAGAATTTTGGTGTTAACTATTTGTTCAATCAGATGATTAAATTTAAATTGTAAGTATTTTCACCTGAATGTTGTTTAGCGAACTTATTAGCTTCAAAATGTTTTTATCCACCGTTGTAACGCACGGCTACTCAACTATAAATTAACCAATGGAAATAAATTTGTTAACAGATCAGGCCGTTAAGAAATAAATTTGGCTATCTATGTAGGGTCGCCCGCTGGAGCATATCGTCATCGAGCCAACGGAGCAACCAACAAACTGCACAATCGCCCGCACGCTGGAGCACATCGCCATCGAGCCGTCGACCCAAGCCACCAAAGAGCTGCCCATATCGCTCGCAGTTTGTTAATACAGACCGTTCACTCTTCCTTTTCTTCTACGATTTGTTTTTTTTCCTCACCGTTGGTGCTGTAAATATGGACGATCTCTTTGTTTGTCAATTCGAATAACAAGCGAAAATCAAGCCCTGTAACTGATGATTTCTTATCACCGTTGGTGCTGAATTGAGTAGCCACCAGGTTCCTCAATTTTTTATTTCTGTTCCTTCTCTGGTATAATTATTGTTTGTGCTATATTAATATTTCTGTTATAACAAAATTACACCAAATGATTATTTAACATCATTTTATCCATCCTGATTTGAAATTGATGCATATTCTTTCCTATGATAACACATGGTTATCCAACCAGTAAAATAAAAGACGTGCAATTCACGAGTAAAAATAGACAGCGGATGTCTCCAATCTAAGGCTAACCGTGGATGCTAGGAATTTATACTACTGTAAAGTAAAAAGATCCAAACGGCTGCTCCTCATTGGCCACTGCTGCACGCCCGTGAGATGCCATTTCTCTTTACACAGCTGACAGCTCTACGTGCAAATCATGCTACACGCATGAGACGATCCCCTCTCTCTTCATTTATGCAACACTGTATTAAGCTAGTTTTAAAATTTCTTTTTTCTAAATTACTTATCCGATCTATAATTCAACTATATCGGTATATTAGTTGTAATTAAATATTTACAACAACATCTAATATTATTATATTTTGATGAAAAAATATATATGATTTAACTATTAAAATTTGGTGTTTGATGTGCAAGAAGCAAATATTTCAATTGAAATTCGACTATGTTGCATATTTTAATTTTTAATTTTATAATTTTTTAGACGTTTTATTCATTGGAACTCAAATGTTTTATATAGTGGTTACTAATGTTACAATCGGTATTTATAGTATGTTATATCTTTTTGAAACATTTAATCAAGTGATTAAATATTTTTATAGAAATTGCGAAACAATGCCCAATTTTTGGACAAATCGAGCCCCTAATTTGTAGTCACGTGACTAGGCCCCAAGCATGTTTTATCACGTGTAAAGAAATATTTCAAATATTTTGTTACTTGGTAAAAATATATTTCAACAAGAATTGTTTCAAACATTTCATCACTCGGTGAAAAATATTTAATCATTTGGTAAAAAATATTTCAAACAGACGTAACATCAAAGAAAAGCTGATTGCAACTTCAAGATCTACTCTATGTAACATATATACTTTCTTCGTTAGAATATAATCATGTAATAACTTATTATACAACTAATAAAATGGTGTAATCGGTCACATATCGAATAAATAATTTAAGAGAAAAAATTATTTGAAGCTTGTTAATTAAGTTGTTAAATAGGACCACGGTTGGTGTTGAGAAATAAGAGAGAGAAAAGAGAGATGCATTCTGGCAGCAGGTAGCACGCAAAGCACAGCGTGAGTCCCTCACCGATCGCTACCTCTACTCGCTTGGGGAGGGCCAGCGTCCTATCAGATGCCCGGGCGCAAGGCTTTTCGGTATTTTGCTTTATATTCAACTCTCTTTCTCACACGAGGTCCTCTCAAATCTCAAACACAAAATAGATACTCTAATAATAATAAATAAATTTGACCATCTAATTTATATTGGTTTCGATTAAAAAAAAGTCCACATTAGTTTCAGCTTTCTAATTATTAATTTAAAATTTTGGAATTAAATTATTAAGATACTAGATTAAGAGTCTAACTTGGATAACTCCATATTCATAAATTCCTAGTTTGGGAATTATTAAATCAAAATGCTAAATTTTGGGGTTCCAAACCAAATATAACTTTATATTTATTAAGTTTGAATTTATAAGTTATTTTATCAAGAAAAAGAAACTAAGACTCCGTGACAAGTACAGTATAACGTTGTATTTATTAATTATAACTTTAGGAATTATGAAACTAAAACAATAGAAAATAATAAAGTTAAGAAAATAGAAACTTTATGTATATAATAGAAATAGAACATGCGAATGCACGGATTACATGTGATTGCACTCATTACCGACTAGTGTTTTTAATTCATAATAGTTTGCAACATTGCAAAATTCTAGTGAACAATTTTTTATCCTGATTTAGTCATAGTTTATTTATATTTTTTTTGTGATTACGGGAAAAATTCACATAGAGACAAATGCCAACGACAAATTCATGACCGCAATAGATATTAAAAGCGCATTTGCGTGTATTTGTCTCTTAGGTGGGGAGTTATGCATGCAGGACTTCACTGTAATATCTTTGGTGCTTCTTTTACTCATAGTTTATTTTAGCACCATATTATATTGTATAATATTGTCGGCTAACGGATGCCGAGAGAGAGGATCTAGACAAAACCCCTTTAAGATTCGGCTAGGCGGAGCTGTTTCCTGAGCCTACCTGAAGTATGGCAAGAACGGATACGAGGACTTATATAGATTCAAGCCGTACGGTGGCGTAATAAACTACTCCTGTATGATGTGTTTTTGCTTAGAGTAATGCTTGTGAATCAACTCAGTTTGGTCCCCCCTCTTGGCATTGGCCCCACCCTTATAAAACATGGGTAGTACCACGGTAGCCGAACTAAAGAGGTGGGCCCGGAAGATTTCCTATAGACTTATCCCGTTACAGCTAGGCTAAGATAGGGTATAAAATAGGCACACCCTGCTCGGCGTGCTGAACAATGTTGGTCTCCCCTTTTCAATGGGCCTCGCGTCCTCCCAAGTAGGGCCCTTATGGCGCAGGTCCGAGAGGAGGCCGCGGCAGCTTGCCACGTGCACCTAGTTGGCAATCACCCTCACGTGGGAGAGCCCTTGGTGAAGAAATCCATAGTCATCATTGCAGTCCATAATCCCATTTGACAGTGCCTATTCGGTGTAGGCAAAAAGGTGGGTAAAGTGATGTGGGTTGTCAAGGGTCGTGTCACCCGACAGCCCATGCCCTTCTATCATCTGATACTATGCCCTGACTGACAGGCAACATGATCTGACAACTACCACGTCACGCGTGCTAACGGTTAGATTTCCATCACATCGCCCCTCCTTAGAGAGCAGCGTAGAGGACAAGGAGTGGTTGCCAGTGTTTACCATACTGTTTTTTTTTTGGGGGGGGGGGTAAATTTCAAATCTCATGGTAAGGTCGCGTGGTAACCGCACGGTAAGCCGTGGTACGTTGAAGTTAAACAAATTGTGAAAAAAATTGTAAAACGTAGTAAAAATTCTAAAAAAATATAGAAATTTCAGGAAAAAATTATGGATATCTCTAGAAAAACAATGTAATATTGCATAATTTTTTTACATAACCCTTGCTATCTTTCTACACTTAAATAAAGCAGAAATTATATCCTAACCCATATCTTATTTTTTAAATTTCGATGGAGCTCCAAAATATAAAGTAAACTTCGCTATTTTCATAAATTTTCTTCACTACAATGATCCATAATTCAAGTACTACATACTAGAATTTTTTGGATTTTTTTATTTTTTTTAAAATTAAATTCGGATGAAATTTATTTAAACCAAACCGCCGGTAACCGATACCGTACCCCGGAGGTTTGGGCGGTAACCGCGTGGTTACCGGCGGTTTGGCACACCCTGGTCTCATCTCATTAAATGCGGTGGTAGCCGTTTGGTTCCCGAACTCTACCTCGTAGACCCACGTGGCCTGCGGGTGCTCAAGAGCACCACCCGGACCTCGAGTATGACTCAGTGGGGCCTATGTGGCGTCCGGGGTCTCGGAGGCGTCGCTTGGCCCTCGAGCACCGCCCCGCCGTCCCAGATGGCTGGACGCAGTTTGGTCCCCAAGCACGGACCTATGGGCCCTCGTGGCCCGTAGGTGCTCGGGGACACCGCCCGGCCCCCGAGCATGGACCTGTAGGATCTCTGGCCCACGGTTGCTCGGGGACGTCGTCCTTGGGACCGCCCTTCGAGGGCGATCCTAGCCAATGGCTTGCACTTGCCCCCAGGCAACTTGCTCGGGACCTCGAATGGTGTTTCTTAGGTTAGCAGCCGCTCGAACTTCATCGCAGCTCAGTGCCCTCATCATACTCCAACTTCCTCCAAAGCGCGGGAGGAGTGCTCGGGCCCCAAGATGGGCCTAGGCCGTCTCCCGTGCTCCCCACCAGTGACATGGCGTTGAGCTATCCCGTGCCCACCACATGGGGGACCTTGGTTCGCACATCACTGACAGATATTTTTAGCACCACATTATATTGTATTAACTTAAAACAAATAAATTTATCAAATATAAATGATGGTAGAATAACAATTACATTTGGTAATTAAATATAGAGTAAATTACACTTTGCACCAGGTAAAGTGTATTTTGTTTCATTTTACATTGGGTTTAGTACATATTCTCACTTTGTACCGGGATATATCAAAATAAGTTTCACTTTGCACTAGATTGTGTCATATAATTGAACGAAAATCTTATGAAATACGAGTAAAACTTATAAAACTTTTTAAATTTAGACCATGGTTCTAAAAGTTTCATTTAGATTTTATAAAATTTGATGAAATTTCTAAAGATTTGGTGATGTATCCGGGTGTTAAATGAATCTTATTTTGATATACCCTGGTACAAAGTGAAAATATATACTAACACAGTGCAAAATAAAACAAGATACAATACAAGGTATAATTTACTCTTAAACATATGATTTTGATATAAAATCTATAAAAGACCACAATTTTTGTGTTTGCGTACATCTTACTAAACAACAGCTCCTCTCTCTTTTCTTTGAGGGACACAAAACACCAAGAGAGATAATCAGCTCGATATATCAGTTAATTACCCGTGGACTGGATCCTTGTATGCACACGCTTATTTTGTTGTTTCCTGACTTCTTTCTTTTGGGATAATGATGTTCTTTGGGTCCTACCTATCGATATACCATGTGTTAAGTTATTATGTACTATGTTCGATTGATTTGGAGGTGATAATGCAAGCGAACTTTAAAACGTCGGATCTCTATTCAGACACGAACAAGTTCAACATGTTGCATATGTTCCAGGGAACTTACAATTAATAATTAATTAATAGGCATCACAAGTAAACGCCGGATATCTGAGTTCCTCGCTCGAGTTTATTTGGCACTGCTTGTAGCTTTATACATTTGGTGTCAGCACCATGAGAATTACCAAACAGCAGCATTGAGTCGCCACAAAATGAATGCCCAGTCCAATGAAAGATTCTGAGGCCAATGTGTATGAACTGTGAGTAGCTCGCTGCAGAGTTTTTACTGTTACTAATTTAATTTTTTTTAATTTATAAAATTAATTTTTAATTTTTTTTAAAATACCCTCTTGCCGCCGTGGCCCAGGACGGCGAATGGCCTGGCCGTCAGGGGGGCGAACAGCGTGGACCGCCGTTAGCCGGCGGGGCCACGTGGCGTTGCCACCCTGGGGGATGGCGGCGAATGTTTCCAGGGGGCCGAATGCAAAAATGAATTCACCGCCGTCCCCCAGGGCGGCGAATGCATTTTAGTGAACGGACCGTCCGCACAGGGATCGGATCGTCCGAATCCCCGGATTCGACCATTGCCCGCCGGATTGGACCGTCCGCTTAGGTATCGGACCGTCCGAATCCCCCGATCGGACCGTTGCCCCTCAAATCGGACTGACCATTGCCCAAGATCGGACCATCCGCCCAGGGATCGGACCATCCGAATACACACGATCGGACCGTTGATCGGACTGACTGTTGCCCCAGATCGGACCGGCCGTCTAGGGATCGGACCGTCCGAATACCCCCGTCGGACCGTTGCCCCCTCTCGATCGGACCATTGCCCAGCCCAGGCCTCGGCCCCTTGGAGCCATTTGCAAATTACCAAATTTGAAAATTTTCTTGCTAATTTTTAACCCCAAAAATTTTGAAAATTTATTTCTCAAAATTAGATTCTTAAATTCTATTTATTGTGCCATTGCATTTATTGGGTCGATGTTAAAAAAAAAACCAAATATCATAGATTGTAAAATCGTATGGATCATTTTTTCAAGTTTATTTTCGGTAATACTTAATTAATGACATGGTAATAGACCAGTCCGTTTTACGTGAGGTGCTTAGGACCCCCCAGGCGAACAGAATATTAGGGCCTATGAATTTTTTCCCAAATTTTTGCGCAATGTACGTACTGAATGATTTTTAATTCGACATTGGGAGACGATATATTATATTATTCATGATCCACTCGGTCGATACCTAACGCAGTGCACGTACAATAGCGTAGTGATATTAGCTAGATGCGAGCCGTTCACATTACGGTATGATGAATACGACACCCATAGTACGAAATACAACAACGGATACAACTTGTGAGCAGTACAATGTATCCGCTTGTTCTAGTCACCGGTTCCTAGAAAAGCGAGTGATTCGTTCATGGTACGATCTAGACATGCTGTAATCGGCTGGTGATTCTGGTTGCATGTTCCAGTGCCGTGATAGATCTGGCGGCGTGAAATTGTCAATCCATTGTCTGAATTGACACCTCCTTGGAAGATCCTGTGGGACGAGTTTGATTAGTAAATTCGTCACGTTTGGTGAAGATAAACTATCTGCAGGAAGTAAGGTGCGGCTTGAAATTACATCGATATCGTCGTCAAGAATGTTTGGACAAACAAAGCTTCTGCGTCGCAGAGTTCCTGGCCTTCTCGACCTGACGACCTGGCAACGATCACCATAAGCGCACGTTGGACGGTCCTCCCATCGCGGTAGTCCGAGAGGTCGATTTCTCCAGTCTGCCCCTTCTAGCTCTAGACGTTGTTCGTGCTCCGCCCTCCTGGCCATGTATTGCGCCATGCTTTTGTCTAACGGGAGGTAGTCATATTTCGGGTTGTCGTTGTCAATCCACTCGATGAAGCCGCAATATCTTCCCTCGGTCTGTTAAGGTAAATGTCCTGGTGTAAGAGTCGTGGGCATAAAAACGAATATGACAAAGACTTGACTGAAACACGTACCTGGGGACTCCGGTGCACGCACTCGAAGTATCTCCAGCAGTAAGTCTCTTCCTGATGAGATACGCGTAGCCGGCAACGGTCACCACAAAGGCATATCGAGCATTCAGCCCAAGGTGGCAGTACCAAAGCGAAACCTAAATATCGCCAGTTCCAATCCTCCACGAAAAGAGGTGTAGGAGGCATTGTTCGATGCTGCTACAAGAAGAAAAGGAAATTAGTGAGGCAGGTAGTGGTCGTAGTTCATAAACGGTGCAAAGTTTCCCCGAGGGGCTGGGTGAAGGCCCTCTGCTACTATGATGGGCTTTTATATAGGTTGTCGTGCGTCTATATCCCTATGAGACGTACAGATCAAAATATAAGGGGCATGCATATGCAAAAAGCGGTTGAAGTGGCTGACCATGTATTCAGAATGCCCGTGACGACACATGACTAAAGCGACGCGCAGAGAGCTCGTTTGTCGCAATGTGGCGCACGCGGGGCCTATATTATGCAAGTAAAGGTGGTCCGTACCCACGCATAATATGCGCCAAAAATGGTTAGTCCTTTTAAAATGGTACAAACAGGACGGAGTACCGTTGTAAATATTTGTAAAAGGTCAGATCTAAAGGGTGGGATCGAGCCTAGAGGGGGTAAATATTTGTGCACTAGTATTTGAACTCTAGGATTCAAAGCGACAACCCTCTTAATATTTTCCTATTGTCGAAGATAAAATGACAATTACATTTTACCAACACAACAAGTTATGCGAGACCTATAAATAAATAAATACAACAATAACCCCTAGTCCGTACGCCTCCTCGTCCTCCTAGGCTGCGCTCGCACGTGCCCGCGCGAGTACGTCAGGCGGTCCGCCGCTACCCCACGGGTGGCTCGGACCGCCTGAGCAGTAGGGAAAGCACCGGCGTCGTGCGGCTATGTGTCCGGTGCACCTCCGAGCTGTGACGACCCGATCACGTCCTGCTCCGGAACGAGGTCGTCCTCGGTAGAGATCCAGGTGCTCTGGGCAGATCCCCGCCCAGTGTCCCCCAGGTGGTGGTGAGATTCGCCGCGTGTGGCTGGTAAAGAAAAGTTCGCGTTAGCCGAATAAAAAGTGCAGTTAGTTATGGAGAATATGTTCGAATATGACGTACCTGATAAACCTCGCCCGATCGTGGAGCCTGCCATCCTCGATCCTCCAGCGGTACCGAAAGGACCTGCTCCCCACGACATACTGGCCCCTGCAGAACCCGCCGCTCCTGCCGATGTCCCTTGACCATGGGGACCTTACATATGTATCTGCATCAGCGAGGCTGTATCGGAATGGCGACAAGTCAGAGCACGGACGACCAAGCGCATCGTGTTGCGCATCTGGTGGAACGAGGACGCCTGCTCCTGCTCCGTGAGAGGGATGCCAGCCTCGAGGCGCTGGCATAGTAGGGCGAGCTCCGTGTCGACCTGCCTAGCATCGTCCGCCTGTTCAGCAGGACATGCGTGGTTAGTTGCACGTTAAGTATCGTTGAAAATAGTATGAAAACTATTGACTCACTGCGCGGAAGTAGTCCTGGTCACGGTGTGTCGGGTATGTGTCTCGCACCCCCGCGACGTGCGCCTATGGAGCCCCGAGAGTGAACGTCACCCGTAGTCTGGTACGGGGCTGGTACCAGGAAAGGTACTCCTCGTACCTGTCGGCTGTGTGGGGGTGGATCTCCGTGAAGACGTCCTCCGTGGCTATGAGCCAGTCGTTGATGTACTCGATGACGGTGGGTCTCCACAACCTACCGGCGGCTTGGCCACGACGATTTAACCTGCATAGCACAACCGGTGACACAATGCATAATAATATGGAATATTCATTTCCACACATACCTGTGAACGTGTTGCGGTACGGCCTGGAGTTGTGGTTGGCCGAGGTCTGGCGCATACCGAATTGCCGCATCACACGCTGCGGGCAGTGTGGTTCGACAGAAATGTCGAACAACATCGGCGTCATCGTCAGCCAGTACGCCTGGTCCCTGCTGCAGAGGGACGACAGCCCAAGCGGCGCACGCGCCGTCACCGCCTCGGTGCTGTATGGCTCCCAGACAACGTCGTCGTCCGTGATCCTGTCGAACTCCATGACGAAGTCTGGGTACGACTTCTGCACCTGCACGTGAGCGTACCGACGCTACAAACAGGTAAAGAGTTCTCGTTAGTCCAAGTAACATAAAAAACCGAGACGGTTCTAACACCGAACATACCTCACGACGACACCACACCGTTCCCATCGTCAGATAGTCCTCCGGTGGGACACCCATGTACAGGCTCGTCTCGTACAGACTGTGGTCCACCACGGGGCGGCCGATCGCGAACCGCTTTGCCACCCAGAGCTGTAGGAGGAGTGGACAACTCGTGAAAACTGCTTCTGGGTCGGTCTTCCTACAGCCGTCGCACAGACCCCTGTACGTGGCGGTAAGGACTGCCGATCCCCAACTGTATTGGGGAACAGCACCGTCCTCGGCGTCGGCTATCTCCCTCACGTAAGGGATCAAGCCCTTGTCGACTGCGTGGCCGTGCGAGTTGGTGAACATCACCCACCCGAACAGCCACAATAGGTACGCCTCCAGGCTCCTCTGCAGTGAGTACGCGTCGCCCTCCGGGTCTAGCTGATCAGACTGCAGTAACATATAAGGAAGTTGACACTGTAATTCTAGTACGGACTGAAGGACGAACATAAAACAACAAGAAAACATTCTTACCGTGTAGCTCAGTACCCAAGCCTGAGGAGGGCCCGCATGCCTGTACGAGGAGATCTCGCCGACGAGGGAAAGCCCTGGAGCACGGTGAACCGGGGCGAACCGCTGCAGGATGTCCTCTTGCCACGTCTGGAGCCCGTCAACTGGGCCCACCGGATCGCCGGCTAGAGGCAGCCCAAGGAAGAGGCTGACGTCCTGCAGCGTGGGGGCCATCTCACCGCATGGGAGGTGGAAGGTGTGCGTCTCCGGTCTCCACCAGTCCACAAGAGCTGTGATCAGCGACCGGTCGATACCCCACTTCTTCGCCGGGTCATTCGAGTCCACTGCGGCTGCTACCAACCTACATAGCGGCAGAAGGCCTGCCTCCCGCAACCTGACAGTCAAAACAAAGCAAGTTAGCAAGTTTACATATACAGCTTCATAGTACAACGTTCGTACGTACCTAGTCGTGAACCGAGAGTCCATGGGAAGAAGTCGCCTAGAAGGTCAAGGACGTAAGGTACTGAGCTGAAGGTTCTGCACCGCCGAGAGAAACGACTGATGGGTCTGATCGGTGGCGTGATCCAGCAGCTGAGACGTCTAGTAGTCCATACCTGCAAGAAAAAAGAAGCGGAACGGATTAGCTCAAATAAACATAGTGCATTACAGTCAGAAAATTAACAGACAGCAAAGTACCTTTAAAAAGCCAGTGGCTATACTACACAACATAACCCGAACGTGCACGAGGACGCCTGCGATGACGCTACCTATCAGTGGTGTCTTCCCCAGTTGGCCGCCTTCCGTCGGCGCCTGATCCTTCCATAGGAACTTCCGCTCCACTTGGGGCCTCGGCGTCTTTCGTGCACTTCTTGTAGATATGTCCATCGTCTCCACACCTACTGTAACGTTTAGCGCTAACGCCGGCCTCGGATTCGTCCATATCATTACGAATCCTCCATGTCCGACGGCGGCCTGCCTTGTTCCTTGCCTTCGTTGGGTCAAGGATGAAATAAACTGGACTTGTGTCTTCAGTGAAAGTGCCGACGATGCCGAAACCAAAAATCTCGGTACTCCATGTATGCATGATTGCTTCCTTTTTAAAGTACGGAGACATATATTGGCATTCATCAATGCCGCACTCCCCGCAAGCGGTGATGACATGAGAACAGGGCTTGTGGTACAAGCTTGGTTTCCGGCAGGAACACTTGCATGTCCCATCTTTCTTTAGGACACACTCTTGCACAGGTTTCCTTGCGAATATGCCACGCCTAGACCTGTCGGCACACAATATCTCAAATCTATGCTCTCGGGTGTCCTACACTCGGACTCGGTGCTCTCTTGCCTTCTTGCATTTCTGTTACCTTCTTGCATTTCTCCTCAAGGTACTTTGTCATTTTTGTGCCGAACCAAAGGTTTCCATCGGCCATAGATGGGCCATTCTGTCTGCACCTGTCGTGGAAGTACGTCTGTGTTCCATGTAGGATGAACTCCACAATGGCAACAAAGGGGAGTTGCCTCACACCACGTATGACCCAGTTGTAGATCTCTGCAAGGTTCGTTGTCGTTATGCCGTATCTTGCTTCACCTTCATCGTACATCAATGCCCATTTCTCCTTCGGCTCGTGCTCGATCCACTGCGAAAATCTGCTAACCGAGGAACCGAACCTCTTTCTGAATGTACCGTCATCGGTGGGAAGTGCACCTAGAGCTTCAGGGCCGTCAACACCTCTAGCTGCGGGTCTTGCAGAACTCTCGCCTCTATGTTTGGCTGTCAGCTCATCAAGTCTCCTCCACAGCTCATTGAACTTCTTCTGTTGATTCTGGACGCACAAACGTTTGAACATGGCCATCAGCTCCTTGTTTCTGAACTGCTTATAAAAGTTTGCGCCCATATGACGCATGCACCATCTGCTCTTTACATCTTCCCATACCGGAGGGTATCCCTTGTCTGTGCAGCCGTTTCGCAGCTCCTCAATTGCATGCAGCATCCCTGCATGACGGTCATATATGAGACATACATCTGGCCTCATCCCCACCACCTTTTCCTTAACCTCATCCCAAGCACCTTTTCCTTAACCAGCTTTAGAAACCAGTACCAACTCTCTGTGTTCTCACTCTCGACGAAGGCAAAGGCCACGGGCAACACTTGGTTGTTCCCATCTACTTCGATTGCCGTTAACATTTGCCCTCTGTATTTTCTAGTTAGGAACGTGCCGTCGATGCAGAGAATGGGACTGCAATGAAGAAATGCAAACATGCACGCCTGCAGAGAGGAAGACCCACTGAAGGACGCTCTACCCAGGATTTGCTAACGATGGGAAAGTTTTGATTTCAGAGTAGCTGCCAGGATTCCTCGCACAGATGGTTTCCAGTAGGCGAGGCAAATTATTGTACGAAGCTTCAAAACTGCCGAATCTTCTTTCAATTATCTTCTGTTTGGCCCTCCATGCCTTGACATATGTAATGGTGTACTTGTACTTCTCCTCGATGCGTCTGATAATTGCTTTGGGCTCGAATCGGAGGTTCTCCACAACAGCATAATACAGCTCTGAAGTGATGAATGCAGATGATATGTTCCTGTGGTACTTCTAAACACCCGGAAGATGGCAGTTGTGCTCCGTCACGATTGACACGGACCGATAGTCGTCATATTTCTTCCTGGATGCGTACATCCTCCATGGACATCCATCGCTTGAACTTGCACACTTTACTTTGTACACTAATCTAGTGGACTTTGATACCCAGAACTCCCTCCCAAGTGACATCGCCCACATCTTCACAGTCTCTGTCAACTGTACTTTTTCGACGTATTTAGCACCTTGCACCACTTCATTCTGCCGATACTCTCATGGCACGGTGTGCCCCTCTGAGACAACGAGTCCGGAGAAGTCATCGTTGTCCTATTCTGCCGGGTAATCATCGTCCTCCGAAGAATCATCATCCTCCACACGCTCAGGTTCTGAGTCTTCAATTTTCATCTCCTGTACTAGACCTGAGTGTCTCTCCCCTACATCTACAAACCCCCCGGTCCCATGTCTTCTTGGCCTCCTTCCTCTCCGGCACCCTCGTATTCTGCCTCATTTTGATCCCCTGTTTCATCGGGCCCTTCCGCTGTACTTGGACCAGCCTGATGAATGCTGACCCTGTCATGCACTACCACTAGGATGCTAGGTGCCCATCCTCGCTGCAGTGCACTCTCCACAAAAAATACCTAGCTGGCCATCGAATCTATTGGCATCAATTCCCACCAAAAACCTTCCACAGCCTAGCTAACCAGTGCATACACCGTAATTGCATTTACTTGAGGATCTACTCCAAATCCCCTCATTAACCAATTGTAAACTCCAGGAAAACTTCTCTCAGCTGGAGCTATAATTCCCTTTTGTGCTATGTTGAACTCCGATAAATCTACCCCATATTGTCCTTCTCTGATATTTCCTTCACCGTGATATATCGCGAATGCAACTCTATTTACCATTTCTGTTGACAAAAAAGATTTTTACTACAGTTATTAATTTGTACTAATCAATATTCGTTTCATAAAAAGGCTATAGGTATGAGTCAAACCATTACTGTTTCTACATTTTACAAACTAATCCAGCGGCGCTAATAAAGTTATACGCTAGGTTTATCTAACGTGTCGAAATGACGTATACCAACGATGGCCATGGCGGAGTATATTTATTTCTAAAATATCTACAATTTACTACCTGTCTGCTATGTTCTTCTAGTACGGTCAAATAAATTTAACACTAACGATGATTATGCCAAACCGCTAATATTTTCATACTATGTCGGGTATTACACTACGCGTCTAGTACTAATTAACACTTATCTAAAGAATTGATTACATGACGGAGGGAGAGCAAAAAATACTTGGGTTCGGCTTAAAAATCCACGAGGGCTTCGCCGCTATATTGCTCCTCCTTTGCCTCAGCTCTATCGGACGAACGCTGGAGACGGAAGGAGGATATGACACGCAGGCGAGTGCGCGAAGGGATTTTATAGGGGAGGGCTAAAAACCGCCCTCCCCCAGGGTAGCGAATGGCTAAAAACCGCCCTCCCCCAGGGCGGCGAATGCAAATTTGCATTCTGCCCCCCTACAGTTTTGCCGGCCTCATGGGGGGCCTGTGAGGCATTCGCCGCCCTAGGCCACGGCGGCAAGCCCACGTGGCCCCTCGGCTAACGGCGGCCCACGCCGTTAGCCCCCCCTGACGGCCAGGCCTGGTGAGCCGTCACGGCCTGGTGACGCCGCCGTGGGCCCCGGCCATTTGCCGCCCTGGGCCACGGCGGTAAGAGGGTATTTCTGCAAAAAAAAAAAAGAAAATTAAAAATTAGTTTTGTAAATTAAAAAAAAATAAATTAGTAACAGTAAAAAGTCCTCGCTGCAGCCTTGATAATTTGAAAGGAATAATGCTATGTCTTCCTAAAAGTTAGCCGATACCTAGGAGAGATCTGCAAAGTATTCTTCTCATCATGTGACTAGTTTGATCCATTCGTCCACTTTGTCTGAGGTGAAAGCTCGCTCCTTGCTCGTATTTTCCCTACACTGAAAAATGTAGTTGAAGCTTCAGCATTCTCATCAGTAGAACTGCAGAAGAAATCATACTGAAATATGAATACCCATCTGACTTGTATGCACCAAGTTCAACCAATCGTACTGATGAACCAGAAACAAAGTAGTTGAAGGTCCAATGTAATAACTTCTCATGAAAAAGGTGCAGAAGAAATCATACTGCAATAGTTGGGTACTCATCTCACCTTTATGCACCTGCTTCACCTGTCATTGGAAGGGCAGCAAATCAGGTGCATGGGAAGCAACTAATAAATTGCAAATGGCATACTAGGAAATGAAGAAAGAAGCTTTAACAAGTATCTTCTGTCTGCTGCAGGGTTCTTTCCTCCTATCTCCCTGCTGCCCAAACCGATCTACTGCTGTTTCTCGAAATCAGTCCATAACATCACCAGTCCTATTGGAAAGAAAGAGTAAACTAAAGATTGGCATGAACTCTCACAAATCTGAAGAACGAAAAGAATACAGACATGGTGTATGAATTAATGAAAACACCATCAATAGTTCCATATAGAAGTGTAAAGTGGAAACAGAGTTTTACAGAGGAAAAGATTGTTCCAGTGGCTAGAAAGAACTACTGAGATTCTAACATGCAGTTACAGAAGGCCAGAGTAACCACCAACAGGGACATGAATTGGAACTACTTCCTGGATGACCCTGACAACTCCTTAGGACTGAAGAGGCACATTTTGGAAGGTCCTCTCCAGAGGATTCAAAAGGCATAAATGATGATATGGTTTTACTCTTTTCTGCATTCCTTTGGTGCTACTACAATTACTGCATCCCACCAGGAGCAATTTCCAGTTCAACGGTGAAATGCACGAGCTGGAGCACCTGTGGGGCATGCCAAATTGACCTATTTAATCTTATGCCACCTTTACTATCATTATGATAGTAATGAAAGGCATGTCATGTCAACAAACAACATATTATACAGAACTTATCCTATTATTACTATTACAGAACAGCAGAAGTGATCAGAGCTCCAATGTGTTTCCCAATTATACATAATAATATAGTGATTTGGTTGATTTGACTATGCAGACTGCTAAAAATTTACAGATCTCGAAAACTGGTAAGAAGTTCCAAGCATGTACCACAGATGTCATAAAAATCAAACTACACTTCGGCACCATGGCTCTCTAAGCAGTTCATCAGGCACAAGACTGTGCGGCAGCCAGCAAATTGCATTACAGCTAAAGAATGAATATTGTGAGCTGCTAAGTGTATGTACATCCTGCAAGGCCTTTGAAAGAGAACTATAATACATGGTTCAGCACTTCAGCTCTGAATTTCTGCAAGGGAATGACCATTTCTTCCCTTGCAGCAGGATGAATATATGCTAAATACCATAGTAGGTCAAAATACTGCTGTTAAAGAGTATGCAAAATTACACGGGTCAAGTTTTTTACCAAAAGGAACTCAATAATAATAACGAATGGAAGTGGAAATAATATATTTAATTGATAACTCCTAGTTTTTTCCTAAACCCAGTGAAATAGTTCTTGCAAGAAGAAACCAGCCTGATTGAGATGCAAAACGATCGTGTCCCGCAAAAGCAAATTGTTGCTAGAAGAGCAGAAGTCTGACACTTCCATTTTCCTTTTTGCAGTTTTCTTCTGATCTGGTGCTTCTATGTATTTCTTCTTCTTCCTGGCAGCTTATTCCTTACTAATTTAGTCTATGGAACAGCCAACAGGAGGCATTATTATCATTATTAAAAGTTTATGTCCATTCATAGACAAAAAAAAAAAAGCAAACCTACCTCAGGGTCTCTCTCTTTTGTTGAATATGTTTGACAAATTTGTTCAGCTTTACGGGCCTTTAGATAATTCCGAGTCTGCTCCTTTGATTACTATCTTTTCCATCACAAGTCATCATGTTCAGAAATACAACCATTTGTTTTGCACTTCGTTGTCTAGCTTTCTTAATTCTAAAAAAAGTTCACTGAATAATTCACACAAACACAAGCATAACATCAATGACAACAAGAAGAAGTTTCCTAGAAAAACAAGAACAAAAGAATCAAGAGCTGACTTTTTGTAGGCAAGTTATTTTTCTTTCTGTGGGAGCAGAAGAAACTCAAGAGTACCACATGATGATGTAATTTCAGATACAGCAATGTATTAATCGTGCCATGCAGCCCAAAGAAACTGATACTTTGCAGGGAGCAATTTTATGTGCTCCCGGTGTTTACCTTCCCTTGAGAATAGAGAGAGAAGTAATGAAATAGTTCGAGCTTCAAGAGCAAGGTTATTCTCATCAATTTTAGACAGATAATTACTAGCCTTGGCAATCTCAGCTTTACTGAGTAACATTCTGATGATCTGATTTAACAGACGAGAGTTGGGAGCACAGCCACTCTTCTCCATTGATGAAAACAGATTGGTAGCCTCTTCGAATGACTCTTCTCTTATAAGATTTGTTATCATCATGCTGTAGGTCCGTATAGTAGGCACCAACCGATATGTAGGGATATAAGCAAACAATTCCTTAGCTTCTTGTCTTCTTCCAACTTTGAACATTGCACTGATCACCATATTGAAAGTAATGATATCAAACTGTATGTTCATGCCAAACAATTTCTTCAACAGCCTGTTAGCTTCGTCGATGCACTTATTTCTGCAAAGTCCTCCAAGAACAGTACCGTATGTGCGAACGCTCACGGCCGTTCCACTTTCAATCATCTCATTGAACATTTTCATTGCAGCAATTGTCCTCCTAGCCTGAAATAACCCATGGAGTATGATGTTATATGAAAATGAAACACTTGCAGGTGTGACTCTCTTGTGCAACATATCCCTGAATAAAGTCAGCGCATCGTCAATCCTTCCATTTTTACAATAGCCGTTAACAAGTGTACTATATGTATAACCATCAGGTTCAAGACCAACAGACACCATATCATCGAGTAATCCAACAGCTTCCTTCATATTACCAACTAAGCAATATCCATCAACCAATGAATTGAATGTGACAAGATTAGGCCTCTGACCGGTATGTATAATCAAGTCCACGATATCTTTCCCTTCCACTACCTTTCCTTCTTTGCATAGGTTGTTTATTATCGAAGTGAAGAACTTGATGCAAGGAGGAGGAAAACCCTTGTTCATCATTTCAGAAATCAATTCCTTGGCTTTCACTAAATCACCATGATTACAATGACCCTGAATCAGACAACCGTAAACAGCTGTGTCCGGTGCTACACCAATATCAGCCATTTGTTTGAATTTGTCTAGAGCATCATCCAACCTCCCCATTCTGCAAAAAGCAGATATCACAGCTAGAAATGTGACTGAATCAGGGTTCACTCCTTGCTTCTGCATCTCTTCAAATATATGCATAGCCTTATCGATCATCCCACATCTAGCATATGCATTAATTAGTATGTTGAAAACACGGTGATTCGGTAGGATACCTTCATGTACCATCAAATTAAAGAGATTATTCATGTCGGCAAAGCAACCGTTAGAAGCATACCCATGAAGCAGGGTAGAGTAGGACACAATATCAGGTTTGGGGCCCTTCAGAACCATTGAATCAAAAATATCTTTTGCTTCTTTGATTCTATCGTGCTTACAGAGAGCATGGATGAAGGAGGTGCAATTGCCAACATTTGGTTTGATACCGGCGCTTGACATTTCTTTGAACACTCTAGCCGACTCCTTCCACATTCCCATAGTGGAATATCCATGTATCAAGCAATTGTATGTCTTATTATCAGGTCGAATACCAGCATCAACCATCTGCTGCAGAAACCGCTCAGCCTTGACCATTTCCTTTGTCTTGCACAGCCCATTGATGAGTGAGTTATAAGTAACCACATTTGGCAAAATGGACTGTTCTATCATCTTGGCGAACAAGTCGTAAGCTTTGTCCACCTCGCCCTCCTTAGAGAAACCGTTGATGAGAGTGTTGTACGAAAACACATCCGGACCCAGGCCCGCCCTGAGCAAGCGGCTGAAGATGGCAAGCGCTAGGTCCGGACAGTGCATGCGGCCGTAGCAGTCGATGAGGATGTTGTACGTGTAGATGACGGAAGCATCAGCAGCCTGGGAGCTGGCACATCGGTCCATCCGTTTGAACAGCTCGATGGCGAGGGCGGGGCCATCACTGCAGGTGGCGGAAGGCGGCGCGCGGGCGAGCGCGGCGAGGAGGTGTGTGATGGCGCGCGCGGGGGCGGGGTCATCGCGGCACAGCAATTCGTCGAACAGGTGGCGTGCGTCGTCGGGCCCGAGCGTCGCCGAGCGCAAGCGCTCCTGGAACGCGGCATAGGCAGGAGGGAGTGGGCGTGCTGGCAATGCCGCCGCGTTGGTGGTGGTCGTCGACGCCGTGGAGGATGCGGTGGAGCTGGCGAAGATGGAGGAGAGACGGGGGCGGGACATGGCTCCGGTGGTCTGGAGGAAGGAGATGATGCCACTGCTGCTTGGGCCAACGGCAAGGGGAAACGGGGAATGGTACGAGCACAAAGATCCGAGCCGAGCGGCGGGCGACCTCACCGACGTGGATCTGCGCCGGCGCCGCCGTCGCCGTCGACCGCCTGGACTGCTCCTCAGCCGGTTTCCCAACCTTCAGCGCCAGCCAGGCTGCTCCGCCGCCGCAGGGAGCCAACTGCCGCCGGGCTCCCACGCCTGTGGCGCGAGGCCCCACGAGATCGAGGAGGGCGTGCGCCGGGAGGATGGGAACTTCGGGAAGAACAGAAAGGCCGTCGACGTGAGAGAGAATTGCAAAGAAACCACATCCAAAGTGAAAACCTTAGTTTAATCCTAATCCAAATTACAAATTAGGTAATACTAGTAATGGTGCACGCACGTTTTTAATATAATATATATATATATATATATATATATATATATATATATATATATATATCCGAGTAATATGTTCGTATTAACGCTACGACCAGTGACGTTTGAAACAATGATATAACTATAAATTCATAAACAGTACTGTAAACGACAGGTAAAAACATCCACCAAAATAGCAATACACCGAAAAAGCCACAAACAACCTTTTATAAGTTCGGAAGAAAACCGTATCGATATTATGTTCAAATGCATATAAGATTATTACAAATTTGATCATTGTTGTACTACTACATTTTATCAAAGCTAGTTGAAAGAAAAATATAACTCTTAAACAAATAAGTATGACCAAATTGTGAAAGACGGTGCACTCTTATAAGAAAATGACCAAAAGAAAAGAAAAAAAAGGGAAAATGACATAACACAAAAATCCACAGGAGCCCTTGTTGATGAGTCGATGACTTCCAGCGGCCTCAAGGCTACATCATCATAATTGCAGCGCTTCACTTAACATAACAAAATCTGAAGAATACATCCCAGAGCGAGTGGTCCCTGTACCTAAATCTGAACAGTGGCATAAGAGGCATTACTTCAGATAAGGTCAGAATATGAATAAAAAGAACATATACTGCGCCATATATCATCTCCTCTTCCTCCAGGAGAGGATGGATTACCGAATATTTGGCCACAATGGAAAGCTAATTGTTGTATTGCTTGTACTGACCAGAATTTCTGAAATTAAGTATAGTGGTTTTTGACATGTTTGTTAGATAAAATATAATTAAGATATACATGCGTATATAGATATTTACGTACTCGTCTCGTGTTTAACCTCCAAAAACCTTGCAACAATAATGGACCTTTCTATTTCTGCTCGCATTAGCATTTCTCGGTAGTGATCACCTTAGTGCAATGATATTGTGGGTTAAAATATGAAATTATTTTGAAATGGCCAAATTATTAAGAAGTGTTCAAGCATCATTAGTACTACCATCCATGAAGTTATTACCCCAGCTTTCACTTGAGAGGATCACCATTCAGGACAGCCTAAACCTTATTTAACTAAGGGAGCTTATTATGCTTATCATCTTACCAGCATCTATAGCATTTCTTGCAGCCATTCTGAAATGATTGATGATATCAGGAATTTCTTCAACAGCTAAGCGTCCTGCGACATGGAAATCCATGTAGGTATGTTCATTCTTTTCCACCGGCTTGTCCGTGCTCGAGATGGGTTCTTGCTCTGGGAAGACAAAATAGGGGTATCATTCATTCAGAGTCATCATTGCCTCAGTATACTTGACCTTGTAAGAATAAGGTTTTTATCCAGAAGCAATGTGGTACTACTGGAGCACAGAGTACAGACATAGCTGAACAATCAAATTTGCTGTTAAGTGTTGGACCAGAAATAACGTAGGTGAGGCTCTGGTGGTTGCACTAAAGCTGAAGAGAAGATTCCTTTGCATAGAAGAAACAAACAATAACCTCTAGGAAGCTCTATAATGTAAGCATCATATTTTTTTAACTTTTTAATAGTAAATACTTAATTAATCATGCGCTAATGATATTTCTCGTTTTACGTATGGCTTATTTAAGCCACCTAATAAGCTAGAAAGAGGGCCTAAGTCAGATGCTCTTCCCCATGCTAAATCTGAGAGAAGAATATTCCACCCTTTGCATGCAGCATCCACAACAAGCTTCCAGGTCTCTACTTGTTCCTTGGTCCATATCCCTCGGGTGTGAGGTATTAAGCTCATGACTTGAGCATCCGACACCCCTGTGGCTTCTGCAATAAGAAGTCCCCCCTTTAGCCCGTTGCGAGTAGTACAGTATGGCATGTGATTGTGGGAGATTACCATATGATCTTAATCTTGTTAATGGTGCCAGCACAATTCTACATAAAGAAAGTGAATAGAACAATGGTAGGTAGGTCTGTGGTTTGCTCTTTACTGTGTCAAATGTATTGAAGGTATTCAGAAGTCTACAGTATGGACTTGTATGTGGAAGATGTTTTATTTGACTTTAACTGGTGAACTGCTCATAGAGAACAAGTTCTTTTCATACCTACATTTTATCTCCACAATTTCTGCCATATAACGATCACGCTAAAACAATAAAAAAGTGAAGTGTATCATGCTATGAATTCCAAACCAGCATTTAAAATGCAATTTTCAAGTAATGCATAGATGTTTTCTAAGTAAAATGCAATATTACCATAAACCAAACAGCATTGATCTCAATCTGCAGTGAACATGCAGAAGACACATGTTTGAAACTGATTCGCTTGAAAATACTACTTTGCAATCTGTTGAAGCTAATTTTCCCAAAAGGCCCTCATTCTATATTCAGTCTACTAATTGAAAAGAAAACAACACACAATTTAGAAAACACTTATCTGGAGGAGGCGGGCGCCGGCGGCGCAGGGGAGGAGGCAGGCATTAATTCAAACACCTACTGGCAAAAATAGATAACGTGCAAACCATAAAAGAAGACGCTGGTATTGAACTAGAAGCAGTGACGGATCCAGGAATTTTTCAGAGCCTGGGCAAGCCTAATTTTAGCCATTTACATACAAGTCCATAGACCAAGTACACAACTAAATTGATAATTGCAACAGTTTTAATTAAAAATAAGATTCAATACAGGTAACATAAGAATATCCATTGATTAAAATGAATAAAAGATACGACCATATTCCTCGTTCCTTCATTAGACTCTTAACAATAAATAAAATCTAGGTGACTTGCCACCAAAAGTTCAACTCCGCCTAAAATAGAACCTAACCTGCAGAGTAAAACATTTATTAGTTATCTCTTATAATATGAAAAGATTATGCAAATCGAAGAGAATAAAAATGTACCACTAATAATGCCAAAACTATGCACGCCTGCATTTTCCTAGTCTTCAAGCCTTGAAACCGTCGGAGAATGGCAGCTTCATCAAGTGATCTGAACAGCTCACGCTCAATGTAGCACACCATCAAGTTATTAAACCAACTATCAGCAATTTTGTTGCGCAATTTAGACTTGATAATTTTCATTGCCGAGAAGGCACTTTCAACGGATGCCGTAGATACTAGCAGTAGCAATGCCAACTCAATGAGTTTGTACACCAATGGGAAAACCAAATGTTTTTCGGTTTCAACCATCTTAATAGCCAAACCTACAATATCTTGACAATTTGCAAAGGCAACATGCCTCCTCACATGAAGAACATAGGAAAACAAACTGAAAGCACTCCATTTTTTCTATTAAACCAGCTGCGTGACTTGGTCCACGCCCATCTTCGTGAACCATACGAAGCACTTCTATCACTGAATCCCACATTTGAGACAAACGAACTAAAGTAGTATGATGTGATCCCCATCTCGTATCCCCAGGTCTAGCAAGGATTGTTTCTTGATTCAAGCCTCTTCCTGTAGATGTCTCTCCCCTTTCAAGCCTATCCAAAATACTTTGGTGATGGCTTTCAATCAATGCATCCCTCCTCTTGCATGATATACTTGTCGTGGTCACAATTAATGACACATACTCAAAGAAATCATGAATAGAAGAGCAACAATTTGCGATAGAAACAACCACTAGTTGCAGTTGGTGGGCAAAGCAATGGACATAGAAAACATATGGATTCTCATCTAGAATCTTTTTTTGCAAGCCATTAAATTCACCACTCATATTTGAAGCCCCATCGTATCCTTGTCCGCGTATCCTAGAAATGGATAACTTGTGCCGGTCAAGAACACCAAATAAAAAGCCCTTCAACGCATCTGATGTAGTGTCAGTGACATGTACAAGAGCAAGAAATCATTCTGCAACCTTCCCTTGAGAGTTCACATACCTACAACAGAAAAAAAAAACAACAATAATTTTTAACAGTACACAAATGTGATAGTGATAAATGGCAAAATGGACATGCTACCAACCTTAGAATTACTGCCATTTGCTCTTTAACTGATATATCACGCGACTCATCAATAAGCACAGAAAATTTTCTTTCACCAATCTCTCCCATAATTACATCTGTTATTTCTTCTGGACAACATCTTGCAAGATCCTTTTGAACCTCGGGGCAAGTCATCTTACAATTTAATCCGCCACGGTCAAAAGCATTTCTCACTTCTTCATTGCTATCTTTGAAACAATCTATCAACTCTAAAAGGTTGTCTTTGTTCAAAGAAGTAGAAGATTCATCATGGCCACGAAAAGGCATTCCTTGTCCTAAGAGATATCTGGAACAACGCAGAGTAGAACTCAAGCGAATTTGGTATAATTCTTCAGAAAGCTGACTGCATTAGTGAACACAGAAGACACACTTTGTCTTTGATTTTTGAAATCATTACATTTCTGGACACACTTGTTGTGAGCACTACCTACACACCGACATGCTCAGGCAGTGCTTTATATGCATGCTTCCAATCATTAAACCCTGTTTTGTTAAAAACAGCATAACCAAAGTGTTCTGCTCTTCCAGGTTTCTTAAATAGGAAGCAGTAAAAGCAATATGCAGCATCAGCAGATTCACTATATTCTAGCCAATTATATTTCTTGTACCAAGATGAAGAAAAGGCTCTTGAACCAGATCCATATTGCTTGCGAGGAAAACTTAGAGAAGGTTGTGTTGGACCCTTGAGCATATACGCCCTTCTAACTTGGTCTTGAATTTTAGGGGCATACTCATGAATTTGTTTTCTAAGAGCAGGATCACATACAATCTCATCCGGATTAAACTCAGCATTACCCCTAATTTGTTGTGGTTGAGGTTGAGGTTGAGGTTGAGGATGATCCTGAGCTCCCTGCAGCGGTTCTGAATTTGTATTTCCTTGAGTTCCACCAGGTCCACCACCATGGTTTGTCGTCATATCAATCAAGAACCGCCTCATTCTTCATTCAATCATCCATGAAATTGATAGATGGAAATATCATTACAAATGATTGATACGAAAAGATCTGCAAATTGCAAATGAATCAAGTTGATTCTTTTGGAGTTTTGTCATACCTGCTAAGCACTTACGGACTACTGCCCGCGTTGCTGGCTCTGACGCAATCGTGTGAAGTGCCGGCACCGCCGTGCTGGCTCCGTTTGGGTCGATCTAGGCTCCGCCTGCTAGCGTGCAAGCTGCAGCCTACTCCATCACACTGCAGTCTTGCTTGTCTACTTGGGAATTGGGAGCATCAGAGTGAAAATAATTATCGAGTGATGCGGATTGTGGCGTATACGAAGCGTCGCTGACTATACGAGGCGTCGGCGTGTCATAGTGGGCCAATCAGAACTTGTAGCCTACTGGGCCTCATGAAGTAATGTCTCTCACACACACAGCAAGGCCTCGTGCACTTGGGCTTGGCCTTGATCTGGCATTGAGCTACCCGGGCAGCAAGGCTGCAATCCTTCTTTTTACCTACAGGACAAGTCCTTAATTGCATAGCGCAGGGGCAACAAGCCCGGGCAAGTGCCCTGGCTCGCCGGGCTATAAAATCTTTTTCAGAGAAAGCATAGAATGAAATATTTATCATGCATGTTAGTCCAAATCAAACTAGGGTTAGTATATGAACGTCACTAGAGCAACGACATGATTAATTACTTTTCATTTTATCAGAGGATGCGTTTATCAGCAAAATCCAATATTAGGTCTCATATTAGTACTTTTCACTGTGTACAAGTGTGGATGCCTAGAGTGATCACCCTCTGAGAGTGGTGTGGACTTAGTAAAGAAGAAGTTGCTACATTATAGTATAGATAAACATGCCACACATCCAAATGGCAATTACTCGCTCACAATTCAAGTTATTTCTAGAAGAAAAATCCACGCAATTGCTAACCTCGGTCATATGATGTTTCAATGTATGGTTGCAACTGTAGGTTCCACCCTCACTTCCTTGCCAGAAATGAGTAGATAGCAAAAACAAATTAATGTATCAGGAATCCAATTTGTAGTAATCCGTTGTGAGCATATAAAAGAAATTTGCTCTGGATTAAAACTAACACAATAAGGGTATCGGGAATCCCATGAAGTTGGCCCATTATCTACCTGAATGGAATACGTCAAATCAGCAAGAAAGTTAATAAAGAAACACAACAAGACTAATGGTTAGAGCATTCCAGGACAATGCAATTGATGCTGAAATTGTTGGTGGACAACATACAGACAAAAGGGTGTTCATACCAAGAATTCCCTTGTCTCCCTCGGACGATATTTTGCTTCCTTTCAAGTTCAAGAGGAAGCAATTCCCAAAACACATATGTTTCGCAATGACCATAAATAAACCACAAGGACAAACCATCCCAAATGTTAGGATCTATCTTCCAGAGTCTGTGTTTTCACATGGACAACTTTATGTTGCATTGTCAAGAGGTGTATCAAGGCAAACAACAAGGATTTTGGCCAGCTAAAGAAAGAACTGGACCCCGTAGGGAAGAGCACTAAAAATATTATGTATAAAGACGACCGAGACTGGTGATCAATGGTATATAATAAGGCTAATGCCTAATATTTAAATTTGCATGTAAAACAATCATTCTAATATCCGTTACTGACCACTGTCTTTTGGTTCTGTACAGTATGTTATAGCCAAACGGGTGGGTACCGTGTGATTGGGCCCAACAGACAGTAGGTTGATTAATAAATTCTTTTGTAATAACTATCTCATTCTATGCTCCATTATATATTGTACCAATGTCTTTTGGTTGTTTTCTTTATAATATCAAATGTAGAGTAAATTATAGGGGAAAAATCATGTTTATGGTTTAAATTCAGGTTCATGCTATGGATAATTAATTAAGGTATACTCAAGCTGAGATTAAATATCGCTGCAATGTTAGCACGGGCATATTACTGTTACATTGTGAATACAAACTTCATAGTCTCCACACTGATCTACCTGGTTCCAAAAAAAATATATTTGGACATGTCTAAGGCCACTGAATCTAAGTTTTGTATGTCTATCTAAACCTATGAAACTTTTTTCAATATCACTATCTAAATCAAAATCATAAAATATGGAATCCCAAAATTTTGAATTTTAACCAATGATAGTCATCAAGGTTGGAACAAATTATGATAGTTAAAAGTCAAAGAAAGATGGCAGCTACTTTTTCCAAGCTACAGCAGAAGGAACCCTTATAGGAACAATGTAGGAAGAAGCTTTTCTGTGGGCAATGTAGCCTGGCTAGTTCAACATGAAACCTAGCATGTTTGCAAAGTATAGGTGGTTCATGTCCCAAAATGAAACAAAAATGGCAATCCTATTTTGAGAAATAAAGTGCCAATCCAGGAAATAATGTATCAGAATCTGATTCCAGTCATTCCACACAAAATCTAATAAAATAAAAAGTTGACTTCTCATGCGTACGAAAATAAAATCAATAGAAAATTTAATGTCATCTAAAGAATCATGCAGTCATACACCAAGTTAGCTGCACTATGCTAAACCTCCAATACTGAATGGACCTAGTAATAATAAGTAATATAAGTAACTTGAGAGAAATAATGTGGTACAGTGTTAGACTTAAGTTAAGAAAACCAATCAAAGCTACCCATTGTATAGCAATGTGTTAGAAACACCAGGAGTTACTCATAGTCTTCACTGGTTTGAGATCTTTTGGACAAAAATGCTATTAGCCATATCAAAACTCCTCCTATGTTAAGCCATCGACCTCAATCTTCAATGGAAATATACTATAGTTAAAATATTAACTCTGAATATCTGCTATCTAGGTATCAAAATGTAGAAGGCTAAGAGAATAAATAGAGGAAGAGGAACCGAGGATGGCGAGTTGGGGACGCACTTGATGAAGAGAGATTTGGAGAAAATTTCTTAACCATTGGAGAAGGCAAAGCTTCCTTTTTTTCCTTATTCCCGACATGTGGGACCTCATGGCCTTGCCGGCGGTGGGGAAGACAACGCTCCCTTTGCTCCAGCCTCAAAGGTCAGTGGCCGCGGGGGTGCGGATCGTCGTCGTAGTGACTCCTGTGAAGGAGGCAAGGTCGCGACCCCTGTGGCGGTGGCTCTGCCTCACAGTGTCGCCTACGTTTCAGATGGATATACACTGTCGTCCCCATCGTCGCCACTTCACCATCCTCCGTTCCTACTGCGTTGCTGGTAATGAAAGGTTGTGGAATTGGAGGTAACCATCACTGTCGCTGACTACGACCCCCACGCTCATCCTCTTCTCCCCAACCTCTGCTGCCAGCACAAGAAGGGCGTGACGTCCCCGTTGCAAATGCCCGCCGCTAGATCTAGGCAGCGGGAGCAGCAACGGCAAGTGGCTAGGGCATAGGGCGACAGGTACGCCAGTGATAAGGCTATGGCCTCCTGATCAACGCTGGCAACGGCTTGAGGGCGGCACGACGGCGACCTAGCAGCGGGCGCGTAGTAGGAGAGGGACAGAGGGGATGAGATTAGGGTTGGGGGGAGGGAGAAGAGGCATGGGAAGCGGGTCTAGGAGGATGGGCTAGGGTCTCAGGGGGCAGGGAAGGGATTCTATGCGGCACGAGGAAGGGAGGGGATCTGCAGGGGAAGGGGATGATCTGGGCCGTTCGTTTGCATGCAGATGATTCAAGCCATCGGATTTGAAGAATGAGGAACGAAGGATGAAGGATGAAGGATGAGCCATGAGTAAAACATGTTGGTGCATTATAGTGTACATAAAAACTAGCCCAAAGTGCAATTCACTCTATTAATAAAATTTTGCTTGAGAAATTTCTCGAATATACATACTTACAAAATTATTTCAAAACTATAGATTTAAGATGGTGTAATACAAAACTATAGATTAGCGTTAAATTTATTACCAAATACATATTTAAGATGAAGTATTGTACATATTTAGTCATAAAGTTATCACAAAACTACAGATTTTAGGGTTTAAAATCTCTACACTATTATTCTGCTAGAGTTATAAACATTGTAGTTTTCTGATTAAATTAACGCTAAATCTGTAATTTTGTCTGCTTGTCATATATGTTTATTTCATCAAAATATAATGATATGAGATTTTAATCTATAGATTTGATTGTAGGAATACAACTGTATAATCAAATCGTAAATCAAATAGATGGTTTAGGAGGTAAAATCATTTCAAGCTTGCTAATAAAAAAGGTAAACCCACCCTAATCAGTCAGAATAGGTCACATCATCAAGAACAAATCATGGATAGCAACATTCCGCTGTTTTATAGCTAGATTTTGCCATCCAACATATGAGGGGAATATTCCCATGGTGATGGCCATATCCCTTACTTGCATGTGAACCAAATACAATAAAAAAAGTGGTAGCCATATCCCATCCATGCATATCCTATGAACCGAATGAACCCTTAGTATAAAATGAGGATCACTTGAGTCTGGTGCCCTTAAGAATTGATCATGGTGCCTAAAAATAAGATACGTAGGTGGTTTTTTTTTTTCTGCTGAATGGAATAGAATGTTGAATAGTTGAATGATTTGTGGTAATTATTTGAGGGTACAAACGAATGAATTAACTATTATAAAATTGAAATTTTGATTTAGACAGTATTCTAAGAAGTTTATATATTAAAAGTTTTTGTAAAAATCGTACTGTTTAGGAGTTCGGGAAGCATGTCGCTGAATAGAATAGTATCGTTCCTAGAAAAAGAACACACAACAGAAAGAATTAATTTCTATTGCAACTTAACCATGTATTTGAGACAGTGTTTTGTTATGTAATATAATAATATTTAACCTCTAGCAGCTAGAATTTGGAAGACAACAACAGCATAGGAAACAATGAAAAATAATTAATTCGCGGTAACGTTGTTTCCATGTTTATCACTTAGGATTAAGCTTTTTCACGTATCATGGGACTAGGGGTCCCCTAGTCCCCGGGGACGCGAGGGTCTTCGGCCGCGACAAATACTCCGGAGTCCACATTCTGCGCAAGAGAAGGCCGACTACGGCTGCTCTCCGCCAAGTCCGGGGGCCCGAGCATGGCCGGGCCCGGGTGCGCATTCCCGGACGCTCGCGACGGACATCACGGCCACCTCGGATCCCGGGACCCGGGGGCATTCTCGCGAAGGAGCACTCCTATGTGCCCAGTCCGGGCCACAAGCTCTCCCGGGCTCGGACCTCGCTCCCGGGACCGGGACCCACGTCTTCCTTCCGGGGCGTGCCCGGGAACGTTATGGGGACTTCCCGGTCCGGGACGTTCTATTCCGGCCCCGGGTCTCATGCCCGGTCCGGGCCCGGGTTCTCGTCCCGTCCCGGGATGCTCCTTTCCCGGGCCCCGGGTCCGGGGCCCACAGCTCCCTTCCCGGGGCGTTCCCCCGGGAACATTGCGGGGACTTCCTGGTCCGGGTCCCGCTCCGGGACGGGGCACGGCTCCTTGCCGAGGCGTGCCCGGGAACATTGCCTGGACTTCTCGGTCCAGGTCCCGCTCCCGGGACCGGGGCTCACGGCTTCCTTCCCGGGCGTGTCCCCGGGAACGAACCTGACTTGAGCGGACCAACACTCCGGCTACCCGCATTAATGACTAGGCAACGGAGCGCCTCCCGCCTATCTCCCGACCGATCGGCTTCTCCCGGACTGATCGGTGATCAGCTTCTCCCGGGTAATCGGTGATCGGCTTCTCCCGAGTGATCGGCATCGGCTTCTCCCGGCGTCTGGAGAGCGCGGATGGCATGAGGAGCTCTCCCCTCGGGCACGAGGTTGACTCGACTCGGACCAGCTCCCCAACTACCTACATTAATGACGAGGCGACGGGGCCTGTCGCCTGCTCTGCCACGCGTGGGCGCCTCGTAATGGCCCCCCGTGGACACCCGATTGTGCTGTCAGAAGCCTTTTGACTTTGGTGGTGAGGGCGTGCGCCGAAGTCCAAGCAGCAGACGACCAGACGACCTGACACGCCGAACCTACTCCGGCGTGGGCTCAGCAGGCGGAGACGTGCGACAAGACAGCGCTTTCTCTCTCTCCATCTACTAGCACTGTGGACTCCCCTTGACGATAAAAGGAGGATCCATGCCTCTGACTCAGGGAGCTTCGAAGGTTCAGCTCCGGCCTTAGACCACTTAGGCAGCTCTTTTCCTGGCTTAGACAACTAAGCTCCCTCTCTCTGAGCCTCAAGTTCCCAGTGAGCTTCCGAGCTCCCGGAGTTCTCCTTGTAAACACCAAACCACGTTCATCCACCACAGATAGCAAACACACAGGAGTAGGGTATTATGCCTCCGTGCGGCCCGAACCTGTCTACTTCCTCCTGTCTTCTTTGTGTGCCATCATCCACCGATCGATCTTTCTTCTACACCGGACGCCGCATTCACCTGAGAACCACTCCCCTGGCCGAACCTCAAAGGGGGGTCTCCCGACTTCCCGCCGTCGGGGTTTTATCCTTCGACAGATGCGATAGATCTACCATCACGGTGGTTGCAACGCAAAAACTCTGGTTTGCTTATTGGCACTAAGTTCTATATGTTGGGTTGTAACACCCTAAAATTATCCCATATAAAAATAATAGTGAAAAAGGAATTTTAGAAATCAATTTAAAATCCTCAAGAAGTGTTAATAAATAAAAACAGAGAAAAATCTATAGCAAAATGGGCTTGAAAATAATTTTATAAAATTCTTTGCTTAATCATCTATTTTCTGGAATTTTCTGGGATTTATTTGATTAAGGGAAGTATGTTTCGTGAATTAAATTGAATCACAACATTAAAACAAAAAAAAAGGAATTAAAAATCCTTTCTCCTATTCCTAGGCCGCTTTTGGCCAACACTGGGCACTTAACCTTTCTTCCCTGCGCGCCGCAGACCACGGCCCACAGCCTGTCGACACCCACGCCTCTCTGCAGCCACCGAAAGGAGGGCCCCACCTGTTGGGATCATCTCTGACCTCGTGTTGGAGAGCTCCTGTTCAACCCGTTGCCACCGCCGCGAGATCCGCTCCAATCCGCTCGCCTTGGTCAAGTTTTCCTTTCAATTGGATGAGGGGTTTTGATCCCCTAGACCTCCTCTCTCTTTTCCCCCAAGTATCGCGGTGCAAAACCGAAGGAATCGACGTCGACATGGACTCGGGAAGCTTCGGGACTCTGGGTGTTGACCTAATCTGTCGCCGCCACCGTGTCCGAGCCGATTCCGCCTCTCCGCCTTAAATAGCAGGCCCACGACCCCTAAGGGTTATCTTGTGCACAAGTTGGAGCCCTAGCTAGCCCTAGCCGACACTCCGCGCCCCGAGCTTGCTCCGCCGCCGTCACCGAGCCCCGATCGCGTTTCGCCGCGCTTCAGTCGCTGCTAGAACTCGCCGCGCTTTGTGAGCTTCGCGAAGTCCAAAGAAGCTTGACCGCCGCCTCTGGACCGCCGGAGACCACTGGAACCTCGCCGCCACCGAGGACCTGAAGACCACCGCTGCCAAAACCTCGTCACCAGCCGCACTCGTCACCAATCCCTGTCGTTCAGCACTCAGTAAGCATCGCCGCGATCCCCTCTATCCGTTCCTGCACTCAACGCGTGTCGTCGTGCCACCGATCACCGGCGACCATCGGTCCCTGTGCTGTCGCTGTCGCCTGTGCCGACTTAGACGCCGACATGGTTGCCGCGTAGGCGCCAACTCAGATCCACTCGGATCTAATTCGAGCCGTCGGTTATCCAGCCTAATCCCAGCCGTCCGATCTAGGTTACATCAAATCATAGCCCTCCGATCTAAATTAAACCGTGGATTCAATCTAGGCTATCTGATCCGACCCCTTTAGATCTCAGCCGTTGGATGAGTCCATGGACTCCTATAGACTTGGTCTACCATGTGAAAGCCTGTTGATGTCGCCTAGAGGGGGGTGCATAGGCGTTCCTAAAAAATTCTCCAAAAGCAGCGATAAAACACTGGTAGGAACCTCCGACCAAAATGGTAGGAGGCTCTGACCGACTCTCTTGGGCTGGCGAGAGGGCTGGTCGGAGATTCCGGCCAAGAACGCCGGAGGTTTCGACCCTAGTGTTCTGACTCTACCAAGACACTTCAATAATGGATAAATTTACAGAGGTCAAGAGTAGAGCAAGTAATAGGGTAGCAGATAAATACAGGCAAGTAAAGATACAAAACAAGGCAATAATGAGAAAGCACAACGGAGACACAAAGATTTTTTCCAAAGTTCGGATCACAAAGATCCTACGTCTCCGTTGAGGAGCTCCAAAGAGCCGGGTTTCGATCGACCCCTTGCCTCACCAAGCGACCACGAAGATCAACTTGGTATCGACTAGAATTTACCTCCTTTCCTTGCGGAGGCGAGGTTAACCTTCACAAACTTTCCCGGGACAATCCACAATTCAAGGAAGCTCGCGGGAGACGCCTAACCGTCTAGGAGGTTTCCCTCCAAGAGAAATGAGCTCCAAGCAGCCAATCCGCGTCCTCCTCAAGTGCACAAGATCCTCCTAGCCTTCTCTCAACAAAATTCACTCAATTTCCCACTAGATCTTCACAAGAATCACCAAGGATGCACTAGAACTAGTTGGGAGAGCTCAAAGAACCTTAGGAGATGCTAGGAGTCAGTGGAAATGAAGTGGAATGGCCAACCAATGGCTAGAAACCAAATTTGCGCTTTATAGGCATTGGCATACGTCACTTAGCCGTTACTCACAGATTTTGGCCAGGAGGTTCCGACCCCAGGGGTAGGAACCTCCGGCCAACACTTAGTCTTTGGCTGAGTTGGTTGGTCGGAGCCTCCAATCCTAGGGATCGGAACCTCCGACCCTGACACTGAAACTATCCCATCCCAAGTGTATGTGTTGTGCCAAAGTGACGGACTTTCAGCTATTTGGATCTTAAGCACTTGAGTGGTCTTGGAACACTGCTTGCAACACCTCTTGATAGTACGGTTTTCCTATGACTTAAAAGAAAATTTAAAAGAATTTAAAATAAACTCTGAGTCGCTTCGCCATTTTGCATCATATCTTTGTGGAGGTCTCCATGCACCACACTAAGCAATCTGGGACTAATTCTCTGCACAATTCTTGATAAACTCATTAGTCCCTTGACCGCTTTGTCATTAATCCACCAAAACCCACTTAGGGGCTAGATGCACTTTCAATCTCCCCTTTTTTGGTGATTGATGACAACATGGTTAAAGCTTACAACAGAATGAATATATAAACTTGATTTTGAATGAAAGTAGATGAATTTGGCTCCCCCTAGAAATATGCATATATTAGTGAGAGTGAAGTATATATGCATATTGAGTTTTGTGAAACATGAAAAGCCTTATTCATCTATTTTCATCCGTGGGGTGCAAGGTGTGACATGATGAATAGAATATCAAGTGCATATGACATGGCAAACACACAAAACATGAGGAAGAAACATCACATCATATTGCATGGCATCACAAGAATAGATTTAAATACTAAAATTAAACTAGAACCATAATTAAACATTCATTACATTCATTACATCTCAATACATGTCCAAAGGCCAATAGGAAGTCTAGAAATCCTAAAGAGGTTCTGGCCACACTGCACAGCAGCCAACAAAAAGTGAGAGGAAGCCCCTTCATTCTGAATTTTCTCCCCCTTTGACATCAAGGCACCAAAAAGAGAGGAAAACCAGGAGAAGAAAGGGCTCAGTCATCGTCGGAAGGGATGATCTCAGTGTCACCGAATGCTGTACTACTTGTAGTGCCGGTCTCATCATCCAGAGCAAAAATCTCGGTATTACCGCTGGCGGCATCATCATCCTTCTCAATAATGGGAGGAATGTCGTAGACAGGCTGAAAAGAGGGAGCAACAGGTGTAAAACCAGGCTGTAAGAATGGAACGTCTGGCACAAAGTCAGGTTGAGCTGGTGGAGGAGTTGCGATAGGTTCATCATCCTCATCTCCATTCTCCTCACTGCTGTTCCCATCCTCCTCTGTATCTTCATCAGAAGCAGCCTCAGACTCAGAATCTCCAAAAGTCCTGCTGGAAGGGCCTGCGCCACTGGCGATGTTCTGAGCAGTCTCATAGGCAGCAAAGGGGTTCTCGAAAACCTCGTCTGAAGAGTCATCTGAGACTGTTTTGTCGGCATCCCTCAACATCTCCTTCTGCCGGCGCTCCATCTTCTTGATCTTCACGGCGTTCTTAGTGCAGATGTTGAAGATGGCCTTGAGTGCCTTCCTGATAAGCGACTCGGAAGACTGAGAAGAGGGGCCGGACCGAGAGGCAGTGGCGGAAGGAAACTTCACTTCCGGCGGAGCTGGTGGACGGTAAGCCTTGTGCTTCACCTCCTTCTCAAACACAAGTCCAGATACTTCCTCTATCATCTTCATAATATATGGAGCATAGGCGTATCCTCTTTTGGGTTTCACCACAATATTGAAGATCTCAAACCAAATGTACTTCATCACACTGACAGGTGGCTGATTTCTCCTCAGCCTGGCAAGCAAAGTGTAGTGGCGAGCGGCAAGAGCTGTGGCATCGCCAGCCTTAGGAGATAGAGTGGCCCTAATCATGTTCAGAAGAATCTTGTAAGGGGGAAAAAGGCCCTTGGTAGTGCCCATGAAATTTCTAGGTACCCCATCGGCATAGAGAAACGAGGTCCTTTAAACGGGTAGCGTCTTCTCACTGTGCAGGTTTGGCCAGTTCAGATCCTCAGGGTCCAATCCCAAGATGGCTGCGAACTGAGAGATAGTAACTGTGTACTTCACACCCTGAGTACGCCATCTCATCTGATACTCATGTTGTGGGCTCTCCTTAAAGAATACGGTCACACAAAACTGACCGATCACTTCCTCACTCCAGTCATACTGAAGGCCCATGATACCTCCAATGTCCTTGTCCAGGCATAGCTTAATCACATCCTTGAAGATCCGGCCCTTCTGGCGTTGTATGTACTCCCAGTCTATATACTTCATCTCCATGACCAGCTTGGGTCGACTCATGAAGACTGAGTTGTACCAGTCCACCTGGACAGCAGTGACAAAGTGAGGGTCTGATAACTCCTGAGGGAGAGTATCTAGGTTCAGCTTCCTGTCTTTGCCGTCTCTTGCCACATCATGCAAATAATCAAAGTGTTGCATGGCAATGTGGCCAAAAGGAGTAGTGCTAACGGCCCTGTGCTTCATCACTCAGATTGGGTCATCGAAAGTCCCCCTGCCAGAGCTGCGAGTGCCACCACTGCGAGATCCACCACGCCTTGGTGGCAGTGGTGGTAGTGGCAAGAAGGTTTTCTACCAAGGGGAATTGGTCCTAGGTTCACATGTTGAGAGATCGGGTCTAAAATATGAAAACCTAAGGAAAGAGATCGAAACCAATACCTTGAGATGAGGGAGTGCAAAAACGTCGGTGGGACGGAGTTTCTGACTGCCAAAGAGGAAGGAAACGTGAATGCCAAAAGATTTTTGATGGTTAGAGTGGAAAATCGCCCAAATGGGAAATAGGAGTGAGTTAGGGCTAAGAGGGGATGAAATAGGGGAGAGAGAAGAGCTCCCAGCCGCACACAGGAGGTGAAAAACTGATGGTGGGCCAGAACCTCCGGGCGCAGGGGTCAGAGCTTCTGGCCAGATTTTTGGTCAGGAACAATGGGTCGGAGCCTCCGGCCATAGGGCCGGAACCTCCGACCAGATTTTTCTGGAAGGAAGGAAAACAAGGTATTTTGGCCAAATGGAGGTGGACATGTTTTCCCGTTGACCCATATGTGACCAGCAGCAATCAATAAGCACATAACAATGGTCACAAATGAAGGTCAACAATGAAAAGAACCAAATTTTCACAATGTAAAACTATCACACAATGATTTTCACAATATTTTTGAGAAAATGAGTTTGGGAATGTTGGAGAGCCGTTCTTAGTGTTAAGACCATTTTCTACACAAGAAAAGGTCTCAAAAACACAGAAGCTCACTTTGATTGACATCTTTTTGACCCATTTTGACTATTAATTAGTCAAGCACGTAGTCATGCAATGTTTCGAGAATCTAAGATATTGAGCTCACTCCTAAGCTCGCAAAACCTCTTCTTATCTAAGGGCTTGGTGAAGATATCGGCAAGTTGGTGTTCGGTTCTCACATGGGTAATGGCGATATCTCCTTTGGCTTCGTGGTCTCTCAAGAAGTGGTGGCGTATGTCAATATGTTCGGTTCTTGAGTGTTCGACGGGATTATTGGCTATTTTGATGGCGCTCTTATTGTCACAAAGGAGTGAGATTTTGGTCATTTTGTAGCCATAGTCTTGAAGAGTTTGTTTCATCCAAAGGAGTTGAGCACAACACGAGCCGGCGGCTATGTACTCCGCCTCGGTGGTTAGGGCAATGGAATTTTGCTTCTTGGAGGCCCAAGAAACTAGAGACCGTCCAAGGAATTGACAAGTCCCCGTTGTGCTCTTGCGGTCAACCTTACACCCGGCATAATCGGAATCGGAATATCCAATTAGCTCAAAATCACAACCCTTAGGGTACCAAAGACCGAAATTAGGAGTGTGCACCAAAAATCTTAGAATTCTCTTTCGGCAATAAGATGACATTCTTTAGGCGCCGCTTGAAAGCGAGTGCACATGCACGCACTAAGCACAATATCCGGTCTAGATGCACAAAGATAAAGAAGAGATCCAATCATGGAGCGATATATCTTTTGATCCACCGGTTTGCCGTTATCGTCGAGGTCGAGATGCCCATTTGTTGGCATTGGAGTCTTGATGGGCTTGGCTCCCTCCATCTCGAATTTCTTGAGAATATCCTTGAGATACTTTGATTGCGAGATGAAGGTTCCATCCTTTTGTTGCTTGACTTAAAACCCGAGGAACAAAGTGAGCTCCCCCATCATCGACAACTCGAACCTCCTAGTCATGATCTTGCTAAACTCTTCGTTAAAAGAGGGATTAGTAGAGCCAAAAATTATGTCATCGACATAAATTTGGCACATAAATAAATCATTCTTGAATTTCTTAGTGAAGAGAGTAGTATCGGCTTTGCCTATTTCAAAGCTATTTTTCAGTAGAAAGTCGCGGAGACATTTATACCAAACTCTAGAGGCTTGCTTGAGCCCGTAGAGCGCCTTGTGAAGCTTGTAGACATAATTTGGATGTTTGGGATCTTCAAACCCGGGCGGTTGCTCCACATATACCAACTCGGGAATTGGTCCATTGAGAAACGCACTCTTGACGCCCATTTGATAAAACTTGAAATTATGGTTAGCGGCATAAGCTAATAGAATTCGAATGGACTCAAGGCGAGCAACCGGCGCAAAGGTTTCACCGAAGTCGAGGCCTTCGACTTGAGTGAACCCTTGAGCCACTAACCGTGCTTTGTTGCGAGTAACTACTCCATTTTCGTCTTGCTTATTGCGGAAGACCCACTTGGTGCCGATGACGCTTTGTTTGGGTCTCTCCACTAATGACCACACTTGATTGCGGGTGAAGTTGTTCAACTCTTCTTATATGGCCATCACCCAATCCGGATCACCAAGTGCGTCCTCCACCCTAATTGGCTCAAAGACGAGACAAAGGAGTAATTCTCATAAAAGTTAGCGACTCGAGAGCAAGTGGTTACCCCTCTTTGGATATCACCAAGAATGTTGTCGACGGGATGATCTCTTTGCACGGTGTGGTGAATTCTTGGATGGTGCACCGAGGAGACTTGAGCTCACATGGTGTCTCTTGGCTCACTAGTGCCCTTGGCATCGATCCCATCCACTCATGCTAGATCGTCCTCTTGATCAACTCTTGTGCTTGAAGGCGCCGCTTGAGTGGAAGGAGCTTGTTCGGTCCCTCTTTGCTCCTCCGACTCTTCTAACGGCCTCACCTCTTCAATTGCCTTTTTCTCGATGTCGTGTCCCGTGACTCCTTCACCTAGCATCTCAAGCTCAACTGGCTCCACTTGGGAGCTGTTAGTTTCATCAAATATCACATCTCTCGTGCTTTCAATAATTCTGGAGACTTTGTTGAAAACACGATAGGCGTGAGCATTTGACTCATATCCGAGTAGAAATCCTTCATCCACTTTTAAAGCAAATTTGGATGAGCAAGGTCTTTTACTCAAAATAAAACATTTGCAACTAAAAATACAAAAGTAGGAGACATTGGGTTTGTTACCGGTGAGGAGTTCGTATGCCCTCTTTTTGAGAAGTTTGTGGAGGTAGAGACGATTTAGCGCGTGAGATGTCTGGGGTCTTTTATTCATCTAGCATAGTCCTTTTCATCTCGACAAGAGACCGGTTCTTTCTCTCCACTACTCCATTTTGAGGTGGATCATATGGAGCGGAGAACTCGTGCTTAATCCCCTCATCATTAAGGAATTCCTCCACTTGATGTCGATGTTTTACACCGGCAATAAATATATGGGGCTAGTCGGCGGATGGAAACTCGGTGGATTGCAAAGGAACACAGAGGGATTTTATACTGGTTCAGGCCCTCAATGTGAGGTAATACCCTACGTCCAGTTTATATGTATTCCTTTGAGGATATACGGTGGTAGTTCTGGTGAACCAACTCAACCTGCCCTCATGGGGCGCCCTGCCTCCCCTTATATACTGGGGGACAGGGTTACAAGGTAGGAGTCCCCATCGGATTACGACTAGGAGATCTCCCCTTAGAGATATAACGCACCCGACTAGGACTGTATATTCCTTTCTATACAAGGCGAAGTCTGCCGAATTTAGCTATATCTCTAATTACAAGGCTAGGCCCATCCTCTATCCGAGTGGCCCATATGCTTGTCATGAGGTACCCGGGGCCCATGGCACCCACACTTGAGTATTCTTCAACTCCTCCCCATTGTCGCTCCAAACTTTCTTGATCTTGAGCTCGAACTCATTTTGGGCTCGCTTTGCGAATTTCTTGAAAATTTCTTGGGTTTCACTCTTATCTTACAAAAGAACACCCAAGTAAAGCAAGAAAAATCATCAACAATTACGAGCCCATATTTGTTACCTCCGATGCTTAGGTAGGCCACGGGACCGAAGAGATCCATATGAAGTAGTTTCAATGGCCTTAAGGTAGTCATTATGTTTTTTACGGGATGTAGGTTCCCTACTTGCTTCCCGGCTTGACAAGCACTACACACACGGCTTTTCTCAAAAGTGACGTTAGATAGCCCGAGGATGTGTTCCCCCTTTAAAAGATTCGATAAGTTCCACATCCCCGCATGGGCTAGCCTTCGATGCCAAAGCTACCCTATTAAGGATTTTGCAATCAAGCAAGCTTCCGGGTTCACTTTATCTAGGTCAAAATCCACTAGATAAAGATCTCTCTTCAACATTCCTTTGAATGCGACGGAATTATCATCTCTTCTAAAGACGGTAACATTCTCATCGGTAAACAAGCAATTATAACCTAATTTACACAATTGAGACACCGATAACAAATTGTAGCTCAAGGACTTGATGAGAAGAACATTAGAGAGAGATAGATTGTTGGAGATGGCAATTTTATCTAGACACATTACCTTGCCTTTACCATCGTCTCCAAAGACAATATTATCATGATCTCCTCCATTCTCGTCAAGAGTTGCAAACATACTCCTCTCTCCCGTCATGTGGTTGGTGCATCCACTGTCAACAAATCAACTCGATCCACCGGAGGAGTATGCCTTTCGCCCTTGTGCCATGAGGCAAATGGGCTCATAGTGGTCGTCGTCGCTCAAGTTGTCGAAGAGACGCTCCTCGAACCCCGACGACGACTTGATTGCAAATGTGGTAACCCCTCCTTCGTCGCCTTCTTCCTTGTTGTCGTCCTCATCATTGGAGAACCATTCCTCTCCAATATGAGCACGCCCGGTCTTCTTCTTTACTACCTTGGACTTGCCACTCTTGTTCTTGAGCTTGGGGCAATCGGCGATGAAATGGTCGTACTCCTTGCATTCGTAGCACGCCCGCTTGGATTGCCTCCTTCCTTTGTCATCCTCCTTCTTGTCCTTGCCGAAGCCGTCTTGATGAAGGAAGTGTTTGAACTTTCTCACCACAAGAGCGAAGTCTTCATCTTCACTGTCGGACTCGCTTGAGACTTGCTCCTTCTTGGCCTTCAAAGCGACTTCCTTATTCTTGGCGATAGTGGCATTCTTGGCAAGTTGCTTCACCTCCTTGGCTTCCTTTTCTAGTAGCTCATGTGAGATGATCCTCGAGAGAACGTCGCTTGGAGTGAGTCTCTTAAAGTTCTTCATCTCCCGGATGAGGGTCACCAAGGTGGAATTCTTTGGGGCGATCGCGCGGAGAATCCTCTTGACAACCACATGATCGGTCATGTCATCACTACCAAGACCACGGATCCTGTTGACAATGACTATCATGCGATCGTACATCTCTTGTGGTGTCTCATTGTCTTCCATCACGAACCGCCCAAATTGCCCCTCAAGCAACTCAATCTTGGACTCTCGCACGTCGGGAGATCCTTCATGCGCCAATTGAAGCGTATCCCAAATCTCCTTGGCCTCCTCAAGTTGATCCACCTTGTTGAATTTCTCGGGACTCAAGGAGTTGAGGATAACACTTGCGGCTTGAGCGTTGCGGTGGATGAGAGCCTCTTGAGCCGATGTAGGTTCCTCTCCTTCCTCCGGAGCATCCGTCACACCTGTTGTCGGCGAAATGGGACCGGGGGTCCCCCAGTCCTCGGGGACGCGAGGGTCTTCAGCCACGCGCACACTCCGGGTCCACATTCTATCACGGCGACGGCAGGATACGGCCCTTCTCCCTCCGAGTACCCAGAGCCCGGGCACCGTCCGATCCAGAGCGCCCCGTTCCCTGGTACGCCCCCCGGGTCCCGGGAGCCGACCGCCCCGGGCCCCAGGCCCCGGAAGCCGGCTGCCCCGGTCCCGGGAATCCCCGTTCCCGGGACATGACCCCGGTCCGGGGAACCATCTCCCCGGACCTGGACGCTCGGTCCCGGGAACCATCTCGCCGGACCCCGGCGTCCGGTCCCGGGACTCCGTCTCCCCGGACCCCGGCGCATCACAGAGACTCTCTCGGCCCCGGGCGCCGCTCCCCGGGCCCGGGACTTACTTCTTCCGCCCTAGAAGATCGGCGTCTGCCGGTGATCCACCTCCCCGGTGCCTGGTCTTGGGAACCTCCTCGGACCCTGGGTCCCGGGGACCATCCTGTGCCCGGACCCCGGTTCCCGAGAACCTCCTCCTCGGGAGGGTCCCGAGGACCGTCCCGTGCCCAAGGCCTTCCAGTCCCGGGTCGCACAGCTTCAGCCCCGGGTGGCGTCCCTGGGGCGCATTGCGGAGACGCTCCTGGTCCCGGGCGCCGCTCCCCGGGCCCGGGTCTCGCATTACCCGACTGATCGGCTCCTCCCGATGATCGGCTCCTCTGAGCTGATCGGCCTCTTCGGTAACCGGCACCTCCCGCCCGGATCGGCCTCTCAGCGGACGGCAGCGGCTCACCAACTACAGCATTAATGACAAGGCGACGGGGCATGACGCGCCTGGCTTCCGTGGGCCCGCTTCTTGTGCTGTCAGAAGCTCCTTTTTGACTACGGAGGCCTCTTTCACTGTGCAATCGCTGTGCAGTCAGAGCCTTTTGACTTGGAGGCGAGCGCCGTCATGTCTCCACGCTTCAGCCATCCTCAGCAACAGACGACCAGACGACCCGTCACATCCTCACGTCCCGAAGACCAGGCCGCCCGCAGCCAACCTACCCCGGCATGGGCGTAGCAGGTGGCTGCAGGCGAAGACGTGCGACAAGACAACGCTTTTCCTCTCTCTCTCTCTCTCTCCATGTACTGGCACTGTGGACTCCCCTTATCGATAAAAGGAGGATCCACGCCACAGATTGAGCCAGCTTTAGCTCCCAGCAAGAACTAATTCAGCCAAGCTCTCCCTCTGAGCCTCAAGTCACCGGGCAACCTTCCGAGCTCCCCGGGTTTTCACCTTGTAACCACCTTCATCCACCACGGATAGAAAACACACAGGAGTAGGGTATTGCGCTTCCGAGCGGCCCGAACCTGTATAAATCCTCTCGCCTCCTCTGTGTGCCATTGTTTCTCGTCTTCTCCAACGCCTCGTACGCCTGAGAACTACTCCCCTGGCCGAATCTCAAGGGGGGTCTCTAGACTTCCCGCAGTCGAGGTTTCTTCCTCCGACAGCTGGCGCGCCAGGTAGGGGGAGTTTCCTTTTCAGGTGGTACGCCGGCGCCTCCAACACCAACGCACTCCATGGAGGAAGGCCATCGTCCGCGGGGCTCCAACAATAGCCACGGCGACCTCCACGATTGGTTGGACCGGACGCAGGTTCAGGAGGACGCCCGGGTCACGATCGAGCGGCAGCGCGAGCGGCGCGCGAACGCTGCCGCAAGTCCTGGGGCCCCCGACCAGGGTCCTGAAGAAGATGGCAAGCTTTCACGTTCCGCGCTGCGGCGGAACAGGAGGAAGCGCCAGAAGGCCAAGGCGGCAGCCGAGAGCTACGCCATGGCGACTACGGGCAGCTCCCGGAGCTATGATGCCCGCGGAGGCGATGGTCGCAGCAAGCGGCGAAAGGCCGCACGCGCGCCGCCACCGCCGGCAACAGCCCAGAAGTGGTGCCCTCTCCACCAGACGGACTGGCACGACATCACGGAGTGCCGTGCCGTCCAGGGGATGGCCTAGCGTCTCAAGCCGGCCGCAGCCCGTGGGTGGTGCGCCTTCCACGACACGGACCGGCACGACATCACGAAGTGTCGTGCCGTCCAGCGCTTGGCCGAGCGCCTCGAGCCGGTCGAAGCCCGGAGGTGGTGCGCCGTCCACGAGACGGATTCGCATGACCTCGTGGAATGCCGCGCCGTCCAAAAGCTGGCCGAGCGCGTCAAGAAGCTCCGGCATGAGCAGTAGCGGGCCCGAGCCCGACCGAGGCGGTTCGGATGATCCGAACCCTTGGCGGACGGTCCGAGTCCTGCTCCCGAGCCGGAACGACTTCGACGGGGCACGAGTACCCGGACAGTACCGCCTCGGCAAGGGCGGACCCGGGGAACTCGTCCTAATACGGTACATATCCTTACCCGGCACTTGTCAATCAGCTTTTCAGTTAGGAACCCTTGTCTGCCCAGGTCGGAGCTCGGCTCCCGGGCGCGTGCTTCGTCCCGGTCAGAGCTCGGCTCCCGGGCGCGTACTTCGCCCCGGTCAGAGCTCGGCTCCCGGGCGCGTACTTGCGTACTTAGCCCGGTGGGAGCTTAGCTCCCGGGCACATGCTCGCCCCGGTCAGAGCTCGGCTCCCGGGCGCGTACTTGCGTACTTAGCCCGGTGGGAGTTTCGCTCCCGGGCACATGCTCGCCCTGGTCGGAGCTTGGCTCCCGGGCGCGTGTAACTGGCCCCGGTTGGAGCCCTTGGCTCCTGGGCGCCCAGGTACATAGGGAACGGCTGCTCGGACTCCCTCGGATTAGGTGGCAAGTCCGGGCGGTTCGTCCCGACCCAGTCCGGGGCCTCCGGGTCCCGGTGTGATAGTCCGGACCACGCCGCCCTGTCGAACGCGAGTCCGGGCAGGCCGCTCCCGGTTGAGGACCTCCTCCCGGTGTCGAGAGCTCGCACCCTCGAAAGGGAAGCCGAGCCCAAACACTGCCCCTGACAGGCCAGAACTCGAGAGCGTCCTCGCTACCCTCGGTAGCGGGGCTCATGCCCACTCCTCGCGCCGTGGCCTCAGGCCGTGACGCGCGAGTCGATGGTTGGGCGTGCACCAATGATATTCTGCAGGCAGCAAGCACGGCGCTCGTCGCAGGGCGGCCTCGCCAAGGCGAGTGCAAGTCTAGGAACGCGACACCCGGAAGAGGGCGCGATAGCCCGGACAGCACCGCCCCGGCGAGAATGCGTCCGGAAGGTCGTCTCACACCCCATATCAAAAAAATATGACCAAGCCCGGGCCCCCGGAACCCGGCATATGTCAGTACCGGGGCCCTCGGGTCCCGGGCACATGTCGGGCGCGATAACCCGAAGAGCCTCCCCTGACGAGGGTGAAACCCGGGTAGGTCGACCCGACTCTGTCCGGGGCCCCCGGGTCCCGGGCACATACCCTTCGCATGACGGCCGGGGCCCCCGGGTCCTGAGCACACGCCGGACTCGGGCTCGCGAGGGAAGCGAGTCCGAGCTCCATCCCTAGGCACATCAAGCACTTTCACAAATCTATCGGTATAAATGTCCTGTAAGTTATGGTAAACCCGGGCCAACGCCGGACTTCTCCGGAAACTCAGCGCTGACCAGGGTCCCATGTATATACACTTTACATAAACAACGTTTTTAATATCTTTCCCGGTCTCGTTCCTCTCGTCTTTTTCTATGTGTTGCTTTCGCGGCAGTCTCACCTCCTGGGGGTTCCATCGGGCCGCGCCCGTACGACGGCTGGGTTATGCGCAAAACCCAGCCGCCATACGGGTGCGACCACGAGAACGCCTTCGGGAGATTATTGACGCCACGGCTCGTAGCATGGGATGGACGAAGGAACGAACCGGATGCTCTCACAGTTCACTATGTGCAGAGTAGACCTTTCCCCGGCGGTCCTGGGGCCGATTCATACCACACCAAGCTAGGCGCCCGGGGAGACCCCGTTTCTTCCTGGTGTACCGGGCCGGAGCCGTTCTGTCGCCGGAACTCTCCTTCGGCTCTCTTCAGGTACAGCGCTACACTGAAAACATCGACCACCACAAATGTGCAGCTCGACAACCTCGACTTCCTCGAGGAACGAAGGTGGCGCGCTCCGCTCCGCGTCGCTCGTTACCAGCAAGGCCTCAAGCGCTATCTTTAGCGTAAGGTACGGGTCCGATCGCTTCGGGTTGGGGGTTGGTTCTCCGCCGTGTCCTTACACGTGCTGGAAAGAAGTAAACTTTCCCCCCGTGGGAAGCCCCTTCCTGATGATCGATGTTTCCCAACCGGGTTCGGTAAGCCTGGGAGCACCCTCACCAAATTCTTCCATAAATACATCAAAGTAAGTGGCTCTAAACCTCAGCACTGACCGGGGCCCCCTGGTATATACGCTTTCATATAATCAGCATTTCTATTTAATAATCTATCTATTCCGGTGCCGTCCTTTCCGTCTTTTTCCGTGTGTTGCGTTCATGACGGTCTCATTCCCTGGGGGCATACTCGGGCCGCGCCCGTGCGACGGTTGGGATCGTGCATTGTCATTAGTTCCTTACCGACGAGTAATCGTATCCAGACGTGCTAGGTCCAGGGCGTTGTCGAGCTCGCGGGGACCTGATGGCGCCCTCCGGGAGGCGCCCCGTGTCCCTGCGGCCCCGATGTCCTGCCTGGCTAGCTTCGGGATCGGTTCTTTCCGGAGGTAGGGGGAGAAATGCCAATGCGTAGTCTTTCCCTCCGCACGGTCGCGACCGCGAAGACGCCTTCGGGAGGTAATCGACACCACTGATCGTAGCACGGAACGGGCACGGGAATGAGCCAAATACTCTCACGATTCATCGTGTGAAGATTGAACCAGTTCCCAGCAGGTTTTAGGCAGGCTTTCCGAACCTCGACACGGGCTGTGGAGCCCGGCCTGGCCAGCTCCTCCCTACAACCGCCGAGGCACCGGACGCCCAGCTGCCTTAACGATCCCGTGTCCAGTCAAACCAGTTCCCCCGGCCTCGTGGCGGTCCCATGGCCAATGGCGCCTGGAGGCACGGAGGGCCCCCGGATCCGGAAGACGGAAGAAGTCCAACCTACGAACCTAATGGATTCGCCAAGACCCGCGCTCGGGTGCTCGCGATCCCGGGGCACGGGCAACGACTCAACCGGTCCGCGCGACTTGTCCCCGGGCCCTTCCCGGTCCTCGGGGGCCGAGTTCCCGGGGCAACACTCGCCGCTCTCGGAAGCCGAGCTCCCGGGGTAGGCGGCTACCCGAGACACCGCGACCATCCGCGGCCGCTGACGCCCCAAGTCGGAGGGCGCCTGGCACTCGTCGCTTCCCCGGGATACAACAGCGTCACCAACAGCAGACGCGGACAATTCCCGGAACAACACCATAGGCAAAGGTACGAAAATATAAACCTCATCATATATCTACACAAATACCTCTGTTTATACAAGACAGGCAAAACCGGAGCGCAAGCCCAAGCGAGGCCCAGAAATGTCGCCGCACGGGGCGCGGTCATCGGTGTACTTCTGACCGGACCCCTGGCGACGTCGGAAGGGGAGCACTCGGGGGCGTGGAGGGCCCCCGGGCGCCAAGGGCGGCCGCGGATGGCGTCAGAAGGAAAGCGGCGTCAGAAGGGGACCGGCGTCTTCCTCGACCCCTTCGTCAAGCATCGGCTCTACAAGGTGCTCGCCGCGGTCGAGGAACCCTACCTCCGGGGCAGTGGACTCGGCCACGGCCTCCCGCGCCTCCTCGCGAACCACCGCGACCTCCTCGCGAACCACCGCGACTCCCTCGCGCACGGCGAACTCACATCCCCGAGACGCGAGCCCGGCCTGTTAGGCCCAGCCGCTTCCCTCTCGGGAGAGTGTTTCCTTCTCCCACATCTCCATCTCGGACCAGGCTTCCTCAGCGCTTCATTCCATGCATTCAGCCCGGGTTCCGGGCACATATCCCGTCTAAATCAACAAGACGGCAAGCTACACCAGTCCATAGCGAACAAGGTGAACCCCGCGTCCCCTCTTTTCTTCAAGACGTGGCCCTGTTCCTGCCCGGGACTGGTCCCGGCCGAGCAACAGGGCCAGGGGCCACTGTCGGCGAAATGGGACCGGGGGTCCCCCAGTCCTCGGGGACGCGAGGGTCTTCAGCCACGCGCACACTCCGGGTCCACATTCTATCACGGCGACGGCAGGATACGGCCCTTCTCCCTCCGAGTACCCGGAGCCCGGGCACCGTCCGATCCAGAGCGCCCCGTTCCCTGGTACGCCCCCCGGGTCCCGGGAGCCGACCGCCCCGGGCCCCAGGCCCCGGAAGCCGGCTGCCCCGGTCCCGGGAATCCCCGTTCCCGGGACATGACCCCGGTCCGGGGAACCATCTCCCCGGACCTGGACGCTCGGTGCCGGGAACCATCTCGCCGGACCCCGGCGTCCGGTCCCGGGACTCCGTCTCCCCGGACCCCGGCGCATCACAGAGACTCTCTCGGCCCCGGGCGCCGCTCCCCGGGCCCGGGACTTACTTCTTCCGCCCTAGAAGATCGGCGTCTGCCGGTGATCCACCTCCCCGGTGCCTGGTCCTGGGAACCTCCTCGGACCCTGGGTCCCGGGGACCATCCTGTGCCCGGACCCCGGTTCCCGAGAACCTCCTCCTCGGGAGGGTCCCGAGGACCGTCCCGTGCCCAAGGCCTTCCAGTCCCGGGTCGCACAGCTTCAGCCCCGGGTGGCGTCCCTGGGGCGCATTGCGGAGACGCTCCTGGTCCCGGGCGCCGCTCCCCGGGCCCGGGTCTCGCATTACCCGACTGATCGGCTCCTCCCGATGATCGGCTCCTCTGAGCTGATCGGCCTCTTCGGTAACCGGCACCTCCCGCCCGGATCGGCCTCTCAGCGGACGGCAGCGGCTCACCAACTACAGCATTAATGACAAGGCGACGGGGCATGACGCGCCTGGCTTCCGTGGGCCCGCTTCTTGTGCTGTCAGAAGCTCCTTTTTGACTACGGAGGCCTCTTTCACTGTGCAATCGCTGTGCAGTCAGAGCCTTTTGACTTGGAGGCGAGCGCCGTCATGTCTCCACGCTTCAGCCATCCTCAGCAACAGACGACCAGACGACCCGTCACATCCTCACGTCCCGAAGACCAGGCCGCCCGCAGCCAACCTACCCCGGCATGGGCGTAGCAGGTGGCTTCTTAGGAGGTTAGCAGGTGGATTCTCGGTCGACATCCTCGGATCAACTCCAAGCGGTTAAGCTTCTTAGGAGGTTAGGCTCTGATACCAATTGAAAGCCCGTTGATGTCGCCTAGAGGGGGGTGAATAGGCGCTCCTAAAAAATTCTCCAAAAGCAGTGGTAAAATACTGGTAGGAACCTCCGACCAAAATGGTAGGAGGCTCCGACCAGCTTTCTCGGGCTGACCGAGAGGGCTAGTCGGAGGTTCCGGCCAAGAACGCTAGAGGTTCCGACCCTAGTGTTCTGACTCTACCAAGAGACCTCAATAATGGATAAATTTACAGAGGTCAAGAGGGGAGCAAGTAATAGGGTAGCAGATAAATACAGGCAAGTAAAGATACAAAACAAGGCAATAATGAGAAAGCACAACGAAGACACAAAGATTTTTCCCAAAGTTCGGATTACAAAGATCCTACGTCTCCGTTGAGGAGCTCTAAAGAGCCGGGTCTCGATCGACCCCTTGCCTCACCAAGCGACCACGAAGATCAACTTGGTATCCACTAGAATTTACCTCCTTTCCTTGCGGAGACGAGGTTAACCTTCACAAACTTTCCTGGGACAATCCACAATTCAAGGAAGCTCGCAGAAGATGCCTAACCATCTAGGAGGTTTCCCTCCAAGAGAAATGAGCTCCAAGCAGCCAATCCGCGTCCTCCTCAAGTGCACAAGATCCTCCTAACCTTTTCTCAATAAAATTCACTCAATTTCTCACTAGATCTTCACAAGAATCACCAAGGATGCACTAGAACTAGTTGGAAGAGCTCAAAGAACCTTAAGAGATGCTAGGAGTTAGTGGAAATGAAGTGGAATGGCCAACCAACGGCTAGAAACCAAGTTTAGGCTTTATAGGCATTGGCATACGTCACTTAGCCGTACGGCCAACACTTAGTCTCTGGCCGAGTTGGTTGGTCGGAGCCTCCGACCCTAGGGATCGGAACCTCCGACCCTGACACTGAAACTATCCTATCCCAAGTGTATGTGTTGTGCCAAAGTGACGGACTCTCAGCTATTTGGATCTTAAGCATTTGAGTGGTCTTGGAACGCTGCTTGCAACCCCTCTTGATAGTACGGTTTTCCTACGACTCAAAAGAAAATTCAAAAGAATTTAAAATAAACTCCAAGTCGCTTCGCTGTTTTGCATCATGTCTTTGTGTGGGTCTCCATGTACTACACTAAGCAACCTGGGACTAATTCTCTGTATAATTCTTGATAAACTCATTAGTCTCTTAACCGCTTTATCATTAATCCACCAAAACCCACTTAGGGGCTAGATGCACTTTCACCATGGACCAGCATCCCTTCTTCTCGCTACCAGTGGGCCCCACTTGTCAACCGCCGGCCCATTCCCCTTTCTCTCTGTAATGATGCAACAAATCAGTCTATTTTTTTAAAAGCTTTTAAAAAGGTTTAAACTTCTAAAATTCATAACTAATTCATCCGAACTCTGTTTGGGGTGATTCAACTTGCAAAACTCTTTAAAAATCAAGATCTACCCATTAAAAATATAATATTGTACTGTACATGTGTGTTGATATACTATTTTGCTCGTTTTCCGACGTTCAGGAAGAGTCGTAGTTTCTCGAAGAGAGTTCCGAGGCTTGTGAGGAGCAGCAAGGCAAGTCACATAGATTCCTCAATACTTTTGAGCATATTGTTCCTATGATTAAGCTATAATTTTCCTTCAACTCTGCATTTATTTTAGAATGTCATTGGGACAGGGAAACCCCAATCCTTGTTTATGGCCCTTTTGACTTGATTACTAGATATTGTACCTATAGGATGAATGTCATGCCCAGAATTTCAACACCGAAATTCTGAACGTTCATGTGTATTAAATCCCTGTCCAGGAAAGCCAGGGTAGACAAAACCAAGTTGCCATACAAAGTGCGTCTTACAAACAGAATAAAATAGTCTTACAAAAATGCAGCGGTAAAGATAAACAAAGCCTATATACAGCTTTCCAAGCGGAGGCTTCCATTCCACATGCATCTTGATGGCGGAGCCAACCTAGTCCTCTTGACGGTCCTTGTCGGACATGAACTCCACCACTGAGAGGGAGAAAAGGAGCAAGACTGAGTACCACCCACAGTACTCAACAAACCACACCCACAAGTATGCATAATGCATGAGAGTCAAAGATAGGCTAGAGGTTTATTTACGTAAAAGCAATGGCAAACAACAATAGTTCGCAAACAGTAAAAATATTGATTAATTAAACAATATTAATCCTCCACTGATTAACGTCATACCACGTTAACTAGGCCCAACAATCCATTTGAACCACTCCAGTTCCATTAAGTCAAGTTAATTAAGTAAGATGGGACTAATCACAATGAGTCTTGACCAATCGCCCATATTCGCGGGCGCGGCTATTCGAATAGATCTAACTCTGATCAGAGGTGTACAACTGTATCCACAAGACACAGCCCCACACATGTTTCCGTGTGCCAGCGTATCACCACGACACCCCGTGAGAGGCTGTGACAGGACCGTTCACGCAACCTCTCCCAAACCATCCACACCATGCTGAGGTTGCACCTGCCAACAAGACACCCCATATCGACCAGGCTACCCCCCTTGCGCCACAATGGATCCGGAAGCCGATCAACCCTATCCCGGGCCGACCCAACTCCATCACGCCCATCCTCACCATCTGTGCCTAGGAGAGGGAGAAGAGACGCTACAAGCCCAGCCGTTGTCCACGTTGGCTTGTGGAAAGTACGAGTATTTGCCCGAGGGATTCTTGTGAACCGGTCCTTAATTGCCATGGGTGCGTCCAGCAAAACCATGCACCCACAGCCCACCATTTGGGTCAAATTTTATTAATTTAATAGTAATATGCCCAATGTTACATTTTCGACATAGAGTCAAACTATGAATGTAAATGATAATGATTAATTGCCTGGTGAACTAATAGTTTCTAAGCATGGCTAAGCATCCTAAGAATAACATTCTAATCATGTTGTTACCCAGGTGACAAGGAATAAGGTTCAACAACTAAGACATAATCCTATCTGTATAAGGGTCATAATCCATACCACATATAATAATGAAAACATGCATGTTTATTTTAATAAACAAAATATTTTAGCAAAAGTAGGTACAAAATGATCAAGATTACAATGTGACTTGCCTTGCTCCGGCTCGACGTACTCGGCTATGACCTCGTAATACATGGGAGGGTCGACGGCGTCGGATTCTAAAGCAAACAACGCACAAACAATTAAAAACAGTACATGAGGGTAGTCAAACAAGAGTTAAAAGTATTTTTAATGGATTCTTGGCATTTTTCTAGATTTAATGAAATTTGAATGGAGTTAATCATAGTTCGAATGAATTAGTTATGAATTTTAGAAGTTTCACTATAATTTTTTATACGAATCAATTATTAACCAATTTATGCGCAATTAACCGAATTAATGCGTCAGCGAACCAGGGGAGCCGGCGCCGACAGGCGGGACCCACGGGTCAGTGGCGCAAAAGAGGATGGCACACGGTGGACGCAATCCACGCACGTACGGCGGCCGCGGACATAGGTACAAGAGTGGCCCCGGTCTGCCAAGGTAGATCGGACGTCTTAGACCTAGTCGAGAATGAGCCCCGCCGGCACGCGCGGTGTGGCGACGGCGCACGCGGCCCGATGGTCACCGCCGGTGACCATCTGGCGCAGCGGAGGAGGTGAAGAATGCCGCCGAGTGCGCACCGAGGGCTTGCGGCCACCGGAGTGCGGCGAACGATGGTGAACAAAGGGAGTTGGCGACAGCCAAGGTTCGGGGTGGCGACGTCGACTGGGTTTCAGCGGCGCAGAGGAGCGACGGGGCGCGGACGAGATACGGGAGGACCTGGGGAAGATGTTGAATGTGTTAGGAGGAAAAAGACCGAGTGGGTCGACGGAAATCCGCGGTCGACTGCCGGCAAAGAGGCTTACCGAAAGGAGATGTCGGAGAGGATGGAGTTCCGGCGGAAATCCGAGACAGCCGACTGCAGAACAGAACGCGGCCATGTGCGGCGAAGCTACCGAGCACGAGCGCGGTAGTCGGCGACGGCTGTAGCGACGGCGACAGGCGACTGGAGTCGGCGGAGCACGGCGACGATTCGGGAGCTCGGCGTGGAGGAGGTTTGGGTACTCGGCAGGCGTATGCAACTGAGGGGAAAATGAGAGCGGAGTACGGGAAGGGTTTATATATACTCGGCTGGGGAGTTCATGGACGAGTTGGCCGAATTTCACGGGATTGAGGGCAACGGCCATGACGGCTAGTGGGCGCGATTCAACCGCGGTCGTGGGCGAGAGGGGCGGAGAAGGTGGGGGAAATGGGCAGGGACTCGGTCCGCGGCGTTTGAATCAAGGGCCGAGGCGCAGGGGAGCGTGAACGGCGTAATCCAACGGACAGGGCAGCTCGATCCCCTCTGGCTGAGTCGGCCGGAGGTTGAGGACGGAGCTGACATGTGGGGCCCTGGGCCCACGTGTCAGCGAGGGGTGAGGGAAGCGGCGCGGGGAGAGCAGCCGACAGGTGGGGCCTGGCTGACGGTGAGAGAGGGTGAGGGACGCGTGGGCGTGCAGGCCGACACAGTACTGGGCCGGTGGCCTAGCGGGAGGGAAAGAAAAGAAAAAGGAAAAAGAGAAGGAAGAGAAAAGAAAAAGGATTTCCAGTGCTCTTTTAATCCCAATAAGAGTTTTTGATTTATTAAAAATACTTCCAGTGTTCTAAAAATTCCAATAAAAATATTGTTAATCTATTTTGGCAAGAGGAATATAAGAAAAATATTCCCAGCCATGACAATTTATTATTTTGCATTTTACACCTTTAATTAATTCATTTGGCCAATTTAAATTGCTTTCTTGTGACATTTTCTTAGGTATATTTTGTGTGGCTATATTTAAGGGGAAACTAAGGGTGTGACAATAAATATGACTAGCTAGCTTTATTTATTGGTTAGCTAGATTATCTCTAGGATTCTGCTTAGCTATACTTAGTAAACTATAGAATAATTTCTAGGCTATAACAATAACTTTGATTATAATATTTAGTTCACATAAAATGATGATTCTTTTTACGACAGTGGTCATGCAAGGCAAATTTAATGGTTCATTAAAATACGGATGAATGGTGGGTTGTGAGCACTAGAGGTGAATGTTGCTAGCGGTGCTCGTGACAGTTAAGGACCGGTTCACGGACTAATTGTTGCAAAGCAACACTCGTGCTAACCACAAGCTAGAATGGGATAGCAGGAGTTTGAAGTGTGACAAGTTCAATAGGAGGCCCCAGAGCGTGTTTGTGGCTGATATAAGTCCACACATGGCAGTGACAATAAGACTATGCTTCGGGCGTCGGGCCGTCTCGTGGGAAGGTACTTGATCACCCCTACCAGAGACCGGAGGTTCGGTGGAAGGCTCTCCTATTGTGCGAGTTACATGGATAATCCTGTCACAATTTCTTTCCGAGGTACCATGGTGGTATCGAGGCGCATAGAGGAAGTTGTGTCTTGTGGGTAAATTGGTACACCTCTTGCCAGAGTAAAACTATTCGAATAGTCGTACCACGATTAAGGGCGAGCCTAGCAATGTTTTCGTGATTAGTCCCACTCTACTTAAACGTGATTATTAACTAGTGAAATTTGTTTAGCTCCAGGTTGGAGTGGTTGTGCCTATATCGTTTTGGTGAGCAGTATAGTGTTAATTAATATTGTTTAATAACTAATGCTTTATTACTCTCTTAAATATTTTATTAAATACTTTTATGCAAATTGAGCCATATTATGTCATTCTTTGTTATCCTGTGCACTTGCATATTTGCTGTGTAGCTTGCGGAGTATTTCATGTACTCATCTTGCAATCAACAATTATCATTCAGAAGAATACTATAGTGAGGAGGATTATTTGAGGATTAAGCGGAAGTCCCGGTCAAGTTCGTGGAGAGGGTTTCGTCATGCTATTTTAGTTATTTATCGCTGTTAGACATTTTATTATTTTGAGAGGTACCATTCACCACTGTAATAAATACTTTCGATATGAAAACAATTACTTTGATTATCAATTATGTTATGTGTATCTCGGTTAATTTCTGGACGAGGATTTACACACAATAAAACTCCCGAATTTTGGATGGAAATTCTGAACGTGACAAGTCCAAGTAAATACATTCTTGGATTGGATCTATTGTCTATGAGCTTGTTCATCATTGACCTCTCAAATGGAGAGGAACACAATAATCAAGAGATGCTCCAGCTTTCTCGAGCAGAAGATTCCAAGTTTTATCTGATCCATCTGAATGGGTTGCAGCTTCGTGTTTGGCTTCATGTCATTGACAACGATGGCAAGAGAAGCAATTGGGTATTGATTGATATAGTTTATCTACCAGAAGTGTTTGGTCATATTGCAAGTCCTAGTTGGGAGTTAGAGGCTAATGTTAAGATTGCTAGAGGTGGGAATAGTGGTAATTTTGTGTACTTGGACGTGGGTGATAATGTCTACTTGGTTCATATCAAGAGAAGAATGGCGGAGAAGGTGTTTGACAATGGCAAGATCTTCCGCATATATCCCTTCATGATGGCCTGGCCTCCAACCTTCCATAGCATGATTATGAAGAGTGATACCTTAAAGTGATCATTTGGTGCTTTTATTTTCATTGGTTGTATGGATTTTGCCTACATTATATTATCTGTTTTGAGATGATGAGGAATTATTCCTTGTGCTCATTTGTATCCATTTGAAATACTTTTTTGGAATATGAGTTTCCTTGACTTGAAGAAAGAATGAGTTGTTATTTCATCTTTTTTTTAAGTACTTGTTATTTCATCTTTGTGCTTGACAATATACACATAACTGAGTATGAATAAAGGAAAATTAGAAGAGTAGTTGGTGCCTAGAAGAGTAAGCTGGGACACTACTCTTGCACGGCATAGAAAAAAAAAAGTTGGTTCGAACGCCAATTTATTAACCAAAAAAAGCTAGAATTGGCAACCATAACAACTTAGTTTTCTTCAAAGATCGTTCGTGCAAATGGACGGTGTGAACCGGGAAAACCAAATATTTTTTCCATAAGCCGCTAAACCTAGTGACAACAAGCTTGCTTAGTTAGGTCTATAATCCACTGTAGCTTATTGTCCTGACTTATAAGCTATATATAAAAAAAATGTCATTAGCACATGATTAATTAAGTATTAACTATTAAAAACTTAAAAAATAAATCTTATGTGATTTTTTAGAGATATTTTCATATAAAAATTTTTTATAAAAAATACACCGTTTAACAGTTCAGAAAACATGTTAAAAAAAATAAGAAAATAAGTTAATGTTATAAGCTCTTCGAACAGCGCGTTAATGAGGCCAATAAAAGCCCAAGCCAAGCTACTACGCACGGTACGAAAAACGACGCTCGTGATGAAGTCATTCCACCATGACCAACTGCGCTACTTGCTTGCTTGTTTATAACATTACATGCATCGGTCCACGGTGGACCAAGAGGGCGAACGGTTCGAGTGCCGATCCAACTTTTTTACTATCTCGCAGGGAGACCATTAAAGTGGACACCACCATTTGCTCATCCACCTTTTGTGTCACGGGGGCATAGGCTTAGCATTTTTCTATTATTGGTCATTTAAAAGATCATCAACCAGATTTGCTCTGCTCATGTGCATATTGGTGTCAGCACAAATCTTAAGGCAACGTAAGTACTTTTTCGTCCTAAAATATATATAGCTACCTATTAGTATTTTTGAGAATTAAGGATTAGGATAAAATACCCTAATTAATAGATGATGCGGTGATAAGAATTAAGAATGGTATGAGTTGAGTGCGGGTCTCAAGAGTTGATAGAATGATAGAGCACACTAGATATAGTATTAGAAATAATAGGGTAAAAATCATCTTTTATATATTTAGGTAGTTACATTTTTATATGTTCTAAGTAATTATATTTAAAATATAATTTAAATCTAAAGGTTGCTATATTTTGGAACGGAAAAAGTATGTTGCAACTAGTCATTTGTACATTGCAATTTAGGCCCACTGGGCCGCCCACCGCCTCTAAACAATGGCGAGGCATGGCAGGCTCATGCACCACCGTCGGATTGCCCGATCACCGCCTGTGAAGTAAACCCTAAGCCGCGGCCTACCTATATAATCCCACTAGGGTTTCGCCCGCCTCTCCCCCCTGAGAGGCCCGAACCCAGCAGCTGCGGCGGCGCGCGAGCAGACGAAGGGTGCCGAGCAGCAGCAGCCGGTCCAGGCCGAGCCACCGCCGCCGCCACTATGGGTAATGATCGCCGCACCGCGCCGCGGATGCTCACCGTTCCTCCGTTTACCCCCATCCGCGTCCTCTTTTGGCGCTCGCTCGCATGGGCGCTTGTGGGGTTGTTTGGTTTGGTGTGTGCTGATGGCATGGGTGATGGCTGTGCAGGTATCTCGCGTGACTCCATGCACAAGCGCCGGGCCACCGGTGGCAAGCAGAAGGCATGGAGGAAGAAGCGAAAGTAATGCCGATCTTCCACTCTTTTCTCCTCGTGTTTCCATTCGGTTCGAGCGGATGTGCTGTTGTCTTGTAGATTCGGTGTGTTAGATGAGTGCATGCTTAGATGGTTTTATTTGGATTGGTCGATATGTTTGCATTTAGGTTGGAAATGAGATTTTCTCCTAGTTTTGGAATTGGATCTCTTCCTTGGCGCAGTGGAACTTAGCACTTTTTTAGTTTAAATAGATGGTTTTGTTTTGTTGATAAATGGCGCATAATGATGATTCTACCTTGGGTAATTGTTCTGTTTTCACAATTTTAGATAATTCGAGTTATATGTGTAACGATGTGTTTTGCAAGCGGATGTCTGAAGTTCCTAGATCTTTACACTTATCCCTGTTTCTCGCTAATAATTAGTTGTAGACAGTCAAATTATGAATGTGAATATGTGATCATTGCATTCTTTATGAATGAATCGGTCGCTGTTTAAAATGCAAAAGTTAGTGTTAATGATTGTCCTCATCTCATTTGCCTGATGTAATTGTATGATTAATTCAGTGTTGCAGCTGTGTCATTCTAAGATTGCCTTGTTAGTTTTATATGCACTAACTTCCATTTTGATGACTTTGTTGTTTTCGTACTCTAAAGAAAGGCTCACCACTAGGAAGAATTTGTTTGAGGCAGGATGATGTTAAAAGCTGAATGTAGCTAAGATAATTGTGATGGCTTGGTTTTTGTTCCAGATCCTAATATTGTCTTTCTGATTTGTTGTTAAGGTATGAGCTTGGTCGCCAGCCAGCAAACACCAAGCTGTCGAGCAACAAGACAGTGAGGAGGGTTCGTGTTCGTGGAGGTAATGTGAAGTGGAGGGCTCTTCGCCTGGATACTGGTAACTATTCTTGGGGAAGTGAGGCTGTCACCCGCAAGACCCGTATCCTTGATGTTGTCTACAATGCATCAAACAATGAGCTTGTGAGGACCCAGACCCTTGTGAAGAGTGCCATTGTGCAAGTTGATGCTGCCCCATTCAAGCAGTGGTATCTCACTCACTATGGTGTCGATATCGGTAGGAAGAAGAAGGCTCCTGCTGCTAAGAAGGATGTCGCTGAGGTAGTATTTCTTGTGGCCAAATGTTCTGTTCCCTTTAGTAGACAGTACTTGATTATCTGTTTGTCTTGGTTGTTTTATGTTTATTATAAGCATCACAACCTTCTTTTTGTTTTTATTTGAGATACTCCTTAGTTCTGCTGTATTGTTTTAAATATATGTGCAAATTAGAGTAAAATTTTCCTGTCTATTGTCCCAGTTTTTTGTTGTGTGCTGTTTTTGTGTAATGATCTATTGAATCATTTAATTTGATATGCTACTATTTTATTGATATGTATGTGTGCAACAATAAGCACTGAGCTAGTTTTTCTTGATGCAAGTTGCCCCTTCTGATTTGAAAGTATTTGTCTGATCATTTCATTGATAGCCGTGCGTTGCAGTTTTGTGCTTTCCCATTTGCTTGTTTTGTCCTTTCATATGTAAATTTGTAGTTGTTATGGGTGCCTTGTGTTTGTTAACAACTTTCGTGCTTGATGCTTATAGGGACAACAGGGTGAGGCTGCAGCAGAGGAAACAAAGAAGAGCAACCATGTTGTGAGGAAGCTTGAAAAGCGTCAGCAAGGGCGCACTCTGGACCCACACATTGAAGAGCAATTTGGCAGCGGAAGGCTGTTGGCCTGCATTTCCTCCCGGCCTGGGCAATGTGGCAGAGCTGATGGGTAAGGACTACACAAGTCCTTGCTTTCCTTTTCTTTTTTGAGTAGTCCAATAGAATGACTAGTTAATAAATTTATTTACCTTTTGTTTTATATGCCCAGGGTGTTCAGGTTTGTCTAAATTTTTTCTAGAAATTAGTTATGTTGTATGATTTTATTGATGCATTTTGTAGGTATAACTAGGCTCAATTTTATTATGCTGATAATATCTGTTTTAATCTTGTTAACAAACTTTGAAATTTCCCACTTAACAACGACATATATTAATTCCAAGTTTACAATGAACATTTTGAATGGCAGGTATATCCTGGAGGGCAAAGAGCTTGAGTTCTACATGAAGAAGCTCCAGAGGAAGAAGGGCAAGGGTGCTGCAGCTTAGAGCATTCTTTTGAGTGTGTTTTACGCTGGAAGGCCTGCCGCCTATTTTATTCACTGGATTTTGTTAGTCGTGTTTGCGTCTATGTCGTGTCTGCAGACCCTACTGAACACCAATTTTCTAAAAAAAATGATGAATCAACTCTAGCTTGGAAAACTGGGAATGAGAATTTTCACCTGCTATGGTTGTATTCTCGTTGCCTTTAGGTTCCATGTGTACTCAGCTACAACATTCTGTTATGTTTGTATGTCTTCGCAAAAGTGCTAGTATTTCGTTTTAAGACGGTGATGGAATTTGCATGTTGTTTTGCAAATTGTCTGGCCCACGGCTGATGCCCTGCAGTGAGTCAGTGATCATTAAGGGCGCTTCATAATTAGAGCAGGCAGAGCATTCTCCAGTTTCTTAGCAAACTGGTCGCACCCGACGACTCGTCCTCTGCTCAAGTCTCAACTTGTCCACAGTGACTCTGGATGCTTGGCCTGGGTGGCTCTGGTCACTGGCGGTGTTGCCTGCGCCGGTGATGACATAGTAGATACTACCTTCAAAAAAGAGTAGAGTTCAATACATACCTGGACAGGAGAGCTACGAGCTCTGATCAAACTCCGGTGCTTATCCACGGGATCGCCAGATTGCTTAGGCGTTGTTTCCCCCTCGAGTCAGGAGAGGTCGATGACGAGGAGTTTGTTGTTGGGTGACAAGTGGCCATCCCATATGTTAGCTGCCTACAATTGCACGCGGTGATGCGTACCCTCCGTCTAAAAAAAAATAATTTCTGGCTCGAGGTTTATAGCTGAATTGGTTCCTTTTGAAATGGAGCAATTTCTGACTTCGGATTTATAAGCTAAATTAGTTCCTTTTAGAATAGGAGTAAGTTTCAATAGTTACATACACAGAGTACGTTAATTTTAGAGCTGGTGCGACCTAATGGATGGTCTAATTCCAATCCATTGTTCTAATGAAAAGAATTCCTCCACCATAGTCTATAATGGTAGCATCCTTTTAACAACTAGATGGCACTGCGCGTTGCTGCATAAAATTGTATAAAGCATGTGGAAAATTATATAAAGCAAAATCACCAAATTGAGTAAATACCTTAGAGTAGGATAGGCAAGAATAAATAGGAGACATTAAAATCATATCTGAACCTTGATGCTGCGACTTTATCTTTATAGGAGTAAATGTTTAGCGGGCTGTAAAAGAAAAAAATGATAAGTCCACCTATATAGAAATGCCATATTACCTCTTATTGTTAATAGTGGTCTAATCTGTGCTTCCAAGCGAACTAGGGTTCTCATATGCTATAGTTTAGTCAAATGGTTATTTCTATAATTTTTTTAATATTTTGTAATTCTCTCACACTTATGTTCCCATCAAAATCAGTATTTCTTTCTATTTATCCATTTTTCTCGGTCCTGCCTTCTGAAGGAACCCTAATCCACAGCGTTCATCTCCAATCAAGCGACCGTTTGATCAAACCAAGCCGCTCTCTGCCTAACGAGTAGGAGTACCTACTAGGCCATCACCCAACACTGCCCTGCCGGCAGCCGGGCCCGTTCCTCGACCCGTCGCCGCCGCCGCCGCGAAACCCCTCCCCTCTCATGGAGGCACCACCACCTCCGCCGCATTCGCCACCCACCGCCGCCTCCGCCCTCGCCCACCTCCGCTCCCTCCTCTCTGCCGCCTCCTCCGCGCTTGCCTCCCTCCCCGTCCCTCTCCATCCCCACCCCACCACCGCCCTCGCCGCCTCCGCCTCCTCCCTCCCCTCGTCTCAGCCCGTCACCTGCCCGCTCCCGCCTCTCCCCTCTTCGCCCACCTCCGCCGTCCCCATCCCCCTCCCGGCCACTCCTCGCCCCTACTCCGATTGTCCAGCCGTCGTCTGCGCCACGAGGACCCCGTCGCATCCCGATGTGTTCTCCCTCCCCGCCTTCCTCGCCGCCCAGTGCGCGGATTACTCCTCGTCGGCGGACGATGCCGCCGTCTCGGCTCCGTCCTCTCTCCCGCGCGTCGTCCTCCCGTCGGAGCTCTGCCTCCTGCGCCGGGAGGTGGAGTCCTGGAGCGCCCACCACGGCGTGCCGGGGACCTACTCCCACGCCGCGGCACGTGTGGTGGCGGCGGCGCTGAGCTGTCGTGTCCCGCGGTGGGAGGCCGAGCTGCGTCGGTGGGTGCTCGCGAGCTCGCCGAGGTACGGGGTCGTGATTGATGCGGCGACGAGGGACCATGTCTGGGTGCTGGTGCGGCTGTGCCTGAAGGCGGCAGCCTCAGAGGCATGCTGCTCCCTGGAGAATGCGTGCAATGCGGTGGGTGGAGGATCTGGGTTTGACCCAAGGGCCATAAGGTTTGAGTGCCCAAGGCTTGTCGAGGGCGTCTCATGGTTAGGTGCGCAGCTCAAGATCCTGTATGGGGAGGGCAGTGGAAGATTCTTTGCGATTGCGGCAATGAGGGAGGTTATTCTGTGGGCGGGGTCTTGTTTAGCTGTTGGTGTAGGAGGCGGTGTTGACAGCAGAGGTGGAGAGGCAGGAGCTAGTGGAGGTTCAGGTGTAGAAGGAAGTGATTTTGGAAATGTTGGGACGTCCTCTGTGTTTGTCGCTCAAGTTGCTGCTGCCATTGTGGCGTTGCATGAGAGGTTCTCCTTGGAGGAGAAGATCAAGGCACCGCGAGCACCACGCCCGTCGAAATATCAGCTGTATGCTTTCTCAAAACTTACTGTTCTATTTAATCAAGCATTGCTTCTTGAATTATACAGTTCTATGCTATCAAGATTGAATAATGTTGTGGAAATCTTGACATCACTAGTTTCATTCCAACAGACTGACATAAAAAGTTATACATTCAATTTGACATCCAATAGCCTCTATTTTCCAGTGTGCATGACGTAATAAGCTATATGGAAATTGGAGGGGAAGAATCTGAGTTACTAAACAAAATAGTTAATTGATGGTTAACTCAGCTTCAAATATGGTGCTCTGATATATCAGTTCAAGTATATCAGATTACATGGTATAGGTTGTCTACCATGAACTGTACATAAATGAAATAGTTATTAATAAAATTTAACAACCTGATCCCCTCACAGTAATTTGCATTCCCAGCATATGATTAGTTTTGCTTGGCTTCATAAAACTTTTCCTTCCGTGACCCCATATATTCTCTTGTTGGTAGACTACTGGAATATTCACAAGCACTGGAACGAGGCCACGAGGAGCGATCAAAGCGACCAAACTACAGAGCTGTTCTGGAGTATGATGGTATTTTATCACGTCGAGTAGATAGCCAGGTAAAGGCATGCAACCACTCTGTCAGTACTCAGTAGTAGGTTTTAGTATCTAGATACCACGCTCATGCCCAATGTTTTTATATTCTCTAGTTGTTTCAGTAGTTGTATGTGCTAACCTATTATCGAACAGCTCTTAAGAAAAAAAAAATTACATTGACTCATGTAGCAGTAGCATTTCTAGTTTTTATGATCCTTAGTTGATCTGTAGGTACTTTATATTTGAACATTTGACCTACATGCTTTAATATCTTTGTTTTGCTATTTACTACCTAAAGGTACATTTTCTTAAAAATAATTAAGAACAAAGTGTTGATAAATGGTTGAAATTTATGAACTCCTTAAATGCTTGACTTTGTTCTCCATACAAGATAGTACTAGTAATATCATTGTAATATTTCTTATCTCTCTTTATTGTCATCTTGAAAAGGAATCTGATAGAGCCAAGACTAGAGAGGAGCTTTTAGCTGAAGAGCGAGATTACAAGCGAAGAAGAATGTCGTACCGTGGCAAGAAAGTGAAGAGAAATCCAAAAGAGGTTTGTTTGTATTTTCTTTTCTAAAAAATATAATTTGTCTTCATCATCTGAAGTTTTCTGATATATGAGGAATTTATGTATGCCCAATGACCCCCTAAGTGTAGTTCTCTATGGGATCCTGCTTGCAAACGTTTGAAATCTGGGCCACTAATAAATGTAAAAGATCATGTGATTGATCGCAAGGAAAATAAATCCATTAGATGTCTTGAAAATATTCCTAGCATATTATTATTTTTACCAGTGTATTACTATAAAAAAGCAGCCACAGTCCAAATGTTGTGTTGTGACCATGATAAGTCAGAATTGCTCATTAACAAGTGGAGGTGCTATGTAATTTTTTCAGGTGGAACATTACTCAACCTTCTCTTTTGTTGATGACAGCTCACTTTCTATCAGGGTTTGAAGCCAGGGAACACCATCCTCAAATCAATTTATTATCTGAATCTAATTATGCCCCATTTCACTGTTTATACTATTCATTTTCAACTTAAGTTACACCTTGATTTAATAATTTTGATCTCATCTAGATTATTTGATGCGTCATATACTCATATTACCCTTCAGTCCATGTTGTATTACTTATTCAGTTGACTTCTGCAATTAGCCTTGATCAATATATGGATTTGATTTTTTCCTTCTCTTTTGAAGATATTAAGAGACATAATTGATGAGCATATGGAAGAGATCAATCATGCAGGAGGGATTGGTTGCCTTTTGGATGTGCCTCGTGATATCTTGCAGAGTAAGCTTAAGAATAGTCCTCAGGAAGGCACATACCAAGGAAGTTTTGATCCTACAAGCAGTTCTTACGGTAAGGAAGGTTTTAGTCTTCAGTCAGTCAGTTGTGAAAAAAAACCATGTGCTGATACTTTTGGAATAGTTTCATCAAGGAATCATGGCACGAGGGATTCATACAAGGACTTAAGAAATGGAAGTCATCAACACCAGTACCAGAAAGTATCTGATCATGAGAACAGAAGGATTAAAGATTCAGAAAGCACAGTGGATCAGAGGTATTCTCATCATAACGAGAACAGCAGACACCAAAGAAATTCTGATGATCATAGGAAATATGATTATAAGTATAAAAAAGGTGGCTCAGACTATTATTCTGAATCAAGCGGTTGTACAAGATGGTCCTCAGAGAGAGAACATGACCGCATGTCAGGAGTCAGAAGCAATCATATAAGTGCAACTAGTCATACTCGACATAGATCATTGTCTGTGACCCAAGATAAGTTCAGTGATAGATATGATCCCCAGAGTGCATATTCTGATGTAGATCCTGCAACAAGCACGTTTGATGAGGGATCTGCAGGGGAGAGTGAGATATACCATGATGGGACACATCATAGAAAGTGTGATCGCCATTACTGAAGAAAATATTAACAATTGCCCTTTTTTGGTCAGGTATACTTCTTACATTTTGAGTTCTTTTTGGTCTTTTGTACTTATTTTTACACTGCTATTTGACATTATCTTGCAGTATACTGTATACTACGTAATACAGGCATCTTGGTATAGCCTTCACCTGTATCCTTTTCTGTATCCTTATGCAGAAAATGCGGTTCTATTTCTGCAGCTGTACAATGCATCTGTATTATACTTTTCTTTTCTTCCTATGAATATGTTATGTTAATGTATTGTTTACAAATAATATTCAAATATACTATTCATATATCTTGCTATTTTTAGCAGTTTTGAGCTGAAATATCTTATGATGATTAGTTGAACATATCTGAACTTTATCCAGGGTAACAGCTAACAAGGTTTTCTCAACTTGCATTCATTGTAACATTCTTCTGGAATTCTGCCAATTTAGCTGACAAAGGAATCGTAGCTGTGTACTTCTGTTTTGCAAGAGTTCAAGAAATGAATATATTTCTGAGCTGTCCAATATTGTCTCCACCTGGTTAATATTAGATACTAATGCACAGTTGCATGAATAATTCTCCCATAGATTTGGTCCATTCTAATTTGTGTGGATACCTAGTTACTTTACAATAATGGGCTCCCTAATCCTAATCGAGTTCAAGATTTGGTATGTCTTTGTGCCACTAGAGGCAAATTTACTTTTGTTACCTGACATTTTTAATGATGCATATACTGTATAGGTTTGTTGAAATGGGGATCTTGCGCATGTTGGGTACTTTAACATAAGAAGATACTGTTTTCTACTTCTGTCTCTGTCAGGATGAAGCTAGTTACAGCTGTCAATTAATCAGCATAGAAATAATCATGTGTTGATACTGTTTTGATTTGCAACAGCTTCCACCTGGCTATTACTGATTTAATTTTCATGTGTTCTCTGGATGAAATGATCAAAATTAACTCTTTGAGAGTTATCTTTGCAGGAATTTTGAACTTCCCAAACTACTTTGCAGTCAATCTAATCTGTATTATCTCAGTACAAACATAAAGGTAAAATGCACTAGCAGTCCTGGCCATCTTGCTGCCTACTCTAGGACCCACATGCCACACCAGCTCTAGGTTGGCACGGCACACCTATATGACACCAAGGGATTAGTTTAAAGCTTGCTGGTGCATTTTACTCTTAGAACTTTATCATATTTACAATCAAAACTTATGAAACTATAACTTTATTTTGTCTTTATTTATGAGAAAAACAAGGCTGTGTTTTCCTTTATTTACATCGCCTATTAGTCTGTCGGAGTGACTTTGCATTTTGGAACTGTCTTTATAAATCTTTTATCTGCTATTTCTCTAGGTAGAACTAATAATGAGCTGAAGTTGACACTTTGATTTCATTCAAATAGCAAAATACATGATCTTTTTGTTAAAATTGAATGCTTCAATGCTATATGGAAACAAATGTAGTTTCGTTTTACCATCCTCAGGCATGTGTTTTGAGAATAATAAAAGGTTGTAGTGTGACCAGAATCAGAAACAGCATTAACTCTATTCCAAACCAGGAAAAAGGATTCTAAAATGAAAATGTTTTTGTGCATTTGAAACTCTTCATTAGCAACCAGACCAGGACTGCCTCCTTATGTTTGGTAGACAAAAATATCTTTATGCATGATAGAAAAATTTGTGTGTAGTCAAAAGCCCTTTTTTGGGGGTATGTGTAATACTTCGCTTCTGTGGCCGTAATCTTCCATACGAATGCTTGCTGTCTATGATGGTCCTCTAAAGTTATTTGTCATTTTTTAAATATGCATCCAGTTTTTCATTTTTTACTTTGAAATACATCATTTCATGGTAAAACCTTTCTCTGATCTATTGGCATTCTGTTCTCATACCAACCAATTCTTAACATATTCACTCTTTTTGCAGGCAACAGTGCTGGGCAGTAAAGTTGCAAACTCTTAGAAATAGTTTAGCTGGAATAGCGTTTCTTCCTAGCTTTGCTGAATTGTTTCTGAGTTTCTCTAGGTGTTTTTGTTATATCTTTTTTTGTACTAAATGTGATTTGTATTGCCCCTCGAATGTATGCATGTAGAGTTGATGTTATGTAAGCAGGAACACAGCTTGGACTGTTTGGTCATCCCCAGGACATTTATATTCAGTACTGCACATCACCTGAAGGCACATGTCAGGGGTTGTTTTAAGGCAATTTTAAGGCAAGATTGGTTCCGTGACATCAAAAGATGCCAGTCTTACAAATATACTGCCGAAAGATCCTGGTGCACCTAATACGACCATCCAGAGTTGCAAACCTTCGGAAATTTACCCACTCCAGGTAGGTCCTTGAGATATGTCCAATCCCTTTGGATTGGAAATTGGACTGAAGTACCCCTCGATCTAAACCCACTGGTAACACCATGAGTTGCATGGATGTACTCTGCCAAAGCATCAAGCATGTCTTCTAGGGTATGTATGTTGGTATTTAGAAGCTCAACTCTGTGACTTGCTCTTTCATGGCTAGAACTGATATATACGATATTTGGAATCCAAATTGTTCCAAAGTAATGTTTCGTTGTGGCTGTTTAGATGCTGAAACCAAATGGTGTATCTCTAGTCTAATAGTTGTCACACAAAAGAGAGGTACACCCAATTCCAGATGTAAGGCCTTGCACCTGAGAGATATAGATGGTTCACTGACGATATTTTTATCTTCTGTGCGCAGCCTGTGAATTTAGCATAAATGAAAACAGCTACATTTTTGTTTCGATTTCAATCTCTAAACTCTACCTACCATGTTGATTCAGAAGGTATACCCAACAAGTAGGCATTGTTGAGTCTTCCAAGCGTACCATATTCCTAAAAGACGGTATGTCAATATCACTATTTTAGAATGTTCAGAACTTCAGCTGCAACAGTTTTAACATGCAGTCTTATTTTGCATGAAGGAAAGGTATATCAACTGCCATATACAATGACCAGCAGAATTATTGTTTTTAGGAGACTAATTATTTTGCAGCTACCACCAGTTGGTAGTATCTTGCAGATGCTCCATCAGTCTAATCGCTCTCGGAGTCTGAATAATCCACAAGTCTGAAAACTGCTGCCTTGCTTCCCCTGGTGGCTTGCACATCATCAGAAGCCGTCTTGTTCATCATCATCTCTTGTGAAGCGTCTGCGTTGCATGGTGCAGCGACAGCAGCAGCAGCAGCCTGATGATCACCAGATGAGTCTATGGCATTGGCTTCATCTGCACATCCATCTCCTACCACATCTTCATCTTCATCACCAGAAGGATCACTGGAATACTTGGACTCATCTTTATGCTGCAAGGCTCTTCGCATTGCGGCATAAAGGTCGTCGCGTTCAGTGTCTTCAGGGAGGATCTGCATCTGAAAGGAAGAAGAAAAATGGACAGTTTTGATTTCCTTTAAGTGTGCAACATTATGTTTGGTAATAATATAATGTCTAGTTTTGTGTGGTTTAACTCACAGTTGTTTCTGCAGGTTGAGTGTAGGGATGAGGCTGCAGGCATGTGTGATGACTCTCTGCAGGCCCTGTTCCATAATTTGATGCATCCTCGCTGCTTCCCTTTGTAAATGATGACTTGTTCGACTTCTTTTTCAGTTTCAGTCGATGTTTCTAGGATAGATTAACGAAACAATTAATGAAATATTTGTATAAACAGGAAGGCAATTGTTATGATAGCATCCCTACACATTACTCCTTTAGTCCTACAATATAAGGCATATAAGTATTCTATACGGTCTTCATCATAAAACTTTAACTATTAATTTCTTTTATAATATTATCAACAACTATAAATTCGCTATCATATGAAAGTACTTTTAAATGCGAATATAATGATGTTAGAGGCATGACATTAAACATGTACTACCCTGTTCTCTTTTACTTCATTTTGGACATTAACACAGTCTCCAATATACATCTTTCATCGCCTTTTTTTTTTCTAACTATATGTTCGTAAAAGCTATTAAAAATATAACTATATGAAAGTATTTTTTTATGACAAATCTACTAATATTGTTTTCTCATGTCAAATCCTAATATTTCTACATTAATTAATTATTTAAAGAGGTTTGACTGCATGCATTCTAGGATGACATATATTTGACAACGGAGATAGTATATTGTTACTTTAAAATATAACTAAATGAAAGTGTTTTTTATGACAAATCTATTAATATCATTAGCCAATATTTCGATATTAATTAATTATTTATGGTTTAGAGGTTCGATTGCATGTATTCTAGTACGACATTTATGGTGCACCAAGTATATATATATATATGAATGGAGATAGTATATTGCTACTTTAATTATTAGTTGAAGCTTGCAAAAGTTGATTTTTCTACAATTGTGGGTGCCCTATATTTTAGGATGGAGGAGTATACACATATTACATATCAACTCGACCTTCTCTCTCACATCCTCTAATCTCTATCCTTTTTTCCTTGAACATAGAGGAGAGTTGCGCATCATTTTATTTAGAATAAAAAAAACTAAAAAAACAAAAGGAACAACAATAAACGTGCCAAAGGCAACACCTAAGATCCTAAGCTACCAACAACCATTCTACTGCGAGTCTGTGATCCTTTGCTCTTGCAACAAACGACAAGGCACTCTTATTTTCAGTCGACTGGACGGTCAGGTTCACATCAGGACAGACACCATTGAAGATTTATTGCGATGTTATCAAATACGTCTAGTTAGTTTTTTTTTCTAGGGCTGGTTCTCAATCAAGCTTATTTTTTTCTAGGGCTGGCTCTCAATCAAACTTACTTTTGATGTACCAATGCATTCATTATTCTATCCCAGAGACAAGGTACTTTATTCTAAAAAGGAAAATGCTTTTTACTTGGACGTTTACTTGGCATATGAGTATATGATTTAATAAATATATATGGTATTTGGTCAAAAAATTAAATGTATATCGTACGCATACCTGCAGATGAGTAGAAATTTGTTTGCGATCAATGTTGTCCACATCCATGATCATCTTTATTTTTTTAGGTGAAGCATCTGAGATAAATTGATCAACATGCATATATATAATTTACTATCTATGTATCAGAAATCCAAAATATCTTCTGTAGTGATGAACTAGTTACACCGAATATATTGACCTTCTCCAAGTATTTCAAGAGCATGTAAAAACTTTTTCTGTAGATGTGGAGTCCACATGAGATAATATTTCTTCTTAGTATCACCCTTCTGGTTTTTAGCAAAAGAATTCATTTCACCGGCACAAGTGCTTTTGTCTCGAACACCTTCATAAGCATAGAGAAGTAGCTGTTCATTCTTGTTTTTACTCTTCCGTTTTGTGAAAAATATAAAAATAATGATTAATTTTTTATGGATGCTATACATGAAACTTTTCTAATAAAGAAGTTTTATTTTAAATTTTCTTGAAATGAAAATAAAAAACTTTCATCCATCACTATTTTTCACTGCAAAAGCTCCTGTATGTGTTTGTCTCATATGCCTACTCTAGATATTGTTTATTTTACTTGAATACATTTATTTTGACCTGTATACTTCATAGCATTGCAGAAAGGCAAATTTGACTATCTGAAATTACTACAAAATTTTAGCAGTAAAAAACTATATAGTACTCCCTCCGTTTCTTAATAATTGGCACTGGACTCTATTCCCTTTTGAACTTTGACCGCTTGTCTTTTTTGTTGAATATTTACAAACTTTTCTTCACTTAAGTCTAACAATTAAAGAGCAATTAATGGTCAAAGTTTAAATGAGAAAGTCAAAATTATCAGTTATTAAAAAACGGAGGGAGTAATTATAAAAGAATATTTCCTAAGATATGCTCTTAGTTATAATATATTGTTGAATAATTTATAAAAAATAAACATATTTGCAGTTAAACTAAGACACAGTTGCAAAATTATCTAAAGACAAATGTGGTGTATTATATCTGAGATGATATAAGACTGCTACTCCCTCCATTTGCAAATATATGACGATGGAGGGAGTATATATTTTCAATTTTAGAATAAACCGTTAAACTATAATGCCACCTTGAAGCAAATCCTTGATCTTCTCCATTCTTAGAACTTTCAGGTCAAGATGTTGCCACAGATTTTGTATGGTTCCAGTATCAAGAGGCTTCTTGACCAAAAATTGAGCGCCAAGTTCGACACACCTCTTCATTGCGTACATTGTCGTTTCAATTGACATCACTAATTGAAAAGAGGGATTGATTAGCATAATAAATATAATAAATATTTTAGTAGACAAATCAAACTAATAAACAGGATGCCTGGAAGTTCAATAGTTGGATGTATACAATAGTCGAAGTCCCCATAAAGAATAATATGCCTACTTACTAATCACTTGAATGGATTTATGAAGCTCTCTTGCAACTTTAAGGAACTCAAAACCATTCATCTCTTCCATATGGACATCTGCCAGGACCAACTCAACACCTTCTGCATGATTCTGAAGAAAATCTAGTGCTTTTATGGGACTTGTAAACACTGTGACTAAAAAAGCAAAAAAGAAATCAGTGCCTGTTACAACTCAAAAAATGGCTTTATAATAGTTTGGATGCCAACCAATGGAAAGTTGAAATTAGTGTTTCAAGAATATATGCACGTATAATTAATGTCGATAAGCATACTTGTATCATATTCCACCCAAAGTTTGCTTAGAGCCTTTTGCATGCAAGATAGACAAATCCATGAACTAATAACATCCCACTACAGCTTTTGTCATTGCTTCGTAGCCATACAAGAGAATAACCCAAATGTAGTATGTGTATGTGTATTTCTTTTTTACGTGGGAATTAACAATCAAGCCAGAGGTTTCAACACATGCAGTTTGATATCTGGTCCTCGACAAGAAAGCAACATTTTTTTTTCAACACAGATGGAGGATCAGAATTGAAGGGACTTACCAGAAAAGTTGAGTTCTGCAGAGAGGATGCAACTCGTAGAATCAGCATGGCATTTATCTTCATCGATTACCATGGCACTAAGCCTACCAGTAGGGACTCCTTCCTTTTGAGCCATAAGTTTCTTAAGAACAGTATTAAACTAGTTCTGTTGTTTGTGAAGTATGAAAGCACTAGAGACTATTTATAGTGCAACAAGGTTTGATGTATGTTGTTTCTGGTTTAAGTTTTGTTACCACTATTCATCAAGGACCATTTCATATGATAATTTCTAGATAGGTCCATATATATTGTATAAATATATTATTTTAAAGGATCTAAGTAACTAATATATTGTAGTTTTGCTTAAATCTATCATGGTGACACATGTAATGTGGTAAAATACAACAATATTTTCCATATGAACATAGTTGGGTAACATTAGAAGGTACCAGGCTACCAGCTACTCGATGATTTATCCATATTCATGAAGGGTTGTCGTGTGTGTCATAATCCGAGAAACTCGCTTAATACTATTATGTGCTATTTTACCTTATAATAAGGCAAAAGTTGGATCACGGGAATGTGACACACTATAGTGACGTAATAGTCACATAGATCAATCACACAACTAGAAGACACCACATTATAGCGACGTAATATTACACAGTTATGATGACACAATAGTCACACAAATTTTCTCTGTGCATGGTGTATCCATCATCATATACTTCTCATATAAAAATACTATGCTTAACATTGACGATATATAGAGTAGAGGCCAATGCAAGGTGGTCAGCACTAACCAGTGTATATATTTTTGTGTAAAGAATAATTTTCTAAAGAAAGGTTTTCACACGAGATAGAGTGCAACCAAGGTCCTTATGAAATTCTACCAATTGGACTTAAGCAAATAGTTTTGACACTAGAGATGTATCTGAGTGATGCATGCAATATATAGGATATTATTGCGATGTGCGCAGCAATACATTTTTTGAAAGAAAATGTGCTCAGCAATATAAAATAATCCATCCATAGCATCTCTATCTCAATCTGATGCTCTTGAAGAAATCTCACATACATGCACATGAATAAACTATATCTTGCAGCTACTATACAAAACGATAGAGCTAGCCTAGAGATAGATTTTTGGTGTATGAGTACGAATGGATGGCTAGTCTGAGCTATGCTGTCTGGACAAGTGTACATATACTACCTGCATGCAGCTAGCATGATGTCACCGGCTGGCCAGTCCATCAACCATCCGTTGTCCATGGATATATCTTGATGAACTGTGTAGACCACCCTCTCGACACAGCAGCCGTTACACTGTGCATGCAATCCAGGTGCTAATCCTTATCTTTTGCACGGGTTGGGGATTCGTCAAAGGGACTAAGGTATGCAGGGTGGAAGCCTAGTTTTTGGCCCTGCATGATGTAAATTATGAGAAAAAATGGTAAGTGCTCTGATCATCTTAGTGATGGCTCATAAGTCGTAGAAAATATAGAGACAACCAAAAAAAATTTAACTTTTATATCTGTTGAAGGAAGGTCATGATCCCCTTCGGTTAAACCTTGGCAAAACTCTAGGAAAATACATAAGATCATCCGGGATGCCGAAAGCTGTTGAAGACCATTAGAGATGGCAAAGATCACCAAAGAATGTCAAAGGCAAGCAATGGTCACTGACAATGCCGAAGACTGGCGAATGTCATCGAAGATGCCAAAGACCAGTGAGAATGGCAGAAGCCATCTGAAGAACGGCAAAGGCGGTTCAAGCCCGGCGAAGCCCATAGCAGATAGTGAAGGCCGAGAGAAGTATATCCCAATCATAAGGCCCACTGAAGACCCACCAAAGGTCCAAGTGTAGACTTTTAGTAGAATTAGACCCATCCAAAGGCCCATAAAAGCCCATCTATTCTAGGGTTAGAGGAAATACATGTATACCCCTATAATTGTCTTTATCAATAGACAAGGATGTAAAATTACATGTAAGTAAAATACTAAGCCTATAAATAGGCCGTATGGCACTATAAAAATAATAGAGATTTACTATTTTTATATACACATTCAAAAGCACTGTTGTTCTTTGACAATATATATCTATGTTATTAACGGTTTAAAAGGCAAGGCCAAGAAATATAAAAAAAACCCAAAATAAAATTTTAAAATTATGTTTTAAAATTTAAATTTTGCGTACAGCTAATAAATCAATAAGCAGACGAAAAGAGCACACATAAACGAGCTACTTGGGTGGACTAGTTTGGGGATTAAAATTAGCTTGAGTAGGCCGAGAACCATTAATAGAAGGAAAATATGGTGCGGAAACCTTAACCATAGCTGCCTCATTTCCTGACCTGCACTATCATTGTCATTACCGGCTTTGATATGTTTCATTACTGCAGGGTGGACTATCGAATAACATTTACCTACAAGCTCATCGCAACCCTCACACATTACTACAGTGAAAATAGTAGGAAAATGAAATCTTTGTTGGAGTCATAATTAGAAACTTCTGTCAAAAAAGAGTTGATTTGGAGCATTCAAAATTTATTAAAAAAAGTTTATTTGGAGCTTTTTATCTATCCCTAGTCCACAAATCAATATGTATTAAATGAGTCTTAATCCTTACTATCCTTATGACCTTACTTGTCTATCAATACTAATTTCTTATTATAAATGACACTTTGGTTTTTTCTTCCGTACTAATTTATCTTGGAATTGCTAGAAATCAACTTTTTTTTAATGAACGTAGTACATACGAACTAAGTGCTCTGTTTCTGAAAAGAACAAATCAAAACCCTACATCTTAAGAAAAGGATAAATCATTCCAGTTTTTCTACACTTGACTCCCTGACATACAACCAAGTCATGTTGCACAAGCTTGCACGAGGGTTGCAGCATCAATCGTCTGATTACGGACTGCAGCTACAAGCTAATGACTAAATACCAACTGGTTGCGTCTAGGGTTCACTATTTCGGAATGCATAACTATTTCAGGTGACCAAACATTCTGATATTTCAAAATTTTTGAATGATTATTCTTGTAAATTTGAAGAATTTTTTGGTAAATTTTAATAATTTTCTTTGCTAAATTCTAAAAACAATTAAAAATTTCGGTTGGAAGAGCTCCCGTAGTGAGTCCACTAGTAAACTTGAAAATTTGAAAAATCATATCAGAAATTATAAAACTTGGTTGTGTGTACTAGGGCTGCCTGTAGACCTATATATTGTTTTGGACATTGGCACCATCTTTCAAATATAATTTTTTAGAGAAAAGGCACAAAGGCTCTGCTTATAAGAAAGTAACATAATCACAGAGGTTTATTGCTGGAGGCTCCAGCTTACATCAAAAGGATTAGGACAACGGCAGTCGTAGTTTTGAAAGAAAACATTTAGCCATGGGCAACATCAACTGAATAAACTCTAACCAAGAACTAGAACAAAACTAAATAAAAGGCAACCCCATCAACCAATACCTCTCCTTGGCTGCCTCAACCGTGGAACGGAACTTCTGAGCTCAGACACCAAAGCTTCCAGAAAAGCACTATCAGATGCCTTCACTAGTGGTCTCCACTACAAAAGAGAAGCTATGACACAATGGATTAGCAACAAGGGGAAGATATAACTCTCCTATTAAAAACCAAATCATTTCTTACAAGCCATAAATTCTAACAAACAGCTCCTAACAACATAATAGCACTATTAGACTCTGCATTTCTAACCCTGTCAAAACAAATCTCATAAAAGTCCCCCATACTAACAGGTCTTCTACACCACCCTAAAGCCTCTCTACAAACACACCAAGTAAAAACAGCAACATCACATCTGAAAAGTAAATGGTCAGAAGATTCAACATACCCACACAACTGGCAAAATTCAGACTCCTCCTAGTTCATTTTTTCAGTTGGGTAGCAGATTGAATCTTATCTCTATATGCTAACTAGAGAAAATGTTTAATTTTCAGGGGAGTGGGAGCTTTCTAGATACCACACACTTTAATATCTCTCACCCTCTAAAAGAAATGGCCACGTACAGAGATCCAAAAGTAAAATTCATCTTTCCCTCTGGACCCCAAACAAGGGAGTCACCTCTATCAGAACTGTTAATATCACTTAACAACATCTTTAACTCATCCTAGGCATTGGTCTCATCACTACCAAAAGCTCTCCTGAAGGACAAACTATTTAAACCTCTATTTAACACCTCTGAAACTAGGATTTTTTTTGTTGATTACAAATATTATACAGAGAGCTAAAGAGAATCTTAAGAGGGCATTTCCCTAACCAAACATCATCCCAAAAGAAAATATGAGTCCCATTACCTAACACACACTCATTCCCAAACTTGCACCAGGGTCTAATACCTAACATATTTTTCCAAAATTGAGACCCCTTCATCTCTACTACTTGAAAAACCCCCTTTTCCTGCAAATATTTCCTCTTTAACAGATCAATGCAAGGGCTATTATTTGAAGAATCTTCTAATTTAAAGAGCCACTTAGCAAGCAAAACAATGTTCATGGTTCTAGTTTTAGTAAACCCCAGCCCTCCAAACTCTTTAGGAAAAACCAAATTATCCCATCTAACCATGTGATATCTCTTCTTGCTTCCAATACCCTCCCAATAATATCTAGTTCTAATATTATCCATTTTTTGATTAATCCCCTCAGGTAAAAGGTAAAAACCCATCGCATAGTTAGGGATAGAGGATAAGCAAGATTCTAATCTAATAGCTCTACCACCATATGAAAGGTTTTTAGCCTCCCAAGTGCCCAATCTCTTCTCTAATTTATGAGGAATAAACTCAAAGTCAGAATTTAATAACTTGTAAGGGCTAATAGGTAAACCCATGTATTTTAAAGGAAAGGAACCCAAAGGGTAGTCAAATATAATTTTGACCACCAATGTTTATTGTAAAATAATGCATTACATGCCTGGTCTATGAATTTGTAAGACGATTGCAATTTAGTGTAACAACATGTAAAATATCCATTCCAATACGGCAAATTGCGAGCGTGTGCTAACTAATGCCAAAACAATCTATGTGGGCAAATTGTTTTAACGTGGTGCTGACCGGGATGCCAACCAAGCTTTGTTTGTTTGTTTACTAGACATTTATAAAGGAGCTGATCTCGTTAGGAAATTTAAACATAGACAAGTCCATTCAAGATCCTTCCATATTTTTATCTTTCTACACATAGTTTTAATATATGGAATTCCATAAAGATAATTCTCTATATGATTGTAATGCTCAAAGTTACTCCTTTTGTTTTCATTTACTTATCACTCTTGACCTTGCACACCTACAAATGAAATCAACTTTTTCTAGGAAAAATGACCAAAATGCCCCCAGGGATATGTAATCTAAAAGTTTCTAAATGCATATACTACCAACTAAATACTATCATCTTAGGTCCATAGTGGGAAAAATGGGAATTAATACCTTGGTAAGTGTGTAGTGACAATTATTTGCAAACCTTAAAAAGTAGTCAAAATGACAAGTAAATGAACAAAGAGTGTCACGTCTTGAATGTCCATCCAAAATTCTTGCACGCTATGTGTATTTAATCCTTGTCCAGGAATCAGTCGGGGTACACAAACGACATAATTGATAAACATAGTACACAAGTTATATATTAAATAACGAGTGCAATTATTACAGAGGTGGATAGAACCTCTCAAACTGAAATAACCCTATAGAAGTGGAAAATATAAAACCATATCTCGAAGCTCCTTAACAAAACCTCCAACTCCAAACAAATGCTGTGGCTTGTAACTCGACATCTAAAGAAAGACCAAATTATTATTTGTTCCTCAAAATCATTATAGAAATCCTTTTAGAACATTTTTCCAATCAAAAGATTTCTTTTTGAATTTTTTCTGAAAATAAATTATTTTCGAAACCATCTTTTTTATAAATACCTTTTTCTTTTGGAATAAAAGAAGAGAAAGGGAAAAGAGGAGATCTAATAAAAATTTTCTTTTGAATTCAAAAGGCTTCTATGGGTTCCTATTTGGCTTGTCCTACGGTCAAGGTGGCTCTGATACCAACTTGTCACTCTTGAAATTTCCATCCAAAATTCCAGCACGCTATGTGTATTTAATCCCTGTCCATGAATCAGTCGGGGTACACAAATGATATAATTGATAAACAGAGTACATAACCTTATATATTCAATAACGAGTGCAATTATTACACAGGTGGATCGAACCTCTCAAATTGAAATAACTCAATAGCAGTGAAATATATAAACGTCTAGCGTAGCGGCTTCACTCCACAAGCATCTTGACTAGGCGCTAGCTTAGTCCTCCATATCGCTTTCATCACTGTAGAGCTTTTCGTCTGATGGCGTTGATTATAGCATGGTGAGTATATGAAATACTCCGCAAGTCACACGACAAAATGCAGATATGCACAGGGTATAACAAAGATAGGCATAATAGGGCTATTTTGCATAAACAACATTTAAATAAGCATTTGAGAATTTATAAAACAATTGAATGATTGAACAATATTAAACAATACTGAACAACCTTTCCTGGCTGAACAGGCTTATTCTCCATACCCGGAGATCCCATGTTAACTACATTATTCCAAAATTACCATTATGAGCAGTGTGGGACTAATCACGAAAAATATTGTTAGGCTCACCTATAACCGCGGGTATGGTTATTCGAATAGTTTTACTCTGATTAGAGGTGTACAAATTAATACCACCATGGTACCTTGGAAAGGAATCGTGACAAGACCCATCGCATAAAACAATCTAATATGGTTCACCCACTGAGATCCTAGTCTTTCCATACTCAGAACAGACTCATTCAGTGCCCCTATGAACTTATCACTGCCACTTCATAGTCTAGTGTTACATATCAGATCATGATATACAACAAGTCAAGCCGTTGCCCATTTTGGCTTGCGGTTAGTACGATAAAAGCTTCACAATAGTAGCTCGCGAACCGGTTCTTGATTGTCATGAGCACGACTAGCAAAACTATGTGCTCACAACCCACTGTTAGTCACGTTTTAGTTGGATATTAATTACCCAACCACGATAAGCCGTCGTGAGCTACAATTAATCATAGTGAAATTATAAGTGAAATATATGTCATCCCACATGAAATGATACTAATGTTTCTAAGCATCGGGATCAGACGGTCGAGATCGATCCTGATCTGGATCTCCAAGATGGATGCCATGTGGTGCTAAGCTGGTGGCCACGGTAGAAGGGCGGGGTGAGATGGCGACGATGTGGACTTGCCGGCGGTGATGGCAGCTCGGGTTCCGATGATTGACGAAGAATGGCGCATGGTGGCGAGATCGGAGAGTACCGAGAGAGAGAGAGAGAGAGGTTGAGGCAAACCTCACCAACACAGCCACGACGACAAAAGGCGACCAGATCGACCGATGGTGAAGGTTTGGCGGCGGAACTCTTTGGGGTTGACGGTGGCGATGGCGCTCCGAAGGTCTTGACGGCAACGGGCGGGCAGCCGAGCTTCTTCTGGTCCTGGTGGAGCTATTGATGGTGGCGGTGAACTCTGGTGGTGATGAAATCGTCGGCGGTGAGCGGCTGGAAGCTTGTGGCAGCGGCGGTGCTCCAAAACTCGGCGGAACTGGGGCTAAAGGCGACGGCAAGCTCTAGTTAGGGTTGGGATCCAAAGAAGGGAGCTCAGGGGTCCTTTTTATAGCTTGGGATGGAAGAATCTGAGCCGGACACGTCCGGGCAATAGCAGATAGAAACTAGGATTCTGGGTTCCTCATGGGAGCTCGGTTTTCCATCATTTTCATTCGGGATTCCTCGGTTCCAAAGAAGGAAAAGAGAGGAGAGATTGGGGATCAAAAGCCCTCAACCAATTTGGGAAGATCCCAACGGTGGCGGCGAGATTGGACGGCGGAGGCGGTCTTCAACTTGAGGTAGGAGACGAGCCTAACAAGCAGGACCCACCTATCAGCGTCTCACGAAGGGGAGGGGTCTGCCAGCCGACTAGGCTGAGTGGCGTGAGGGGGAGAGCGGTGGCCTTGCTGGCGCGTGGAGAGAAGATTTAAAACCTTTTTCTTTTTATTTAATTACTAAAATGATATTCTGTTTATCAAAAATTCTTCCCTTGCTCCGAAAATTTCCCAGAAAAATCCCAGAGACTTAGGATTAAGCAAACTATTTAACAAAAATTTTATCTTGCCCATTTTCTATAGAAATTTATCATGAATTTTATTTTCAAGCGTCTTAAGGATTTTAATTCTTTTTCTAAAAATGCTTTAACACATAATTTATTATTTTAGGTAATTTCAGGGTGACATAGAGGGAGTACGTTCTAATTGACCAGTGCAAACATGGATTTTGCTTGATGAAAAGATAGAAATACTGCCATGAACATTCATGGCCAGCATTGTTTTTTTGGAACCTTATTTTATTTGCCATTAGTCCCTCTCTCTCTCTCTCTCTCTCGCACACACTCACACCCAGGTCACTACAATTTCCATCTCTAGTATCTCCTAGATGCCTCTGTTTCACTCGCTCTCAGTGTCTGAATAGTTCACAAGTTTCAGAGTTGCTGCCCCACTTCCTTTGGGGACGTTCTGATAATCATCAGTACTCTTTATGCTCTCTTGTGAAGCATCTACATTGCGGGCCAGAACAACATGAACCTGCAGGCTACCAGTTGAGTATGTAGCATTAGCTTCATTAGCACTTAGATCTGCTGGTTCACTTACTCTGGTGGCTTGATGATCAGCAGTAGTCTTGCTCATGACCTCTTGTGAAGCATCTGCATTGCAGGATACAGCAACAGCAACCTGGTCACAAGATGAGTGTGTGGCAGTAGCGTAATTGGCACAGCCATATCCTCCAATCTCATCTTCTCCAGATCTATCTTCATCACCACAAGGGTCACTGGAATAGTCGGACTCATCATAGATGGTCCCAAGCTGCAAGGATCTTTGCATTGCGGCGTAAACATCGCTGAGTTCAGTGTCTCCAGGGAGGACTTGCATCTGAATGGAAAAAAAAAATCAACAGCTAGCTAGCTTCATCATCATCTTTAATTTCAGTAGTAATAATATACAGTTTTGTATGGTTAACTCACAATGCTTTTTGCAGGTTGAGACCAGGGATGAGACTGGGGTGTATTAAGGCATATGTGATGAGTCTTTGCATACGCTCTAGAACTTGAGGCCCCCTTTCTGCTTTTGTTTGTAAACAATGCGTTGCTTACTTCCTTCTCCAAGTCCAGTTTATGTTCCTGGAATATAATAACAGTATAATTGTTGAAATAGTTATATAGTGAGGAAGACGATTGTCGGGATGGACTAAGTGCATATATACATGTTGTTAATGCATTTGGACTTGGTTTTTATTTCATATTTAAAAATGAAAATGTATTTTGACTTGGGTTCATGTTTATAGATTGTGATGGTAATTCCATTGACATGAATTCATGAAATTAATTGCATGCACTATCTATGTATATCATATTTTTAAGAAAAAAATACAAATACCTGAACACGAGTAGCAATTTGATTGCGATCAACGGTGCCCGCATTCTTGATCATCTTCGTGTTTTTAGGCAAATCATCTGAAATAAATCAACATGCATAATTTAGTATCCATATCTGAAATTCATAAGTTAATCCTTTTTTTATCGAGAAACAGTAGTGGGAATCCCTATTGTATATTTTATAAATAAGGAAAAGTTAGTAAGCCCTATGCATACACACATACCTTTTGTGAAATATATAAAAAATACATGGACTTTATTGTGGATACTATAGATACATATAGTTTTAAATTTTATTTTGTTATTAAAAATCTTTATTTCCTCACTATTTTCCACTCCACACATACCACTTCTTGTAGCATGGGTGTGGTGGTGTCGAAACTCGAATATGTCAATTCGTATTACATAATTGGCCTTTCATACGCCATTTTGTTGTTTCTTGGCTTTCTAAAGTCATAAGTAACATTGAAATTCTAAGATGTTGGAATAGCCATGTATATATGTACATTATGAGTTAATTACATAATTAATACATGTAAACACTATCAAATGATCTTATAATAAAAGGGTGAAGTGCATGTTCAATGTTGAAAGGGCATCATATGGCCCTCTTGAGTTTTTTGTAACTTTGACCATCGAAAATTACTAAAAACATGTTGGAAGTTAAAATTACAATATTGTGAAATAATATACTCTTATAATACACTGTTGGTGAATCTAGCAAAAAAGTTAATCCACGTATAAGTAGTAAAACATGGAAAGATCACAAAGTAGTCTAAACACAAATATGTATTACTTTTGAACAGATACAAGACCGCAATATATCAATTTTTTTACCAATTATAAAAACAAATCAATAAATGATAATATTACCTTGAAGCAAACCCTTTATCTTCTCCATTCGTAGAACTTTCAGGTCGAGATGTTGCCATATATTTTGTATGGTTCCAACATCAAGAGGCTTCTTCACCAAAAATCGAGCACCAAGTTCCACACATCTCTTCATTGTGTACATTGTTGTTTGAGTTGACATCACTTGTTCAAAAGTGAGATTTATTAGAACAATAAATGTGAAAAATATTTTACTAGGGACACACATACATTTAATAATTGGAGGTGTGAAATCCTCAAAGATTCCATATAGAATATGACTACTTACTAATCACTTGAATGGATTTATGAATCTCTTTGGCAACTGTAATTAATGCAAAACCATGCAGTTCTTCCATGTGCACATCAGCCAGGACCAAATCAAAATCTTGTGCATGATTCTCAAGATAATCCAGCGCTTTTATGGGGCTTGTGTACACTGCGACTAAAATAACAACAACAAAAAATAAATCAGTGCATGTTTACAACTCAAAAACTCTCTTTACACTAGTTTGCATGCCAAATGGTATAAATACAGTAACTTGGAGGATGAAATTGCAACACCTTTAGCCCAAAATTTGATTGGAGGCTTACCATGTTAGATAGGCCATGCATGCATATCGTCCCACTATAACTTTTATCTTTGCTTCATACAAAAGGGTAAACCCAAAGGAGTATATAGTGCATCTTATTATATTGTAAATTTTAGTGAGTGATTAATCCACAACTACCACTCACATAGTCACCTCTAATTAAGCCACATGTTACAACAATCATACTGTGATATCTACTTGAAAGAACATGAACATTTATTTAACACAGATTGAGGATCAAAATTGAAGGGTCTTACCACAGAAGTTGAACTGAGAGAGCATCAAACTTGTAGAGTAGGCATGGCCTTTATCTTCATCAATTACCATTACATTAAGCCTATCAGTAGGGTGCCCTTCTTTGTTTCGGGCCATATATTTCTCAAGTATAGATTGCATTGTTTCTGGTGCTATGTATGTGAGTGAAGAACACTCAAAAAGCACTAGGGCCTATTTATAGTGCAACAAGGTTCAATATATGTTGTTGTATATTTTTTTACTACTATTCATTCAAGTCCATTGCCTAAAAATAATTTACACTTATGTCCATAATGTATGAATATAGAATATAAAATGATCTAAAATATGCAGCCATGGTTAATCTATCATAATGAAATATATGATTTGATAAAATCCAATCAGTTTTTTCCATATGAGCATAACTAAATGATCATAGCACGTACATTGGAAACAAAATTCTTGTTTAGTTGGATGACTGTTATTGCAGTAACGTACTTGCCCTGTATGATTTTGAGTTATTTTATCTTATTATAGAATAAACATCAAATTGTAGGAAGATGACACATTATAGAGACCTAACTCCACTCGCTAGCTAGATGGTCACCATTTATCTTACATGTTGCATTGCAATAAGACATCAGATTAAAGTGACATGACACACTACAAAAAGTTGTGATAACACAATAATCGTTCAATCTTCTCCGTGCATGACACATCCATGATCACTTATTTCATAAGAAGCACTATATTCTAAACCTTTATGAGTAAGTAGAGGTAACACAAGGTGCTAATTGATAACATGTTAATGGTACAGTGCAAGATATAACGTTCCATATATCCCTAAGAATACTACATGGGAAGAAATGTTTTCAAACAAAATGGAGCATGGCAGGGTGTTCTTTGAAATTTTACTAGTTGAGCCTAGGCTAATGGAGAAGACTTTTGACTTCGGATACATACATGTGCAAGATGTAATGACATGCATCAATAAAGAACGAAAGAAGTGGGCCATCCATTCTACAGTGCATATCTCTATGGATCAATGTACTTTGGAGTTATCCCACCTACCCATAAATAAGCTAGATCTTACATCTACTGCACAAAGAAAAAAATGAGATAGAAAGTTTGGGCTGCACCCTCTGAACAAGTGGATATATATACACCGCATGTGTGTAATGTCACCTGCCAACCACCACCTTTTGCATCCACTAACTAACCATTCATAGTTATTGCCTTAAATGATACTTCTCCATTTGAACTTTCACCACTCACTAGTGTTAGACTATAAGACCCTAGCCCAAAAATTGCAATAGCCTAGCTCAAGGAGTGAGCCCATATACGCATAGCACTCTGCTTATGTTTTTATCTTCGCTTCACATGAAAGGATTAAGGTATTGTGATTAAAACATGCTATCTATGTGGGACTAATACCATCACACAAGAACACTTAGGCCACAAGGGCCCAAAAAAACACATACACATGGGCCGAACTAGTACACATTACTTGCTAATCAGAAATGCGGTGCTATGGCCTAAGATAGTTTCCACTATCCTCCATCCTTGAATCTCACCACCACCAAATCATGGATCACAAGGTCCTATACTGCTGGTATAATGTATTACAATATTTTTGGCATTGGTATGTCGGACTCCCCGAAATTCATACCATACATCACTACTAGCCATGCCAACGTGAACTATCTATTGGGCGGGATCTCAATATACTCCAAATAATTACAACAGTAACCACCCAACCTCATCGTAGACTTACACCGCTAGTTGTAGGCACGATACAAATTCAAAGTATTAGACCCAGAACAAAGGTGATACCCAACAAAATAGCCACCACCAATCCCCCTAAGGTATGTATCACTTGACATCCGCTTGATGGCGTTGCCCAAAGTCTCATATCACAGAGGACTCGATCTACAAAAGGCTATTAAGCAAATATCCCAAGTGTTCCAAGCCCATACTTGTGTTTAGCTAGCCTCACACTTTTATCTTAGCAATTGACGTCCAAATAAAAGGGAGTTCTAGCTAGATAGTTAAACATAGAGGTACAACAGCATTATTACATAGGCCACCAACCAAATAGATAGTGTCCTTGGAAGCATGTCTACCCAAACGTTCCCACAAGCAACCGAGGTAAACCCCTAATTATGGCCATCCTGGAAATCCTCGTCATCTGCACAGTCATAGTAGCAAAGTCTTCACCTGCAGCAAGGCCTAAAGCAACAAATAATAAAAGAAAGCAAGAGTCGGTATATTATTGGAATAATGTACTGGTAAGGCCAAACCTAACACTCTAAATGCAGGCTTATATCAAAGGAGGGATATTTGTAGTCTCATATTTGCATCAAGCCAATTTTGTTTCACAAATATTTTGCAACGATAATTTAGAAAGCATTTAGAACCATAGAACATAGTAACAAGTCATAGTATCATCATATAAAGCATATTTGCTACCCTCCATGACAACAAGTCAATATATAATCCTCATTTTCAAGTTCATCACCATTTCAAAGTTCAAGTTTCAAACACATTTATAAATTGCAAAATAATACTCGCGGCACTTCACTATTCCACTCATAACCGCGAGCACGACTAATTGATTAGTTTTGACTATGTAAAGTTTGTACAACTTTACCTACATGATATGAACACTCTAGGTTTCTTGTGCTCGCCAAGCACCAACACACTCTACACATTGAGTGTGGTCTAGAGGTCATAATAAAGCTGTTACTTTGTATACTTATCTAACCTTGCATGAGCAACATGAGCGAAAACTCACATTAAGTCTAGAACCTTAGTGTCGTCAGGATAGTTGGCCTACCAAACTTGGTACCATGGTGAAACAACCCACGAGTCACTCACTATTGTATTAGATATGCTCAGAGACGCATGCTGTGAGGCAGAACAAATAAGTCCCCACACAGAACACACATCGGGACAATTCAATGATCCCATCATAATACATACACACATGGGTAGCTCCTATAAACTATCGCCAAGACTAGTTCATACTACAATGGCCTCTCATATGCAAGGTTAGATAAATAAACAACTTAATAATTGAAGGCCATCCCATAATAGTACATGTAGTTGCATTACATTGCACTATAAACAATAGTTCATAACATAGAGTTCAGTCGTTAATCGACTCAGGCGAACACTACCACTATCGGTGCACAACTACCGACATATGTACACCACTTGCTACCTAAATCTTAAAACAAACTTTTCATCATTTTAGTTCACAATTAGACAGAGAATACACCTATGTCCAAAAGTTATAAAATGTCCAAAATGTTATGAATATTTGATACATAATGATTATAAGTATATTTCTAAGAATAGCTAAGCAATAACACTTATATAAGCAATAATAAACCCCAATGAGCAGAAGTGAATTTTCCAACCATTCCTTAGGTTACAACCAGTAGGTAAATACAAGTTTCGAGGTGGATTATGCAGCAAGTTGGATATAAGATCACTTAGCACATTTTAAGTATCAATAATCACAAATACGCGTGCAAATTTGTAAATCAACAAATTTTCCCACAAAACATGGGATTCAATATGGTCAAAGGGAGTGGGGAGAACTAGCCTTAGGCTTCTTCACCCCTGTTAGCAACTAAAATCACTCCTTCACCATCGATGTACTTGATCTCTAAACAATTGAACGTATGACCCAAATAATGTGAAAAATACAAAATGCTCTAACATGTATGAAATTAACATGGTGTATTTGTGAGTTATGAATTTAGAAGTTCTATATGTGAAATACAATATTTTTACACCCTATGTCAGTTTTAACATGGGTTCTGAGAGATAATTCTATCAAATTCTTCCTTACAGTATCAAAGAGTACAAAATCATGAATCTAACAAAATTTGGTTCATCCCATTTGAAGTTATTATGACTTTTCTGTGAATTTCAGAAGTTTTTATACACTAAATATGACATGTACCTATTATAAAATTTTTATAGGTATTTTACGTGCTATATTTGCCAAATTTAGTCTACATAAATAAATAGCATAATTGTGTGGTTCTAGAAAATTTTGTTTCACCTCATTTGGAGCTAAAATAAATTAGTTATGAGTTTTTGAAGTTTAAACATTTCTTTGTTCAACAGAACACTTTTAATCACTTTTCTTAGTTTTCCAGATTTTAAATCCTGTGGGCCTACATTTCAGCATGTGGAGTTTTGCACAAAAATCCCTCGGGTTTCTAGAAATCAACCCTCGCCCCACGACGTGTTCAAAACATCTTTGTTAAAAAAACCTCAAGTTTTAGGATTATCATATTCTAGTCCTGGGTCCACATGCCATCCTTAGTGGCTTTGCTAATTAGTCCTTAAGTTTTTAAACTATTGCTAAATGTGATCCTTGTGTGCTAACTACAGTGAGGCCTACACGTCACTAAGGGCGGCAAGGCAAAGCAACCTGGTGACAGCCGACGAGATTCACAACGGCGTCGGAGGCTAACGACTGGTTTTCATGTGATGTGACCAGAAGCAAAAGTGTAGAGCGGTGTGTGATGAACCTAGCGGTGGTCGACTCGCTGGCTGAAGTGGCTAGAGTCGACAGCGGCGGGTCTCGGCATGCATGTGCATGTTGAGCTACGACTCGGATCCGGCTAATACAAGGCATGCATGCATGTTCTTTGGGTTGTAGGAAGCTCACCAGACTCTGCACGAGGTTTGGAGAGGTCTAGATGGCGCGGTGGCAACTGGAACAGCCTGGCGGCGTGGTGAACTCTAGGCGAACGACGATGGCTTGATCTGGCCACGAAATGGAGAACGAAGAAATGCACGAGTTAGTGGGGCTGCTAGGAGGCAGTGCACTCCAGGAATCAGATGGGGGCCTACCAAGGCGGCTGGAATTGTCAGCGAGGTCTTGCAGCCAGGGGGAAGGAAGACGACCTCGATCTCTCAATCCACTGTGCCTTGATCTAATTCCTTGGGGGATCTTGGACAGTGTCCTGAGGTGATCTCCTTGCTGTGGTGGCTTGGCTCGAGGTGATCGCGTTTGTCTAGAATGGTGAAATAGTAGGTGGCGGTGCTCTGGGGCCGAGAGCAAGAATGACGATGACACCGTGGCCTCAACCTGCACGACATGGGAGGCATAGCACCACGATGGGTTAGGCATGGGATGGAGATTGTATTCCTAGGGTCAGCTTGTAGCGAAGCTCACCTGAGTGGCAACGGTCATGGCTAGATCTCACCAGCGCCGAGGTTGACGCCTATGTTCCCCTCGAATCCGAGGTGGGATGCCTTGGCTAGCACACGGAACAGACTAGTGGTGAGAGGAGGGGTCTGTGGGTGGAAGGTTTGGTCAAAAGAAGAAGTCATCGAGGTGGTTGACAACATGGTGGTGTCTTTGGCATGACAACGTGTGGGCAGCACGTGTCATGTGTTCGTGGAGGAGACGGTGAGCTGGTTGGTGTCCAGGGGCTGGTAGGTGGGGTCCACTGATAGTGAAGAGGAAGTAAAAGAATCTCTCTAGAAGAGTGGTGGCTAGCTGTTTTGCACCCCTGTTTTTCCTACTTCCAAAAGGTTTAAAATGGTACAAAATTACCGTGAGTAGCGGGTATGTGGTCTACAGTCCTACAAAAGGCCAAAGCCAAAAACCCTATAGTTTTACTGTAGTAATTTGGTAAAGAAGGCTAATTAGGGGTTTTATGGCATCATTTCACGTGGTTAAATTATGATTTAAATTAAGCCAAAATTTCTCTTAATTAAGTACAACTTGGTTAAACTTCCGGAAAACTTGCACATTTATGGTTTAATTGTAGCAAAATTGCAAAGTAGGCATAGTGGTATGGTTTGATACTCAATTTGGAGACTAAGCCCTAAGGTTAAGGCAGTTTGCTGTTTTGAGTACTCGATTTCACTGATTTTACGTGAGATATAAATTGTAACAAAAATGCTGTGAGTATATATTGGCCATCATAGGGGTTGTGTTATATATATTGGCCAACATGCACTACCAAGGTAGTTAAGGTTTAATTCAGGTGAAATTGCAAAGTAGACATCATAATGCTGTTAACTGCATTTAGTTATAACTTGGGGTTTTTATCACTGTCATTTTATATGTTTAACTTGTAAACTAAATTAGGCCCAATTTACTGTTGAGAGAAGGATACTTGTGTACCCTGATGGCAAGGAACCAAGGTCAGAAACCCTATGGATTACCTATGGTAAAATTGTAAATGTGGCTAATTGATAATATGGTCTGCAGAAAATTAACACTTGATATGGTTAAGATGTGATCTGGCCTTGATCAAAATTCTGTGAGTAAGCACCATTATGGTTGACATTCTGGTAGAAATGCACAGCAAGAAGATTTAGGGATTTAATGTGGTGAAAATGTGAAATAGTATCCTGAAATTACTAGTTTCTATATTGGTGCTGATTTGAGTGATTTTATAAAGGTACTAATTCAAGTGATACAATTATGAAAAAATTACAGTAGCCTAAATGGGACGTGTATTTTTCTTTGAGAATTTTCTTAGGTTTTTTTATCCTGTACCAGCTATTTTTAGAATTTCCCTTTGTCCATTCCAATGCATACGAGACCTATTATGAAATGCATTTAAGAGCCAAATACAATATAAATAAATTATCCACACCAAGAAGTGATGTTCTACCCATATGCAGCTTGAATTATATGAATTCTATTTATTATTTCATGGTATGTTACACTTTCATTTTAGCATATCTTTTATTAAATTTTTTTAGCCCAATTCCAACTGCGAAAGTAATTGTCCTATACCAGAATATCTAAAACATTCCAAAAAACAATCCACAACACTCAAGGTTAAGAGCTCGTTGTTCATTTTATCAATTTGAGATTTTACAACATAATTTTTGGCCTATTGCACTGGATTGAACTTTTAATGTGGGTTTAAATTGTTGTGTATAGTTGGATAAATCATTGCCATATTGGTTCAACCCAATTGCTTTAGGAATTGGCCTACTAGGATTGTCAGACCGTGCTGTGTATTCTATAGGGTTTTCATATTCTAACTCCGGATGGCTTTGGTTTCAAAGTGAAGTAGATTATTTTATTAGTTTATATTTGAATTTAAAACGCTGACTGAGTTGACCATGTTGGAGAGGTTCCGAGGGTTTTATGAAACTCTTGACGGCTATTCTAGTATATTATATTGTATCTAAGATTTTTTAGACCTGGGTCAAAAGATTTAGATATTTATTTTGTTTTTGAAGCACATGAGGGAGAACACTAAAATGTGTTTTAGCGTTTGTAACAAAATTTAAAATCTTCATGTTTAAATTTTGGGTATGTTACAGTATATGCATCATTAAATTATTTCATAATTTTTCATGATTGTTTGTAAACTTTTCCTGAATATTGGATCATGGCGATGCTATACTATAGATAATGAATACAGAGCTCGGTAGGGCTTGCAAAGCTTGAAATCAAGGCCAACGACTAGCATACTTGTCTAGGCCAAATCTAGTTTGAACACAGAGTCCAGAGTAAGAATAGAGAAATATATGTAAGGCCAGCACAACGTTTATGCTCACTTGAGTGTATACCACCAATGAAGCCAATTTTTTTCATGAGCAAAGCCGCAAAGGTGGAGCTTCTACTTGGACTACTTATGTTGTTGTATAAAGAGACCCACTAGAACATGGAAGTGTAGGATCGATTCACACTAAGATAGGCAATCAGAGGAGGATGAATGATTACTTAAGTCAAAAATAAAATTTAACACTTTCCCTTCATCACAAAACCTGAAAAACCGCGTTTTCAGAATCTAGACAGAACACCATTTCGTCACTAATCAGATTGTAGCCGAAGATCCGTAACTCCGATCGACCTGGAATTTTAACAAAATAAACTAGACAAAATTTGCAAACAAACCCAACTGGAATAACGTCAATCAAACTTCTGGATCTCGAGATATTAATGAAACAAAATTACTAAATAGAAGGTTGATAGAAATTAATTAAGCCCTAATTAATTTATTAAACGAGATCCGAAAATAATTAACCAACCAAACTTTTCAGAACACTAGAAAAACACCCTAGCTAGATTTTAGATAAAATAAACCAACCCAAATCTCAGAGAAAAACAAATCAATCTAAAATCGATCGCTAGGCATGCATAAAGATGAACGAGAAAGAGGGATTAATTACCGCACTAATCTTCTATAAACTTTACCTTTATTACCAAGATTGTGCTTACAAAATATTTCTCAAAAACATCCAAAAGATTTCTCTACGAAATCACCAAAACTCTAAATTAGAACTCTAATCTAAAACAAATTCACTCTTAAAAAAACCCTAAAAAATCACCCCAAAAATTAACAGGGAGTCACTATTTATAACATCTTCGTGGGCCTCCAGCCTTTCTTCCGCCAGTCCAACTCGCTGGCCCATGTACTGTAGCGCTCCTTCTTTTTCTTTTTTAATTATTTTCTTCATCGCGACTTTCTATTCAATTTCTTCACAATTTTTCTATGAATTTCTAGCGCTTGCACGTAAGCTTGTGAAGTCCGTTTCAAAGATCTTTCCACACGGTTTTCGCCCACCGTATGTCACCTTGTGTTCCACCTTGTCACCCGATATCCTTGACCATTCTGAACCTAAACTCCTCCCTAAGTTTATTCTCGATCCCGCCATTGACCAAGGTTGACCCCAAGTATCTATACACAAATAGACTAATCACACCGTTTTCGGGCACAGATATTCGCAACCTGACCCACGTCAGTCGTACACACGCTTATCACACTTTTCAATATCAAGTTCATAAATCATAAAATAAACTAATTTTTCAGCACATGATTTTACAGGAAGGCACTAGAGAGAGTTGAGGTAGAAAATCCTAGAAATCACTGTAAAAAAGATAAATCAAACTTCAAATATTGTTTAGGATCTTATAATCTGTAGCTTCAGTAGTGAACCGATTACATACTGTATATTGTTTTTTGGATCTAATTTGTAAATTGTGATGCCATGCTTTAGAATACTTATGTGCAAACTTTGTGCCTTTCTCTCCTTTTACCATTAAGTTCTTGTGTGCTAATAATTTCTGTTATTCATCACATGGTGTCTTATTTTGCAGAAAGTAAGATACAAACACTACCATTAACATATATGGTAGTGCATTTTTCTGTCACTTCTTCCCCACAATCTCAGCTCACTCGATCTCTACAGAGAGTCGAGACCAGATTATCTCTAAGCACTTGTGGATTTCTTGGTCTCATCGTCCTCGGAGTCTGGGTAGTCGACAAGTCTCACCCCAACTCCTGCATCACTCTTATGGGAGACTTGCTCACCTGAATTTTTACTGCCCATGGTCTCTTCAACATGCACATTATTTGCTTCAGGGACTACATGATCATCACCACTAGATACTTTCTCATCAGACAACTCAAAGCTAGTCTTGTACATAGTCCCAACCGCAAAATCAGTGTTAGGGATTTTAGCATTGCCATGTCCGATCTCATCTGATACAACTTCAACTGATTCAGCATTCTTAGCTTCATTGGAATTGACTTCTCCCTCTTCTTCAGATTCATCTGCTTCAGTTTCTCCTGAGACTTGCTCTTCATAACTAATAGTTTCCACGGTGACCTGTCCAGGATCTGCATTGTACAGCATGAAGCTAAATCAATCTAACTTTAACATAAATATGATAATCTAATAATTTTGGTAAGTTCAAGCTAAATTATTATTAAGATATATACTAGCTGTGAGACAGATTATAAATGGAACATGGAAACAAAAGTGGCATATTCTTGAAGCTTTTGTCAGGATATTTTAATGGAATAAAACTAACGGAACATTACATTGGTTACGACATAACTTTTAATTTGCTTTTAGTAAGAAAGCTTTTTTTAAAAGGGAACATAGCAGGGGAGGCCCCTACGGTTAAAAATTTTGTGAAATAATAAAATTAACAATTACATTCATTGGCTCATTGCACAAGGAATCTTCCTAGTATTTTGCTTCTAAGTATAGCTATGCATTCTCTCTTTTCACGTTTATCTTAAGCAGTGTTAACTCTATTATATCACTAAAGGCATGCACTCCTTCCGTTCCAAAATATAAGTATTTTTAGGTTGTTTAGCAGAGATTAAGTTTAAAGGTGAAAAGATATTGGTGTCCCTTAATAAATGTGAAATGAATACAGATGGGTGGGTAGATATGGGTAAGATGGGAAAAAATTTAAATGAGAAATGATTGATGAGACAAGCAGTACTGTAAATAGTGTTAGAAATTTTTATACTATGAAATAAGATTTAAATACAAGATTTGAATCCTAGAAATTCTTATATTTTGGAACAGAGGGAGTAGATATCCATGTGAACACTTTCAATGCAAAGTTTCTATAGTTGTTTTTAGCAAGAGAGAGAACAAGAAATTGGTGTCAACAAATAAGCATCTCAATGGATAGTTTTTTTATTTGTCTAACCCCTTGCAAAATTTTCAAAACCATTACTCTCAACTTAATCTTTGTTGGTTATTTTTTACTTTGCCAACAAAGTAAGCATCTCGCACTTCATTAATTCACATGCAACGTCACTTTCTATCTTACGCATGCATACTAGGTGAGGCGGCGCGTCGGGAATGTGCAAACATAATCCTATTGTATGGGACTTTAGTAGTGATAGAAACCATATTTGCTCTCCCAACGCGGTTATAGTAGTTTTTTGTCCATCGATAACCGTGAAGACCCAGTTTCTTAGTTAGACTTGGTTTCTTGGATTTTGCCTCTCTCTCCTCATTAAATCACTTGCCACATCAGCAAATTGTCAACGTGACAGTGCAATTAATATCTATAGAAACTACCATGGTTTCTGCATTGGGAGTGCCCTAATGAAGACATTTTATATCCAAACTCTTCTACCAACTATTAAAAATGATATTAATTATTGAAAAACCAGTTCCAACCTTGCAATAATTCCCTGATCTTCTTCACCTTTAGGACTTTCAGGTCAACATGCTGCCACAGATTACGAACGGTTTCATCACTGAGAGGCTTCTTCGCTAGAAAACATGCACCGAGTTGAACGCACCTCATCATTGTGTACATTGTTGTTTCTGCTGACATCACTAGTACAAAAGCAAGGATTATCAACAAAACCATTTTCCAATAAAAAAAATATTTTGTCTCTGAAGAACAGAATCAACCTACTTACTGATCACTTGAAGGTCTTTTCGTTTTCCTTTTGCAGCTTCGAGGAACTGAAAACCACTCAATTGTTTCATGTCCACTGCTGCCAAGACCAATGCAACGTCCTGTGCATTGTTGTCCAGAAAAATGAGTGCATTCACAGGACTTGAGTACACTATCACTGAAAAGTAACAACACCTTTTAAGACCCATTTGGAATGCAATATTTTTAAGAAGTTAATAGAAATATTTTCTGATTCCATATATTGCAAAGCTTAAATCAGTAGCATAAAGGCCGGAAAAAATATATCCAAACAAGTAGTTCCGTAGGTACCATAATGAAAAATCGAGGATTTGTCACTTCTGAGGTTGGCACTTTATGATCTGGTATATATATATATATCTCCCTTGTATGAACTATATACAGGAATTGAATGGACTTACCATAAAAGTTGAGACTAGAGAGCATGCATCTTGCAGAGTTGGCATGGCACTTATCTTCATCAACGATCATGACAAAAACCCCATCGGCAGAGTGTCCTACTCTTTCAGCCATGTGTTCGTCAAAGCTATGGATTCTAGTACCTCTGGTTCCCTTTTTTGGTGTGTGAAGCCCTTTGGAAGCGTTGGAGTCTATTTATAGCACAAAACGGGGTTCTCTGCACCCGGTTTCTAGTATAAAGTTTTTGTCATTATATCATTATTGTACCACGTTCAATAAATGCAGGATATCTTCGCGTCATTTATATGCATAGAGGACCATATTGTATATATAATTTCAAAGAAACTTACAGGACTAAATATATAAATTTCACATTAAAATGTATTCGAACCAGAGTATAGTTCCTGATGGGAGCCAATCTATGCTGTGGTCCTAACTATAATAGCCATTTGGAAACAAAATGAGTTGGCAATGTTGCGATTACAATCTTTGCTGTGAAATTTACAGAGTGACAAATAAAAAGTATATTTTTACTTTAGTAGAACGGTAAATTAAGGCATCAACAAATAGAAATTTGAGTGTTGTTAAATTCAACCAAGAAAGTTTAGAAGGCATATTTCTACATTAGTGATCTTCTCGATCAATGCAATTTATTTTATATTACCCTAAGGCCCTGCATGCTGTTTAAAAAATGTTAAACTTAAAATGAAATTTAGTAACTCTACTTCTAATTCTTAGCTTACTCACTCTAAGCCGCCAGATTATGATATACTACAGTGCTTTAATTCTTACTCCATACCAAATTTTCATTGATGGTTAAGACTTTTTCAGGTGGAACTACAAACAACCGTCCTGAGTTTCAATATTGCTTCCACGCTTTCTTAAAAAAAGAAATATTGCTTCTGTGCTAAGGAATAATGCACCACCAAAGTTTGATCTTATCATTTCTAACTTCAGGTCAGCACCTCCAAAGAAAGGTTTTTAGTACTACCTCTAAACAGAGGTCTTGAAAAAAATAGAGAGTTGTTCAAGGTCTTTTATGAGATTCTACTAGCTGAATTAAATGAGATGGCCTAAGATATAAAACATTTATGGTTTTATGAGATTCTACCAGTTGAATTAAATGAGATGGCCGAAGATATAGGACATTTATGGTTTTTCAAGGGTAAACCAGACATAAATGTTCTAGAAAGGAATTAATCCTTTCATGTAGGTGAAACAAAAAGGAGTTAATGCACCACATCTCATATAAGCTTCATTTCTATGATTTTTAAACATGCATCCAAATCTGGTTGATCAAAGCACTTTAATTTCTCCATATCTGCTTGTCAGCATAGTAAATAGGGGATATGTCTCTTGTTAACCTGTTCAAACCTCAGGCCGGGCCCAAAACAACCCTAGCCAAAAATGCATGCCCAAGCCCAACGCTCGATCCCGGCCCGAACCTTGGGCTTTTTCATTTGTTCAATCTTTTCGGCTGCATAATGTGGGCCTAAGCCCAGCCTAGTACACTATCAGACCATGCTTTTTAGGGCCGAGCTAGGTCGAGTTTGAACAGACCTAGTCTCTAGAATGAAAATAGATTCTTATATGATAAATTAATTTTTCTTGCCATGTTCGGTTTCCTTGGGTTCCATATTAAGATAGGTATGTGTTGAGATATATTAGGAACAAGAGTTCGAGTATGGGATAGGCATCGAGTCTGGAAGATCGGCCAGGGTTAATAGGATCAAGATATGAGATGATCCTATTCATACATTCCTATTTTATCTCTACGAATCCAAGATGACTATAAAGGATCTATGTGTACAAATATATGGGACCAAAGACCACCAAGGGACAAGACTTTCCAGATTGACGAGTGCCACACAGATCCGAAGACCACTACTAGACTCACCAGAATCCCATAATTTACGTCGAGATTTGTCGACTAGACCTAGATTAGTCCACTTATATATCATGTACCCTCTATATATCCATATATATGCAAACACATAGGACGCATGTCTATTACTGTCGGAGGAGTAAACCTCGACGGCAGGAAGTCAGGAGACCCCCCTTTTGAGATTCGGCTAGGGGAGTAGTTCTCAGGCGAAGCCGGCGTCAGGGTGTAGAAGAAAGATACGCGAAGAAGACGTAGAAGAAACAGAGGAGTCCGGACCGTCCGAAGCGGGTCCGGACCGTCCAAACCGTGAACGAAGGCAGAAGGGTCCGGACCGTCCGAACCGAGGAGATCGCGCAGGGAAGAAGGGATCGATGCACAAGGAAGACACGGGGATTTATACAGGTTCGGGCCGCCGGAGCGTAATACCCTACTCCTGTGCGTGTTTTGCTATAATGTGGATGAATGTGGTATTATGGTTACAAGGTGTATCTAGCTCACGGCCGGAGCCGGAGAAGAAGAACAGTGGTTAGAGAGTGAGCTCGGGGGTGCAGAGCCGAGAGTTAGAGGACGGGGAAGCTCCTGCCTAGTTCGGCCCCCCGTTCTCGGTGGCTTGGATCCTCCTTTTATAAGCGAGGGAAATCCACAGAGCCGAAGTACATGAAGAGGGAGAGAAAGCGATGTCTTGTCGCACGTCTCCGCCCGTTGCTACCTGCTACGCCCACGCCGGGGTAGGTCGGCTGCGGGCGGCCAGTCTTCGGGACGTGAGGATGTGACGGGATGTGACGGAGCGTCTGGTCGTCTGACCGTCTTGGTTGATGGAGCGGGGAGACGTGACGGCGCACGCCTCCAAGTCAAAAGGCTCTGACTGTGAACAGCGATTGCACAGTGAAAGGAGCCTCCATAGTCAAAAAGGCTCTAACTGCACAGGAGCGGACGACAGGCGCGTCACGCCCCGTCGCCTCATCGTTAATGCGGGTATTTGGAGAGCTGGTCCATCGATCCTGCCGGAGACCGACATATGGGCCCCGGGCAGGGAGTGAGGCGATGGCGCCCGGAGGCAAGGCACGGGCCCGAGGCCAACGACGCCTCGGGGCCGAAACCGGTAGGGACGGCGAGGGCGCCCCGGGGACGTGCCCGGGGCCGAAGGCGAGATGGCCCCTCGGAGAACTGACTTGGCCGATGACCCACGCGTCCCCAGGGTATGTGGGACCCCCTATCCCATTTCGCCGACAATTACCCTGAGGGGGTCTGAACCCTTATAAAACTCCGCTCCGCATATTCAAGGGCCTAACATTTTCTCTCCTTACATAAGTAACCCAAGCAGGTATATAAATAATCATTGTTAATTTACTAATCAATGACACTGTTCAAATTAAGAAAGGAGGCAAACAAAGAATCTATGCAAGGCTCAGAGATCAAGTTTAGAATAGATTGAATGTGTTTATTCAAGTATATATTGATTTATTTGTGCAAGCATGCACTCCCTAATTTCTCAGCATGGAGTGCACCTTTCTGATAAATTGTACTTGAGAACTTTTTCCGCCTCTTGGTGAAACACCATGGGGCCATTGTTAAGGAAGGAATTTTTACTGTTACTAATTTAATTTTTTTTTAAATTTACAAAACTAATTTTCGATTTGGGAAATTTGCAAAACTAGCCTCTTGCCGCCCTGGGCCACGGCGGTATTTAAAAACCGCCGTGGCCCAGGGCGGCGAATGGCATCCCGTCACCCGGGGCTAACGGCCCCGGCGGCCGTTAGCCACGGGGAGGCCACGTGGATTCGCCGCCCTGGGGGACGGCGGCGAATGCCCCCAGGGGGCCGAATGCAAAATTGCATTCGCCGCCCTGGGGGACGACGGCGAATGCAATTTTGCATTCGGCCCCCTGGGTGCATTCGCCGCCGTCCCCTAGGGCGGCGAATGCATAGGACCGTCCGCACAGCGATCGGACGGTCCGAATCCACGGCAAATTATTGTAACGCGCGCTAACTACCTTAAAACAGTCATAACTTTCACATACGGTCTCGGAATCGAGCAAATAAGTACTCTACGGACATCTACAGAAAATTTTACATCCGCTTCCCCCCTACTTCGTCGGGTTTGTCCAAATAAATTTTGCGAAATTCGGCCGAGAAGATTGAGTTTTTGAGGTCCGAAGTTTCAGCACGGTTTTTAAAGCACACTCGTAATTTTCTACAGGCCACATCTTACATCGGTTTAAGCTGCACCTTCATGAGATTTTGCTATTCTCGTGTTGCTAGTTGAGAAAAAAATATCAAAAAAAAAGAAAAAAAAATTTTGCAGAGCGGCCCCTAGATTCGGACCGTCCGATCGTTGTGCGGACGGTCCTATGCATTCGCCGCCCTGGGGGACGGCGGCGAATGCACCCAGGGGGCCGAATGCAAAATTGCATTCGCCGCCGTCCCCCAGGGCGGCGAATGCAATTTTGCATTCGGCCCCCTGGGGGCATTCGTCGCCGTCCCCCAGGGCGGCGAATCCACGTGGCCTCCCCGTGGCTAACGGCCGCCGGGGCCGTTAGCCCCGGGTGACGGGATGCCATTCGCCGCCCTGGGCCACGGCGGTTTTTAAATACCGCCGTGGCCCAGGGCGGCAAGAGGCTAGTTTTACAAATTTCCCAAATCGAAAATTAGTTTTGTAAATTTAAAAAAAAATTAAATTAGTAACAGTAAAAATTCGTTAAGGAAGTGCGGCATGCGCGATCACACATGGCCCCCAAATTCCATGGGCCTCCACCTTGGACTATGTACAATATGTATATGCAGCACCAAGTAGCTAGGTAGGCTTCGTCACTCCGATCGAATTTTTGGGACTGGGAGCATCGGTTTGTTTTCTCGATCAATGATGGACACACTTTGTGCTCAGCTACCTGCTGCCCTGTCGGCATGCCGTCGTGCCCTAATCCATGTCCTGCTATGCCTAGTGCCATTGTCAACCACAGAGCACAGTGCACCATGCATGCACGCTAGGCTGTCAGCGGCAAGCGCCATCGCCCATTCGGCATGAGGTCCGTCCAAGCTCCTTTTTCTTGTAATCTTGTTTCCCAAGTTTATTTAATAGTACTTTAATGTTTACTGAATTATTGGATTTTGATTGATCAATGCAATGCAATAGTGCAATAGTACAAGGAGTATGAGCTTGGCACCATTTATTGAATATTTTGGATTGTGACATGATGGGTTAGATTGATTATAAACATCTCATTCCTAGGAAGGACGATGCTTTTCAAGCAATTTTTTCTGTACGTTGATATGAAATACATCATGGGCCATATAAATCATTATCGTTCCATTTTGTCACTTATTAAGTTTAGAGCTTGGTTAGGATTTCGCATAGAGCTCCTGATTTCATGGCATAGCCCTGAAACACCATAAACACTTTGAGAACTCTCTGTGGATCTCACTAGGGCTGAGTCAAACTTGAAAAGTCCAGTCAAAAGAGACATAAGCCATCCTAAGAAAGTGAGTGATTGATTTGAGGCCCGTGGATAAATCTATGGATGAACATGTCCCTTTTGGTTCCAGTAAGGGCAGCCTTACATTGGGTCATAGTAAGGGAAGTTTACCAAACAAATCTAGTTAAAAATAGGCAAGGTGGTCAACCTTGAAGTACAGGCCATCCTAAGGCCCTTAGCCATATATGCTCAAAAGTTATGCAATTTCTAGAACATGAAAGGATTTTTCATAGCAACACGTTTCTTTCTTAAAAAAAGTTGGCAAACCGTAGAGCAGATTGTATGCACGCAAGTGAAATTGATAATCTGTTGGAAGTAATAAGAAGCACGGGTTTACATTTTATATCATCCTAGTCCAACACATTGGTTTGTCTGATCAGAAGGTTTTCCTATTATAAAGTCACCTTAAAAAATCATAAGATTGTATATAAATAAATATCTACCGGTATGGATAATAAGGTATTTTCTATTTTCTTTTTACGGTATCAGGGGAGCACACGTGGGTAGCAATGGTGGCTGCAACCCCACGAAAGATCTTCTGATTAAATTAAATAAATAAATAAAATAAAAACCTCCCTCCTACCCGTCTGCCCAGTCCACCTCCATGCAGCCACAGCGCCACGACACATCCCTCACCGAGATGGCGAAGCCCGCGCCGGCTAGGAAGGAGGAGGAGGAGGAGGAAACGGCAGCGCTGCGGAGGCGGCTGTGGCCCTTGTGACGCTCGCTAAGGATGTGCTTGCTTTGAGAACGAAGTGGGATGGGTTAGATCCATTTCTGTTTTTTGGGATGGGTTGGTCCCAGTTTTTGTTTGGTTGGAGGGATGGAATGAACCCTATTTTTTGTTTGGTTGAGGGAATAGAAGGGGATGGAGTGATCCTATCACCTGTTTGGATGAAAGAATGATGCTAGGATGGACGCGGCCGGTCCAGGAGGAGCTCCCTGCGCCGTCGCCCGCCGTCACCCACCACCGCCGTTCCCTGCACCATCACCCACCGTCGCCGCTCCCTATGCCGTCACCGTCGCCCGAGGCAGAGAAACTCACCGTGTCGCTGCTCCCTGCGCCGTCGCCTGCCGTCGCCGTCGCCGCTCCCTGGCCTGCGCCGTCGTCCGAGGCAGAGAAACTCATCGCGTCGCCGGTCCAGGAGGAGCTACCTGCGCCGTAGCCGCTCCCTGCGCCATTGTCCGCCGTCGCCCCGTCTCCCGCGAGGTAGGTCGGCGCGGTCCGGCCGATCGATCCATCCCGTATATGAGAGGAATATTCCCTACTGGGTCCATCCCATCCCACCTAGTTCATAAACCAAACACATAAAAAAATAAAATGGATTCATCCCAACTCATCAAATCCATTGATCCAAATACATCCTAAGGGAGGCGGAGGTCGGTATCGGCAGGGAGAAAGGGTATATGTTGACAGTGGCGACGGCAACAGTGGCGGAGAACGAACATGGCGTATGGGGCAGGTGACCATTCCGGCGCAGTTCCCGGTGCCTGATCTCTTCCGAGATCATGAGGGACCCGTCGTCATCGAGGGTTTGTTTCTTTTTTGTAATTTGACTGCGCCATTGCTATCAATAATCCTGCGAAGAGCCGACTACTAGTCTCTTCTTTCAGTAGTTTGATTCACCCAAATGCATCATATTTGCAAAAAGATTACGCATTGTGCATGTGCCTGTCAAGGTATCCTAGTGCTAATTAAAAACTACGCACTGGGACCAAATGGTGTGTCTTAAGTTGCACAACCCCCCTTCCAGATGCATCTGAGAATTTATTTTATTTTTTAAACCTTTTTATTTTTTATTTTTAAAAATAAACTTCAATTATTCTCAAATCTCAACGTGGCCAAAAGGTTCAAATTTAAAAATAAGTTTTCCGAGGATTTATTTTTAAAAATAAAAAATAAAAGAGTTTAAAAGATGATAAAAAAATCTGCATCTGAGAAGTTGAGGTGTTTCACTGATGGTTTTTATGTTCTGTGGGCAGCTTGTGCATTTGGCATTAATGAAAACCGCTGTATTATTTTTCTATTTCAATCTCTAAACTCTACCTACCATAGGCATTGATCGAGTCTTCAAGCGTACCATATCCCTAACAGACGATATGTCAATATCACGGTTTCAGGATGTTCTGAACTTGAGGAGCAACAGTTTTAACATGGAGTCTTATTTTGCATCAAGGAAAGGTAACATCAGCTGCCATATGCAATGGCCAGCATTATTATTTTTAGCAGACTAATTAATTATCGTTGCAGCTACCACCAGTTAGTAGTAGCTTTTAGATGCTTCTGTCTAATCTCTCTCGGAGTCTGAATAATCAACAAGGCGGAAAACTGCAGCTGCCGTATCATTACAAGTCGTCATGTTCATCATCTCTTGTGAAGCGCCTTCGTTGCATGGTGCAGCGACAGCAGCAGCAGCAGCCTGATGATGACCAGATGAGCATGTGGCATTGGCTTCATCTGCACATCCATCTTGATCTCCTACCACATCTTGTTCATCACCACGAGCATTACTGGAATACTTGGACTCATCAAAAACAGTCCCGCTGCAAGGCTCTTTGCGTTGCCGCGTAAACGGCGTCACGTTCAGCTTCTTCAGAGAAGCTCTATATTTTTTATCTATCTATCTATGTATCTTTACCTATCTATATTAATTAGACATTTTCTAAAAGTTTCTCTTAAGTTCAGATTATATATTTTACCTATATAGTCATCAGTATCAAATATGTTTGTCATATCCAAATTGGTTGACGATCTGTGTTTCCTTCTACCCTTTATCTTTTAATCTTGTTCTTTTCGTGCAGTTAGCACGACCGGCGTCTATTATCGTTGTTCCTTAATGACGAATCATATCACCGGAGGCAGGACCCGGCGCAAAGGCTCCGTGAAAGAGCATCTATCTTTCTACTTCAACAAATGGTCGGTGATCGATTTTATGGTACAAGGATCGATGTTATCATACAATTCAACGTCAGGTAAAACAATAAGATGACACTACGGATCAGGTGTTCAATCTGGCATAAAAAATCAGACAATCAAACTGTTTCAGTTAACTACCCATAAAACATTTATTTATATAGCGAAAAAAAAAATCAAGTTATTAAAACATTAGTAGCTGACGTTGCGTAGCAACAAAAATAAATAAGGAGAATGAAACAATCAAGCTTCTAAAAATAAAACAACATCAAAATCCTTGGTACAATATTTTAGTCTAATACAAGAAACATAAAGATACATTAAAAATCATAAATATACCTTTTTTTTATCAAAAATCATCAAGTTGGCTTTCTGTTACTTCGGTCCTTTCCAGATTGAGGCTTGTGTCGGGGCCGTGGCCTACCATCTTTAGTGATCCATGTTTCGCAACTGCACAAGGCACATCCTCGTCAACATCAAGGCTAAGCTATTGTCCCTTTACCTGCTGATGAGATGGAGTCAGTACCGACTCGGATTCTGGCAAGACGACTCTATGGGAGGGAAGTGGCGGTACTGGAATAGGTGAAGGTAAGTTGGTCTGGTCATTCCATTGCTGAAGCTTCTTGGGAAGATCTCGCCTTACTTCGTCAACGCTTTCCTGGTGTGCCGGCTTGGGGGCAAGCAGGTTCTCAAGGAGGGAGGGATGTTACATCCTCCGCTACGGCGAACACTGATGGAGAACAGGGGACAGAAACCTAATCCTAGAGTTGTTGGGCTGGACTGGGGGAAAAGGGGCCATTGAAAATGTATTGACAAAACTTATCCCCAAATCCATTCCAACTGCTTCCCTTTCCTCAAGCTTTCTCCTGTCTCCTGCTTCTTTCTTCCTCTCTACCTGTTTGACGACATTACTAGGAGGAGGATTGTAACATAAGAATACTTGTAACACATTCCACCCAAAGTTTGCTTAGAGCCTTTGCACGTAAAATATACAAATCCATGAATTAATAACATCCCCCTACAGGTTTTGTCATTGCTTCATAACAATACAAGAGAGTCGTAACCCAAATGTAGTATGCTGGTATATATAACATGTCTGCAACTTTTTAACTTGACTCAACAATCAAGCTAGAGGTTACAACACATGCAGTTCGATATCTGGTCCTTGACAAGAAAGCAACATATTTTTTTTCAACATAGATGGAGGTGTTTTCCAAAGAGAAATATTTAAATTTCTTGGCGTTTCAGTAAATAAATGCAAGCGTTCCAGTATACAAGCGTATACAAAGTAAAATATAAATTAACGCTAAGACAACACATAATATGGAAACTTGCATTTTTATTCATTCCAATAATTTACAAATCTCTCATTTTTTTACATATATTCATATGCGTAACGCCTGTAAAATATTGATCCGACGAGATGATGATTGTGTAGTTTCATGTTTCATGGAGCCTCATGAGAATTCTAATTAATTATATCTATAGGCATTGATCTATAGAAAATCTTCGATTAAGCTGTGTCAAACGGTCATCTTTATTCAACCTCATTTATTTCTTCCACGAGAGCAAATAGTACCGAAGGTAAATGCAACTCGATTATTGCAAACGCATTAACCAGGGCAGACACAGTTGTCATATTTCCTTAAAATGAAGCTTACAACACAGTCTCAAAATAATAATATTGTTCGACTTCCTTAGTCACGAATAAAAATATCCTGCCTCGTTAGTCAGGATGTAATATATTTTCGGCCTTGTCGGTTGAAAAAAATGAAATTTTCTCAAATTTATCGGTCAAGGAAAATGATTGGTTTATGTTTGAGACTGGATTGGTGTGCTCCCATCAAGATATAACTTGAATCTCTGATCTGCCATGAATATGTAGTCTGCAATAAAATAGTTGCATATTCTCAACTTATATGCGACTATTTTATTTATTGGATCGCCGATTAATCTCTTATTATTTTCCTCTAATACTCTTCTCTGTAGGAACCTGTACATGTATATTTGTAATATACACGTATTTAATTTTAATGTATAGCCAAGGGAACTAGAACTGTAAGTTTCTTTCTGGTATAAGACCTACAACCTGTGAAGCGCGTCTGCGCCGCCGCCCGTATGGCGTTTTCTTGCAGAGAAATTATGACCGCTCGTACGCGCCACTACCGTGGCCGCACCTTCTCTGTAGGCAATCTATAATCTGTGTATGGCATGTATGCCGCTGCCAGGATGGTATTTTTCCTTCTAATTTGTAGATCACCTATGGGATATATGGGTGCAAGCATAAAGGAAGAAATGTATATGTACGGTACACATATAGACTACTTAGGGCATACACGGTGCTCCTACGTGGCGAGTGGTTTGAGCTCGCCACGTAGGATTCACGTGTCCAACTCAGTCAAGGAGTGTCCCCGTAGAGCCACTTGTCCCTTGCAGAGGGCATGGGTGCCTCGGCTCTGTGAAGCCACTCACGTGCGGAAGGCATAGTTCTCAGACCCGTTGCGCCAGCCCGTACCCCCGTGTTTGGCTCCCCAAATTGCTCGTCGTGCAATGGGGCTGGGGAGGAAAGAGGAGGCGACGGCGGCGCCGGCAGCAAAGGCCGGAGAAGGGACAAGATCTGGATGGGATGGAGGTGGTAGATTTGGAGGGAGGAGGAGGGGATAGGTATGGGGGGCTAGGAGAAACATATCGCGCATTGGCCCGAGCCATCTCCGCCCTTCCCACCGCCGAGCTTGTCGGTCCACACCGACCAAATCTGCGGCCATGGACGCCGTAGGCATCCCCCTCCGGAAGCATGGCTCCTCCTCCGACGGCGATGGAGGAGGAAAAGGGGGCTAGGAGGAGTAGCGGCGCCCGCCGGAGCGAGGGAAGAGAGGGGCAGTGGTGGCCGTCGGTGTTGGCGTCGACTTCTTCCCTGACCACTCGGGGATGTGGGCGGCGGCGTCAGATCCGGCAGCGGGAGGACGTGGACGACGAGGGGATGCTGTGGCGCTCGAGGACGTGGTGGTTGGAGAAGGAAGGAGAGGAAGCCGGAGATCAGGAGAAGAGACGACGGCACGGCGACACCGTGACTTGGTGGAGGCTTTGACGAAGGAAGAATGAGGTTAGTGGAGAGGGGCATGGGGTGAAAAAAATATTAAAAGTAGCCTCCATCGTAGAGCTAGTGTCACAAGAGTGGCCCTATCCTACTTAGCACAATAAGACCACTCATATGAGTAGCCTTCATTGTTCATGTCCTTACCATTACCCATACCGTACGCCATCAAATCACCTCTGTTGCACAGAGGAAACAAAGAGGAGATTGAAGGACTGTGGACATACGTGTGTGAGATAGAGATCAGAATAGAGAGAAAATGATGTGTGTATGTGAGCTGCATGGTGGCTAGTGAGTGTGAGGACAAGACAGTGTATAAGAGAGCCTCGGAGCAAGAGAGTGTGAGACGGTGTGTGAGACTTAAGCAGCGTTCGCACGTATAGGTTGGGTTGAAAGTTTACGCACACGTAAAACGAGACAAATCTGATTAATTAAGTTTTAATTATTACAAACTTGAAAAATAGATTTATTTGATTTTTAAGCAACTTTTATATAGAAAATTTTTTAAAAAATATATCATTTAGCAATTCGAAAAGCGTGCTCATGAAAAGAGGGAGTTTTTACCCTCTGCGTGCACCTCCGAACGCCGCTGCTGAACTACTCCTGCTTATTTTGTGGATTGTTAGTTCTGTCTCCGGAGTTCCGTTCTCCAATCAAATTGATCGTTTGACTCGCTCAAACCTGGTAGTATACGATGCAAATACATCTGCCCATACATGCAGTATTAACACCGGTGTGGGCCTAATTAACGAATGCTAATACAGCCCAAATTGTACGTGCATTCACATAGGCTGAGCACATGTACGAAGGATTAAATGGTTTGGGCCAACTGAAGTACACCGTGATTTTGGGCTAATCAACAATCATTTGCACGTAAGCCTACACTTCTTCCTGTTTTGCAGGTAGGTCCCTGCAAATTACTTGGACACCTCGCCACGTTGTGCATCTAGTTATAACCATATTGTAGGATAACTGTGTCAGATCTGAGCTTTGGACCTAATCTCAGCACCTGTATACTTGTATAATGTGCGCACTTGCACGGTCCCTGAATTTCTTAATATTCACAAACAAGTCCCTTCTAAGTCAATTTCAAAGTACCAAAGCACTATTTATCATTTTGATTGAGCGACCATTAATAAATAATTATAGTCAAACAGGAGGATCATAATTGAAAGGACTTACCACAAAAGTTGAGTTCTGCATAGATCATGCAACTTGTAGAATCAGCATGCCATTCATCTTCATCGATTACCATGGCACTAAGCCTACCTGCAGGGAGTCCTACATTTTGGGCCATAAGTTTCTCAAAAATAGAATTCCACATCTGTGAAGTATGCTGGAAAGCACTTAGAGACTATTTATAGTGCAACAGGGTTTGATGCATGTTGTTTCTGGTATATGTTTTGTTACTGCTATTCATCAAGGACCATTGCACATGATAATTTCTAAATAGGTCCATATTGTATAAATATAAATTTAAAGGATTAAACAACTAATATATAGTAGTTTTGCTTAATCTATCATGGTGACACATGTAACATGATAAAATCCAACAATAATTTGCATATGAACATGGCTGAGTAGTAGCTAGGTATCAGCTACTAGATGATATTATCCATATACACGAAGGATAGACACTTGCGTCATAAGCGGAGAAATTCGTTTTATAGGTTATGTACTATTTTACTTTATAATGAGGCAAAAGTTAGATTACGGGAATATGACACACTATAGCGATGTAACAATGCTCGCTAGTTAGATAGTCACCATTAATGGAACTTCCTACGTGTTTTATTTTATTCCTTCATCACATAGGTCATCACACAACCACAAGACGTCACATTATAGGGATGTAATGCATTAACACAGTTGTAACGACGCCAATTTTCTCTGTGCATGGTGTATCCATGATCACATGCTTCTCATAGAAAAACACTATCCTTAGCATTGGCAATGTATACAAGGTGGGCAGCACTAACCAGTGTATATAATTTAGTGTAAAGAATAATTTGCCAAAGAAAGATTTTAACACAAGATAGAGGGGCAAGCAAGGTCCTTTCTGAAATTATACCAATTGGACCTAGCCAAATTCGAGTGATGCATGCAGTAAGATATATACTATTGTGTGTGCGCGGAAAGAGAATGTGCTCAGCAGCAATATAAAATAATATGAACTATTGAACTGCCATATCCATGCATAGCATCTCTATCTCAAACTGATGTGTACTCTTGAAGATATGTCACATGCACATAAATAAAAAATATCTTGCAGCTACTGCACAGCGAAACAAGAGCTAGCTTTAGAGATAGATTGTTGGTGTATGTGTACGATGAATTTGGTAGTCTGAGCTATGTTGTCCTGGCAAGTGTACATACACTACCTACGTGCAGCTCGCATGACGTCATTGGCCAGTCCAACATTGCAAGCGTCCATCAACCATGCATACGTCCGTGGATATATCTATACTACTAAAAATCATAGTTATTCTCCTCTTCCCCACTACATAAAAAATTTATCCAGCATAAAAAACACAGAAACGGTATGGTGTTTTCATACAAAAATAGACCCACCAGAAAAAAACAGATAGAAAGAACTAAACCCCATAAAATCATTTATCTATTTTTCTTTAAATCTTATTACAACCCATAGACATGGCATTACTCTTAGGTTAATTTGTAGGTTGCCTTGTGGACAAGTGGCGCTTTGGAACTTATGGCATGGTACCCACAGCAGCCATTATACCGTGCATGCAATCCAAGTGCTGTTCCTTCTCATTTACACCGGCTGGAGACGTGTGCATATTCATGATGGAAGCCTAGCTAGTCTTTGGTCCTGCATGATGTAAATTATGAGCAAAGATTACTTATGGATTAGCTGATAAGTAGTAAAAAAATGAACTAAGCCACCGAAACTAATTTATAGATAAGACTTTTATATCTGTATTATTAGCGATTTTAAAAACAAGGCTAGAAAATAGACTATGACTAAAAACTCTAAAAATTGACTCGAAAGTTATGGTTCAAGATTCAAAATTGTGCTACGGCTGATAATCCAGCAAGCAGACAAGAGACCAGTTGACATAAACGAGCTAATTGAGTGGATGAGTTTGTGGATTAAAATTTGCTTGAGTAGGCCAAGAACCAGTAATGCAAGGGGAAAAAATGGTGTTGAAACCTTGATCATAGCTGCCTCTATACCTGACCTGCATTATCGTTGCCATTTCCAGCTTTGATCAGTGTCATTACTGCAGTGTGGACTATCAAATAACATTTGACTACATTTACATATATTTCAGCTCATCGCAGCTCTCACACATTAGCATGGCGAAAATAGTAGTAAATCACACATTAACACGGCAAAAATAGTAGTAAAACAGTTTCTTTGTTGGAATCACAATTAAAATTATTCCTTTCGTCCCAAAAAAAATTAATTTAGAGCTCCTTGCCTACCACATCCTGTAAATCAATTCAGTATTAAACGAATCTTATCCCTTCAACTTTTAATACTCTTTACTTACCCACCTAAGAATACTGTTTTTTATTAATAAAGGATGCTTTGGTCTTTTTTCCGTGTTAATTGTCTTGAAACTGCTATAAATCAACTCTTTTTTAGACTGAAGTAGTACTACAGACTTAGTACCCTGTCTCTGAAAAGAACAAATCAACACCCTACATCTTAAGAAAAGATAAATCATTCTAGTTCCTCTACACATAAACACTTGCATAATGTGACCTGCCAGCCACCACCGTGCAAGCGCACTAACCAACCATCCATGGTTATCTCCGGAAATGACACTTCTCCTCCATTGAACTGTTTGTATCCTTCACCTAAATATTAGATCATGGCAATGCTATACCGTCAAAAACCGGAGCTAAGTAGGGCTTGCCAAGCTTTGAAATCAAGGCCAACAACTAGCATACTTTGCTAGGCCAAATCTAGTTCGAACATACAAAGGTTGGGATAATTATATCGAAAGAAAAGAGGTTTTATCCCATCCTTGTAAAGGTATATACCTCCTAACCCTTGAGAGATACCTCTCCATGAAGGAAGGTACCAAAATTAATCCAACAAGTGAGGATAGGATTAGAAATTAACCTTTGTATCTCTTTAAGTTTTTCTCCAGTTTTTTAGAAGTATAGGTGTTATGTGTTAGATTAGATGTATGGACCTCTTAGTTGAGGTATATATATAGCTCCCGACTAACACTATATAGTATATGTACCTCTCTATACCTTCCAAGGATTGAAAAAATCTTGATATTACCGATCATTCATTTTTGTTCTGATCAGTTCAATCGATTTAATTTAGTTTACCATTTAAGTGATAGGGGGGTATATACCTCTCCAAGGATGACATTATCATCATTGAAGCCAAAGTTTTTTACCATTTAACTGATAGGGAGGTATATACACTTAGCCACAGTTAGGCACAACATTTATCCTCAATTGCATGTCCACCGGTGTCTCAATTGAAGCCAACCTTACTATACTTGCTTATAAGAGATCATCGCTCACAAGGGCCTTCTTTCGCTAAAAAAATAAGAGTTTGAAGATCACCCACGAAAAGGTCAGAACTCTCAATCTAGGCCCACTTTCTATAGAAATTTATCAACATGATGTTCCTAATGTCCTCGAATAAGCAAAGGTGGGGCTTCCACTTGGACTAGTTCTGTTGTTGTATCAAAGGGTGTCACTGTAATATAGAAAAAACTAGAGAGAGTGTGAGGTAGGTGCTCCTAGAAATCGTTGTCACAAAGATAAATGAAACTTCAAATATTGTTTCAGGATTTTATAATTTGTAACTTCACAAGTGAACAGATTATATACTGTATACTGTTTTTTGGGTTTAATTTGTAGAACATTATGATGTCATGTTTTAGAATACTTATATGCAAACTTTGTGTTTTTTCCCTTTTACCAGTAAGTTCTAGTATGCTCAATAGTTCTGTACGTTTTTGCACAACATCACGAGTCAGAATGCTAAAAATTCCAGTTATTCACCATATGGTGTCTTATTTTGCAGAAAGTAAGATACAAACACTACCATTAACATATATGGTAGTGCATTTTTTCAGTCACTTCTTCGCCCACAATCTCAGCTCACTCAGTCTCTACAGAGTCGAGACCAGATTATCTCCAAGTGCTTGTGGATTTCTTGGTCTGATCATCCTCAGAGTCTGGGTAGTCCACAAGTTTCACCCCAACTCCTGCATCACTCTTATGGGAGACTTGCTCACCTGAATTGTTACTACCAATGCTCTCTTTGATGTACACATTATTTGCTTCAGGGATTGCATGTCCAACACCACTGGAGACTTTCTCATCAGACAATTCAGGGCTAGCCTTATAGTTTAAAGGTGGGAGAAGAGTTCAAGAAAAAGATCGTGTAAAATAAGATGAGTTATTATCGCGTGATTAATTAAGTATTAATTATTATAAACTTAAAAAATAGATTAATGTTAGAGATTTTAGCTTTGACATGTCCCATCTCATCTAATGCAACTTCAACTAGTTCAGCATTATTAGATTCATTGGAATTGACTTCTCCCTCTTCTTCAGATTCATCTGCTTCCGTTCCTTCCTTCTGAGACTTGCTCTTCATAACTAATAGTTCCCATGGCGTCCCGTCCAGAATCTGCATTGTACAACATGAAACTGAATCAAGATAATTTTTATATAAATATGACAATCTAATAGTTTTGGTAAATTCAAGCTAAACCATTATTAAGATACTAGTTGTGTCTTGTGAGACAGATTGCAAATGGAACATGGCAACAAAAGTGGCATATTCTTGAAGCTTGTCAGGATTTTTTTTATGCAATAAAAGTAACGAAATATTATAGTAGTTACAAGCACCTCTTTGTCAGGATAACTTCTTTTAATTTTCTTTTAGTAAGAACCTCTTTTTTTTTTAAAAAAAAAAGGAGCATAGCAGGGGGAGGACGCCACGGTTAAAAATTTTGTTAAATAAGAAAAGTAATAATTAGAAAGAGTTTAGCCAAACAACTAGAATATCCAGAAAACAGCGATTTGGGTAAATTCCTTTTCTCCTATTTCAAAACAGTATCTTATTCTAGCAGCGACAAAAGACGAAATATTTCATTGCACAAGGGATCTCCCTAATGTTTTGCTTTCAAGTATAGCAATGTGCTCTCTGTTTGGACATCCGTTTTTAGCAGTGCTAACTCTATCTCGTCCCGTTGTAGGTCCATGTTGACACTTTGAATGCAAAGTTTCTATACTATTATCTTTGTCATAAAATATAGCAACTTCTAGCTATCCATCTGAACATACTCTTGTTCACATACATAGCCAAAGTTGTTATAATTTAATAGAGGCAGTAGCTTCTAAAAGGAGAGAACAAGAAATTGGTGTCAACAAATAAACATATCAATAGATAGTTTTTAGTTGTCCAACTCCTAGAAAAATTTTCAAGACCATTACTCCTCAACTCTCTTGGGTTTTTTTTGACTTTGCCTGTGTTCTCTCTTCATTAATTCACGTGCAACATCACTTTCTATCCTACACATGCTACTAGGTGAGGCGTAGCATTTGGAAACCAAAACCACTGCAAACATCATCCTGTTGACGACACTTTATATACTTGCTTATAACTCTCATCTGCTACCAGGATAATAACGAAGACATCTTATATCCAAACTCTTCTACCAACTACAGAAACGATATTAATAAACTAGTTCCAACCTTGCAATAATTCCCTGATCTTCTCCATCCTTAAAACTTTCAGATCAACATGCTTCACTGAGAGGTTTCTTCGCTAGAAAACATGCACCGATCGAGTTGAACACACCTCATAATTGTGTACATTGTTGTTTCAGCTGACATCGCTAGTATAAAAGAAAGAATTATCAACAAAACCATTTTCCAATAAAAAAATATTTTGCCTGCAGATGCATCAGAGAAAATGGAGTTGAATTAGAACAGAATCAACCTACTTACTGATCACTTGAAGGTCTTTTCGTTTTCCTTTTGCAGCTTCGAGGAACTGAAAACCACTCAATTGTTTCATGTCCACTGCTGCCAAGACCAATGCAACGTCCTGTGCATTGTTGTCCAGAAAAATGAGTGCATTCACAGGACTTGAGTACACTATCACTGAAAAGTAACGACACCTTTTAAGACCCATTTGGAATGCAATATTTTTAAGAAGTTAATAGAAATATTTTCTGATTCCATATATTGCAAAGCTGAGATCTGTAACATAAATACCAGAAATAATATATCCAAAAAGTTGTACTGTAGGTACCATAATGAAAAATCGAGGATTTGTAACTCCTGAGGTTGTCACTTTATGATTTGGAAGTGACAAATCATCTAACATGCATATGTTTATTTCTATTGTATGAACTATATACAGGAATTGAATGGACTTACCATGAAAGTTGAGACTGGAGAGCATCCCTCTTGCAGAGTTGGCATGGCACTTATCTTCATCAACGATCATTACAAAAATCCCATCAGCAGAGTGTCCTACCTTTTGAGCCATGAGTTTCTCAAAGCTATGGATTCTAATGGCTCTGGTTCACTTTTTTGTGTGTGAATCCCTTGGAAACGTTGAGAGTCTATTTATAGCACAAAACGGGGTTCTCTACAAGCAGTTTTTAGTATAAAGTTTTTGTCACGATATCATTATTGTATCATGTTCAATAAAAGCAGGAAATGTTCATGCCGTTTACATTCATAGAAGACCATAACACATTTATAAAACCACCCCTACTAGCAAGTATACATATAATTTCAATGGAACTTATGTGACTAAATATATAAATGTTGATATTTCGGGTGACGCATTTGTAGTGTTAAATGAAATGCCATAAAACAAGGATATCTCAACAACGGGGAAGGTGCCAGATGATATTTTCCAAATAGACAAATATTGTCGGGTAATAAAGAAAAACTCGGCCCCAAGGGGAAGGACCTCCCCTGAGGTATTATAATTAAGAATAGGCACTCTAAACCGGGGTTAAGAAAGGTTACAAAAGCCAGTCCTCCCTACACGGGGAACCATCCCCTATGGATCGAGCCTTAACCTATGCTTTGAAACTCCTAGACCATTCAGGAGGCCCCAGTTTTTGAGAAACCAACGAGTGACCTTTCTTTAAATTATATGGTCAGTAGAATGTGTATGGAGTCTTATATATAAACAAAACCCAAAATAGAATCAGCGGTAATGAAAAGTAAAGCATTATACCTGATTTGGTTGTAGGAGTACCGGTTTCTCCTTACTATTTCAGTTTATATCATAGAAGAAGACTGTGACATTAGAATGTATTCAAACCAGATTATAGTTTCTAATGGGAAAACTGTCAATCTATGCTGTGGTCCTAGCTAGCCAGAAATTGTACTTTAATGTCCATTTGGAAACAAGTTGGCAATGTTGGCAAGGGAACAATTACAATCTCTTGTGTGAAATTTACAGAGTGAGAAATAAATAAAATATGATTTTTTACTTAAGTGAAATGGTAAATTAAGGCATCAACAAATAGAAGTTTGAGTGTTGTTAAATTGAACCATGAATGTTTGGAAGGCATATTCCTAAAATAGTGATATTCTCATGCTATGGAACCAATTTTTTTCATTTTATATTATTACCCAAAGGCCTTGCATGTTGTTTAAAAAATGTTAAAGACAAAATGAAATTTAGTAACTCTATCTCTAGTTCTTAGCTTACTCCATGTAACCCACGAGATTATGATTTACTATAGTGCTTGAATTAATACTCCAAACCATATTTTTAGTGAAGATTGTAAAATCATTGTTATGATTAATATTTTGTGATAAATAATTAGCTTTGTAAATGATTATTTAATGGAATTTGGTTTGAAAATATATGTGGATGTTGGTGTGAATATATGTGACTAATGTGAGTCAAGTTAGGAAGAATTTGTGCTCGGATATGGTTTCTTTGTTTTTGTATATGTAGGTGAGTCTTAAGGCCTCGGGAGTATTGCCAGTGATGGATCGAGAGTCGACTTAGGAGAAGTTGATGTCCAGATAATCAGGAGATCATGCGGGATACTGAAGGCTAGAGATCAATGCACATGGAGGTGAAGATTCCATAATAGCATACAAGAAGAATTGTGTATGTATAAAAAGAGGAGTCTATTTTGGATAGGAGTTCAAGATTGGAAAGTTTGAATCCTAGTAGGATTATGAGTTGAGTCCTAGTAGGATTAGGAGCTCTACTCCTAGTTTGTGTAGGAGGTTTTAGGTATAAATAAAATAGGGGTTGAAGCTCTAGAGAGACAAGTTTAGAGAAGAGGAAGATTAGGGTTTTGTCTAGAGCCACGACTCGTGTACTAAAATTGAGAAAAGAGTGTTGTAGTTGCACTTTGTAAATACATATTGATACAATAAAGTTGATCTACTTTGAAGAGCATCTTTGATTTGTGTTTTTCCGGGTCCCGACGGTTCAATCGACATGGGCGCGGTGGTCAGACCGACGAGAGAGCGGCAGTTAGACTGACGGCAAGGCGGCGCACTCTATCCAGGTTTGAGGATTTCTTTTATTTCGCAAAAGATTTTGGTTTTTGGTGTTCTTGCCATTCACCCCCCTCTGGTAGGCTTGGTTCTTGTATTCGATCCTACAAGTGGTATCAGAGCCACGTTTGCTTTTTTTGATCTACCGATCTTGAGTTTTCACTATACCTGATAGATTTTCAACCAAGCCTCATGTTTTTTGTGGAGTTGATTTTGAATTTTGGAAATAAAAGATGCAATCATTTATTATGTCTCAGGGTTATGATATTTAGCAAAAAGTGTCTAATCCTTATGATATTCCTGAGACTATAACTGCAAGAAACAAAATTGCATTTAAAAACAATTGTAAAGCTAGAAATATGATTTTAAGTGGTGTTTCTCACTCAGATTTTGGTCGGATTTCTTATTTTAAAATTGTGTATGATTTTCATCAAGATTCTTCTAACATCAAGGAAATACGCAAAGATGTGTTTAAAAAGTACTATATGAAATTTGAGATGAAATCTGACGAAACTTTGGATGATTATTTTGCACATTTTAATAAAGTTCTTAGCAACCTTCGTTCTGTGGATGATTGTTTTGATACTATTTATACACACTCCTAAATTGCTAGATATCTTTTGAATTGTCTTGATATGTCTGTCTAGGAGATAAAGATTACATCAATTCAAGAATCTATTAATATGAATATTTTAACCTTGGATTCTCTTTACACTAAATTAAAGACACATGAGATAAACATTCTTTCTCGCAAGATTGATTCTAAATCCACTACTTTGGTATCTTCTTCAAATTCTTCTGTGGATGCTTCTTCATCATTTTCTTTTACTACTTTGAAAGCCACGTCCAATGAACAACTCGAGTAAGTCTCTGAGAAGGATTTGACTTTGCTTATTAACAAGTTTTCTCAAACTTTGAATAATGTTAAGAATAGAAAAAGAGAAGATCCAATTCGGTGCATTGAATGTGGAGAGCTAAATCGCATTAGTTCCAAGTGCCCTAAGCTCGGAAGATCCAACAAGGAAAACGAGTAGAAGAAGAACAAAAAGGACTATAAGCGCTCAACTTTTGAAGACAAAAGAAAGAACAGCAAACGCAAACTAATACGCCAATTGCTAGAAGCTTTTAAACAAGTTGAGTTGAGCGATGAAGAATCTGAAAGTGACGACGAAAGCATAGGCAAAGATAAGCATTTTACAAGTTTAGCTCTCATTGTTCATAGTGTGTCAAACTCTGATGAAAATAAATCTGACAGCGATGATGACAGGGTAAATTTTACTTATGATTAATTAGAGCATGCTGCTTTTGATCTCGCTGATAAACTTGATAAATGTACTAAAAAGCTTTAAAAATATGATCATACTGTAAATATTTTAAATGCTGAAATTGTAATCTTAAAATCACTAATTCCTGATGATGATGATTGCAAATCTTGTGAGGTGTTATATTCTGAAATTACTGCTTTAAGAAATATTAATACTAATACTTCTCTGAGATTGGAAACTGAAATTAAAAAAACTAAAAAGCTTGAGTCATTTTTTGCTTTTGGTTTTACTTTGCATTCTCGTGTTGTTGATGACTTGTTTTTGACAAAGAATCTTTTGAAAAAGTATAAAGTTACTTTTGGTGCTAGTTCTCTGTACAATGGTTTATGTACTAAAAGGATTAAACAATACAAGGATATTTCAAGTTTTAAAACTTACTCAAAATGTTTTTTAAATAGGATGAAATTGAAAAATACTCTTGGTCATGTTGAGTTTTTGCAAAACGACATGAAAACTCACAAAGTACTTTTTTGCTCAAATTATCGCAAATAAAAAGGGATTGCAAATCTTATGAAAATTGTGTTTCGTTGACAAATAAGGTTGCTTATTTGAAAAATTCTTTGCAAAGGTTTTCTGATCGTAAAAAGAAACTCACTATGATTTTGGATACTTCTAAAGTAAGCACACACAATAGAGGAATAGATTTTGATGCACATGTTTATTTTACTAATCATCCATCGGGTATTCTAGGTGTTTCTAAAAGCGGTGAGATTTTAACAAAACCCGACCAAAAAAATAATTTTTAAATTCGCTGGAATTTTGTCGAACCCTTCTACAAGTTGTGCAATTGCTTCTTCTTTTTCTTCTAAGGAAAAAGCACATATGAAGTACAATTGCTCTTATTGTAGTAAAGATAGGCATTTGGTTTAGTTTTGCTTTAGACTTGTAAGAAAACAGAAAAAGACAGAGAACGTGAACTTGTAAGATTGAGGTGGCAAAGATCGAGCTTTTCTTCCAGTGGCCCGGTTAGACCACAGGCCCCAGGGCGGTCCGACCGGTGGCCATGGGCAGTTAGACCAACTTTTCAGCATCGGTCGGATCGGTTTTCAGCAAAGTCTCAAGGTAAGTTCTCAGGTAAATCTGGTACTGATTCTATTTTTGCATATACATATGCTTTGCCTACTGATTCTATTGGTCGTGTGTCTCAGTGTTGGATTCCTAAATTTCTTATTTCTAATCCCAACACGAAGTCCTCGACATCTTCTTATAGTCTTTTGGCGGCATACTCCCCATGTACACTAAACGATTGAGATGTCATTGCTTTTAAGGTATTATTGATCTATTTATGAATTGACAATATAATATCTACTTCTTTATTTTTTTAGTTTCTTTCTTGCTAATTATGGAGATAGTAAGTTTTTTTTATAATAGTACAAGTGGATATATGTCAATTCAAGAGAACCTTGGTGATATTGTTGGCAATTGATTGCGTTTTTCAAAATCTTTAATATCTTCTCGATTTGCTTTTTTTCGTTGAGAGGGAATGGAGGTTGATTTGAGAGGGAGTTTATGTTTTTCGATACATTCATATTTAATTTATCGCATTGCTTTCAATATGATAAAAATAAAAAGTGGAGCTTTGTTTTATCTCTCTAGTATATTTTTGTGCTTGCTAGCATTATAAGTGAGGTTTATTGGTTCCTAATATAACTTGTATATGTTTCGGTCTTTATATGAGCCTTTGATATTGCTTTTAAGATAGATGATGCATGACACTTAAATTATTTTAATTCACTTAAATTATTTTACTTGAATTAAGTAAATATGCAATATTGACACTAGTTCTTGTTTGAAGGGCTTATGATCATATATATGCTTGCTGAAATTTTCATACCTCAAATGCTCTAGAAATTCCTCAAGTAAAAAAATGTTTATATGAGAGAAAAAATGGATACCGAATCCTTGGAAACTGTATTCACGACAAGAACGTATCCAAAGTGAGGAAAATAATGGGTGTCGAATACTTAGAAACAGTATTCACGACAAGAACGTACCTGGAATTATTGGGAGATTTTCTTTTATGCTATAAAAGCTCAGAAATTAAACTTGCTGAAAATTCTCTTGTAAAGAACACGTTAAATTTGAGAAAGAGTATTTAGTACAGCTTGTCTATATGTGGGTTTTCTTTCAACCTATGTGCTAGTAATTATGTTGTATTATAAATTGTTAAAATTATGAATTTTTAGTGTTGATTTAATCTTGATTGTAATATTATTGATTCATGTTTGGACTATAATCATGCTTGTTTGCTAGTTGGTCAATTTATCTCTCTTGTCTTGCAATACATGTCCCTGAGTTGTTTTAGGCACACTTCAAAGCTCCTAGAAAAGAAAATTTTAGAAAAAGAAGAATTGATAAATATTTCATATTCATTGTGTCGACAAGATAGGACAGGGGGTCCCACATGCCCTGGGGACGCGTGGGTCTTCAGCCACGTCAGCTCCACCAGGGTCCACAATCTACACCAGTGATAGCCGACTACGGTTATTTTCCAGCTAAGAACCTAGAGCCTGGGAACCACCCGGTCCCGAGTGGTTCTCCCCCGTCTAGCCCCCGGTCCCGGGAGCCGACTGCCCCGGCCCCGGGCCCCGGGTGCCGACTGCCTCGGTCCCGAGTCCCGGGTGCCGATGGGGGACTCGGCTTCTCCCGACTGAGGCGATCGGCATCGGCTTCCCCCAGCGGCATCGACACCTTCCGAGTTGATCGGCTACGGCTTCTCCCGAGTGCCTCTCCTGGATCGGCTTCTTCAGTAGACGGCACCGGCTGACCAACTACCCACATTAACGATGAGGCGACGAGACACGCCTGTCGCCCGCTCCTGTACAGTCAGAACCTTTTTGACTACGGAGGCTCCTTTCACTGTGCAATCGCCGTTCACAGTCAGAGCCTTTTGACTTGAGGCGTGCGCCGTCACGTCTCCCCGCTCCGTCGACCAGACGACCAGACGCCTCATCACATCCTCACCACTCTACCGCCCGCTGCATACCTACTCCGGCGTGGGCACAGCAGGCGGGGAGGTGAGCGACCAGACGCTCCACCGACTCCGGCACAGGCTTTGCAGACGGACGGGGGCGACAGGACATTTCTCCAACTCCGGCATGGGCATCGCAGGCGGAGGGGAGGACCGGAGAACTCTCCAGAATCTCCCTCTCTCTCTCTGCGCATATGCAAGCTCAGCACTGTGGACTCCCCTGGGCTCTATAAAGGAGGATCCATGCCGTAGACGAAGGCGGGCAGCTCAAGCTCCGGTCTTAGACAACAGAGATCTCCTCCTCCTTCCTCGAGTCCGGTCGCTGGTAGAACGACCGACGCCACCTCCGGGTTCCCGGTGAGCTTCCGAGCTCCCGGGGTCCTCCTTGTAAACTCCGCTCCACATTCATCTCTCTCTCTCATAGTCCAAAACACAGGAGTAGGGTATTACGCTCCAGCGGCCCGAACCTGTATAAATCCCCCCGTCTCCTCGGTGCGCCGTGGTTCTTCGCCTTCCGAACTGTCGATCTATCTCCCGCGTGGTCACAACAGATCGGACGGTCCGGACCCGATTCGGACGGTCCGGACCTTTCTGTCTCCAAGCTCGGGCCCCTCTGTTTCTATCCCGAGCGCTGATTCATCTTCTTCCACCCGAAGCCGGCTTCGCCTGAGAACTACTCCCCTGGCCGAATCTAAAAAGGGGGGTCTCCCGATTTCCCGCCGTCGAGGTTTAATTCTTCGACAGCTGGCGCGCCAGGTAGGGGGAGTTTCCTTTTCAGGTGGTATGCTGGCGCCTCCAACAGTGACGCGCTCCATGGCGGAAGGCCGTCGTCCACGGGACTCCAACAATGGCCATGGCGACCTCCGCGACTGGCCGGACCGGACGCGGGTTCAGGAGGACGCCCGGGTCACGATCGAGCGGCGCGCGAACGCTGCTGCAAGTGCTGGGGCCCCCGACCAGGACCCTGAAGAGGATGGCAAGCTTTCACGTTCCGCGCTGCGGTGGAACAGAAGGAAGCGCCAGAAGGCCAAGGCGGCGGCCGAGAGCTGCGCCTTGGCGGCTACGGGCAGCCCCCGGAGCGATGTTGCCCGCGGAGGCAATGGTGGCAGCAAGCGACAAAGGGCCGCACGCGCGCCGCCCCCGCCGGCAACAGCCCAGAAGTGGTGCCCTCTCCACCAGACGGACTGACACGGCATCGCGAAGTGCCGCGCCGTCCGGCGCTCAGCCGAGCGTGCCGAGCCGGCCTTAGTTCAGGGATGGTGCGCCTACCACGACACGGACCGGCACGACATCGCGAACTGCCGCGCCGTCCAGGGCATCGCCGAGCGTCTCAAGCCGGCTGCAGCCCGTGGGTGGTGCGCCTTCCACGACACGGACCGGCATGACATCACGGAGTGTCGTGCCGTTCAGCGTTTGGCCGAGAGCCTCGCGCCGGCCGTAGCCCGGAGGTGGTGCGCCGTCCACGAGACGGATTCGCACGACCTCGTGGAATGCCGCGCTGTCCACAAGTTGGCCGAGCGCGTCAAGAAGTCCCGGCAGGAGCAGTAGCGGGCCTGAGCTCGCTCCCTCTCAAGGGACCTGAGCCCGTGCGGTAGGAGCCCCTGGCTCCCGGGCTCATAAATAGCCCCAGTCGGAGCCTGGCTCCCGAGTGCGCATCTAGCCTCGGTCGGAGCCTGGCTCCCAAGTGCGTATCTAGCCCCGGTTGAAGCCCTTGGCTCCCGGGCGCATACTTACTCCCGGTCAGAGCCCTTAGCTCCCGGGCGCCTATCTGGCCCCGGTCGGAGCCCCTGCCTCTCGGGCGCGCATGTCTAGCCCCGGTCGCAGCCTTTGGCTCCCGGGTGCGAGCCTAGCCCCCGTCGGAGCTCAGCTCCCGGGAGCGGGTTTAGCCCCGGTGGGAGCTTGGCTCCCGGGTGCGTCCTTAGCCCCGGTCGAAGCTTGGCTCCCGGGCGCGTATCTCGCCCCGGTCGGAGCGTGGCTCCCGGGCGCGCACAAATCTCCCCGGTCGCGGCCCTTGCCTCCCACGCGCATATCCCCCCCCGGTCCGATCACGGAGAGCTCATTCCCTCTCAAGGGACCTGAGTCCGAGGGAGCTGAGCCCGAGTCCCGGCAGAACCAGTAGCGGGCCAAGCGTGCTCGAAGCGGTTCGGACGGTCCGAACCGTCGACGGACGGTCCGGTTGTAGCGACTCAGACCGTCCGAACCTTAGGCGGACGGTCCGAATCCCGCTCCCGGTCCAGAATAGCTTCGACAGGGCGCAAGTACCCGGACAGCATTATCTCGACAAGGGCGGGTCCGGGGAAGTTGTCCCGACATGGTCCATATCCATACCCGGGCCCCTGTGCCCGGGCACATATCGATCATATATAACAATCCATATTTCAGTCCGGGGCCCTGGGTCCCGGACATATATTGAGCCGAGGCACGGATTCCCGAATCCGCGCCCCGGGCCCGACACTGAGGTGCCGAACCAGGGCAGCCCTCGCCAAGGCGAGTGCGAGCCTAGGAACGCGACACCCGGAATAGGGCGCGATAGCCCGGATAGCACCGCCCCGGCGAGAATGCTTCCGGAAGGTCATCTCACACCCCATATTCAAGCCCAGGCCTCCGGAACCCGGCTTGTATCAAACCGTATCCTAGTCCGGGGCCCCTGGGTCCCGGAGGTATATCCTGAGCGCTAGCCGGGGCCCCCGGGTCCCGAGCACATGCCGGACTCAGGCTCGCGAAGGAAGCGAGTCCGAGCTCCATTCCTAGGCACATCAAGCACCTTCATGAATCTGCCTGTATATACATCATGTAAGCTCTGGTGTGCCCGGGCCAGCGCCGGATTTCTCAAAATCTCGGCACTAGCCGGGGCCCCCTCATATATACGTTTTCATATAATCAGCATTTTTTAATATCTTTCTCGGAGTCGTCCCCTTTCCGTGTGTTGCTGCCCGTGGCTGTCTCATACTTTGGGGGCGTATTCGAGGCGCGCCCGTGCGACGGTCAAGGTTCGCGCATTATCATCAGTTCTCTACCGACGAGTTACCAGATCCCAGGCTAACCCTTGGGCGTTGTCGAGCTCGCGAGACAGTGGTGGAGCCCCTCTGTGTGGTGCCCCGGGTCTCAGCGGCTCCGGCGCCCCCGCTGGCTAGCCTTGGGATCGGTTCTTTCCAGAGGTAGAGGATGAAATGCTTATGCGCAATCTTTCCCTCCGCACGGTCGCGACCGCGAGGACACCTCCGGGAAGTGATCGACACCACCGTTCGTAGCACGGGACAAACAAGGGGACGAGCCGGATGCTTTCACAGTTCGTCATATGCAGATTAGACCAATTCTCGGCAGGATTAAGCAGGCCTTCCGAACCTCGACACGGCCTGCGGAGCCCGGCCTGACCGGCTCCTCCCCGGCAACAGCCGAGGTGCCAGGTGCTCCGCTGCTCCGCAGGCCTGGTCGGCTCCTCCCCGGCAACTGCCGTAGCAGTGGGTGCTCCGCTGCCTGGCCACCCCGTGCTCGGTCAAGTCCGCTCCCGCGACTTCGCGGCGCCCTGCTCCGCACCCCCGGTGCCCGGAAGACAGGAAGAGTCAAGCCTACAGGTTTAGCCATTTCCGCGGGGCTCGCGCTCGGTCGCCCGCGGCCCCGTGGTACCTAGCTCCCGGGGACCTGGGCGCTAAGGCAGGTCACGGCGGATCGACCAGATGCTCGGCACTCCGGGGGTGATCAACGCTCCCAGCCGCGGGATCGTGCTCGCGAAGCCATGTCGTCCTTCGCGATATCCAGATACGCTACCTCATCCAACTTTACATGTCGCTCAAACTTGTATTCTTCCTCTATTTGTATGGTGTTTCTGCAGACAGCGAGCGTAGCGCTCGTCGTAGAGCGCCCCTCGCCTGGCAAACATACGTCCCGGGACTAACCTCCCGGGCTCGACTCTGAAGAACCCGACCCCGGACATACTTAGGGTACGACTGCCCGGACTTCATCGGGCGCGATGGCAAGTCCGCGCGGTTCGTCCCGAAACAGTCCGGGGCCTCCGGGCCTCTTAGGGTACGACTGCCCGGACTTCATCGGACGCGATGGCAAGTCCGGGCGGGTCGTCCCGACTCAGTCCGGGGCCTCCGAAAACATACTGGGGGTGGTAATCCGGGCCGCGCCGCCCTGTCGAGCGCAAGTCCGAGTAGGCCGCCCCCAGTGGACAAAATTCCCGGGTTAATCCGCCGCTCCCGGTTGATGGTCTTTTTCCCGGTCTCTCGAGTCCGCTCGCTCCTGGTTGAGCGGCCGCTCCCGGTTGATTAGTTCCCGGTAGATCGGCGGCTCCCGGTTGACCGACGGCTCCCGATAGATCAGCACCTCCTGGTTGATCGGCTGCTCCTGGTGGAGCCGCTGCTCCCGGGTTAATCCGCCGCTCCCGGTTGATGGTCCTTTTCCCGGTCTCTCGAGTCCGCTCGCTCCTGGTTGAGCGGCCGCTCCCGGTTGATTAGTTCCCGGTTGATCGGCTGCTCCCGGTTGACCGACGGCTCCCGATAGTTCGGCACCTCCCGGTTGATCGGCTGCTCCCGGTGGAGCCGCTGCTCCCGAGTTAATCCGCCGCTCTCGGTTGATGGTCTTTTCCCGGTCTCTCGAGTTCGTTCGCTCCTGGTTGAGCGGCCGCTCCCGGTTGATTAGTTCCCAGTTGATCGGCTGCTCCCGGTTGACCGACCGCTCCCGAGAGATCGGCACCTCCCGGTTGATCGGCTGCTCCCAATTGAAGATCTCCTCCCAGTGTCATGAGCTCGCTCCCAAGGGAGCTGAGCCCGAGCACGGCCCCTGACAAGCCAGGACCAGAGAGCATGTAACAGGGGTCGGTATATTTCTTCGGCGAAGCGCTGCACCTCAGTCCGGGGCCCTGCGCCCCGGGCACATATTTGAGCCGAGGCACGGATTCCCGAGTCCGCGCCCCGGGCCGGACACCGAGGTGCCGAACCAGGGCGGCCTCGCCAAGGCGAGTGCAGGCCTAGGAACGCGACACCTGAAGTACGGCGCGATAGCCTGGATAGCACCGCCCCGGCGAGAATGCGTCCGGAGGGTCGTCTCACATCCCATATTCAAAGCCCGGGCCCCCGGAACCCGGCTTATATCAAAAAAAATATTCCACTCCGGGACCCCAGGGTCCCGGACACTTATCCTCCGCATGATGGCCGGGGCCCCAGGTCCTGAGCACATGCCGGACTCGGGCTCGCGAGGGAAGCGAGTCCGAGCTCCATCTCCAGTACAAGCGACCTCCAAAAAACATAATAGACTAAGGTACGAAAATATAAACATAATCATATACATATACAAATGTCTCTCTTTGTACCAGACAGGCAAAAGGCCAAGGGTAAGCACGAGCGAGGCCCTGATCGTACGGGGGGCGTCACCGGAGTACTTCTGACCGGACCCCGGGTGACGACGGAAGGGGAGTACTCGGGGGCACGAAGGGCCCCCGGGCCCGGGAGGCGGCCACGGACGGCGTCAGAAGAAAACCGGCCTCTTCCTCGACCCCTTCGTCAAGCATCGGCTCTTCAAGGCGCTCGCCGCGGTTGAGGAACCCTGCTTCCGGGGCAGCGGACTCGGCCGCGACCTCCTCGCAAACCACCGCGACCACCTCGCAAAATACCGCAGCCTCCTCGGCAACCTCCTCGCGAACTACCGCGACCTCCTCGCGCGCAGCGAACGCACACCCCCGAGACGCGAGCCCAGCCTCTTGGGCCCAGACGCTTCCTTCTCGGGAGGGTGTTTCCTTCTCCCGCGCCTCCATCTCGGACCAGGCTTCCTCAACACTCTATTCCATGTTTTCAAGCTACATCAGTCCATGGCGAACCAGGCGGACCCAGCGTCCCCTCATTTCTTCAAGACATAGCCCCGTTCCTGCCTGGAGCGGTTCCGGCCGAGCAACAGGGCCAGGGGCCACTGTCGGCAAGATAGGACAGGGGGTCCCACATGCCCTGGGGACGCGTGGGTCTTCAGCCACGTCAGCTCCACCAGGGTTCACAATCTACACCAGTGATAGCCGACTACGGTTATTTTCCAGCTAAGAACCTAGAGCCCGGGAACCACCCGGTCCCGAGTGGTTCTCCCCCGTATGGCCCCCGGTCCCGGGAGCCGACTGCCCCGGCCCCGGGCCCCGGGTGCCGACTGCCTCGGTCCCGAGTCCCGGGTGCCGACGGGGGACTCGGCTTCTCCCGACTGAGGCGATCGGCATCGGCTTCCCCCAGCGGCATCGGCACCTCCCAAGTTGATCGGCTACGGCTTCTCCCGAGTGCCTCTCCTGGATCGGCTTCTTCAGTAGACAGCACCGGCTGACCAACTACCCACATTAACGATGAGGCGACGAGACACACCTGTCGCCCGCTCCTGTACAGTCAGAACCTTTTTGACTACGGAGGCTCCTTTCACTGTGCAATCGCCGTTCACAGTCAGAGCCTTTTGACTTGAGGCGTGCGCCGTCACGTCTCCCCGCTCCGTCGACCAGACGACCAGACGCCCCATCACATCCTCACCACTCTACCGCCCGCTGCATACCTGCTCCGGCGTGGGCACAGCAGGCGAGGAGGTGAGCGACCAGACGCTCCACCGACTCCGGCACAGGCTTTGCAGACGGACTGGGGCGACAGGACATTCCTCCAACTCCGGCATAGGCATCGCAGGCGGAGGGGAGGACCGGAGAACTCTCCAGAATCTCCCTCTCTCTCTCTCTGCGCATATGCAAGCTCGGCACTGTGGACTCCCCTGGGCTCTATAAAGGAGGATCCATGCCGTAGACGAAGGCGGGCAGCTCAAGCTCCGGTCTTAGACAACAGAGATCTCCTCCTCCTTCCTCGAGTCCGGTCGCTGGTAGAACGACCGACGCCACCTCCGGGTTCCCGGTGAGCTTCCGAGCTCCCGGGGTCCTCCTTGTTAACTCCGCTCCACATTCATCTCTCTCTCTCATAGTCCAAAACACAGGAGTAGGGTATTACGCTCCGGCGGCCCGAACCTGTATAAATCCCCCCGTCTCCTCAGTGCGCCGCGGTTCTTCGCCTTCCGAACTGTCGATCTATCTCCCGCGTGGTCACAACAGATCGGACGGTCCGGACCCGATTCGGACGGTCCGGACCTTTCTGTCTCCAAGCTCGGGCCCCTCTGTTTCTGTCCCGAGCGCTGATTCATCTTCTTCCACCCGAAGCCGGCTTCGCCTGAGAACTACTCCCCTGGCCGAATCTAAAAAGGGGGGTCTCCCGATTTCCCGCCGTCGAGGTTTAATCCTCCGACACATTGTATTTGTGCTTTCATGGTTTATATTTTCTCTTTTGAAATTCTTGATGAAATTATTGTCAAAAGAGGAGAAATATACAAAATGCATGCTTAAAGAAAGATGGAGCTATTTTAGAAAATGGTAGAATTTGAAAGTTTGAAAGTTTGACAAGTTGATCGATTCTTAAAAATAGTCAATTTTGTGCAAAGTTTTGACAAGTTGATCGTTTCTTAAAAATAGTCGATTTTATGCTTTTATTACAAATATAGGGGGAGAAATTCTTCCTTTTAAAAAGGAGGAGAGTTTTTCTGTTTCACTTTTGTGATTTTTGAGCCATTAGTGCTTTTTGACACTTCTTAGTTTTTATTTTTCAAAAACATCAATTTATATTTTGAAGATGTTGCCAATGTATTCATTAAGGGGGATTGTAAAATCATTGTCATGATTAATTTTTTGTGATGAACAATTTGCTTTGCAAGTGATTTATTTAATGGAATTTGGTTTGAAAATATATGTGGATGTTGGTGTGAGTGGTGTGACTAATGTGAGTCAAATTAAGAAGAACTTGTGTCCAGATATGGTTTCTTTGCTTTTGCATGTGTAGGTGAGTTTTAAGGCCTTGAGTGATGGATCGAGAGTCGACTTGGGAGAAGTTGATGTCCGGATGATCGGGAGATCACGCTAATACTGAAGGCTAGAGATTAATGCACGTAGAGGTGAAGATTTCATATGGCATACAAGAAGAATTGTGTGTGTATAAAAAGATAAGTCTATTTTGGATAGGAGTCAAAGATTAAAAATTTTAAGTCCTAGTAGAATTAGAAATTCTACTCCTAGTTTATGTAGGAAGTTTTAGGTATAAATAGAAGAGGGGTTGAGACTCTAGAGAGACAAGTTTAGAGAAGAGGAAATTAGGATTTTGTCTAGAAGCCACGACTTGTGTACTAAAGTTAAAAGAGGAGTACTATAGTTACACTTTGTAAACACATCTTGATGCAATAAAGTTAATCTATTTTGAAGAGCATCTTTGGTTTGTGTTTTTTTGGCCTCGATAGTTCAATCGACATGGGCGCGGCGGTTAAACCGACGGGAGAGCGACAGTCAAACTGACGGCAAGGCGGCGCACTACATCCAGGTTTGAGGGTACATCCGGTTTTAAGGGTTTTTTTATTTCATAAAAAATTTTGATTTTTAATGTTTCTATTATTCATCCTCTCTGATATGCTTGGTTTTTATCTTCGATCCTAAGTTAAAACCTTTCCCGGTGGAACCACAAACAAACAACAGTCCTGAGTTTTAATATTGCTTCCACGCTTTCTTTCAGAAAAAAAAAGAAAAGAAATATTGCTTCTGTGCTAAGAAATGATGCACCAGCACCACAGCGAAGTTTGATCCTGTTATTTCTAACTTCACATCAGGACCTCCAAAGAAACGTTTTTAGTACTACCTCCAGACAAGGTCTTGATCCAAGGTCTTTTATGGGATTTACCAGCTCGATTAATAAATGAGATGGCCTAAGACATAAAACATTTATAGTTTTTCAAGGGTTCGTAGATATAAATGTTCCTGAATGATGTACATTAGTCCTTTCGTGTAGGTGAAACAGAAAGGAGTTAATGCACCACATCTCACATAGCTTTATTTATGGTTATTGAACATATATCCAAATTTGTTGATCAAAGCACTTTAATTTATACATATGTAATTGCGGGTGTAGTACAGAGTAGGCCTGTTCAAACCTTGGACCAGGCCAAAAAAAAACCCGAGCTAAAAATACAGGCCCGAGCCTGACACAGCCTTAGAATGTTAGTCCCAATCCCGGCCCGAACTGTGAGTTTTCTCGGGCTTTTCAATTTTGGGGGCTTTCGGGCTGCAGAATGTGGGCCTAAGCCTAGCCTACTACACTATTAGGCCAGGTCAAGTCGAGTTTGAACAGGCCTAGCCTCTAGCATGAAAACGTATTTTTGTATGATAAATTATGTTTTCTTCTCATGTTCAGTTTCCATATTACGGTGTATATATATATGGACATTCATATGTTACTACCAAGGGTAGCTACTCTCATAATATTAGCTGTTTATTAACCTCGAGATAGATACTTGCTGATTGGGTTTGAGAATCTAAATACTCCCGAAAACATACCTATTAATAACAAATAACTTTTACACTTGATTAGGAGTAGAAAATCTACTTGGTGAAAGAAACTGAATATATATTTACTTGAAAAACATCGCATCTTAACAATGAGCAAAACATAAATTAGAATAGGAGTAAAAAATCAATACGAAAGTGAGCAGAACATCAACTAGAAATGAAATAGAAATAAACTGCCGAAATCGAATGACTGCGAGGAAGGAAGTAGCTACATCTAGTAGGTTATATATATATATATATATAACTGCTAGACAACAGCCTACGTACTATTTCGTTAAATAGCGCGCCTTACAGACTATGTTAGGATTCCACCGGTTTATTAGCCTCACCATTCTCTCCCCAATTAGTCTCTCCAGTCAGTCTTGAGTAATTTTTTTACCGCTTTATATTACCCGATCTATTTATTAGTAATTTTTACCGGACTGCTCTCTCTCTTTTTTCCGGATCCTCTTTCTTTTTTTCCGGATCATGGGCGTGAGTGGGCATCGGCGCAGGGGGGGTCTCCGACTAAAACCCTAACTACTGTGCCCGATCAACAAATAGCACTAGAAGGGGTTCGTGAGGTCCTTCTACGTCTCAACACCGGCGACCAAGATCAATCAAGCCGACGTCGGCACACACACAGAGAAGCATCAAGAAGAAGAGGAAACAGAGAAGAAGAAATCGAGATGGCTTCACAAGCAGGTCAGTGATTAGAATTAATTTTCCGCATAGGTGATTGAACTTCTAAGGAGATTAAACTCAGTGAATCAATTCTATTCAACACTGTAATTTTAATTTCTCCAACATTGTGGTATCAGAGCCAAGCCCCTTAGAAATTAATTCCAAAATCTTTATCCCTTAGTAAAGCCATCATCAATTAACTCAGCGAAACCCTAAATCCCCAAAATCCCCAAATCCGAAGAACCCTAATTTGAATAAGACCCAAAATCAACGCGAATTCAATGAAATCGGGATTATCTTACCCGGTTCGTTGTCTTCGCTGCCGATGTGCTCGCATCCGTGCGTCGCCGTCGGGTAGCCGCCGTTGCCGCTGCGTGCGTGCCTCGGGAACTCCCTCCTCGCCTCACCGCTAAGCCACCCTGCCGCCCCAGACCGGTCTCGCATCGTCGCTCGGCTGCGCGAGACCGAGGCTCGCCTCGATGTTGCTGTTGCGCAAGGGGAGGAGAACTGGGGTGGGAGGGGAAAGAGGAAAGGCGGGCATTGGCCGTCGTCGCCGCTGCTTCGCTCGGCGCGTCGTCGCCATCACCGTCACCGACACCGCCGCCGCTTGCTCGTCGAGCGCGTCGGAAAGAAGACGAGGAGAAAGGGGATCGGGATTGACCTAGGGTTAGGGTTTGGCCGCCGCCGCCGATTTTGTTTAATCCGGTGAAAACTGATCTCAGCCGTCGGATTGAGATCGGACGTCGCTAACCGCGCCCGCGCCCGCGCCCCTTGCTGAGCCAAATTGAAATTAAATCAATTCCCACTGTTTTAATTCATTTATTATTTTCAGAAATCCTTTTATATGCTTTCTTGGCCATTAAAAATGCTGAAAAATTATGGAAAATTATTTTGATGACTCAGAAAATTATTTCTAGCTAAATGGAACCAGCAGGAAGTTTTGCTGGAAAGTATTTATGATGTGAAATTATTTTTTGACCAACGTTAATTATAATTTCATGTCAAATAAATTAACAATATTATTTCCTTAATTATTTCTGCCCAACGGTGATGTAATTAAGGATTTTTTTTGTCACTTCATATATTTTCTAAATTTTTTCTGCCCAACGGTGATTAAATTTAGAAAAGGAGCCTATCGTCGCATGTGATTAATTGAGCCAACGCAAATTAATCATATGCAATATTTTACTAATATTTTTCCATTGGTTATTTTCAGCATTGGGGCAGCTTAAAATTGTGACACCCCTTGATGGGACAAATTTCGCTGAGTGGAAGAACGATGTGCTACTAAATCTTGGCATGTTGGACTATGACTTAGCACTAAGAGAGGACTCCCCTAAGGAGCCCAAGTACACTGACGAAATGAGTCAGGAAGATTATGATAATACCAAGTGGAGTTACGAAGAAAAAGTGGCCTCTTGAGAAAAGTCCAACAGAATGTCTCTCATGTACATCAAGAGTACTATCGCTCCAGGAATTATTGGAGGGATTACGAACTCAAACGATGTTAAGACGTACTTGGCAAACATTGAAGAGAACTTTAAGACTTCATCTAAGAGTCATGCCAGTACCTTAATAAGTAAGCTGATCACCAGCCAGTATGATGGCAAAGGTGGTGTAAGAAAGCACATCCTTGAGATGACTCATATGGCACATACACTAAAGACCATGGACATGGAATTGTCTGAAGGTTTCTTAGTGCATTTCATATTGAACTCTCTTGGTCTGACTATAGTCCCTTCAAGATTAATTATAATACTCAGAAAGAGAAGTGGACCATAGCAGAATTGATCTCCCACTCAGTGGAAGAGGAAGAGCGACAAAAGGCTGATAAGCAGAAACTTAAAGATCAGCTCAACCTCATCCATACTAAAGGCAAGAGGAAGACAAATCAAGGCCAAAGCTCGGGTAGTGACAGAAAAAAGCCATATCACCCTCATAAATCTAGAGGGAGTAACACTGCTCAAGCAAAGCCGCATCCTCAGTCTCAAGCTTTAGCTGCCTCCACCACTGCAAGTCCATATTGCAAGTTTTGCAGTAAAGATGGACATTGGCAAAGGGATTGTCCACGCTTCCAAGAGTGGCTAGCTAAGAAAGGTATAAATGAGATTGATGAAATATCTAATGTTAATGAGTTATTTTACTCTGAATTCTCCATTAATACCTGGTGGGTTGACTCAGGTGCCACTGTGCACGTCTGTAACTCATTGCAGGGATTGACTACTGTCCAGGCGGTAGCAAAGGGGGAGTGAATCCTAAGAGTAGCTGATGGAGCGGAGATCGAAATGAAGGCCGTTGGAGACCTAGCACTTAGACTCCCTGGTGGCTACAATTTAATTCTGAATAATGTTTTATTCGCTCCCTCAATTAAGAGAAACCTCATTTCTGTTCGAGTGTTGACAGAAACTGGTTATGACTGTCATTTTTCAAAGAGAACATGTTACATTAAATTAGATAATAAAGTGATTGGCTTCACCTTCGTGCGAGATAAGCTATTCTTGCTCTCTTTGGATGACATGGTCCTGAATGTTAATAATGCCTGCAATGATAAAGTAATGAATGTGATAAATGAGACGTCGTCGAAATTATGGCACTGTCGCTTAAGCCATATTTCTAGGGGGAGAATTGAACGTCTCATAAGAGAAGAGATACTCCTTCCCTTAGACTTTTCTGACGCGGATCATTGCATAGATTGCATTAAGGGAAAATTCACTAAAACAATAAAGAAAGGAGCCACTAGGAGCTCAAGTCCACTAGAAATAATTCACACTGATATTTATGGACCGTTCCCGGTGACATCTGTGGATGGATTTGATTCATTATAACATTCACAGATGATTATTCCCGTTATGGTTACATTTACCCCTATAAGCGACCGTTCCGAATCTCTTGAGAAATTTAAGATATTTAAAGCTGAAGTGGAGAATCAGCATAATGCTAAAATTAAAGTTGTGAGATCGGACCGTGGTGGTGAATACTACGGGAAACACGCTCCATTTGGGCAAATTCCTGGTCCATTTGCCTTGTATCTCTAGCAACATGGGATTATTGCCCAATATTCCATGCCTGGAGAATCTCAGCAGAACAGAGTAGCAGAACGACGCAACCGCACACTCATGGATATGGTGCGTAGTATGCTGAATCACTCTACTCTGTCACCTAAGCTGTGGATTGAAGAACTTAAAACAGCTGCACACATAATCAACAGAGTGCCTAGTAAATCAGTGCCTAAGACCCCTTATGAATTGTAGACTGGAAGAAAACCGACACTCAATTATTTACATGTGTGAGGCTGTCGTGCAGAAGCCAGAATATTTAATCCACAATTAAAGAAATTAGATCCTAAGACTGTGAGCTGTCATTTTATCGGTTATCCCGAGAGATCCAAAGGATACCGATTTTATTGCCCAGATCGGGTTACTAAATTTATGGAGACTAGACATGCTGTCTTTCTTGAGGACAATAAATGGGGGAGCTCACAGACAAGGAAAATTAATCTTGAGGAAATTTGGGCTAATATTCAAACTCCGGAAATCCGAGAGACTGATATTCCAATTATTCAGAACATCCGAAATTAATGTGCCACGCGATGTAGCACCGCCAACGGGTAATTCTGGACCGTCTGGGGCTACACCTTCTGTTGAGGAAAGTATTGAGAGTAATAATGATGATGAGCCTCAACAGATTGAAGTGACACATAATGAAGAAGAACCTCCACATGAAGATCCTCAACCTCAAGTGACAAACAATGAAACTCAAGAATTAAGAAGGTCATAGCGGGTGAGGAGATCTGCCATCCCTGATTATTATGAAGTATACATGAATGAAGAAGATATGGGGAAGGTAGACAATCCCACCTCATTTAAAGAAGCAATAACAGCAAGGATTCATTCTAAGTGGCTTCAGGCTATGGAAGATGAACTAAATCAATGAGCCATAATAAAGTATGGGATTTAGTAGAAAGTTCTAAAGGAGTCAAAACAGTAGCTGTAAGTGGGTCTACAAAAATAAGCTTGACTCTAGAGGGAACATCGAACGATTCAAAGCAAGGCTAGTTGCCAAGAGTTTTTCACAGAGAGAAGGAATTGACTATAATGAAACTTTTTCTCCTGTTTCTAAGAAAGACTCATTCAGAATTGTCATGGCGCTAGTGGCTCACTTTAACTTAGAACTCCATCAGATGGATGTAAAGACTGCATTTCTAAATGGTGACCTAAAAGAGAATGTTTACATGACACAACCGGAAGGTTTTGTTATGGAAGGAAAAGGCCATTTAGCATGCAAGCTTAATAAATCCATCTATGGACTTAAACAAGCGTCTAGGCAATGGAACCTTAAATTCGATCAGATCATTAGACAGTTCAGATTTAAGGAGAATGAGGTGGACAACTGTATTTATGTTAAATATAAAGGTGGTAAATTCATCATCCTAGTACTCTATGTTGATGATATTTTGTTAGCAAGCAGCGATAAGAACCTGCTGCGAGAAACTAAAGAATTCTTGCCATCAAAATTTGATATGAAAGATCTTGGTGAAGTATCTTATGTTTTGGGCATTGAGATTCACCGAGACATGTCCAAAGGAGTGCTGGGACTATCTCAGAAAGCTTACATCTCAAGAATCTTAGAAAGATATAATATGAGTAAATGCGCCTCTTCACCTGCTCCAATGATGAAGGGCGATAAATTCGGATTATTCCAAAGTCCAAGAAATGAGTTAGAATCTAAAGAAATGGACAAGGTACCTTATGCTTCAGCTGTCGGAAGCTTGATGTATGCACAAGTCTGTACGCGACCAGACTTAGCATTCGTCACAGGGATGCTTGGCAGATTTCTGTCTAAACCAGGAATGGACCACTGGAAGGCAGTAAAGAAAGTTCTGCGTTATTTACAAGGAACTAAACATTACATGCTTACATACAGAAAGTCGGATAAGCTTGAAGTCCTTGGCTATTCAGACGCTGATTTTGCGGGGTGCGTAGACACAAAGAAATCCACTTCAGGATATATTTTCACCCTTGCAGGAGGAGCTATTTCGTGGAAAAGCTCTAAACAAACGCTTACTGCATCGTCGACAATACAAGCGAAATTTGTAGCATGTTACCATGCGACGGGGCAGGCCGTATGGCTTAAGAATTTCATCCTAAGATTAAAAGTGGTTGACAGCATTGAGAGACCACTTGTTATATACTGCGATAATGAAGCTGCAGTATTCTATATGAGTAACAACAAGTCAAGTGAAGCTGCCAAACACATTGACATTAAATATCATGTTGTGAAAGACAGAGTCCAGGATCAAACAATTAAGATTGAGTACATAAATATTAAATTTATGCTTGCGGATCCGCTAACCAAAGGATTACCTCCCAACCTATTTAAAGAACATGTGGCCGGCATGGGATTAAGTGATTGCTTTTGACTAAGATCCTGGAAATAAAGGGGATTATTTTTCAATCAACATCCGCTAAGTTAAGATATGAGTTTATTTAAGTATTTTAGTGAACTATAGGTCTTGTAGTCTTAATGACGTTTAAAGTTGTTATGACACATTGCCTTGGGGAGCTGTTTTACTTAATAGACTTAGAAATTAATTAAGCCTCTAAATCAAGGGGAGAATGTTGATTGTTTTATCGGCTTAGAGATAAGATAAGAGATAGATTCCGTGATCGGTGGATTCAACCGATTCTCCTAAACCGAAAAGGAAACCCCCGAGCCCCACTAGTGCACATATAAAAGGGAAATTGGAGAAGAACGGGACGCCGTTCGCTCTGTCTCCGACTAAAACCCTAACTACTGTGCCCGATCCACAAATAGCACTAGAAGGGGTTCGTGAGGTCCTTCTACGTCTTAACACCGGCGACCAAGATCAATCAAGCTGACGTCGGCACACACACAGAGAAGCATCAAGAAGAAGAGGAAACAGAGAAGAAGAAATCTAGATGGCTTCACAAGCAGGTCAGTGATTAGAATTAATTTTCCGCATAGGTGATTGAACTTCTAAGGGGATTAAACTCAGTGAATCAATTCTATTCAACACTGTAATTTTAATTTCTCCAACAAGGGGATCAGTATCACGGTGGATCCCGTCCGGCGATGGCTGTCGTCCTCCCTTCTCTCTAGCGCGGCGACCACGCGTGCACCACCCATCCCCGGATCAGGAGTTGGGGGTGAGGGGCGGCGTAACATGTCGACGGGGCAGTGCGTTCCGGCGAGGAGGCCGTTCCCGCGGCCCCGACAAGAGATCCATGCCAGGCCACCGCCTCTCCCACAGACGTCGTCGTCGGACCCCACGCGCCTCACTGCCGCCATCGTCAAGCTCAGTTCGAGTCCTCACTCCGTGCCGGCCCCTCCGCGTGACTGCGCTACCGGCGGCAAAGTGGCATGTACTTCCTCCTCTGGTCGGCTGCCGCGTGCCTCCCTTGCACCACGACCAGATCTTGGCCGCTGGCTAGGCCCTGCGTCGCCCAGTCCTCCATCGACATGTTTAGTCCATGTTTTTTATTTTCTTACTGTTTGATGAATAAAATATGTGCCTCTGCAATACTCTCCTATGACTAGATGCAAAGAAGCATTGTAAAACAAATTGTTTACGTATTGTCATGGAGTAAAGTATTTACTACCATTTGTTTGCCTGAGAAAATCAAAACGTCACATTAACTAAACAAATACGTTGTTAGTAAAAAAATTACTAATTGATGGATTTCGACGGATGTGTGGAGGTGAATGCCCTACATGGGATGATATAAAGAAATTCAATAGGTAGTAATTTTGTTATCGGGTAATATGGATTGAACACGGAAAGTTAGGGGATATAACGGGGTAGTAAATTGTTTACTTAATGTAACGGACATAACAAGAAGTAATTTTTTTACTAAGACAGGGATAGTGGATATAACGAGGAAGTAAATACTGGAGCGAGAGGGTGGAGACGTGGGCAATGAGTGCGGGAGGGAGAGGGAACAGAAAAACTAAATACAAGGAGAGGAGAACTAAAAAACTAAAAAAAGAGAAGGAACGGAAAAACCAGAGAAGTGGTACCTACGGAGGCGAGTTATTTAATAAGTAGCGCCCAGCGTGTTGTTGTTTAACATTAGTGTGTGTGCGTGTGTGTGTGTGTATATATATATTAATTAGGACGAGTAAGAGTCCGAGCGATGGGCATCGAATCGATCAAGGTACGAGAGAATCCTATTTGGGCATTCCTATTTTATCTCTATAAATCCAAGACAACTATGAAGGACCTATGGCTATAAATACATGGAACCCGGGACCTATAGGGAACAAAACTTTCCAGATCAACAAGTTTTATAGATCCGAAGACCACACCAGACTCGCCAAAATCCCATAAGTCATGTCGAGATTGTCGACTAGATCTTGGTTAGTCCATCTTATACATCCAAAGATATACAAAAACATAGGATGTAGGTCTATTACCCTAAGGGAGGGTCTGAACTTGTAAAAGCACCGCATATTTGAGGGCCTACCCAAGGTATACACATCGTCATTTTTAATTAACTAATCAGTGACACTGTCAAATTAAGAAAAGGGGCAAACATAGAATATATGCGAGGCTCAGATGGAAAAGTAAACATATGTCAGTTGGGGGATGGATAGCTCTAATTAATTCAGTGTTGTCAAACTTATCCATGTTTATGCTATCATTTTTTGATGTGCCTAAAGGCATACTTCAAAAAATTGAGCATTGATCGAGATTCTATTGACAAAGCAATGGGCATAAGAAAAAGTATAGAATTCCAAAATAGGGAGTTATGTGCCAACCTTAGGATCATGGGGGGTTAGGAATCTAGAATATTTTTATTCAGAATCAATGTTTATTGAGTAAGTGGTTGTTCAAGTTGATAAACAAGGAAGGGTTATGGCAAGACATTACCAAAAAACAATAAGACTATTTCAGAGGTGGAGAAAAAACCTGGTGATTCTCATTTCCGGACAGAATTATTAAATGTCAAAGATAAATTCCTAGGCCTAGGTAACTTCCGTCTTAATGATGGTACTCAAATCAGGTTTTAGGAAGATAGATAGCTGGGTAGCTCCATCCTAAAAGATCAATACCCACGATGTACTATTGTTCGAAGGAAGCATGCATCTGTGGTTACGGTGCTTAGTACAGTCCCGCTTAACATTTCCTTTAGGAGGAGTTTTGTGGCGAATAACTTATCTAATTGGCACCGGCTTCTTGGTAGAATCATGCACATATATTCATTTGAACAAGGAGAAAGACAAGTTTATACGGAGCTTGCATTAGAATGGTCAATTTACCGTTCGATCTATGTATAGAGCTCTGATTAGTAATGGGAATGCACAAGCGAATAGGGTAATTTGGAATCTAAAAGTATCCCCCCCTCAAAATAAAGATTTTTTATAGTATCTTAAGAATGGTGTAGTTGTAACCAATGACAACTTATCAAGAAGAAATTGGAATTGTAGTAAAAAAATATTGCTTGTGTAGCTGTAATGAGATCATTCAACATCTTTTCTATGACTACCATGTAGAAAAGTTTCTTTGGAGCACGGTCCAAATTGCCTTCAATGCTAGTCCTCCACTAAACATGAATATTATTTTTGACTAGCCTATTGGCCTATTGAGAGTGGGACAATGGTTAAAAGCCAAATGTTATTGAGAGCATCTGCTCTTTGTTGGGCTTTATGGCTTAGTAGAAATGATATTATTTTTGATAATTCATCATCAAAAATTACATGTAGATTCTACTCAAGGGACACATTGGCTCTGCTTCTAGGCATAGCTGCAAAAGTATGAAGAAGATAATGAAGCGATGTGTATGGCTTGCCATTCTCTTGAGATTGCAACCATGCAATTTTTCGCCGACTATGGATGGAAATTTAGCAACAGACTTTGCTATTAATATTTGTTTTATCTAAATAGTGTTGGCGTTTTCTATGTTAGTCTTTCCGCCACAACGATGTGTGATGCCTCAACTTGAAAGTTGAAAAAATGTTGTAATACACTTTGGCTGGAAGCTCTTTGAGCTGAAGGCTGGGATTTATTTCCATTATATCTAAAAATGCAAAGGTCGTAGAGAAAGTTTATAATACATTGAATGTCTTTATTCAAGTATAAATCCACATATTTGTGTAAGCATGCACTCCCTAGTTTCTTGGTATGGAGTTGATAGAATTAATTGTACTTGAAAATAAAACATTTTCTGTCTCTTAGCGAAACACCATAAACACCTGAGCTATCAGAACTCTATGTGGACTTCACTAGGGCTGAGTCAAACTTGAAGAGTGCAGTCAAAAAGACATAAGCCATCCTAAGAAAGTGAGAAGTTGATTTTAGGCCCATGGATAAATCCATGGCTGAACATGTCCCTCTTTGTTGGCCCTGCCCCCATAAGGGCAGAACCTTACATTAGGCTAGAATAAGGGAAGTTTACCAAGTAAGGTGGTGAACTTTGAAGTGCATGCAGGACATCCTAAGCTCTTATGGCAGATTATGCTCAAAAGGGAAATGGTTGGGAAGTGGAAAAAATATGTTGTGCAATTTCTCGGACTTGAAAGAAGTTTTTGTAGCAATATGTTTCTTTCTTCGAAAAAAAAAAGTTGCAAACCATAGGACAGATTATGTGCATGCAAGTAGAAATGACAAGCCATTGGAAGTGATAAGAAGCATAGGGTCACATTGTATCATCCTAGTCCAACACATTGGTTTTTTTGATCAGGAGTTTTTTCGATTCTAAAGTCACCTTCTTTCTCATTACTCATGTGTCCAAACCGCCAAGGTCCCTATCTCATCCCCTTCAACATGCTAGTGGTCCATCAATCTTCAGTACTTTCTCGTATATTACCTCTAGCCAACAACTTCCACCCTTCACTGTTGATGCTATTATAACTACAAGACCACATATCTATAGCAGACCAATCATCTAAATCTCAAAATTTAGAGAAATTAATTGCTTTGATAGGTTCTCGATGTGCCTCGTCCCAACTAATACAATTATCTCAATTCATCAAAGGAACTTAAACAAAATTATGTTTTAGCATTTATCTTTGGTGTCCTATAAATTCCACGATGGTGCGAGTTGGTTTGGTTCCTTAGGGTGAAATCTGCACACCCGAGTTCGAATCTTCAACTCAGAATGGGTACTCATATTTACGACTAATTATTCTTCCAATGATAAGCAACGTGCCCATCCACAATGAGGCGTTTGTGGTGATTTCGTCAATATCAAGATGTGCCGATCTAAGTCTCTCGAAGGTGTTCATAGGAGTAAAATGCGTGTAGGTATTCAGAAGGACGAGTGTATATAAGTGTCTACGCTTGTCCTATGTTTTGAAAAGAATTTCACATTGTATGCAACTCCCTTTATATCATACTTACATGAATACTCCCGTATAAAAGATTTGATTCTATCCACTCCTTTGCCTGTGTCGAAATAGGAAGATGTATTTGCCTGTAATTTCAGTTAGATAATATCAGTAGTGATGCTCTTAATTTCTTAGAGGTTGATACCTCTACTAAAATCTTTGTTTATACTTTGCCACCCTGGTTATCTTTCCTTTCTTAGTAAAATAGTGCCATGTCTACAAACCAAATATTTATCTTATATGTCCAACTACTTGCTAAGCTGCATTAAACTTATTTACAAATACAGATAATGTTCTTTTCTTACCATTACAACATACATGAACACTAACGTACAAACCTTCGTCATGACAGCCATCATACAAGTAATCACGCATGCCTACCCTGCCTGACACACTACAAACATCTAGCTGGTGCTTATCCCACATGTATGGTCTTCTTTTATCCATTACAAGATGCACGAAAGCTAACGTGCGAACATTCATTGTGATAGCAGTTATGTAAATACTCATGTGTGGATGCTCTGCACCAGCGTCTTGTATACATCTCCGCCGATGTGTACCTCCACTCCTATGCTACTAAAAATCCGTGGCCAATATGAGATGCATGAGAAGTAGGCCAATAAATTGTTTTGGAAATTTGATATTTTAAAATTAGGTTAGAATAGGTTTAACATTTGAATTGAAACTATACTAGGGGACTTTTTTATACAAAGTTTTTTATAGAAACTTTTTAATCTTTAAGAGAGTTTTAATCTTCATATGAATGTTTTTCAATCTTAAAAAGAAAGTTTTTTTATGAAAAGTTTGTCTATAAAAATTTTTGTATGGGAAGTTTTGCGGTGGAAATTTCTTCTAGTTTTTGAAGTTCCTATGCTAATATTTTGCATAAATTACTTTTATAGAATTTTTTTTGCTTTGTAGAAAGTGTGGAAGAAATAAGCTGGTGCAACATAAATAGCGGAGCAAGCGACTCAAGCCTACCGGCGTGAGACATGTCAATGCACTGGCCATATCAAGACCCATCTGAATGCTCTTCTACTACAAGAAGTATTCTTAATATACACCAGAGGCTAAGAGATGCAGGTGCATATCTAAAATTCATTTCCTTTTAAAAAATTTTCTTACTCGTAATTTCTCCTTAACATTACATAAATAAATATATATCCAGGACCAACAGATAGGTCATAGACATATCATAAATTTCTTGCCTACTTAATAAATGAGACTACATGTATTTATGGCACCATATTTTCTATCAGAAAATAGTCATTAGTCATATTGTTTTTTACATTAGATACTGTAAATTTCAATATTTACACTGTTCTATACACAATAGATAAAAATGAGAGCACACGTGGCGAGCCGTGGTGGCCGCGACCCCATGAAAACCTTGCGATTAAATTAAATTAATAAAAAATAAAACCACCCTCCCACCCGTCTCCCCACTCCCCCGTCCAGTCCAGTTCACCCCCCTGCAGCCGCAGCCGCAGCCGCAGCGGCGCAGGCACGCATCGAGATGGCCAAGCCGGCGCCGGCCGGGGAGGAGGACGCGCCGGCTCTGCGGAGGCGGCTGCGGCGGCTGGTTGCCGCCGCCACCACCGGCGGCGCCGCCGCGGGTGTGTTCGACGAGGCGGCCGCGGCGCTCGCGGCGCTCAGGGAGGCGGAGGTCGGCGTCGGCGGGAGGAAGGGAGTCGGCGGAGGAGGCGGAGAGGAGGCGACCGTCCCAGCGCAGTTCCTGTGCCCGATCTCGTCCGGGATCATGAGGGACCCCGTCGTCATCGAGTCCGGGCAGGTGAGGAGCCGCGCATTAATTCTTTGCTTAATTTTTAATTTTTTGGGAGTTCTTTGTTAGTTTGACTGCTCCATTGATGTCAAGAGCCCTCCGATGCATTCGTTAGTCCGTTCGGTTCGTTTCTTGGGCTTAAGTGCTGTCAATTCCTGCTCTTGATTTCGTTGCATTTGCGGCTATCACTAAAACATTCATCAGTTCTTGGGCATAAATGCGGTCTGTTCTTTGGGTAGTTTGATTCAACCGAATGCAAATTTGGAAAAAAGATTACGCACTGTGCATTCTCGGAATCTGTGTACGTGGTTCGTCCTGTGTCAAATTGATTGTACTTTCTCCCGCCGGGAGTACATCAAACATGATTGTTCCCTATTATTGCTCCAATCAGCACAAAGATATGGCACGTTTTGGTTTCCAAATGTTAGGTTCTTGTACCTGTTTACCACTATTTGTGGTTACAGCAAAATTGTTAGTTGTAAGGTATTGAATATGTGGTCAACCGAAAGAGCTGTTTGTACTGGATCATTGTAACCTTGCACTTGACAATGCCTGGAGTAGGTAAACTGAGCAACTGCAAATGTCATATTTGGTACATTTAGAGGTTCCTAATATTAGGATCTTATTTGTTTAGTACAGTTTGTTGGTTCAGGAAAAGCGGTACGCTCTCAGCTAATATTTAATGCATGATCAATGGCAGCTCTGCTTAGATTTGGAGGGATTAATACGTGTAATCGACATTGCCAATTTTTAGAATAGTTTTATTTCATTCTTGGAGTATCCGAATCAAAGAGTTTCAAATTTCTCATTTATTTGTTGTTGTGCATGTGTGAATCCCCAAAAAGATTCAGAAGTTTTAAAGATGGATTCGATTCCATTTAAACCCTGTAATTATCACATAATGGAGTTGATTTGCTTTCTTACATGTGAAGCCTGTGTTTTGAAAGGTTGTTGAGGCCAATTTGTTTCTTTCTAATATTTGTTTGGTAAGTATTAGTTACGGTCATACATTCGCTGAACATGCCGAAGTTACCTAAAAGTAGCATGGTTTCTGTTGCTTCATGAGTAAATGAAGGTGATATATATGTTTTCAACTCTTAAATTTCCATGAGTGGATGTAGCTACCACTGGTACTCCCTCTATTTCCTTTGACAGAGAAAAGGCAATGGCTTCTTTTAGTTTTGCATTTGTATTCACCGATATATGTTACTATGAGAATTTTATGAAATTATATATTATGACACTGGTACTTATATGAAGTTACAGCATGGCATAGAGTGTACTGGAATTAATAACACTATAACATACGTTTGGAGCATGTGGTGTGAAATCTGAATCTTGTTTATAATTTTGGCTTTCCATACTCGTGGTGCGCTTTCTGTCACTACTTGACTTTTATGAGTACTAAGGGGAAATTTTTTACAGTTGTTATATGCTGATGTTATAAAGTTCTCTAGGAATATGGAACAAAATAGTAAGTCAACAAATATGATCAGGAAATAGCTATGTATAACTTGACAGCATTGGGGGGAAGTTGCCAGAGCTAAACAATGTCATGGATGGTTTCGAAGTGTTAGGTTTAGATTTGACATAGCCACCTTATCAATTAGGACAAGAACCCTTTGTGTTTTAGACTTCCATTTGTAGAGGCGTTATCCAACTGATCTTATTTCTTGTTCCATGCAGACCTATGATCGTCAGTTCATTGAGGAGTGGTTTAGTGCAGGAAACCAGATATGCCCACAGACCCAGCAAGTGCTCTCACACACAATTCTCATCCCTAACCACCTTGTCTGTACCATGATCTCACAGTGGTGCACAGAAAATGGGATCACTCTACCACAAGTTGAGAACCAAGACGGAGATCATGTTACCAATAGTGAGCAGAAAACATTTGATGAAATATTTGTCAAAATAACATCCTCATCAAGCAGTGGTGAACGGAAGCAAGCAATCAAGGATCTTCGGCTTCTTACAAAACGTAACAGCGAATTCAGAGCTGTTTTAGAACAGAGACCAGATTCCATTGCTCAAATGATCTTGGCACGGTCCACTCCAGGATTACAAAATGATCCACAAGTGCTGGAGGATATGGTGACTATAATTCTCAACTTTTCAATCCATGATAGCAATAAGAAGATCATTGGAGATGATTCAGAAGCAATCCAATTTCTCATATGGGCACTGAAATCAGGAGATATGGGGAGCCGTAGCAATTCTGCAGCTGCCATCTTTACTCTATCAGCTCTCGACTCAAACAAGGAGAAGATTGGCGAGCTAGGGGCAATGGATCCTTTGATTGATCTCCTCGAGCATGGCAGCATCATAGCGAAGAAAGACGCAGCATCTGCAATTTTCAATCTTTGTCTGCTCCATGCGAACAGATCAATTGCAACAAGGAGTGGGATTGTTGATGTGGCAATGAGAGCCATCGAAGATCAGTCCCTTGTTAACGAGTCCTTAGCTATACTTGCTCTGCTATCAAGAAATCATGAGATGGTGGAGATCATCACCGAGTTTAATGGTACCGCTTCCATGCTCCGTGCGATAAGGGAGAGTGAGTGCAAACGCAGCAAAGAGAATGCGATGGTAGTTCTCTTCGCTATATGCACATACAACAGGACAAAGCTGAAGGAGGTCGAGGCAGATGAGAGCATAAACGGCTCCCTGGCTTTGCTCGCACAAACTGGCACTCAAAGGGCAAGGAGGAAGGCTTCTGGGATCCTCGAGAAGATGAAGAGGACGTTGCACAACAGACATTGTTCATGTTAGCTCCAGCAACAAAGATGAAGCTGGAGAAACGATGAACAATGAGGATGCTCATTTGGTGTATATGTTGAGATACATATATAGCTATTTTCCTTTTCAGTATATAGGAGATTCGCATATGCATAGATAATAGTAAAGAGTCTTACTCGTTGGTATCGTCTGTTTTTTGGAATCTTGGCCATTTAAACAGGCAGCCAAATGAATTTTTCTTCAGCTTAGCAATCCTCAGCATGCTGAGCAATATGAATTTTGCTTTTCATTCAAAAAAACATATGAATTTTGGTTACTAAAACTCAGTCTGGAGATATCTCATTGCAGAAACTGCATTAATAGGCTTTTTCAGACGAATTGGAATTTTAAATCCATGTGTTCTACTAATCAGGCCCTTTGGGCATGACGAGGAAGTAAGAAGCCTTCTGACATCACGTTAGACAATTTGAGTATTCACAACAAATAGATTGGACTTAACTAAGAAGCCACTCTTAACAAGTTTAAGCTGAAGTCCTCAAGACGTTTCTTAGCGTCTTAATATTCCCAAGCTCAGATAACTGCGAATTGCAAAAATATCTGGATTGTGAACAGAATTTAGCAACCACGCAAAATCAAGTCGACATTTCGTATTTCAGAACTGCATTTTTGTCATATCATCACCTCAAAAATAATTCTGCACTTTCCTTCTGAAAACATGATGCAAAGGGGGACACTAGGCAGCATTCGAACGAGCTTTTGAGATGAGCTTAACCGTGGCACGTGAAACAAGAAAGTTTATTAGTACAAGATTAATTAAGCATTAGCTATTACAAATTTAAAAAATAGATTTATTTAATTTTTTAAAAAAATTTAATATAGAAAGTATTTAAAAAAGTACACCGTTTAGTAGCTCGGGAAACATGCTCACAAAATACGAGAAAGTAACTTAAGCTAGCACTGATCCGAACGAGCTTGCACACATTTGTGGGCTAAATTATGATACAGGTGTATGTAAAAATTCGACTTAAACAAGACAAATTTATACTAACAATAGCTCCTCTTTTTTCTTTTTATTCTTTTAAAGCAGAATTGTCTTTTTTTTTTCATTTCTTCATGTGCAGATTGGATTTAGACTTAATAATTTGTGTCATGATAGGTTGATTTCATATCTTTCCGACCATTTTTTTGAGAATTTAAGGTTTTTTGCGTATAAGGTAATCTTAACCATTTACACGAGTTTTAGTTGGATTTATCTCTATTTGTGAAACATAAGATAGTCAAATACAAATGAGCTAGGCGTACATACCTGACAAAACAAACTAATATATCACTCCTGACTTTCCTAATCACCAGTCCCTCTCCTGCAAGAGAAGAAAACCACCATTTCACCAATGAAGAATACATGGAGAAGCACCGTCAAATTAATTTGGCAAGATTAGCAGGTAAGAGAAACATCACAACAGATGTAGTCTGTAAAGATGAATTTCTTGGATAGCTAGTAAAACATGTTCATACTACTAAGATGCCACGAATCCGCATAAACCATGTGCTCACATGCATCGCCCGACCGACCGGCCGGCCACAGCTCTGGTCATTGCCGCCAAGAACAGCCATTATGCCATCTTCGCGGCCTCCATGTTTCAGGCTTTCAGCACTAATATTTAGCAAGATAACAAGTATCAGCAAATTTTTTTTCTTTTCCCAAGTTCAACTTCTTAAATAATACATGGAAGTATGGCACATGGCACGCGTTTGTAGCATTTCAAAGAGTTTAGAGTCCTCAATGGGAATTTGACAGAATTAACATTGTACAACAGGTTTAGTCCCCATTTTTGTCGTTCACTTACAATCAAGCAGCGAATAAAAAGTCAGTGCACAGTTTCGAACATTCAATTTGCCTTTTAATCCCTTCGCTGGCTTTGTGCCGTCCTTGAGGATGAAGTACAAGAAATGATATTCTATTCAGGAACAGTGGAATTCGTCTCAGTTGAGACAGCTTGATCAGATGATACAGCAGCATTTTCTTCATCTAGATTGGCGCCAGCAGTTGAAAGTTCATTCTTGTTGTCGGTGTTATCCTGACTTTCTAATTTTGATGCATCAACCGTGCCACCAGGTCCATCATCCGTGGTAGCATTATCACCACTCTGTGAGCTAGAGTTCTCTTCAACCACCACAACATTGTTGTCACCTTGAGTATCTGGTCCTGGGGGAATTGGACCTACGAATTCAGCATCAGCATTAGAATTGTCTACATCCATCTGATCCTCATTCACTTGTTTGCTTCCTGCAGCTTCTTCATCAGCAGGCTTATCCATCTGTCCCACTTCCTCTTCAGCACTACGATTCTCCCTTTCTTTTTCTTCCTCCGCCTGAGCACGCTTCTGTGCTTCCATTTCCTCCTCCTGAGCACGCTTCTGTGCTTCCATTTCCTCCTGCATCCTTAGTTGCCTCTTATGCTCCTCAAGCTGCTCTTGGATCGTCTGGTAACCAGTCAACAGATCACCATAGCGGCTTTGGAGAGTCCGTTCTAACGCTTTCTGTTTATCTACTTCTTCAATCAAATTTCTTATACGATAAGACGCAGCCATCTGTTCCTGTTTCTGCAGCACTTGGAAGCATTCAAGCTCTGTTGCTGAAGTATCCATCTGCTTGAATGTATCTTGAACCTGTGACCAGAGTTTACCAGCTCGTACCTAAAAAGTCAAATGGTAGGTCAGACATCAGCATAACAAAAGGACATGAAAAGCCAAGAATTAACATGCTATCAGAGAACAAATTCAGTATCAAGTGAAAAACAAATGATACTGTTTAGTAGGAAATGTTAAATGGCAAGTAAAAGCAATCACAACACATAAGTCTTTCATAGTCAGGTGACTTCCACATACTGCATACTCCATGCAACAAAAGGCGCGATAGACAAAAAGAGTAATGAAGCCATGTTATCAGTTATGCTAATATAGATACATTGCAGTGCTTATGGTGCATCATCCCAAGCCTACCTGGTATCCTTGTGTCAGAAGCTTGATTTTCTGCTCAAGCCGAGAAGCCTTCTTAGCTTCATCGTCCATTCTCTTCTTCACAACTTCAAACTCATATTGCAAAGCAGCTATCTTATCAGCATTTCCAGCAACGCTGGCAAGCCCATAGCTGTTGTTATTAGGAAAAAACATAAGGTCCTCTTGGCATGCATCATGTGCTTTCACAAAATCCTCCAAAGATTCATTTTCATGTCCCATGGCAACACGAAGGTATTGAACCTCCTCCTCAAGCATAGAACTGGCCTGTGAACAAATAAATGACACAACATGAATTAACTTATGCACCGTTACATAAATAAATTAGGCATACAAGACTGCGTGGAATTACAATTAGGATGATGAATAAACATCAACAACGATTTTTAATTTAATTAATTAATAAAATGAAGTCATATCTTGCAGAATGCAGATGATCCCAATTACTATGGTACTATCGTAGCTTTTTCCACAGTAAGCATCAAGCAATATCACCTTTATCATCAATACAATAAACAAACCATGGAGACAACTTAAAAACCAACCATATACTTGTTATGATGTGATACACTAAAATCTAAGCAACTTGGCTTCCCTCTTGAGAAACTTGTTGAATACTTGCTACAGCAAGTGGATGTACATTACCGTACTATTTTTATGCGAACCATTGGAACAAGCCCTAACGATATGATATATATTAACATAAGTACTTTTCAAAAGAATCCAAAATCCCAGGAAAAAGGCCAAACTGACTAGACACAGATAGATGCGAAATGGAAGGTTCCTAATGAAAATCTACAGTTCATGTCAGGAACTTTCAAAATTATACAACAAAGCTGATACAGCATCCTTCAACTTCTTTTTAGGCCCTTTCGTCTAAAAGATTAACATCAATAAGCAGGAACTCATTTTAAGAATAATTAAAAACTGGTTACTGAAATGTGGACATAGTGCTAATAAGAAAGTGTTTCAACAGTTCAAGGCACATCATGTGTGTTTGAGTTTTCAAGCAAAATAATTTCGCAGAGATGCATTGAAGCTAAAAAGCATAACATAACAATTCCAATGTACAGATATGACCAGATGAGAATATAGCTTCTAGTTTTTTGCATTCAACAGAAGACTATCATTTTGAATGGATCCATCTCTAGAAAATATCTCCATTTAAATTGTCAGAGACCCAAGACTTGAAAGTGCTATTTTCAGTTTTCTGTCCCCTGTCCAGAGATTATTTACTAAGGCATTTTATATGTGCATTGCCTTCCAATATAAAATGATGCCACCCCATTACTCTGTTGACAATGCACCATGCAAGCTTAATGGCCTTGGCTCTCAATGCGATGGCTAGTTGATGCAGATGAAATTCTCACAATGGCATGACACAGATTTCATAGTGTCAGTTAAATTTGCACAATGTGATGTGACACAATTTCAAATTTCACCAAACAAGCACGATTTTTACTGGACTTACTATGGGAATCGTTAACAAAATGGGCAATTCATTGTGAAACGTTTCCCCATGAAAGCTGAGAGATTACGTGAAATGAGCTCATATGTTCTAACCATCTACTGATACTGTACAGACTTGAATGTCATAAACAATGACATTGAGAAGACAATGGCTAAGCCATTCAATAATCAAAGGATGTAACATAAATAAGGCATTGCACATCTTCATGGAATGATTTTTTTTGTTCTGACTATCCAAAGACCAACTACAAATATACAAAATATCCAAAAGGGTACTACATGCAAACAGGTTCATAATCCTGCAATGCCAAATACGTGGATTCTTTATAGTGCTAATCAGATCAAAACATTACTTGCTTAAAACTAAGCACGTGTTCCTATGGATCCTACCGCTACACGGTACGCTTCTAGTAATATATACAGCTATCGTTAATTCAAGTTATCCTCCACCAGAACATGCAATGCCAATAGGTTAATTCAAACTTTGGCTGCTTGAGAATCAAGAGTAAGATTACAAAGGCTGCTACATGGAAGTCATGAATTATTTAGACCTGATGCTTTAAGATACTTGTTATATGTGTTTCTCGGTGAGGTATAAACATTGATCAATCTTGTACACGCAGGATTTCAAGTTATTACTGAGTACTGATCCAACTAAATTTATATTCATGAGTAGAGATTATCAGTCACTTCAAATAGATGTCAACAGATTAAAAAAGGCATGTCCCATTGCTAAATACCAATATAATAAGAGGGAAAGAAAACCTACCTCTTTTAATTCGTCGTCATCAAAATCTTCAATTTCAGGTACAGAAGGCGTCCCATTTGCCTGGCGCTTGCTTCCTTTCTTTTTATCCTTTTGAGTTTTCTCATCAAGAGGATATTTAGCATTATCATGCTCCAGGAGCCTAAGAAGCTCCTCGTTTATTAGTTCATCAGCTTGTTCAAGTGATGTAGGAGGCACAAAGGTGCTCCTGCTTCTGCTTTCACCACCTTTAATCAGAGTTTGCCGGAGAATTTCTATAGAAGCTGCCGGTGGCCTTGGCAAGCTCCTCTGTAAAACTTTGGATCTCTTTCTGAGCAAGGCTTCCTGCCTTGCTTGTTCCTCAGCCCTCTGTCGTGCAAGCCTGTCCGACATATCCTCCTCAATTTTTTCTTCAGCTTCTTCCTTCTCCTCCTCCGTGATTGGTGGCATAACTATCTGGTACTCATTCTTAGGCTGTGGAATAGAAGCAAACCCCGATCGTAGGCTTTTTCTCAATTCAGCTTGCCTACGAAGCTCAAGTTTAGCACTATCCTGCATATCCACCTCTTCATTTATGCGAAGCTCGTCTCGGAAAGGAGTACTTTTTGGAGTTAAACCAAAAGAACTTCCATCTCTGGAGGGTGTCATACCAATTCTTGGGGTAACACCAGGGCCAGGGCTTGCCAAGGGTGTTGCCATTGGATTTGGAGTCTGCATTTCCTTCTTACGTGGCGTAACACCAGAGAAATCTGATGGGTGAAGCTCCGGGTTATCCCCTCCTAAAAGAGGGGTCTGAGATTCCCTTAGACGCGCAAGATTTTCTGCCTCCATCATAATAGCATCACCCTTCCCAGCTGGTGTTCGTTGTGGCGTCCGCAATGGTGTCATTCCAAGCTTTGGAGTTTGGGAATAGCTAGAAAGCAAAGCTCTTGTGGCAGTATTGCCTTCGCCAAGCTCCTCGACTAAAGAAGGATCGCCAGCATTACCCATCTTTGCTATTTCTTCTAGCTCATGATCAGAAATTTGGGGCGGTGGAAGCATTAACTTGGACCTTTTTGTGACAGCTTCTGGGTCATTGAGTCTATTTGCCTGCATAATTGCAGCAGGCGCATCCTGCCTCTGCAGAATCTTGTTCCTGGCAATGTCTTGCTTTCTTAATTGTGCCTCTACGTCTACTCTTCTCTTACCTTCAAGCTCCTCGATAGTGGTTGGGAACTGTACATGCTCAAGAGGCCTGTCCTCACCAACAGTATCATAAAAACCTGGAGGCGGTCTCTTTTCAAAAGGGATCTCAGCATTATAATCAATACCCTTTCTCTTTCTCTTCCTCTGCCGTGTATCAATACCAGCAGCCTTTAATTCTCTCCTTTTCTGCAGTGAGGCAAGTCGCCTTGCCTCTTCAAGTTGTTTCTCTCTTGCCTTCCTCTTTGCCTTTTTACCCCTTGTATTAGCTAAGCGAGCCCTTGCCTCTGAAAGCATCTCCTTTTCATCTTCATCCATATCAACAGGATCAGGCCGTGCAGGTTTTGACTCGGGGTTCGGGTCAATCTCACCAGGCCGCAACTTTCTCGGATCGTCATTAGGCTCATAATTCTCATCCTTTGCACAGGCAGCATCAAGAAGCTTCTCATAACGCTCAAGGCACTGAGATGGTGTTCGACCAACAATAGGTGCAATAGTCCTCCACTGCGTAGGCATGAGTTTAGCAAGATGTAGTAGCTTTTCATCCTCTTCCCTTGTCCATTCAGTCTGAAATCAACAAAAGAGAGTTAGCACAGGAAAAGGAATGAGAGAATAATAGTTGGTGTGACAAATCTGCAAGTGCCATGGGATATGCCCAAATAGAACCAATAATTGAAATATGTGTGATATATCATAAATGATGATTGGGGGATATTTAGATAATTCAGTTCAAATAATCAAATCCAACTTGAATTTGGTCTAACCCACATGAACTGGAATCATTTCAGTTCAGTTTCACTAAACTAATAACTGATGACGAAATTCACAAATTATATGAAAGCACTCATGGATATTTACCAAAAAATTCTCATGTTACATGTTAATTGCATATCATAAAACAAAATTATCCAGACTGAGCAGCAAGGGTAAACCAAATGCTTTACAATAATTAGAACTAAACAAGATACAACACGTACAGAAGCGCTAGTGTTATTCAATCAAATCAAAGAGAAGATGTTGAGGCTTTAACATCAGAGGATTTTCATAACTGTAGTGTACGTATGACAATTAAGATGTAGCATGGTTTAGATGTTCCATCGTTCTGGCGTTCATGAAGGGATAGCTACATAAAGTAGATACATAGTTCCATATGGCAAATTTAGCACCGATAGACACATCATCGTCCCTTCAATAGCAGTGTATGCTTGCAGCAGTATGGCATGAGGAGAACATAAATAGAGAAGTGGAAGGAATATATTGATCATATTTTGGCTTTTGGTGCAAAGCAATTGAGTACGTTTCAGTAAGGTAGAGAAAAATACTGGGAAAAAATCTAAACAAGATACAGCCAGATAAAATAAAATCCACGTCCAATACAGCAAGTCAGCAACCAACCAGTATGTATACCACAATATTCTATGAGGCCTATGACAAAACATAAAACCGACAAAACTGTATGTGTTGCATACCGACAAAACTGATATACGTGTAAAGAACAGTTCTAAACCAAACTACTAATATGACCCAAATTATTGTTTAACAGGAACATACTAATACTACTGTACAATGCACTGTTCTTTTTAATCATAGAGCTGTTTATCATATAAAGCCAATACACACATCCTCAGAATCCACTGCTAATATGTGAGTTTGAACTAATTAGGCAAAAGATCATTTAGTGCAGAGTATTCAGTTCTAAGTCACTCAAAAGTTCTAGTTCAGTGAAATGTGACCCACTGCTAATATGGCCCCTGTGCTCAGATGTAAGTGAGAGATAGAGTAATATTTTTACTGAACCACAAATCTTGAGGTGGTGTGTGATGAAAATCCTAAGTTTACCAAACATGAACAGGTTCCAAGACATGACAAACTTCTACTTGAATAAGATCTCCTAAGCACAACAGAGTTCCCTAAAATTTCTACTGTGAAGTCTTAACATCCATGTTCCAGAAATAACTTGTGGTGAGTGATCAAACACATTGAACCATTTAAATGTCAAAGTATCACATGTACTATATGAAATTATGAATTATAACAAAAGGAAGACAACTTAATGATTTGAGTTCCCAACATAACATTACCAGGTGTTGATTCGTTCTTATTTCAAACTTTCAAGGATGAAAGGAATTTTAAGTGAATAAGCACAGTATGGTCAAAAAGGAACCAGTAGAGCACAGTACACCAGAATTGAGTATCTGCATGTAAGTTAGTTTCTATTTACTGTCCAATTCCACAAAAAATGTAACGCTAATATATAAGGTTCTAGTTGTATACAAATCCCAAATTATATCCATATAAAAGATTATTCTCCTTTGGGCTGCTAGAAGCCCTTCGCAGCATTTGAAGGGCCACTTATTTTGACAAGCAAATCTTAACATTTAACTATTACTAGCTGAAATGCCCGTGCGTTGCAACGGAATTTAAAAAAGAGAACGCCACTGTACACTCTAAAGCCCCCAAAAAGTATAATAAAAATATTCCCGTTGTCATCAATATTTGGCATCATTTTTTGTATGTGTATGTTGAGCTACATAGTTGCTTCTAAATATGTATCTGTACATCTGACTGTAAAGGAGTCCACCTACTCACTATTTAGGGTCCCACATGACAATGGTGGGTGGTGGCAGACTCACCATTCACCACCACCATTGAAGTCTTTTAAAGGAGTATAGATATAGATTATGTGTATAGTCTCAATGAACATGGGGATGGCATTTAACTATGTTTTATTGAATAAGATCTACTGCATAATTACTATAACGTCCATCTTAAGGTCTAAAGATAACGAAGAATGCAAACAGAAACCTGTATCAAAAACCCCTTTTTCTAAGTTAACATCTCATGTCAAAAACTCACGCGCTCGGTCAGCAGAAAATGTAGCCTAACCACGCCGCTCATGACCAGACAGACAGACAGATCAGAAGGGAGGGTTCGCGTGCAGGAGGCGTACCTTCTTGATGGAGGGGTCGAGCCACTCGTACCAGCGTGCCTTGCACTGCTTGGCGGACTTGCGGACGAGGAGCGAGGAGATGCGCGCCCACTGGTTCTTGCCGTACTTCATGACGGCCGCCTTGAGAATCTCGTCCTCCGTGTTCTTCCACACCCCGCCCTTTATCATGATCCTCATCTTGCCTCCTCCCCTCTGGCGCTCAAGCGCGCCTCAGCTGGTTTTCTCCTCCTCACCGGAGGGCCTCCGAGGTTTCCCCCGCGCGCTCCCACCCGCACCCGCCTGGGATGAGGTGCCTAGGGTTCCGCTGGGGCGGCGGCCTGCGCTGGTTTGAGGGCTACTACGGGGAGGATGGAGGGCAGGGGGCAGTGGGGTGTAGGGGTTGTGGATGTGGATGCAGGCGGGGTGGGTAGGGGAAGCGAGGGAGGGGAGGGGGGCCGGCGGCGGCGGCGGCGGCGGCGGCGGAGTGGGGGAGGGCGGAGGGCGCGGGGGCTTTGGCCTTTGGGTTTGGGCTTTTGATCGGGTCGCGAGGAGGACGAGTGATAAGGTCGGTCGGTGATTCTCAGGTGCGACCGGACCGGGTTGGTTTGGTTAGGTCCGTCGGTCGGTCTCCTCAGTCTAGCCCGGCAGGTTCTCTATTTGAACTCGCCGTTTAGCCGCCCGTTGCTACTCTCTCTCTCTTTCCATATCAGCCCGTCTCGACCACGTCCCAATCGAACCAAATGGAGGGGAGAGAATGCTTTCAAATCGATTTTCATGTTGTGGCATTTTAAGAATCTTGGTGGTTAACCAAATGGAATAATAAATTATATGATCACTCGGTAAATTAATTTCTAGTTAAATGGGAAGTTTAGCTAGACATTTTTTCATGATATGAATTTATATTTTTAACCAACGTTAATTACGAATTCATGTCGAATTCCTTATGACTGATTTGTTCATTAATTATTTTCTACCCAACGGTGGTATAATTAATGAGTAAGTTGAGCTATTGTTTAATGCTATAAATTTGCAGTAAATTTTGCATGTGCATTTTTAATTTACTTCTAACTAAATAGAACCAACAAGAAGTTTAGTTGGAATGTTTAATTATTTCTTTTGTCGTTTCGACCCAACAGAGTTATGATTTAGGAATGTGTTTTAAGTGCACCTTAATTTATTTATGACTAAATAGAACCAACAGGAAATTTAGTTAGAAAGTTTTAATCCTCCTTTATGGACCTGGCTTGTTGTCCATAGAGATCAAATAGAGCATAATATTCTCCTCCGCTGTTGAAAAGCACCAAATTAACAAATGATTTTATAGTGCTCTAGAACAGACATTAATGAGAAAATTTAACACGGGGCTTATATTCACTGTCCTTGGTGAAAGTTGACTTAAGCACTAAATTTTGTTTAATGACTGAAGTATCTCTAATGTAATAAGACATAATAATCTCCCCTTCGAAATGTGACTTAAACAACGATGGCACGGTTTTGATGAGGTCTCATTATTATGCAGTATCACGAATCATTAGTAGAGAGCAAAGTAATATTTGTCTCACTTGAAAACAAGACTCGCAATATTATTACTAAATTGAACAAAATGTCCTCATTAACATTAAATGGATGCTTCTTCCTAGAACTAATGAAAGATGGATTACTGTCTCCATATCAAGCTCATTTCCGTTCAGCTGACTTTGCTCCCCTTTTACATTAGTCTATATAGAAAGCGATTCATATATTGAATTAATTAATGAAGTGCATAATTCACCTAAGTTAATTCACCAAGAACTAAGGATATAATTTCACATAAATATATCATTCATGTGAGTAATAATGATAAGATTACCCTTCTTAGAGAGCCATCTCCTTAAAGCCATTGTAGTTCTTTTGTACGTGCCCACACCTGTGGTATAGTTTGTAGATACTGGCATTATGTGAATAGTTGTCCTCTCCTTACACTTAAAGGCTTTGGACTTCTTATTGAGTTTATTGGTTTTTATTTTGCCCTCATCATTGTGACATTTTTCATTTTTATATTGACAAACTAGTGGGGTTCGGGGGTTTATCCCCTATTTTAACTCAAATTTGGTTTCTATAGATAACATAAACCATCTTATCCTTCTTCTTCGGTATGGGAAGGTGGATTCCCCTGCCAAACGATCACCATCTTATCCTTTTCTCTTCCTCTTCGGTATGGGAAGGTGGGCTCCCCTGCCAAACGATCAACCAACAGTCCTGGCTGTGACGAGAGAGGAACGGCATCCAACAACTAAGAGTGGCGTTCTCGCCATGCCTACATCCATTGGATGGAGAAGCACCTTGACACCCCCCGAGTGGTCGCTTTTGCCCAAATCTGGGAGGTATACCTTCGAGTAGCCGTCACCAACACCAACCATGGCCTTCATCCCATGCCCGTGTCTTGTGGAGAAGAAGTCGCTAATGGAGACACTAGTTAAAAGAGGCTTTAGGCTAGTGCCAGCGGCAAACGGGCATCAACACTCCTTATTGGTACCAACGGTGGGCGAGGAAAAAGATAAGATGCAGGGAGATTTGGGGAAGGAGATGGTGAATGGGCATCAACACTCTTGCATAGAGGAGGGATATATGCGAGATCGAGAGACTTTTCCCCCCCAAAATATAGCATTCAAATATCATGTTTGATTCTGGTTCGCTTTATTAGCACAGGAAGTTTTCTCCACTACTCTTTTTAGCACTTCGTCGAATTCACCGTCACTTCTTATACCAGAAGTTTCTCTTTCTTTGATTCTGGTTCATTTTATTACTGATGCATCAACCCCTTCCTAGCTTGAGCGCAAAAGTCAAAAGGCGAGCTTGAGGACCACAGTTATCGTCAAGCTCAAGGGATTCAGTTGCAATAGCACTCAACAGTGACCCATCATACTGACAGCAACATGCATCTTTCTCCACCCAGCTACAGTGTCAGCTACGACATATTGTCCTTTGATTTTATGCTAAAAACCAATCTTTCTCCCGTGTGAAGATTTGAAGAAGGTGGCCACCATTAAGTATCAGTTCCTTGCCAAGGACCTCAGTGTGCTTTGTCTCCATCACCTACAATGAGTACCTAGACCACATGCTCGGTGAGAACAACGGTAGTGGTGATCGTGCTCAAGGTTTAGAGGTGTTGGAAATTTGGTCAAAATTCGGCTTATTTTAATCCAGAAATTCATTAGAAATATTGTGACAAATATTTGCATGAATGATCCGCTAGTTGTGCTAAACATGAGTATGCAGACAATATACATTGCAACTTCTAGCATGTTTAACACAAAACAATTGATGTTAGTAATATGCCCTAGAGGCAACATAGAGATGTTATATATACCACATGCTATATTTATAATTGATTGATTTGTTCCTTGAAATGGACATTATCATTATTGATCAATGAGTATGTACTTATTCATGAGACTCTTAATGTCAAATGTTGCTATTTCTAAATGATCCCTGATTATATATCATATGAGGAATAAATATGATTCTAACATCAGCATATGTATTGATTGATGATCATGTCTCATGGATCATGGTATGGAGATACCAAATCGATAATATAGACATATGTTAGTGAACATATATTGGATAGACCCGTCATGAGATACTGCAGAGATTTCATGTGTCATCAGTTAGTCTCAAGTAGTGTTTATGTAGAGTCCTTAAACTTGAGATCATCATGGTTCCCAACATACGTAGTAGCTTATTTTGAGACTACTAAACACTACTCCATAACTGGGTAGTCATAAAAGTAGTCTTCGAGTTTGCTATGAAATATGTAGTGGGATGTAAATGATTAAGATAGAATTTGCCCCTCCTTATGGGAGAGATATCTCTGGGCCCCTCGATATAATGGATTATGGAAGTGCATGGCCATGCTAGGGTGATTGAGGTGTCAATCATAAATTTGTAATCCATCACATGATCGAGAGAGTGATTGAGCTATTAAGAGGATGACACAAGTCTCGCCTTGAGCTCAATCGATATTGTGAGGCAAAAGGGATTTATACATGAGGACATTACAGGTTCAGCCGATATGATCTTTACGTATTTTTTGGGACTAATATGCTTTACTAGAGGCCGCTATTAATAGGGTGACCAGAAAGGCGTTTCCGGGTCGCGACAAAATATAGGTGAACCTACAGGGTCGCACGCTTAATGGGTTGGAACACTTATTCGAATCACATTCGAATATAGGCTCGATTCGGATAGAGATTCGAGTAGACTCTTATTGGGTCTCGGTCCACGAGGACCAAGTAAGGAGGTCTATATATAGGAAGGCGAGGGGCCGAGGAGATACACGTTTTCAGTTGACCTCGAGCCAAACTCTAGCCGCCACCTCCCGAGCCAAACCCTAGCCGCTCACGAGTGCTAGTACACTTGCAATCAGCGTTCCAGCCCTGGACGTGTGGATATCGGTGGAGGCGCTGCTCGTTGCAGCGTTGATCGGCATCGACGCTTGTCGGAGGATGAAACCTCGACGGCGGGAAGTCGGGAGACCCCCCTTTGAGATTCGGCCAGGGGAGTAGTTCTCAGGCGAAGCCGGCGTCAAGGTGTGTCAGCGGAACGACGGAAGGATCGAAAGGAAGAAAGCGCACAAAGAAGACAGGAGGATTTATACAGGTTCGGGCCGCCGGAGCGTAATACCCTACTCCTGTCTTTTGGACTATCAGAGAGAGAAAGATAATGTGGAGCGGAGTTTACAAGGAGGACCCCGGGAGCTCGGAAGCTCACCGGAAACCGGAGGTGGCGTCGGTCGTTCTACCAGCGACCGGACTCGAGGAAGGAGAAGGAGATCTCTGTTGTCTAAGGCTGGAGCCTGAGCTGCTTGCGTTCGTCTACGGCATGGATCCTCCTTTATAGGCGAGGGGAGTCCACAGTGCCGGTACGCGGAAGGAGATATTTTCCGGTGAGGTCTCCTGTGCGCCCCTCCGCCAGCGACACCCATGCCGGAGTTGGAGGAACGTCCCGTCGCTCACCTCCCCGCCTGCCGTGCCCACGCCGGAGCAGGTATGCTGCGGGCGGTAGAGTCGTGGGGATGTGATGGAGCGGGGAGACGTGATGGCGCACGCCTCCAAGTCAAGAGTCTCTGACTCTTCTTGACTTCAGCGCACACCCTTCCCTCAGAAGTCAAAAGGTTTCTGACAGCAGTCGGGTGTCCACGGGGGGCCATTGGGAGACGCCCACACGTGGCAGAGTAGTTGGTGAAGAACTCCGCGGAGTTCTTCCAGTGAGTCGGCATCGGCAGTCGGTAGTCGGCCCCGGGCATCGGCGCCCAGGCCCGATAGAGATGGCGCCCCGGGCGCCCAGCGGGACGTTGACTGTAGCTGGCCGTCCCTTCTGCAGAAGGTGGGGCCGGAGGAGCCGCGTGGCCGGAGATCCACGCGTCCCCGCAGAACGTGGGACCCCCAGTCACCCCCAGTCCCATTTCGCCGACAGTGGCCCCTGGCCCTGTTGCTCGGCCGGGATCCACTCCGGCCAGGAACAGGGCCATGTCTTGAAGAAATGAGGGGACGCTGGGTCCGCCTGGTTCGCCATGTACTGACGTAGCTTGACGATTTGTTGACTTAGATGCGATACGTACCCGGCACCCGGGCTGAAAACATGGAACGAAGTGTTGAGGAAGGCCGGCGGCAGCGGTCGCGATGGCGCTGCGGCAGCTTGCCGCCCGTACTGTCGCCACCGAGTTCTTCGTGGCGACCGCTGTCCGGAGGCCGCGGCAGCAGAGAGGTGCGTCGTCCGATTGAAGGGCGCCACCGAATCCGCCGCCGATGAGTTCTCCCGCGCCTGGCCCGAGAGGGAGGCATGGGAGAAGGAAACGCTCTCCCGGGGAGAATGCATACGGGCCTAAGAGGCCGGGCTCGCGTCCCGGGGGTGTGAGTTCGCCGTGCGCGAGGAAGTCGCGGTAGTTCGCGAGGAAGTCGCGGTAGTTCGCGAGGAAAACGCGGGAGGCCGTGGTCGAGTCCGCTGCCCCGGAGGCAGGGTTCTTCGACCGCGGCGACCATCTTGTAGAGCTGATGCTTGACGAAGAGGTTGAGGAAGACGCCGGTTTCCTTCTGACGCCATGCGTGGGCGCCTTCGGGGCCCGGGGGCCCTCCATGCCCCCGGGCGCCCTTCTTCTGTCGTCGTCCGGGGTCCGGTCCGAAGGAGGCTAGCGACCTCTCCCCGTGCGACGGCGTCTCCGGGTCTCGCTCGTGCTTGCGCTCCGGTTTTGCCTGTCTTGTACAAGGGAGACATTTGTATATGTATATGATTATGTTTATATTTTCGTACCTTGGTTTATTGTGTTGTTTGGAGGTCGCTGGTGTTCGGGAAAGGAGCTCAGACTCGCTTCCCTCGCGAGCCTCAAGGCCGGGAAACGGCATGTGCTCGGGACCCGGGGGCCCCGGCCAGTGCTAAGGATATGTATCCGGGACCCGGGGGCCTCGGACTGAAATACGGTTTTGATATAAGCCGGGTTCCGGGGGCCCGGGCTTGAATATGGAACGTGAGACGACCTTCCAGACGCATTCTCGCCGGGGCGGTGCTGTCCGGGCTATCGCGCCCTATTCCGGGTGTCGCGTTCCTAGGCTTGCACCCGCCTTGGCGAGGCCGCCCTGGTTCGGCACCTCAGTGTCGGGCCCGTGGCACGGGTTCGGGAATCCGTGCCGCGGCTCAAACATGTGCCCGAGACCGAAAGGCCCCGGGCTGGAATGTGATTCGACATGTGCCCGGGTACGGGGCCCGGGTAAGGACATGGACCATATCGGGATGATTTCCCCGGGTCCGCAGGCCAGTGAGGCAAAGTGCGCGAGAGCAGGGCGCAGGCGAATAGAGGAAGGCCTGGCGAACAGAGCAGGGCCTGGCGAAGTGGACCGTCCGTTCCGGGAGTGTTCGGTCCGGTCTGGCGAACAGAGCAAGGCACGGGCGCGAGGGCGCGCGACGGGGCGCGGGCGCGAGGGCGCGAGACAGGGCGCGGGCGCGAGGGCGCGCGGCGGCGCGAGAGCGCGAGGCAGAGCTCGAGCGCGAGGGCGCGCGACGGGGCGCGGGCGCGAGGGCGCGAGGCAGGGCGCGGGCGCGAGACCAAGGAAGCGGACCGTCCGTTCCGGGAGTGTACGGTCCGGCCTGGCGAACAGAGGACTCGGCGGCGGCGAAAACCTTCGGCTCCGGTCGGACTCGCTCCGAGGTGGCCAGAACAGCGAGATGACGCCGACGGCGGCGCTGCGGAGCAGAAAGCGAAGCACGGTTGCTTCGGCCGGTGATCGGGCTCGATCGAAAAGCTTCGGCAGTGAGGGAAAATGGCTCTGTATCCGGTAATCTTTGTGGATACTGTTGTTTTCTCCGGTGGGGGCGTGAAGACGACGAGGAGGAGGTCCTGCTGGCGAGATTAGAGGCCTCGTGTCCGGGAGCGCCGAATACCGGGCGCGATCTCGACAGCGGGAGCCGACAGTCGTGAACAACCGCCGGGCCCGAGGCCCTTAGCCGGGTCTCGGCACAGCCGCCTGCCCCGGGAGCTCGGTCCCCAGGGGCAGGGATCGTGATGGTCTCCCCCCTGGGGGCCCGGTCCGAGGCACTCAAGCATCCGGACGCGTGCCTTCCGGAGCGATGAAGTCCATAGCTCCGGCCCCTTCCGTCTTGCGGATCCGGGGTCCTTCCATGTCCCTGAACGTAGCTGGCCGAGTGGGTGCAGCGAGGACAGCCCTTTGACTCGCCGGGAGCCCTTCAAGGTCTGATCCTGACCGGGCGCGGGGTCCCCCGGCAGTGAAGTACCCGGCGCCTCGCCGAGGCCGGGTAGGAGCTGGGCAGGCCGGGCACCGCGGCCGGTCCTGGAACCTAGGCTGCACATACAACGGGGGAAGAATACAAATTGAGCAATATGTAAAGGTGGATAAGGTGACGTATCTGGACATGGCGGAGGGCGTCGTGGCACTGCGAACACGGTCCCGGGGGCGGGAGCGTCGCTCGCCCCCGGGAACGTCGAGTACCGGACTGACTCGCCGTGAACCGTCGTCGCGCCCGGGTCCCCTTCGCGGGGCCTTGAGCAGCCGCCTGCCCCGGGTGCTTGGTCCGTGACGGCTGCGAAGGGCCCGGGGACGAGTCCGGCGGGACGGTCGAGTGCGTAGTTTCGACTCCTGTCCTCCGGGTCCGGGGGCCCTCCGTGCCCCCGGGCGCCTGTGGCCCTGGGAGCGCCGCGAGGCCGCGGGAACGAGCTTTGGCCGGAGACGGGGTCGTCAGGCAGCGAAGCGTCTGGTGCCTCGCCGGTTGCCGGGGAGGAGCCGGCCAGGCCGGGCTCCGCAGCCCGCGTAGGGGTTCGGAAAGCCTGCCTAAAACTTGCCGGGGATTGGTGTAATCTGCACACGATGAATTGTGAGAGTATTTGGCTCGTTCCCCTGTCCGTTCCATGCTACGAATCGTGGCGTCGACCATCTCCCGATGGCGTCCTCGGAGTCGCGATCGTGCGGAGGAAAGGATTGCGCATAAGGAATCTGCCCCCCAACAGCGGAAAAAACCGAGCCCGAAGCCAACCAGAGCGGGACACCGCAAGCCGGGGCTTAGACGATGTCCGGGGTTTAGCAGGTGGGATACGGTAGCTCGCTGGTAGGGAACAGATGCTTAGGCGCAACACCCAGCCACCGCACGGGCGCGACCCGATTATGCCCCCAGGGGGGAGATCGCCACGATAGCGACATAAGGAAGGATAAGGGCACGAGCCCGGAAACGATAATAAAATTATTACTATGGAAAGCGAATTCACATGGGGCCCCGGCCTCGGCCAGTGCCGAGGTTTAGAGGCACTTACGGGATGTGTTTTCAGATAACATTTGTGGAGATGCTCCCAGGCTTACCGAGCCCGGTTGGGAAGTTCCGATCATCAAGGAGGGGCCTTCCCACGGGGGGGAAGATTTCATTCCGACCCGTACGAAGATACGGCGGAGATTCGAACCCCAAACTTGGAGTGATCGGGCCCGAACCTGACGCCAAGGATAGCGCTTGAGGCCGTGCTGGTACGAGTGACGTGGGGCGACGCGCGCCACCTTGGTTCCTCGGGGAAGTCGAGGTCGCCGAGCTGCATGTTGTTGTGGTTGATGTAGTCGTTGTAGCGCCGTACCGTCCGGTGAGGGATCAGGCCGTCCGACGCGGGATCGGGTCGTCCGTTCCGCCTCGATCGGACCTGGCCTGCTACCGCTCCTGTCGGCACTTCTTGACGCGCTTGGCCAACTGCTGGACGGCGTGGCACTCCGTGAGGTCGTGCAAGGCCGTCTCGTGGACGGTGCACCACTTCCAGGCCATTGCCGGCCCGACGCGCTCGGCCATCTTCTGGACGGCACGGCACTCCGTGATGTCGTGCCGGTTCGTGTCGTGGAAGGCGCACCACCCCCGGGCTATGGCTGGCTCAACATGCTCGGTCAAGCCCTGGATGGCGCAGCACCCTGTGAGGTCGTGCCAGTCCGTCTCGTGGACAGGGCACCACTTCCGGGCTACTGCCGGCTTGAGATGCTCGGCCATCTTTTTGACGGCCCGGCACTCCGTGAGGTCGTGCCGGTCCGTCTGGTGGAAGGCGCACCACCTCCGGACCATGGCCGATGGCGGCGGTGCAAGTGTGGCCTTCCGGCGCTTCCTCCTGTTCCGCCGTGATGCAGAACGTGAGGTTTTATCGTCTTCTCCAGGGCCCTGGTCGGGGGCCCCAGGACTTGTGGCAGCGTTCGCGGTCTGCTCGCACTGCCGCTCGATCGTGACCCGGGCGTCCTCCTGAACCCGCATCCGGTTCAGCCGGTCGCGGAGGTCACCATGGCCATTGTTGGCCGGAGGCCCGGGTCGCCGGGCTCGCGCCGCGCTCCCCTAGGAAGATGGGGAGCGTGGCGGGCTCACCGCCGGGCTAACGTCTCCCGGCGGGGTGAAGCCACCGGGCCCCTCGCTGAAGTCCCGCGAACGATGGCCTCCTGCCATGAAGTGCGCCGGTCTTGGGGACGTCGGTGTGTCACCTAAAAAGGAAACTCCCCCTACCTGGCGCGCCAGCTGTCGGAGGATGAAACCTCGACGGCGGGAAGTCGGGAGACCCCCCTTTGAGATTCGGCCAGGAGAGTAGTTCTCAGGCGAAGCCGGCGTCAGGGTGTGTCAGCGGAACGACGGAAGGATCGAAAGGAAGAAAGCGCACAAAGAAGACAGGAGGATTTATACAGGTTCGGGCCGCCGGAGCGTAATACCCTACTCCTGTGTTTTGGACTATCAGAGAGAGAAAGATAATGTGGAGCGGAGTTTACAAGGAGGACCCCGGGAGCTCGGAAGCTCACCGGAAACCGGAGGTGGCGTCGGTCGTTCTACCAGCGACCGGACTCGAGGAAGGAGAAGGAGATCTCTGTTGTCTAAGGCTGGAGCCTGAGCTGCTTGCGTTCGTCTACGGCATGGATCCTCCTTTATAGGCGAGGGGAGTCCACAGTGCCGGTACGCGGAAGGAGATATTTTCCGGTGAGGTCTCCTGTGCGCCCCTCCGCCAGCGACACCCATGCCGGAGTTGGAGGAACATCCCGTCGCTCACCTCCCCGCCTGCCGTGCCCACGCCGGAGCAGGTATGCTGCGGGCGGTAGAGTCGTGGGGATGTGATGGAGCGGGGAGACGTGATGGCGCACGCCTCCAAGTCAAGAGTCTCTGACTCTTCTTGACTTCAGCGCACACCCTTCCCTCAGAAGTCAAAAGGTTTCTGACAGCAGTCGGGTGTCCACGGGGGGCCATTGGGAGACGCCCACACGTGGCAGAGTAGTTGGTGAAGAACTCCGCGGAGTTCTTCCAGTGAGTCGGCATCGGCAGTCGGTAGTCGGCCCCGGGCATCGGCGCCCGGGCCCGATAGAGATGGCGCCCCGGGCGCCCAGCGGGACGTTGACTGTAGCTGGCCGTCCCTTCTGCAGAAGGTGGGGCCGGAGGAGCCGCGTGGCCGGAGATCCACGCGTCCCCGCAGAACGTGGGACCCCCAGTCACCCCCAGTCCCATTTCGCCGACAACGCTGATTAGATCTCCTCGTGGTGTGGTTGATCGCAGTCTGTTCGCGGAGATCGACTACCTCCACTACTACCTCGACGCGCACGTGCTTGGACCGGCTTCTCCAACCCTTCTTCCGCTGCACTGCGCGCCTAGTGATAACGATTCATGATCCCTCTCTCGCATGATGTCCTAGTGTGCATAGTAGAAAAGTTTTGTTTTCTGCTATCGTAGCGTACGCGTACTCCTTCAATTGAATATCAGGATATACCCAGAAGATAATCCAGTGTCAGGGACACTAGATCCAGGAGCGATGTTGGTGTTGGTGTCGGTATTCTAGTTGTTCTGATCCGTCGACATGTTGAGTTGGTGTAGAGGATGCAGTGGCGAACAACAGGAAGTAGATGAAGCAGATGTAGCAAGAAGTAGACGAAGCAGATGTTAGTGTAGCAGGAAGAAGACGTTGTGAAGATGAAGCAGTCGCGCCAAAGAGGCACTCCTAAAAAACTTGATTGCCCGCCTACCCGTGCAAGTTCTCAGATGGACGCAGCTTCGGAGGCCTGCTCGTCCAGGAAACTTGTGTGCGCAAGTTCTCCTAGACCGGGAATCGCTAAATTGCAGCAAAGGAGGAACTGGTGGTTCTGTGGTTGTGTCTATCTGCGAACTAAGGTGTTCGTGGAGGAGGAGGCACATACCCCCTTTTATAGTGTGCGGAGTAGGCAGGGAATTGGGAAGCCGAAAAGTCAGACAAAGCCCAAAGGACGGGAAGCCGAAAGGCCAGGATTGAATAGACCTAATGGCCTAGGTGAATAGTTGCTCTCAAGCGTCCACCAAAAATTAAAGAGAGTGGAAGGTGAAAGGTGAATAGTCTGACCGATCACGTTCCTAACTTGCACACGCCACGGCTCGGCCACGGCCCGGCCCGGCGCGCTCGTGTGTGGCTCTCCATCTGTCACCCTCAACTTGTCAACAGGTGCATAAAATTGCAGCCTATTTAAGTTGAGTCAAATTCTTGTTAATTTCCCATGTGGGACTAAACCATTTTCCACCTAGCATCAATTGTGGGCCTTAGAAATTTTCTAGGATTTAAATGGGCCAAGCCCGATTGAATCTAACAAGAGGTGCAACAGTGGTGGTAGCAACAGCTGAGTTAGAGGTAGGCGGCAGAGTCAGTCGAGTTGGAGGGGTGGTGACGACGCCCAAGTTTGAGGGAGTCTATGACGGTGCTAGTCAAGGTCAAGGACAACAGTGCATCAGTTGAGCGTGAGGACGATAGCTAGGATCAAATTCGAGGATGGTGGTGCGACTGTCAAGTCGATGACATTGGAGCATGGCCAAGGTCGAGGAAGAGAAGAGGATGAATATGACATAACCGTTGAGCTCAAGTGATTATGACTGGGTCTGGGTTCATATACTAGATGTGGATGGGATGGCTGGAGGTTGAGGAAGAAAGAAGGGCAGTGTTGGTATTTAGTTTTTTATGAAAATAATTAAAATACGGGAAACTTAACAAATGTTTGGATAGGGTGCTAAATTGGAGAACGGAGGTAACTTTCTGTACTAATAAAGTGAACTGGAGCCTTTCGATGCTAATAAAGTCAACCGGAGCCTTTGGGGTATTACAAAGAAATGATCTTTTAATGCTATAAAACCAGTTTTGCCTTTTTTTATCTTCACGCATGACCCACTTTAATCGAACCAAATATTGGGATGTCCCTAGAGGTGGTGTATCTCTCACTAAAAAATAAAAAAAAACAGATTTTTGTGAGTGTAAAATTTCAATAAAATTTATACTTCCTTTGTTTGAAAATATAAGGTTTTCTTGTTTTCTGTAAAGCCAACATTTAAAAATTTAACTAATAATTAAACTAAAAATATATACATTTAATGTCATAATATCATAGTATCACTAGATTTATATTTAATAATATTTTTATATAATGTTAATTTTGTGTTTGTTAATGATATATTATAAAAGAAACTTATGGTCAAAGTATTATATTGGATAGTTAAATCTACTACGATTTATATTTTTAAATGGACGGAGTGCTAGTGTACTTTCCAAAACGAACATATAACATCCTGTCTTGAAAACAAAAATTTCTGGATTGATTTGCCTGGAATTTCAAGCCGCTTTTCAACCGCCAAAATGTCTTTTTTGAGAGTCCAGTGGCCAAATAAGATGATTTTTCGTTTTTCCCTGGCCAGGAGTCGGGACCTAAAAACCCTAACAACAGAACGCCCCCGACTGAACCAACCCCAGAATGGCGCCGGCGGAGTCGCGGCCGCCGACTGCCGCCACCCGCAAGCGGAAGAAGCCGCACAAACCCTCCAAAACCCTCGCCAAGAAGCCCACCAATGCCGCTTCCACGACGAATACGAAGACGAAGAAGAAGATCAAGCAGAAGAAGCCGCCACCCACGCCGCCCGCCGCCGTCTTGGAGGATGAGCCTGTCGGGTCGGCCGCCAGCGGCGTCCTCCTGTCGGCCGAGATGCCCCCGGCGCGGCAGCTCGAGTTCCTTCTCCGTAGCTTCGAGCGCGCCGCCAAGATGCGCCTCTCCCCGCTCGAGCTCGACGCCTACTCCGGTACCCTACCTAGAGATGCTTCTCGTGCTTCTTGTTTCGAATTGCTCTACTGGCCATCATGAAAGATGCTATTTATTGGGGGATCCGCTGTGATTTTCAGAGGGATGTATGGTGCCCCTCGCGGAGGGGGCGAGGCAGGACGTGGAGAGCTTCGGTGACCATGTGAAAGGGGCCTTTGGCGGGTCGTGGAAGGAGCTCTGTGAGGGGAAGCTAGAAGAGGGTGCTGTTGATGCGGGCAGCCCGGCGCTCCTGGTTATCTGCTCGGCTGCTCTGAGATCACTGGAGCTTCTTAGGTAGAACTTGTTCTAAATGGATCACATCGTTTTGCGTTGCACCCTTTTGTTGAGACCATGGAGGATTAACAGGATATTATGTTGTGTTTCTGGTGATAACGCCAAATTCTGACTTGCTGTAATGAGATTATGAATTATGATCATGTTTTGTTGACGCCAGAATTGGTGTGTACTTTGCAGGGGTTTAAAGATGTTTACTAAAGATTGCCGCCCTGTAAAGCTCTTTGCTAAACACATGAAAGTGGAGGAGCAGGTATGTATTGTCTCAGTTGGAAATTTTGGGCGACATTAGGTTACTGCATTTTGTCTAGTCACACCAAAACCCAAGGTTGCGGTCCATCCACACTCTGTACACTTCTGTGACTGAAATGATAACGCTGCTGCCTTATGACCTAGCCCTACAACACTTTTTGTTTGGAATGTTTACTTACTGTGTAGATTCTGCGGTGTTAATTAATGGAAGTGCTCTGACTAATTTTGGGAAATCTATATTTATATAGGGATATAAACAACATCATTCTCTCGCCATCTTTTTTCAAGTTGAGTACTGATCATGCATCACTATGTTAGGAAGAGAATAAACTTAAGTCATAGCCCATGCCGTGTTGAAAATTGATCAGTTCTCTTGTATTGGTTTTGGATTTCACTATTTTTTCTTGATTTGATATAATTGTGTGTTTTGGTCATGCAATAGTTCTGCAGAGTTGCAGACTACAATGTTGTATTATGTATCGCACAAAGAATTCAGTTGTTCTGTGCTTCTTTTAGCCCCCAGCTTCCTAGTGTCTTTATTTCTGCCTCAATTCCAATTTTGCCATGCAGGTTGCATTGCTTAAAACTCGAGTTAACATTGCTTGCGGTACACCCAGCAGGTATGTGATATTGCCTGTTCATGCATCCATCTGTCTCATATTCGCCATTATGTTTGATGAGCGTACAAAGGAGCCTTAATAATTGCTGATTTAAGACCAAATTTGCATTAACAAGTGTAGAGTCTGAAGTATTACTAAGTGTTTTTTTGATGTATCCTATTCACAACATAAAGGATATAAACTAACCAATTTCCTGTGTTACATCTCTAATATTTTTCTTCTGAAAACAACTTCCTAACAAGCTAAGATATTCAAGAAACACCACAATATCTTGAAAATAAATTATTAGCTCTTAATACTGATGGCTATGTTCCATGGACTTTTGAGCATATCAGCGTACGCTATTTAAAGAAGTATGAATGATGAAGCTTTGTTAACGGTCATGTCTAGCAGATATAACAGCTCAAGCAAATTTGTTTAGCTTTTCTCTGCCATCCAACAGAAATAACAAAAAGCTGATTGATGATGATCATCAAGCCCAATTTTGAATACTATTATCCATCCTTTACTCTGCCTTCATTCTCCTTTGCACAGGAGCGTTTCATTAATCTTTTTTGTGTGACAACACAATACCATATTGTCATAATAAGGGTGGCTCTTGGAAATTTTATCTTTAGCTTTGTCATGTTTTGTGCAACAGAAGAGAAATTTTCAGTTATTTTCAATTCCATGTCATGTATTTCATGTCTTGTTATAGACAGTTCCACTGAAGGGCTTTACAGCTTTACTGTGACTGCAACAAAAGAGAACCCTAGAAAGATCAGAGGACAGTTTTAGCTTGGTCATTTATACCCCTAATTTTTTTGGAGCTTTCTGCATGTTGGTAGAACCACATCAAAATGTTAACCATGCTTTCAGCATTTTACTTGAGAAAACATGGAACAATTAGATCATTTTGTTTGGAGTTGAAATTTTGGATGATTAGGTTGTATCTAGAAACATTTGGTTTTCATGACTTCTGTTAAGCATAAAGATGCTTCTGCTATCGATGATAAGAGGGTGAGTTTTTTTTAATGTGAAGAGCCTAATGGAGAAAAAGATTGTGTGTTGTTCAAGATAGTGCAAAAAGGGATAATTTCTTCCTTGTTTGTTACTCCTAAATAGCAACAAAAATGATGCTCTTCGTGCAGTAGTACTGCATGCCTATTCTGTTATTAACTTATCTTACACAATTTTTTTCCTGTTTAGGATCAAGAAGCTAATTGACATGGAAGCGTTATCGCTGTCACGTCTGAAATTAGTTGTACTTGACATGCAGAGAGATGCAAAGTCATTTACCTTATTTACGTTGCCACAAGTCAGGTACTAATCTCGACAGCAATATTTTAACCAAAAATAATGTACAACCAATAGCGTTGTTCTAATCTTTTGGCACCACCATGCAGCAATGAGTTCTGGGATTTGTACAAGGGCTATCTAGATCAGAAGGTTCGGGGAGGAGATACAAGATTATGTTTTTATGGTGCTGTCTCTGAGAAAGATGTGAAAAGAGTCCTTCCATCTGCGGAGTAAAAATGTCTGATACGATGAAATTGTGTCATGTGCACATTGTAGTCAATGAACAAGATATGCATTTTTGACATAATAGAAACTTGTAAAAGCAGACAGGGCAAAAAATTTTGGAGTTTCGAGTGCATTTTGTCAATCTGCGGGTTCTTCTTCTTTGTTCTTGCAAACTCAGTGTGCATTGTGATGGTGCCAATAGCGAGACATGCAATGAGTACAGTTAGTTTTGTGGGTGCCGACCGTTTGATGCAGAGCACTGTTGTTACTCTAGCAATCTCAAATTTGTCAGGGAAAAATTTGGATAACTCAACCTGAATGTTTATTTTCTTGAGAGTAGACCGACATACAAAAGTTTTACCAACAAAATTCTCAACTGTTTAATTTAATTAGTTCAGAGTTTTAGAAAAATCAAGACTCAATCATAGAATGTTGCAAAAGTTTTACATACAAGGTTCTCAACCGTTTGATTTAATTAGTTTATTAGTTTTACAGAGAGTAAATTTTATAAAACCCCAAGTATTATGGTTTAAATTAAAAAAACCTCATGAAAATTTTAGCATATGACACATAACCCTATATATTATGTGATTTTTAATAATATACCTTCCAATTCACAGGTCTTTAGGTTTTTAGCACTCAATCCATATGTTTTTGATAAAACAACAGCGAATTATTTGATTTTATATCACTTTGTTCACTTTTTTTCTATTTCTCAAATTTCTTTTTCTTGCTAGGTTGGTGGACGAAATTACCCCTCTCCCCAGGTGACAGATATACAGAAAGGGATGGGAAAAAAATGCACGCAGCAAGAAGGGGATCGACGCCTGCGTTCACATCACGCTCTGCCACCGCGACTGCCCGGCGCTGTCGGAGTTCTTGGTGGTGCCAGCCCCTCCTAGACATCTGACTAAAAATTGTGTCCTGGTGGTGCTAGCTTTCTCAACGGATTCTTGGCGGCTCCAGCGTGAGCCGCTTTTTAATCGCTGTCACTGCCGTCGCGAAGGCGGTGGTGTCAGTAACATCATCAACAAGAACAGAATCATATATACTAGTGGTGGTAATCTGATTTTAGTCTGAACATTGCAATGGTCTCTTGCTGCTGCTAATCCTGTTCATGTCCCCAACCATCGTACTGTAGCCGGCATGTACACGCTCCTGATCAAAGAAACAGTTTCAATTACATCAAATTTCCATGTTGCCCATAAGAACAGTTTCATAATCAAATGCTGCTCAAATTCTACTGAAATATGTGAGGGATTAGTCCTTTTGTTCTCTCTGAAAGTATTCAAGTCAAGTGACTGACTGACTGACTGACTGACCGACCTTGTCAATAAGACAAGATGGAGAGATGTTGCTCATCTTGGACTCCAATGCTTCTTTTGCCAGTGGAGCTCCATAGGATGCAGCCAAGATTGCAGTTGCAGCCACAGTGGATGGCCTGTAATCTAGCACACTACCAGCTATAAACACAAACATAAACACAAATCAATCAGACCAATGCAACAAACATGAACACTAGATGTCATCAGAGGAAAAAAAAAATGAGATTCTGATTTGTGTGGAGCTTCAGCTGTGGCAAAGATGAAGAAGATGGCGTTGAGGGCGATCCCGGCGGCTGTGGCCACCGCCGCCGTTGTGCCGGTGGAGCCGGGAGGAGAAGCAGGGGAGGTAGTCGAAGGGCGTGACGGCGCCCATTCGCTAGCCGAGCGTGGACAGCACGAGCAGCTCCATCCACCAGATAGGGTCCGAGCAGAACATGTGGCCGTCGCCGGCGTCGAACTCCGACAGCGCTGGGCGGTCGTGGTGGCAGAGCGCGATATGAGCGCAGGCGTCGATCCCCTTCCTGCGTGACTTTTTTCCGTCCCTCTCTCTATCAGTCACGTGAGGCCAGGACAATTTCGTCCACCTGGGAAGAAAAAGAAATATTTAAAAAAAATTTAGAAATAGAGAAAAGTGAAAAAAGTGATATAAAATCAAATAATTCGATGCTTAGTAATATTTTATCAAAGACGTATGGATTAAGTGATAAAAAACTAAAAATGGTATGAATTAAGTGGTATATTATCAAAAATCACATGTATTATAGCTTTAAGGTTTCATAGATCCACACGAACTTACATGGTTGCATCTTTTATATGATGGATTAAAGAACTCATAACTTTCAAAGATAAATTTACAATCCATACATATGTAGATCACAAATATAAGTTTACAATCATACATATGTTGATCAAAGGAAAAAATAATTAACGGTGTGGTTTTTGTAAAATCATAAGACTATAATAGTTATGGTTATCTCCAACGTATCAAAATTTAAGTGGTTTTATACAACTTGAAACATAATATCTATGATTTTATAAAATTTACTCTTTTATAAAATTAAGATTTAATTGCAAAACTGCCACAATCGTACAAAATTAAGCATCTGTCTTCAAAAGAAAACAACAAGGAAAAAGAAAGAGAGGCATCCGATCACTGCACTGCTACAGCAATGTCGCGCTCGCCGCCCACATCCTTGTCTCGTCCCCGTCTCTCCTCCGTCTTCGCCGCCGCCACCTCCTCCGCCGCCGAAACCTCTTCCGCACCGACCTCCACGGTGTCACCAGCGGGCGCGCTCCGTCCTGCTGCCTACGCCGCATTCCGGCAGTGGCTGCGCTCCGGGACGCTCGGGCCTAAGGACGCGCGCCACCTGTTCGACGAATTGCTGCGCAACGCCGACCGCTCCCCCGCCCACGCCCACGCCATCGATGCGCTCCTCGCCGATCTCGCCCACGCGCCGCCTTCCGCCGCCTGCACAGATGGCCCCGCCCTCGCCATCGAGCTATTCAAGCGGATGGACCGACGGGCCTGCCCCCAGGCTGCTCCTACCATCCGCACCTACGGCATCCTCATCGGCTGCTACCGCCGCGCGCACCGCCCAGACCTTGGTCTTGCCATCTTCGGCCGCTTGCTCAGGACCGGCCTGGGGCTGAACGTGGTTTTGTACAACACGTTCATCGACGGTTTCTCTAAGGAGGGCGAGGTGGACAAAGCTTATGACTTGTTCCATCAGATGGAAAAACAGGGCATTATGCCGGATGTGGTGACTTATAGCTCAATTGTCAACAGGCTGTGCAAGTCAAAGGCAATGGATAAGGCTGAGAGGGTTCTACAACAGATGGTTGACGCTGGTATTCAACCTGATAATATGACATACAATAGCTTGATCCATGGGTACTCCACTTCAGGAATGTGGAAGGAGTCGGTTAGAGTGTTCAAAGAGATGTCAAGCTCCGGTCTCGTACTAGATGTTGGCAACTGTAACTCCTTCATGACTGCTCTTTGCAAGCATGGTAGAATCAAAGAAGCAAAGGATATTTTTTATTCAATGGTTCTGAAGGGCCCCAGACCTAATATTATCTCCTATGGTGCTCTGATTTACGGGTATGCTACTGCAGGAAGCTTAGCAGACATGAATAATCTCTTTAATTTGATGGTATCTAAAGGTATTGTACCTGATGGACATGTTTTCAACATACTGATTAACGCATATGCTCGTTCTGGTATGATGGATAAGGCCATGCTTATATTTCAAGACATGCAGAACCAAGGAGTGAACCCAGATGTAGTCTCATTTGCAACTGTGATATCTGCCTTTTGCAGAATGGGTAGGTTGGATGATGCTCTGGACAAATTCAACCACATGGTTGATATTGGTTTACTTCCAAGTAGGTCTATTTACCAGTGTCTGATCCAGGGTCATTGTAATCATGGTGATTTGGTGAAAGCCAAGGAACTGATTTCTGAAATGATGATCAAGGGTTTTCCTCCTCCTTGCATAAAGTTCTTCACTTCAATAATAAACAACCTATGCAAGGAAGGAAGCGTAGCTGAAGGGAAAGATATCATGGACTTGATAATACATACCGGTCAGAGGCCTGATGTTGTTACATTTACTTCACTGATCAATGGGTATTGCTTAGTTGGAAAAATGGAGGAAGCATTTGGATTACTTGATGTTATGGCATCAATTGGTGTTGAACCTGACTGTTATACGCATGATGCACTTCTTAATGGCTATTGTAAAAATGGAAGGATTGAAGATGCGCTAACTCTATTCAAAGATATGCTGCATAAGAGAGTCAAACCTACAGTTTGGTCATATAACACCATACTCCATGGGTTATTTCAGGCAGGGTGGACTGTTGCTGCAATGAAAATATTTCATGAGATGATTGAAAGTGGAATGGCAGTGAGCACTCAAACATACGGTGTTGTACTTGGTGGACTTTGTAGAAATAATTGCACCGATGAAGCAATCATGCTGTTAGAGAGATTGTTTGCAATGAATATAAAGTTTGATATTTTTATTTTCAATATTATGATTAGTGCAATGTTCAAAGTTGGCAGAAGAGAAAAGGCTAAGGAATTATTTGCTTCTATCTCTACTTACGGGTTGGTGCCTACTATACATACGTACAACATCATGATGACAAATCTTATAAAAGAAGAGTTGTTCGAAGATGCTGACAATCTCTTTTTATCAATGGAGAAGAGTGGCTGTACTCCCGACTGTCGCATATTAAATCAGGTTGTCAGAGTGTTTCTCAAGAAATGTGAGATAGCCAAGGCCATAAATTATATGGATAAAATTGATGAGAAGGGTATCTCGCTTGAAGCTTCAACCACTTCGTTGTTGATATCTCTCTTTTCAGAGAAAGGGAAATATCGGGAATTCATAAAATTGCTCCCTGCAAACTATCAGTTTTTCTAGGGAGTAAGCCAGAGCTCATAATTATCTCTGAAGTTAAACTCAGAAGGTAAACTTGAGTTGTTCATTTCCATTTTCATGGCCCTTCCCTTCTGCTAGTACAGTAAATGCAAGTTACCTGTGTAAAATCCAGTCTTTAACCCTCTTTTTAATTTTTTCTATTTGTTGAAATTATAAGAAGAGTAAAATACATCCATGTCCCTAAACTTGCTAAAGTATGTCATCTAGGTCAAAAATCGCCACATACCCCTCCGGGAGCCCATGTGGCCCTTCGGGAGCCTATGTGGTGTCGGCGTGGCTGACGTGGAGAGGGAGAAGGGAGTGAGGTGTTAGCCTCGTCAGCGCCAAGTAGGCTCAGGGAGGAGTATGTGGCTATTTTGGACCTAGGTGACACACTTTAGCAAGTCTGGGGGTATACATATGCATTTTCAAAGTTTAGGGACCTAGATAGCACATCGACACAAGTTTAAGGACCGCCGGTGTATTTTACTCTTATAAGAATATGAGTGACCAGTGAATCTTTTATAGTTGTACAATGAGGAAATGTAGACTAAGTACGCCCTCCATTTATATTACTAGGGCACTAATTTCGATTGATGTTGCTGATAATTGTAGTGAGCACTCACCTTCAGAAGCAAAAGTTGTGTTTTCTGTCCTCTAATACCCCTGGAAGCATGTGGCTAATAACTGTGATAATTTGCATGGCAATGAACTATTCAAATTGCCATGGAGTTAGTTGCACCAAAGAACTTGGGTTGCTGAAGCCCCATGGACTAATTGACCACTGAATGACATTCTAAATAATAAGTAAATGCATGTGCTTGACCATTGTTGTCTCTAATCATAATTTTACAAAATTCATTGAAAATATTACTAGTCAAAATTTATAAAAAAAAGTAACTTACCCTTCTAGCAGTAATTTGCTTTCTGGGGACATGGGTTTTTTTTTTGAGATATTCTGGGGACATGGTTGTTGCAGTTGGGTTCATTTCTTCTCTCAAGAACTTTTTTTTGAGGGAATCTCTCAAGAACTTTTTATTCCAATGGGGTTGCATTGCTTTAGATTTTTTTAAAAAACTTCTCTTGAATAAACTAGGAATTAGCAATTGCATGTATCATTACACCTTCCATTCATTTTGTTAGAGAATAAATTTTTGAGTTCCTTTTGGTAACAACTTGACTCCGGTAGTTTTGTATGCTGTTCGACAGGAATATTTTGACTTATCATGGTATGCACTATAGGTTTGTACTGCTCTAAGGGAAGAAATGATCATTCCCTTGCAGAAATTTTAGAGCTGAACCATGCATTATAGTTCTCTTTCAAACACCTTGAAGGATGCAAGAGCAGGTCATCCTATTTGCTCTTTTGCAATTATGCAATTGACAAATAGAGTCATGTGCAATCTTGCTGAGTCTAAAGAACTAATGAGATAACCATGGTGTCAAAGGTACAGTTTGATTTTTTATGACATCTGTTATATATATTTATTTAACTTGGAACTGATTTCCAATCTTCAAGATCTGTGATTTATTTGAGCAGAATGGAAAGTCAAGTCTACAAAATCACTATATTATGATCTATACTAGTTACTAGTATTACTACCTCTGCTGATTTTTATAAGGCGTATTTATTTTCAAAAAGCCTTCAGAATTAATCATTGGCAATTTATTTATCATAAAATATATTCTTAATAGCTATGAAACCAATATTTTGTGAAAGCCCTTTGAATTATGAATCTGTTGGTGTAAGTTTTGTACACTAAATAAACTTATAATTTCACTTGTAGGTCAAAATCTACAAAGTTTGACCTTTTGGAATCAAAATATAAGAGTACCTTGTAAATATCAATAGAGGGAGTAATTGGGAAACACACTGGAGCTTTGATCACTTCTATCGTTCGATAATAATAGTAATAGGATATGCTCTGTAGATGTTTGTATCATCATTTATGCCTTTTGGATCCTTTGGAAGGGACCTTCCAAAATTTGCCTCTCTACTCTCTAGTCCCAAGGAGTCGTCAGGCTCATCGAGCATGAAGTCGCAACAGGCTGGATCGTTTCTAGGATTTACTAAACCCATTCATGCCCATGTTGGTGGTTATTCTGTTGTTCTGTATCTACAGGTTGCACTCTCAGTAGTTGTTGGCTAGCCACTGGAACAATCTTTGCTTTGTAAAACTGTGTTTCCATTTCACACTTCTATATGAATTCCAACAGATACAGTGCATGTAACTGTTGATGCTGTTTTAGCCTCAAGACTTTTCGTTCTTCTGATAACATTGCCTAGATTTTGTTTATTTTTGTAATCTTTGTGGTAGCTGTGATGGTCTGACCTTACATAAAATGGTTACTTAACTTGCTTTCAGAAAGCAGTATCCATTAGGTGAATGATATGAGCAAGTTGCGAGATATGTGTCGATTTTTTTGTATTCAGTGAGACAGTCTGGAAATGTAGTGTACTAGTGTGATTAGATGCATTTTTGTGTTTAAAATTTCCAAAATGCCCGTGGGATTCTGTACAAGAAATATATGCAAGGGGGGATTTCTTCAGGTCATCTCGGAATGGCGGATCTGTTTTGGTAAGTTATACTCTTTTGGCAATGGTAGCAAAATTCGTTTATGGTTACATCACTTTGGGGTGTAGCTCTGAAACAGCCGCTACCCACTTCTGTACCAAGCATGTGAACTCAAAGAAGCTACCAGGTTTTGAGTTACTACCGGGTGGTAGATGGGAGGTCTCTTTTAGAAGAACCTTTGATTGGGCTGAACATAATGAATGGTTGTCGATGATGAGAGAATTACAAGATGTGCAACTTATATAGAAGGATTCTGTTCGGTGGTGCGATAAGCATTAAACTTGTTTGGTTATGGAAAAGTAAGCTGATAGAGACAATTAAAATTTTCTTGTGGCTTGCCTTCCAGGATAGATTCAATCAGTGATGCAGCCAAAAAGAAAAATGGCAGGGTTCAAAATCATGTATTCGTTGTGGTTTAGAGGTAACCTCGGATCATATTTTGTTCTGGTGACTGGTGCCTTGATTTGGATGGTTATTTCTCAGAGACATTTTTGGGTTGGCTCATACGCCTCACTCAATGGAAGATTTCACTATCAGTTGGCTAGCCAAGGGGAATAAAAAAAAAAATAAAAAATCTCACTTTTCTTTGTTTTGCAGTTCTTGATCGAGCTGGAAAAGCAGTGACCAAATGGTGATTGAGCATAAGTTTACAAAGTCCCTGGCTCTGTTGTCTACAAGTGTGTACCTTCATGCAGAAACAGAGCGGTCTATTAGGCGTGGAGGAGAAAATTCATGTGATTTCTTCCCATATCTTTCATGTAAGAATGGTGGTTGATTTCAATCTCTTACTCTTTTTTATCTCGTGGTTTAGAAGTTGCTTTGCTTGTTTCTGTATGTGCATTCCTCTTGAAAGCTGGAGATCTTCACCAGCAGTTTGTGATGTGTGTGGTGTTTTGTACCAACATTTGTTCGCTTTCAATGAAAGCTGGAGATCTCTTGATGAGAAAAAAAATTAGCCAAGCATGTATCTTCCTCAGTTCATGATGGACAAATAAGGCTGGAGTGCAGTATCACGAAAACAAAACGACTAATATCATACTCCCTCCATTTTTTAATAAATAATACCATTTACTTTTGGATATAAGTTTGATCATTTATTTTATAAAAAATTTAGTGCAAATATGTAAAAATATAATTCATGTTTAAAGCAAACAAGTCTTAACAAAATAATTGATATTTGTATAATTTTTTAAATAATACGAATAGTTAAACTCATATCCAGAATTCATCGATGTAATCTATTAAAAACGTAAGCTTGGAAACGTAGGGATTTGGTAAGATGGTTGTTAACGCGAGAGAAAGCCTGCTGGGAATGTGTCAGGGTCCGGCCCATGTATGACGAGCCCCGTGGGCCGGCCCATCTCACACCCTATATAAATCCACTGGCTTCACCACGTTCTAGGGTTTTCCGCTCCGAGCACGCGCCGCCGCCGTCGCTACCTCGCACCGAGAGAGAGGAGGAAGCTCACAGATCGGCGGCAGCCATGGTCAGCAACTCCTTCTTCCTTCTCAACATCCTATCCTGCTGCTGCTGCTGGATCTAGATAGATGTTTCTTCTTCTCGTTTCCACTCGCTATCATGGTTTCCTTGCGTCCTTGTGTTCGTTCGAGATGGGGGCGGGTTGGTAGCTAGCTCAGTGAGAAACCTCTTGTTCATTTCGTGTAGTTAGACGGTTAGGTGGTAATCCACGGGGCGATTAGATCCGATTCGAGCAGCGATTTATGTTGTGGCGCTCCTCAATTCTGTTCAAATGATATACTTTTTTTTGAGGGAATCCTGTTGAAAAGATCCTGACTATTCTGCGAAATGACCAAGCGCGACGCATCTACTGTTTATGTTGTAAACTTGTCTCCATGCTGTTTACCTCTGATCTAATTGAACAAATGCTCAGCTGGATTCGAAGGCTCTTTGCTGATCTGAAATTCTGTTAGTTATTGCGACCAAAGTTTTTTTTTTTTGCTGAAGCATGGTATTTCCAGTTTGGAGTTGATGTACTGGCGAGCACAAATCAAGTTACTGGATAATCTTGTAGTAGAATGTGGCTGTATATCAGTTTACATCGATCATTTTGTGGGGAAAGATACTCCAGTAGATTAGGAACCGGGTGGGAGCATTACCACAAAAAAAACAACTTCACTGTAGAAAAAAATGCTGTTGTGTTTTTATACTAGCCAAGTGCTTTTATACTAGTCAAGTTTATGTTGTTACATTTGTGTTTTTTAGGTATTGCTAGAATTGGAGTTTAAGTGCATTTGATTCATGTTATTCAGAGCTAAGTTTCCTTCAATTTGATTCTCATGGCCTTATACATCAGCAAGTACATCATGATTAGATTTAAGATTCTTGTAAGCATGTGATGCCTATTCTTCTAATCATAAAGAACTAGCAATAGTAGGATTGATTGGATGTGATTGCCAGTAGTATGTTGTATGCTATTTTTTCTGTTAAAAAACAGCCTAAACTCTTTCACTAAAAGAAAGTTAATAGTTCCAAATAGATGCTGTATTGGCACTTTTGAAGCTTGAACACATGTCACTATGCATGAAGTCTTCTGTATTTCATAGTTATTGCTCTTAAGATTACCTGATATTATTTTGTTTCTCCTTTAATTGCATCCCATTTGATATTATATATTGCATAAATTCAATCCTGAAGTTCACCTTCTATCTTTACATTTTAAAATTAGCTAACCTGATATTATTGTATGGGCAATTAACTTTTTCTGTTCGTCTGGTAGAATATTATTTGTTTATTTTGCTCTTGTTAAACTAAGGATGTTCTTACCCTTTCATAGGTGAACGTTCCGAAAACCAAGAAGACCTACTGCAAGAACAAGGAATGCAGGAAGCATACCCTTCACAAGGTTACCCAGTACAAGAAGGGAAAGGATAGCCTTTCTGTTCAGGGGAAGCGTCGTTATGACCGCAAGCAGTCAGGATATGGTGGGCAGACAAAGCCTGTTTTCCACAAGAAGGTATGACCCTGATACCTTAGTTCTTCTTGCTAGTCTTGTTAGTTTCCAAAAAATAAAATCAGCTACTCTGAGAGCACTTCATATCCTTCGAAGTTTGTTAGCTGCTGGTAGTTTTAATGCTTTGGTTCATTTCAGGCCAAGACAACAAAGAAGATTGTGCTGAAGCTGCAGTGCCAGAGCTGCAAGCACTACTCTCAGCATCCGATCAAGGTATTTCGATTGCATATGTTATTGCAGTACTCTTTAATCAGTCTCTTGTGTTCTGCATTTCTGCTATTCAGAAGTGTCTGATGCTTCCTTTTGCAACTTAACTGCAGAGGTGCAAGCACTTCGAAATCGGTGGAGACAAGAAGGGCAAGGGAACCTCTCTCTTCTAAATTTGTTGCTCTGTCCCTCAAGTTGTCTGCCAGAAGTTACCATTAAGAAAAAAAAATGTGTTCTTATCCCTGTGCATCAGCAGGGTTCAACTCATACCTATGTTTATCTTTTGGCACTAACTTTTTCTTGATACATTAGATTGTACGAGACTAGAATCTATTTTGTGTTATATCAGCGTCTTTGCAAGTTTGTTTGTCATCTGTTCTTTATTCTTCTTTGGAAGCAACTATGTAGTCACTCGTTTGTCCTTGTCATGTCGTTCATCCAATTAAAAAGATTATAACAGATGATGCTCTCGTTTAGCGTCTGTTGCCGTGAGAAAAATAGTTGATGGCGGAGTACATTGATTTGTTCATCGTGGTTCAGCTCCACGCAAATTGCAACAGTAAGCCGCATCTTGATGCAACAAATAGAAAAAATGGGCTGAAACGGAACCAGGACAACTGCTGCAACAAATGTGAACTGACACCAACAAATCATCAAAGATAATGCAACAACAAAAATCTCTCATGGAAACATTGAAGAAAAACATATTGCGACAAAATAAAACATATTGCGACAAACATTGATTTTTTTTTGACTGATTGATACAACAAAAGTAACAAACTGATTTACCTCGTGCAACACTAGATCGAGCTCAGCTGCTAGCATGGCGGTCGAAGGTGCTAGATGTGGATGAATCATCAAAGCTATAACCGGTAAAATTTAGTTTGGGATACTCGAGGCATTGTTCGATTGCAAGATTGCATTAGCACTAACAAGCAGCAGTACTTTCGGCAGCAGGGAACTTCAAGTTGCTACATGAAAATATGCTATGATTCAATGGTGAGTCATGGTCATCCGGATCAGTGGCCTGGCATTCACGATGATGATTCATGACGCACAGAATAATTGAACAAATTGCAAATCAACAATCAATTGAAGCAGCATGTGGCTGCTCGTTGGCAAATGCAAAACAGCAGTATAAAGCTATGTATTTGATTTCATGAGCAACATAAACCCTGCATCATCTTAAGTTTCTCAAGTCTCAAACAGTTCTATCCAAAGTCCAATGGCCATACGACCTACAACTGAATAGCATACAGTTCCAATAACATCTTTTTTAGGACATTCATTACATTGCTTTAGGAAGCCTGATGGCACATGTTCACTCATCTTCAACGCGCTTCATATTGAACAACTGCAAACACAAGACACTTGATCAGAAACTGCCCATACTATCTCGATTTCAGCAATCTATAATGGTGAATGATGACGTTGAACTTGGTTTAGCTACCATTTTCAATTTGAGGATAGTATGTTACTTTGCTTGTCAGACTGAATGAGAAACAAGATGCCGAGCTGATAACTGGTTTTCAGTTTTCACAATGATGGCAAGAATACAATGCACCAAGTGTGACGAACCTTTCGCTAATAATAAGCATTACAGACTAAATGCAACAAGCCCACAACCAGTTATAAAACAAAGCACAGAAAGGTGTTATAAGTACAAAATGATTTGCTTTTATTGGGAAAAATACTTGGTTTTTTAGTGGTAAGTACAATTTCAAAATGAAAAGGAACACAATGGCACAAGAATTCTGCAATAAATGGCATATACTTCATATGTTTACAACGGAGGTAGTTGCTGATCAGTTTTTGTTAACAAAGGATTTATGACAACAGTTAGCCCAGCTACTGGAATTGAATTTAGGGGGCGCAGACCGACTCAGGGGTACTTTTGGGCCCACTGTACTTCAACTAAAGGAACAAAACTTCACTTCTCAAGTTCCAAAAGTGAAATTTATATAATTTAGTTGAACTAGAGCGGGTCAGCTCGCGCCCATCCCTAGAATCAATATCCAACCGGCCAACCGTTTATACTTTTTTGCTGAATCCTCAGCATGTACAAAAGAAATGATTGCGTCTCATGAAACTTTAAAAGATCACAGCAAAATATGATAGATTACTACATGTACCTGTGTGCTTCACTTTGTTTCAATTTATTTGAACCTAACTAACAAAATACACAACTATGCTGCATATGTAATCATGTACAGTCAATTGGTTGTTAAGGAGGTAAGGCGACATGGCCAGACGCACCCTCGGTAAGGCAACATGGCGAGATGCACCCTCGCCTTACCGCTATAGCGGTAAAGCGGTAAGGCGAGGCAACGCCTTAGCCTGGTGATTAGCAGCGATTTAGAGGGGGAGAGAATGAAGATTAGCCTGGCAGGCCAGCCCATAAAGCCCAAAAATCTTCATGCCAGCCCACAAGGACAGACAGATACGTGTAGTGCCCTAAATTAGGCATCGCCAGGTGACTCTCTCCTCCTGCACATCGCCGCTTCCTACTTCCTCGCTCCTCCACTTCGTTTCTGCCTCGCAGATCACAATGACTCTGCTTCTCTTTCTCTGCTCCTTCTCCCTGATTTGGAATAGATCCGGTGCTCCTCTGTCTGTGCTCCTTCCTGACATGGAATGGATCTGGAGCTCCTCCCCTAACTCAGATTGGATCTGGAATAGAGGAGAAGAAGAGAGCAAAGACCAGATCTAAGTGGGAGAAGATGGGGATGGCATGGAGCAAAGAACAGGAAAGAGGAGGCAGTTGCTGCTGCCTTGACTTCTCTGTCTCCTCTGTGTTGCGCCCTTAAGGCGGAGCGACGCCTTGGCCCCTGAATGCGCCTTAGCACTATAGCGACGCCTTAACAAGCATGGTCTGTCACAGTTTAAAGTATGAGAAATGACAGGATCAAAAATGCTGTTGTGCGAAGCTAACAGTAGCTCAAAGCTTAATAACCCATCAAACCTCGTTGTACAGATGAGCTAAGTGTGGCCACTAGCTCAAGTCCACTGAACTGATCCGACATGGAATGCAAAATTCTTATACACAAACAATCTTTGGAGAAATCCAAATCTCTTTTAGGAAAAAGTGGACTACTCCCTCCATCCCAAAATATAGCTACCTAGAAGCTTTTTGGAGGGATTAAGGATTGTAGTGCAAGGTAAAAAATACCCTCATTATAGTGGGTGGAGTGCGGGACCCACTCTGATTGGGATTATCTAGGCCACTAGGGGTAGGATGGGAAGTTTTGTGCCAAAATTCACCTTTTACATATCCTAGGTAGCTATATTTGGGATAAACTAAAACTCTAAAGGTAGCGATATTTTGGGACAGAGGGAGTACAAAACTAGCCCATAAAGCTATGGCTCGAAAAAGTAACTAGAATTCTCCCATTTAATGTGCAATTTACTGAAAGAAAATATTTTGCTTTTAAAAATATGGCATGCAAATTGCACAATACATTGATATACAGCAGATAGCATCTTGCATTGTACTAAAGGATAGCCACAAAAATAAAATTCAGTTCTCAAAGATAGGGCAGGAGAGATACTACAGCAGTGATGAGTAAAGATATAATAGATCAATGTTTGCATTTAATTTTGGTTCAAAGTTTTTTCATTGTTGCATTCAAGGACTCCTGTGGTCATGCTACCATGGGCATCAAAGCACATATTTGATAACCATGACCATCTTTAAACAGGTTCATGGTATGTGGCCCTTGTATTCTATGGTAGGGCAAGAAATGTTAAGAGTTGTGAACCACAGCCCGATCCTTCGAACTATATAGGATGTACCTATCACACAAACCCGGTCCACCGTGCCCCCCTACTACCGTGGAAGCTAATCAATAAAAACTCAAGAAATCAAACAATAACACAATGATAACTAGAAGATGATGTACTCTATCACACAGAAAGACGGATGACAACAGCAAACAAAGGAGTTTTTTTTTTTAAAAAAGGAACTCGTTATGGACATAACATACTTCGTCGGGTGCGCTTCTTGTAGAGGATGCGATAACCACATTCACGGCACTGGATGACATCTCCCGGCTTCAGTGTGTTCTCAGCTCCGCAATCTAAATCAAAACAAAACAGCATTTCATATCAAAATCTGACAAGAGAAACCGAACGAGTCTTATCCAACTACCGGGAGCGAGACAAAAAAAAAAGAATTCCTCTCATTATAACCAAAGATAGGAAATGACTAAGTCCAAAACTTGGAACAAAAAAACATCCATCCCATCGTGCGATGGATCGGGTGCTGACGCCTAATACCCCCATCATCCCCCCTCACACAGCATCGCTTCCTCCGGGTGCACGGAGCGGTTAAAGCCATGTCCAACCAACCAAATCCATCAGGAAAACGCCAGGCGAAGAACCTATCGATGCCTGTGTTTTAGTTTCTCCAACAAAACAACAGAGATCTAGTAACCGGCAACGCGAGAGGTAGAGGGTGGGTGGGGAGAGGGATGACCTCCGCAGAGATAGCTGACGGGCTCTGGCTGTTGCGGATCCATCACCGCGGCGGCGGCGGCGACCTAGGGTTTCAACGACTCCCCTCTCGCCAGGCGAGGTGGCGGGGTTTAGAAAAGCAGCAGCGGTAGACTGGGGAGAGAGTCGAGAGACCAGCCGACGGGCTACGTTACCCGGATACCTCACGTATTCCCGTATCGATACGTATCGGATACAGATACGTATAGGATACTCTCGGCTACCTGAGCAGAAGAGGCTGTTTTGGGCCGAGCTTTGACAATGTGAAGACCATCATGGCCCATAATGATTAAGGTATGTACCTAGGAGTATACCTAGTCATGACTAATGAGTATAAATGAGGAATGAGGAGGATATGCGTGCTGTTCCACTTCTAGCAAAACATTTGATCAAGGTACTATTGAGTATTTGGTGTAGCTCTAGATCCTAGATTTATATTGGATTTAGAGTTTGTGAGTTAAATCATAGTAGTTTAAGATTTTATATTTTATTTAAAATAGGAAAAAAAGGTTCATTTAAATGTTATTAATGTAATTACAAACTCTAGATCCACGGATTTCAGAAGTTAGAAATGACCAGCTCTAAGAAATCTTGGATATGGACATGTGCCAAATAGGCCCTAAGGTTTGTCACCTATGGAGTGTTTGGTACTATGCCAAACTCGACCTTATCAAATAATTAGCATTAACAAAAAAAATTGTCATTCATTTGGTTTGTAACCAGAAATTTGACAATGTCAAATTTTTTTACCTAAGTTTGGTATTAGCCTATCCAAAATATTTGGTAGCAATTCAAAGAATCATCTCTGTCAAAATTTTTGTCTTATCAAATCTTTATTGCCAAAAAACTGGCAAGACTAACAATGATAGGGAACAAAATAAATCCCTAATGTTGTGGAGGGCAGAATGGGTCAGGTTGCATTCAAACCTTCACTGTTTTCTTTATGTCAGTGGCTGTGTTTAAAAACAAAAATTCTTTGTATCTATACTATTTTAAAAGAGGCTAGTGGTGGTACTGAGTAGTGAATCTGTTGCCGTCACCACCACCAACTCTCTATTTTTTATGAAAAAAAATAACAGTGTGAGGTCAGAGGGTCCACATGTCAACCACCCCACCACTGACTTTCTACTTTTTGTGAAAAGAAAAAAGAATAATATGGAGACAGAGGGCCCATATATCGGTAACAGATGTATGTAATAATTAAAAGATAATATATGTACAAAGTTATGGTAACAATGGGTTAATTATAATTTTTTTAATTAAAATCCCGTTGCAACTTACGGATAATATGCTAATATACTAAAATGATTGCTCTGAAATATGTGAAATACAATCAGTGATGGTTGACGTTGGAGATTTTCGAACAATTTACTACATGTATTGAAAACATAAAATGGTAAATGATGAAATTAAATGTACGCAAATAAAAACGACAAACACAGGATGAAAATTTATAATTCTAGGACTCATTTCTATTAGTATATGCATGGTGAAAATGGAGAAAATGTAGTTAAATAATAAAATACAACAACAAAATCATTTTCAATGTAGATCGCCATGATACTTTTTGGTAAAGTTCTTGTTCCACGTCAATGCTCGCATTACCAATAATGTGTAACTATAGGATTTTTTTCATATAATTTTACGCTGGCTAGTTCAATTGGATTCGGTATATAACTCTTAATGTCTATTTCCATGTATACAATTATACTCTCTTTGTTCTAAAATAACTTCATTTTTAGCCTATTTTATTTATCCTATAAAGACTTCATCTTTAGAGCAATTATTGTATTAGAGTTTGTGAAAGTGAAAGACAAATGCATTGGAGTTTATTAAAGTAGGGGATAAATGTATTAGAGTTTGTTATAAAGTAGAGAACAAGTGCATTAGAGTTTGGTAAATTAGAAAGTATTTTAGTCATTTTGCTTTGTATCGGTATAATGAGATGGGCTAAAAATGAACTTTTTTTTGAAACGGAGGTAGTATTTTGTATATAATAGATCTTAAAAGTGAGATTGGATTTGATATACGATTTTTATCTTTATACAATTTGATTTTACTTTGTAACCATTAAAGTCTGGACCCACCATAATCTACCGATCTAGATTTTTCTCTTTTTCACTGTTTAACGTGGTAATTTTTAAGTTCTTAAAATAAATTTCTTTCTGAGCTATCTTTATATTATATGTGTGATGATAAAACACACAAAAAAAACAGTGTAGTGTGCTAATGGTCCTGCTTGCCAGACGCCGCTGGTGAGATGGTGGCTATTGCCTGATTGCCATTGCCTTTTGCCACCTCAGCTAACCCACACTCACCGACGAGGTGGGCAAGGGGAGGAGGACGAGAGCTACGCCAAACGCCATTGATAAAGTATGAGAAAAACAGGGGATGTCAATGTAGGGTCCTACCTCAGTTTTAAAATAAATTAATTTTTAGAGTTTAAACCTCATCTAAAATAAACTAATTTCTACTTTTTTTTAATCTATTTTACAAATTAAAAAATTTTATTCCTTCAATATTTCATAAGTACCCACCTATCAATACTATATTTATATTAAGAAAGAACATTATAATTTTTTTTATCACTAATCTTGTCTTAGAGACGTGAGGATTGAATTTTTTTTTAGAGAGAGAGAGTAGAGGATTATGAGTATGCAATCGAAATAACTAATGGTCTATAGATCTGGAGGTCAATGCGGTTGAGGCTACCCACCAAGAAGTCCCTCCTGATCTAGATGTCATCAAGGTTGCAAGCATCGAGATGATTTCAGATATGGATGGAGGCTAGCACTTGGGAGGAAAACATAAAGATGATGTTATTCATAGAAAGAGTAGATTTAGAAGATGTACCTTCGCCGCGTTCCTTCCAGAGTTTCAGCTTAGTTGATTAGGTACAGGTAAAACGAGATAAATTATTAACACATGATTAATTAAGTATTAATTATTATAAATTATTAGTTAAATAAACTAAAATACCACACTATTTAATAGTTTCTAATAGTTTAGAAAGTATACTCAAAAAGATAAGATTAGCCCATCCAAGCAACACAAACGAACGGGGCCTAGAATTGAGTTGGTATTAAAAAAAAATCAATTTTGGTTTCAAATTAGCGACCCTAATAAGAACGGTATGATGATTTGGGTAATTTTCCATCTTTGAAATTTCTTCTAATCGTTAGAATTTTTTAAAAAAATTTAAAAATTATTTTCGAATTTGGGGTGAAATCACTAAAAATTTTGGTGGTTTAGATAATGTTGCCCCATCCATTTTGTTCACAACTGAGCAGCACGGGCGCATACACGGCACGATCCACAAATTTTGGAGGACTAACAAATCTCACCATCTAAAAACAGTTATGACTTAAAACTCCAAGTTTTGCAATGTTACAAACGATTAATTATATTTTTATCTCTATTTTCTTCTCCTCTATCCGACTCGCACACACACTCGCAACTTCCAAATAGTCCTTTTTTTACAAGTGCCAAGTATTTATTTATAGTGGAAAAAACCAAACCAGGCCAACGGTTGAACTGGAAAAATAGAAACCAGCCATCACCACGGTCTGGAATAGTAAAAAAACCAGACCAGACCTCGAATGGTTGCAGCTCCTGGTTCACCGGCCCAGCGATCCAACCACCGATTCACCTGGTTCAGCTGCACAACCGAACCTGCTAATTAGGATGCATATACCTCCATTGATACAATGACAAGCATAGCTCAACGGTCACATGTGGGAGCTACCAACGAAGCCAACAGGGTTTGATCCCCATCAAACCATCTTTTTTTTTTCTCTCTCCTCCTATTAATATGAATTGGGCCTTGCCAACTAGTGCTTTTGGGCCTTCGGAGGCCCATGTCTTAAGCAGAGTTCACAAAACCGTCGGTTCAAAAATCACTCGATTCATTGGTTTTCAATAAAAGCCACCTGGTTCAACCGCATGAACGGTCTTTCAAGCAAACCAACTCGGTGAGGCTGCTAGTTCCGGTTTTTGGGTCGAACCTTTGGACCGATCAGGTTTTTTATACTATACAGTCCTTGGTTAAACTTAAAGACTGGACATGCATTCGAACTGTTTTGGACCGGCTGAACTGTACGGTTTTAAGATAAACCAGCAATTAAACCATCTCGGTCAGACCCAGCTGAGGGCATGAATGGACAACATCAAGACCCAACTAGTGACGTAAGGCCCATAACATGTGGAGAGTCGACCTCGGGTTAGTGCAGTGAGAGCCACCTTCGCCGGCTATCTGGCTATTGTTTGCTCCGGATGTTATATGTACATATAATATATATGTATACTATTGAACCACGGTTCAACCGGCTGGCTCAGCAGTCAGACCGTCGAACCGGTGAATCGAGTGGCTGGCTGGGTCGCCTACCGATCCGGCTTTTCATGCCAGTACGTCCACCACCATAGGCCACATCAATGTCACGCGGCCGTCTCCCCTCCATCTTCGCCGGATCCACCACCTCCGCCGCCTCCTCCTCCGCGTCACCGCCAGCACGCATCCTCCCTCCTACCTACGCCGCATTCCGGGAGTGCCTGCACTGCAGGACGCTTGGGCGCGACGACGCGCACCACCTGTTCGATGAATTGCTGCACCGAGACGACCCGTACCCGCGCGCGCCCTCAACGCGATCCTCCCTGGGCTCTCTCACGTGCCGCCTTCCGTAGCTTGCAGAGATGGCCCCGCCCTCGCCGTCGAGCCGTTCAAGCGGATGGACCACCAAGTTGCTGTTGCTACTGCTCCCACCATCTACACCTATGGCATCCTCATCGACTGCTACCGCCGCGCGTACCGCCCAGACCTAGGGCTTTCCATCTTTGGCCGCTTGCTCAGGACCGGCCTGGGGTTGAATGTGTATGTGTACAACACGCTCATCGACGGTTTCTCTAGGGAGGGCGAGGTGGACAGAGCTTACGACCTGTTCCAAGATATGATACACCAACGCATTGAGCCAAATGTGGTGACTTGTAATTCAATTATGAACGGGTTGTGCATCACCAAGACAATGGACAAGGCTGACAGCGTTGTACAAAAGATGGTTGATGCTACAGTATCTTGATACATGGGTATTCCACTCTGCGATTGTGGAAGGAGTTGGTTAGAGTGTTCAAAGAAATGGCAAGCTCTGGTCTCATACCAGATGTTGGCAGTTGTAACACCTTGAAAGCATGGTAGAATCAAAGAAACAAAAGATATTTTGGACTCAATGGTTCTGAAGGGCCCCAAACCTAACATTATCTCCTACTTGACTTTGCTTCTTGGATATGCTACTGCAGGATGCTTAGCCGATATCAGTAATCTTTTTAATTTGATGGTATGTAAAGGTATTGTACCTGACCATCATGTTTTCAACATACGGATTAACGCATATGCTCATTCTGGTATGATGGATAATGCTATACTTATATTTCAAGACATGCTCTGCCTTTTGTAGAATGGATAGGTTGGATGATGCTCTGGAAAGATTCAACCACATGGTTGATATTGGTTTACTTCCAAGTGGCTCTGTTTACCAGTGTCTGATCTAGGGTCATTGTAATCATGGTGATTTGGTGAAAGCCAAGGAATTGATTTCTGAAATGATGAACAAGGGTTTTCCTCCTCCTTGTGTAAAGTTCTTCACTTCGATAATAAACAACCTATGCAAAGAAGGAAGGGTAGCGGGAGGGAAACATATCATGGACTTGATTGTACATACGGGGCAGAGGCCTGATGTTATTACATTTAGTTCACTGATCGATGGGTACTGTTTAGTTGGCAATATGGAGGAAGCATTTGAATTGCTTGATGTGATGGCAACTGTTGGTGTTGAACCTGATGTTTGTACATATAATACACTTGTTGATGGCTATTGTAAAAATGAAAGGATTGATGATGTGTTGACTCTATTTAGATATTTGTTGCATAAGAGAGTCACACCAACAAGTGTGTGATATAACATTATACTCCATGGGTTATTTCAGGCTGGGAGGACATTTGTTGCAAAGAAAATGTTCCATGAAATGATTGAAAGTGGAATGTTAGTGAACATTCACACGTACAGTATTGTTCTTGGTGGACTTTGTAGAAATAATTGCACCGATGAAGCAAACATGCTACTGGAGAAGTTGTTTGCTATGAATAAGTTTGATGTCATTACTTTCAATGTTGTGATTAGTGCAATGTTCAAAGTTGGCAGAAGACATGAAGCTAAAGAAATTGTTTATTACTATCTCTACTTATGGGCTAGTGCCGAATATATATACCTACAGCGTGATGATAATAAATCTTATAAAAGAGGAGTCATTCAAAGAGACTAACAATGTCTTTTCACCAATGGAGAAGAGTGGTTTTCCTCCCAATTCTTGTTTGTTAAATCAGATCATCAGAATGATGCTCAAGAAATCCAATGTTGCCAAGGCTGGTACTTATTTGTCTAAAATTGATGAGAATAACCTCTCTCTCGAAGCTTCAACTACTTCGTTACTGGTCTCTCTCTTCTCAAGGGATGGGGAATATCGGGAGCACATAAAATTGCTCCCTGTAAAGTATCATTTTTTTGAGGAAGCATATCAGAATTAATTTGTTCTTATATCTGGAATTAGATCTTCATAAGGCAGTGTTTCTTCTGTTCCTACAGAAAGGCAAATACTTACCTCCAAAAAGGTTAGTTCTTGATCCTTTTATTGTTGTTGTCCGTGATGTGATATTTGTATTGAAATGATGAGCTTATGAATTATTTGGTGAGCTAGTTTTATTTGGATTAAGCAATGAATCAAGATTAGTCTAATCCTCTCACTTAGTGTTCTTCTCCCCAGTCTAAATCCCTTCTCATCCCCTATCAGCCACTGCTGCCTGGCTATCCTCTGGTGGTGTGTATCCCGTCATGGTCTTGGATAATTACACGGTTGCATTTCTGGACATGATGAGTTCTGATGGTGATGGGAAAGATATCTAGATAGGTATGATGTCTAATGAGAAAATTTTCACTGATCGATGGGTACTGCTTAGTTGGCAATATGGAGGAAGCATTTGAATTGCTTGATGCTATGTCATCTGTTGGTGTTGAACATGATGTTTGTACATATAATACACTTGTTAATGGGTATCGTAAAAAAAGAAAGGATCAATGATGACTCTTTTTAGAGATATGTTTGCATAAGAGAGTCACACCTGCAAGTGTTTCATATAACATCATATTCCACGTGTTATTTCAAACTGGGAGGACATTGGTTGTAAAGAAAATATCCCATGAGATGATTGAAAGTGGATTGGCAGTGAGCATTCACACATACAACATTCTACTTGGTGGAACTCGTAGAGATAATTGCACTGATGAAGCAAACATGTTGTTTGAGAAATTGTTTGAAATGAATGTAAGGTTTGATATTCTTATTTTCAATATTATGATTAGCGCAATTTTTAATGTTGACAGAAGGGAAGAAGCTAAGGAATTGTTTGCTGCTATGCCAACTTATCGTTTGGTGGCAACTGTATATACCTACATCACAATGATAACAAATCTTATAAAAGAAGAGTAATCGAAGAGGCTGACAATCTATCAATGGAGAAGAGTGGCTATGCTCCCAATTTTTTTTTTGGCCAGGTCGGCCAGAAGATTGGCCGACCAATTTTATTAAGATGGGGAGGAAAAAGTACAAAGATTGTTCACGACATTAAACTGTCGAGTTGAGGGAGACATACACCCCTAGAAAACAGCCAGACAAGCAAGCAAACTCGCTTATCTAACGGCAGCTACACATCACAAGAATGAAAAAAACCTAATGTTCTCCAGATGCAGATTTCTTCTTTGATATCAAGGATGAGTTGCTCCGCCACTTTAAACCTCTGCTCAAAGACCCTTGCGTTTCATTCTTTCCAAATGAGCCAACACACCAACATAAAGACCGTATCAAAAGCATTCCTGTACCTCATCTGAAAACAGCATCGCATCCGCTGCCACAATTCAGCCAACTGAAAACCTTGATGACCAGGGGGGGTCGAAGGGCACATTGATCCAGTCCCGTAGCAATACCCATACTCTGTTGGTGTAGGGACACTTAGTGAAGAGATGATTACAGTCTTCCAAATCAGTTTGGCATAGCGAGCATACAGGCTCGTGAGGCCATCCTCTCTTCAGTAAATTATCAGCTGTCAAGCTTCGTCCTTTGACCACCAGCCACATAAAAAATCTGACTCTAGCCGGCGCTCTAGTCTTCCAAATTAGTTCGCCGAAAGGGCATTTTATTGTTGCCATGAAGAAGAGCTTGTACACAGAGGAGATGGAGAACTGGCCATCATTGGTCAGCCTCCATTGGAATGAATCCTCGACCCCCTGCTGTGTCTGAAAGTTCTGCAACTCATCCTGAAGAGACAGGTATTCTACTAAGGCCCCTTGACGGTCTCTCACCCATCTGTAATTGACGAGGCCTTGCTCCACCGTCAAACCTGATATGCCGACGAAGCTATAAAGAGTTGGTATTCTCCCAGCAATGCTGCCCCCATTCAGTAGCCAATACCCTCTCCAAAAGTCTATATCTTTGCCGTCACCCACCACATGCATCACCGTTGAGTTAAGGAGGCCTTCTGCATCTTTGCCCGGTCGCCAACCCGTCAGCGTCCACGGCCTCCCCTTCTGCGCAAGCCACTTTAACTTCCCACTTTAATCTTAGTGCTTTGCCAAAAGAAGACACGTCCTTAATGCCTAAACCTCCATGTTCAATCGGCATGCATATCACTCTCCAGGCTACCAAGCAGTGTCCGCCATTTACCTCCTCTTGCCCTTTCCAAAGGAAGCCCCTACACCTGCGCTCAATGTCCTTGATAGCCCAATTCGGAAGTTGCATTACCGATAAGAAATGAACTGGGATAGCCATCAACACCGATTTGATCAAACATAGCCTACCAGCTAGACTGAGCAGCTTCGGCTTCCACCCAGCCACCTTCTTCGCCAAACGGTCTAGCAACGGTTGTAAGTCAGCTTTTGTTGGTTTTTTCACAGAAAGAGGCAAACCTAGATACGTAATTGGAAGATCTTCAGTCTTGCAGGTTAACACTGCCTGAACCAACTCTCTCTGTTCTCCAGAGCATTGAATAGGTGTGATGGCACTCTTGGACAGGTTGGTATGTAGCCCTGTTGCCGCCCCAAACAGATCAAGAATAGCTTTGATCGCCATTGCTTCACGATGTACTGGTTTGAAAAAGATGACCGCATCATCTGCATAGATCAAGATATTGGGCACTTGACTTCTCACCTTCATCCTGTCTAACAGCCCTGCCGAAGTCGCCTTGTGTAGAATTGCTTGAAAGTGTCCATGACCAGGATGAACAGGAGTGGAGACAGGGGGTCGCCCTGCCTCAATGTTCCCAATTCTCGTTTGTTAAATCTCATGGTCAGAATGTTACTCAAGAAAGGTGAGATAGCTAAGGCCAGAAATTATGTCTCAAATTGTGAGAAGGGTGTCTTGCTTGAAGTTTCAACCACTTCATTGTTGATCTTTCTGTTTTCAAAGAAAGGGAAATACCGGGAATAGCTAAAATTTGTCCGTGCAAAGTATAAGGTTTTTGAGGGAGTAAACCTCAGCTAATACTTATATTTGTACTTCTGATGAGAAAGGTAGCCAGGTAGGTATATGAACTGGGACTACAGAGGGGGAAGATAACTAAGACTATAGGTGATGCTTTCAGTTGTTCTTATTATTGTGTACTCATATTTTTATGTGGTTTAGTATGTGTTATCAGGTTTATAGAGGACTTGATCCTTCACAGATGTATTGTCATGTGTATTGGGCCGAGGGGCCAAGGCCTAAGAGCAGTCTAGTACCAGTCGAGGAAATGATACCCTCGCCTCGTACTTAGTACAGTAGCTTGGTTGGTAGCAGTTGGTTAGAGTATGTTGGATAGGATTAGACTGGGTCATTCCCTCGATCTATATAAGGATGGATTATATCGTTATTTGGGTTAAGCAATGAATCAGAGTTAAGTCTAATCTCTCCCCAATGTTCTTCTCCCTAGTCTAAGTCTACCTCCCAAGCGACCAACGCCGTACAGCTATCCTCCCCGCGGTGTTTACATCATCATAGTGTCGGGTCATGACAATTTCCACTCATCATGGTTTTCGATGCTGAGCGAGTTTTCTATGTCACGGTGCACAATTTGCTTTACCTAGTGACGAATGATGTACTTCGTGTTTTTCAGATGTTGGTTTTATTCTTAAATATGTGTTGTCTTAGGTTTTCAGCCCTTGTTTCCCAATCTGCCCATGTTATGAATCCTTTAAACTAATTTGTTACCAACTCATGCATTAGCTGTTGAGAATACAGAAACTCATGCAGCGCGTCGGTGTTGAGAAGACAGCAAGAAGCATTACAGAAAAGCATGTAGTGATACCTGGTTGATTGGCGTTGATTCAATTTCAGCACATGCTGTCAATACCAAGCGTGTTTCAACTGTTGATGTAAAGCATTTGTTGGCTGTCATTTTTTTTTCACGTACGCGGATCACTGCATGTGGAATACTCCAATCATGCAAGGCTACGGACGTGTGTCTTCTTGGTTGGCATTGCACAGCTGCAATGCTTCATGCTGAGATTTTCTGTTATTTTAAAATTTCCCTTTTTTCCCGAATTTTCTGTGATTTTTTTGGGAAATGGTTCCAAATTATCTGACCCCCAGATTTTTTTCCACAAATTTTTATGGCTTGTTTTGAATTTTTTCCTCTGCAGATTAAGTATTTGCTTACTTTTCCCTTTATTTTTCCATGCCTAGGATTATTCAACCGAATGCTCCCAAATGACGCAGGGGATTTTTCCCTTGCGGAAACAAGACTATAATTTGATATGATGGCTTCACTTCTATAGTCTATTTAAGAGTACTATTTTATGCGTGTTGAGCATATTATACCAGTTTTACAGAAATGGTTAAGATGTATATAATAAAACCAAAGAAATACTACCTGTATTCTCTTCTAGGTGTTGGTTTTATTGTTAAATATAAATTGTTTTATGCTTTCTAGGCGTTGTTTCCAAATTTAAGCTTATTTTTAGCCAACTGTATTAGCATTTGCGACAACACCTATTGCTCGGCCACACGCGTAGGCACTGAACTCGTCTTTGAGGATTCTCAGCATGTAATAAGTTAGGTTATTGTGGGGCAATTAATTAGCGACAAAGCATTTGCTAGGGGCAATCGCGTCACAAGTACTTCACTTGGTTTCTGCAATTTCGGCTAATACAACAGCCAAATCTGAATTGAGTTGTTTAGCAGAAGATCTTCATGTTAATATTTCCCTTGAATGATCCTACAATTAGATGTATACGAAACATGAGAGAATTAGTGAATTAATCTTGTTAGATAGCACAGAGCAAAAGCAGCAATGCAGCTTGTTCACCCGACTATGCTGGCATCAGAACAGTGCACATGTGGATTGAACCGAGATCATATTATCATGTTCATGATGACATATCCAATTCCTACTTAGCTTAGGGTGTCAGCAGCCCATTACATAAGCTGTTCTACAAAACAACCGGTGTTCTCATATAAAAGTTTACCCTACATCTTAGCCAACCTACTACAGAAGTTTCAGAGTGAGACCGCTACTGCTGATTATGTACACGTTTCAGCCATCCAGTACAACAGTAGCCTGATTTCCAGTGCAAGTCTAGATACAAAAAGCGGGTAAGCCAAATAACTCCTGGTTATACAGAACATTATCCCATACTCTCATTCATCCCTCACTTAAATCTGGAAGCGTTCTCCAATACTGATTCAAACATTAGGCCAGTACTGCAGCCAAAAAGTACCCGATTTTCAGGCAGAATGCTCAAGACCTCTTCCTCTTTCCACGCTTTGTCGGTCGTCCTCTTCCTGTCAACGAAGAATCGAAGTCTTGAACACTTTTTTTTAACTGAGAAGTGTGTCCAGATTCCTTTTCTTTTCCCTCAAACAGGTACATCAGGAAACAAAAGATGAATTGACGAATACAGCAAGTGTTTCCAGGTTTCATTTTTTGTCCAAATAAAATGGCACTGAACTTCTAATTACCATGAAAGATAATAATCTTTTATGGTGTAATTGCAACTAGGAGGCTGAATGGTATAGAGTAGGTAACAAATCAGGCAAATCATTTAACTAACCTTTACAGGGAGGATCAAGTATTTGCAGCTTAGCAGAGGCAGACACAGCAACTGAGCCAACCTACAATGAGTGACAACTTACGAGATTTAGTAAAGATGCAATCAAAGGTAAAAGAGACCCTCAGCAAAGCCACATGATTGGTTGAGAACATTTCACCCTTAACGTGTATGGCCAAAACTAAAAAGTTCATAGGTGGCATACTAAAAGCTGGCATGTTACAGGTTACTAGGCTAATGCACCCTCATTAGATTAGTTACGCATTGAGAAGGCTAGCACTCATAGTAACAAAGCTTTGATGGAAAACGAGATGCTAGCAGGGCTTCATTCCAAATCAAACCAAAAGACAAAATAATTAAAAAAAAGTGTAACTTGCTATTGCTTCACTTGGTTAAAGTGGCACTAACATATAAGAGCAAACTATATATGAACAGGTTGCAGAATGGTAGATTGGTAGTTGATGGTGCCTGCCAAGAACTAGTTGTCCATAGATCATTTCAATGCTGTTTTAATATTTAGGGGGAGAGAAATAAACCATATGAGCTATGTTAACTATCCATGCACAGAGTAGATGCCAAATTGGTACCTTGCTTTGTCCATGCATTCTTGTTTTTCATTTTACTAGCATATTTCCCGCGCGTTGCAATAGGATTTTTAATTAAAGAAAATTATAATTAACCCATTATTACTATAACTTTGTGCATATATTATTTCTTAATTTTTTACATATATGTTACTGACATGTGGGCTGTCCTTTTTCCTTCACACAAAAAGTAGGAAGTTGGTGGTGGTATGGTTGACATGTGGGCCCTCTGACCCCACATTGTCCTTTTCTCCTTCCCACAAAAAAGTAGGGAGTTGATGGTGGTGTTGGTGGCAGATTCACCACTCACCACCTCCACTAGCCTCTTTTATAGTAGTATAGATAAAAATATATGCTGAGAATCATGTCATGGATATCAATAGAGCATTGCTTATGTCATTATAATCTTAATATGCAAATATACTACCTCTTGCCTACAGATCACAGCTTTTAACTTATCTTCACCATCCACAGAACTTCAGTCAAGTAACAGGAAACTATTTATATTAGTCTATACATTACAAAAAAAAGGTGGTTAAACAACTTGGCTTGGAACAGAAAATGTTACATATCTCATACTGCGTACATTAGGAAAAACCATATGGATATTTAATGGCATGGAAGTCCACATAAGAGGTAAAAATAACTTGCTGTCAAACTAAACAGCTTAATAGTAAAACTTTTGTGGTCCAGTGACCTGCTTAACATAGCAAGGTTGAATTAACAGTTGAGAATCCAAGCATTATCAATATACTAGTAGTGTATAGTAATATTTTCATTGTATACTAAAGCTTCAATATTTTGACCAGAACAAAAGAAATCAAATAGCCACCAATTGACATGCCACACTGATAGTGATAGCCTTTATATATATATATATATATATATAAATATAGATATATACAGGAGTATGCCATTATTATTACATGGATCTATAAGATGATATAAAATAACATGTGGCTTATTTAAGCAGCGGCATTTCATCAAGCAAATCAAATTACAACAGAGGATGAATGATGATCATTGTAGACATATACAAATGGAATGCTAGACGAATATAATAAAATATTTAAAGTAGAGGGTGAACCAGAGTGTACAAAGCATTGAGGTAAAAAGTGGAATTAAAGCTTAAATGATTTGCATTTAATTAGCTGTTTCTATTTTTTTTTTCTTCAAGGAGCAAAACTCAACATACATTTTCATGAGAAATCAGGTCTGTGGGACAGGTGACATCTTCATTTGGTATAAACTTCTCAGAGAATGTTTTATCTTGCATCCTGGCCCTCTTATAGACCACCTTTTTCAATGAAGCACTACTTGACATTCCAAACACTTTACCATTCCGTAATCGCCTGACTGTATTGTCTTCTGAGCCTTGAATAGCTCCAAACTGTGGACCCATCCCTTCAGTTGTTATTTGTAATGCATCTCTAGTCCTCAGACGTGTTAAGGCTTTGCCACACTTTGGTGTTTCACAATCTTCTAAGCCTGAGGATACATGATTTGTACGATTATTAATTAAAGCAGAGTCACTTGAATGCCTGTGCATATTTTCCTGTTGAATATCTGCATCTTGCTCTGCCTGACTCCTAACATTCTTTTCTTTAGGAACTACAGATGGTCCTGCACTCGATGCCCCATGCTGCACTCTATTCCCCCTCTCACGTATATTTGCTTGATCACTATCACATGTTTCACTAGGGGCTGCAAGAGGTTCTTCAGGCATGTCCATTCTGCCGGTACAAAACTCCTCAGAAGCGGCCAGTGTGCTCATGAAATTATCATTACAATCTGTATTTGCAGTAGATTCCTCAAATGTAGGTCTCCCATTGGAAGAATTAGAAATCCTTTGGCTAGGAAATCTGTCTGCGTCACTTGTAGCTCTCTGAGATGTGTTTAGATCATCCCATGCGAAAAGTCCCATTGAATATTTTAAGTTTCCCTGCAAAAACTTCTCTATATAATATTCAGTAGATTTTAGTGGAGATTGTGGCTTCTTGTTCATCTCTGTCATGTTTACATTTATATACTTCTCCCATTGAACTGGAGCGCCAAGCCTGAAGTATTTGGACACCTGCATGAATTTGATGGAATAGATGATATACACTGAGCCATCAGTTTAGGGTGCCTTCCAGAGATTAAATTGGCAGGCCAAACAAGGCATGTCGCGCAAAACTGTCTAAATTATGCAGAAATAGGAGCAACATCACTCAATTGTTTTAGCAGCAGATAATGTTCTACAACACTGGTTATTGAAGACAGCGGCAGAGCTAAAATCACCTTTTTTTTATTGGTGTTAGGGGGGGGGTGATAGTGCTAATTTGTGCATAATTTGCTAAAGCTACAGTCATTTGAATGGAATCTGTATGCTGTTGGGGAAGGTGAAGCCCCTGCTCCCTCCCCACCCCACTCCAGCACTGATTGAAGACTGATAAATAAAGACAGAAACCAAATACCTCATGGGGAAATCCATTCTGATGCATTTTAGAAATGTCCGGCGGACCTAGAGTCATTATAATGACACCATCTGCAGTCTCAAGATCACCATTAGCATGTCGTGTTTTAATGGAAGCAGAAGTGAATATTCGACCAGCTCGACTCCTGTTGGAAGAGTGACCAATTTGTTAATAAAAAAATGTTTGTGCACCCACCAAAAAACTGCGAGTGGTTTAATATTGCATTTATAGAAGATAATACTGTTGCTACAAGTCACAATCCAAAAGATGAGAAATACTACCCAGGCTAGGATAAATGTTATGCAAGCACACGGAGATATTTGGCAAAAAAAGAAAAAATCCACAGATCACATTATAACAGAACTTCGAGAAATGAAGTTACAACTTTCCAGAATAAAATTTCAAAGAGCCACATAATTAGTCCCTTCATATTTATTTTGGATTTAAGATTAGAAGCATTTCTGTTTGTATTCAACTAGAAAAATCATATTGGATTTAGTAAATATTTCCCTAAGTAACTAGATTTCAAATTTCAGTACAGCACCAAGCACAACAACCACAAACTATCCCTAAACAAAGCACCTCGAAACTTAGTTATGAATCCCACCGACTAGTTTTCCATAAAGTCCTCCTGTCCCTATTCAGATGCCATTTCAAATATCCTCATGATCTCTAATACACACCTTTATATGCACAAAAAGAATGTTGAAAATGTAATGACCCTGACTTGCTTTTGATGATGAATCTACCAATACCCCATTGGCATGTACTACATATTAGTGGACAAAGTTCGATCACGCACATGTTATGCAAAATGATGGAGTAAAATACCTAATCCACAAATAAGCTAACCCTTCAGCAACGGCACTTAATAATAATTAACTACCAATTTATCAACAAAAAATTGAAGAACTCTACGGAGGTAGATAACCACCACATCTCACGATACATAGCGAGCATCGTTATCCTACAAACCACAGTTGACATGAACGAAGAGAAACGGAGAGAGAGTGAGGAGGGAGGGGGGGGGGGGGGGGGCATTAAATTAAAATTTAAGAGAAATCGATCTCATTGCTCGCGAGAATACAGTGACGGGAACAACAAAGGAAGTAAAGGGAAGCCGAAGGGAAGAGAGCGGCTCACGTCGTGGTGTCGGAGCCGACGACGCGGACCTTGCCTTCCTCCCCGTCCACCCTCTCCAGCCACCAGTCGTGGAGCTCGACCTAGCCGAACACACACAGGTGAGCCCACCAAGCCGCGCCCGATGCGCTTACGACGGCACTCGCCAATGGAGGGAGGGAGGGAGGGGATCTTACGCAGGCCTGAAGGTAGGATACGGCGGGGGCCGCCGCCGGCGCTCCGTCGGCGGCTGCTCGGGGTCGGGTCGCCATTTCCGGCGGTGGAGTGGGAGCGAGTTTTCCTTTTTTTTTTCTTTTTTTCTCTCTTGTTTTTGTGGGAAGGGAGTAGTCGAAGGGGTTGATGGGCAGACGCTTGTGGGCCATATTGGGGTTGGGAGTGGAATATGGACCGGTGTATCTACAATTTTTTTATTTTTATATTTTTTTAAAAAATATTTACAAATGTATATTTTTTTTGAAATTTTACAAATCTCAGAGGACGTTTTAGATGACGTGGCAGACGACCGTCAGCCGTCACTATCGGGCGGCCGTCGGGCCGTCTGCCATTTTGCCTGCAAAATGGCTGACCCGCTGGGCCGCTGTTTTTGCGGGCGCTCTCCTTGCCGCCCTCTTAAAGGGCTGTTTTTTCCCGACTAGGGGGCCGTCCCCCTTGTTGGCTGGCCCTGTGGTCGGCCATTTTGCAGGTGCCCCTTTGCCGTCCTCTGGGAGGGTGGTTTTTGCCTGGCCAGGGGCCGCCAGCATATGACGGTTGCCTAGTTGCTAAGGCAGAGTGCCGCCTGCAAAAGGGAAAAATGCCTCTCACCAGGGCGATTTTTTGGTGGCTCGGTATAAAACCCCCTCCCAGCCTTCGAAAAATTCATAAAATTCTTAAAAATACTAGAAAAAAAGAAGAGAGAGCTGAGAGGGGAGGCGAAGGAAAGCGACGAAGGCCTGCTGATTTGCGGATTTGTATGTAGGTAAAATCTTATGTACCTTTGCAATTTTTATTTGTATTTATGAAGTGATGTAGTATGTGTAGTATTGTACTAGTTATTTCACGGGCAAGAGAATGTTAGGTATGGTACACAGGGCGTAGATCTATCGTAGTTCAGCTTAACGGCTAAGGGCATTGATAGGCCGGGTGAGAGAAGTTATGTTTATTTTTGTTAAATGAGTAACCCTAATTCGAGAAATGCTAGGAAGATGGAAATGTGGACAATGACATTTCATTTTTTGTAATTATGTATAGTATACCCCAGGTACGTAGTTATATAGGTATATTTGTAATGTGTGATTATGGTAATTATCGGAGTATACACTCCTTATTCAATGGTAAATTTTTGAAATATAATTCGATTTTGACATTTTACGAGTGCGTGTGGTTGGCCTAGCGAGGTATAACTTATGTTTATTTGGTTATAATATAGGTTGCTATGGATGCGTTCGGTATGTCCACTTGTCAATGACCTCCGATTAGAGTGCCTCCGCTGATGTGTTGGTGCTGAGATGATTGCAAAGTTGCAATAAGTGAGAAGGATCACACATACCGGTAAAGGTATTGGATGCATGCTAATTACTCGTACTCCCTGGAGAAGCCCAAGCTGCAAGGGAAGAAAGGGAAGTCGAAGAAGCCGGTGGAGGTAATACGAATTCTCTTGTTGTGTGAAATATTTCCACCGATGTACGAAATAGCCGGCGGAGCTGGTACCACCTGAGGTATCCTAGGTAGGTGGCCTCAGTGTGTGGATGGACTTCGTCGATGACCTCCTCCATCGCCAACAATCAATTGTCCACGTATCTTTGCTGTCGGGGAACCCACAGAGTGCTGGCTGCCTGTCCCCTACGAGTATAGCTAGTTGCAGAGAGTGTATTAGACTTCATAAAAGAGTTGTAATACTGAACGAAGTTCGTAGTTGTACTAACCGGTGAACGTCGCGTGGGACAACCTGCTCCACGGGCATAGGGAAGTGCTGACGTAGGCCGAACTGTCGCATCACGCGCTGCGGATAGTGGGGCTCGATGAAGATGTCAAACACCATCGGCAATGTCGTCATCCAGTAGGCCTAGTCACCCGTGCAAAGAGTCGAGAGTCCGAGCGATGTACAGGCCACGATGGCCTGCGCAATGTACGGCTTCCAGACAACGTCGCCGGGCTGTAGGTGATCGAACTCCATGAAGTCGGAGTAGGCCCTCCTAACCTGCACGTGGGCGTAACGATGTTGCAAAATAGGACAGGGAGAACATGTCAGTGTTTGTGCATAAGTGGTAAACCTAGAATTTCATGATACGTACCTCACGACGACACCAGACTGTCCCCATAGTCGGATGGTTCTTGGCCGACTGCCCGTACAAGCCTCCTAGGCCGCCCTCGTAGGGAGAGTGCTCAATTAGAGAGCGACCTATCGCAAACCACTCGGCCGCCCATAGCTGTAGAAGGAGAGGGCAACCGGTGATAATCGCTCTTGGATCGGTCTTTGTGCACGCGTCACAAAGACCATGGTACGTCACCGCTAGCACAGCAGATCCCCAGCTCCACTGTGGTACGTAGCCATCCTCGCCATCGGTGATCGCACGAGCGTAGTGGATTAGTCCCTTGTCCACCTCGTGCCCCGCCGTGCTGGTGAACATCACCCAGCTGAACAGCCAGAGCAGGTACGCCTCCTAGCTCCGTTGCACTGAGTAGTCGTCGGCGTCAGGGTGTAGGTGATCAGGCTACAAAGCAAGATTATTGTTAGTTCCACTGTTGCTTTAAAGATCTGGTGATTATAAATCTAACAAATATGCCACAGTGTAGGAGAACTTTAGTTATAGAATCTCTATTACATTGATACATGGACTAACACTATACCGCAGCACCACCAAATGTACGAGAATGTCTAGGAAGGGGTCGCCTTGAAGTGGTGCCTTCACCCGGGGGTTGACTACCATCAGTGCCTGAACCCGATGGTCCAGCTTCCACCGCACTCGGGCCCGTTGCATCTTTTGGACATTTCTTGTAGGTATGGCCTTTCTGGTCTCACTTTGAACAACGTTTACACTTTGCACCTGCTTCTGACTCATCAATGTCATTACAAATGCATCTTGTCTTATGGCGACCTGCTTTGTTCCTCAATTTTGTTGGGTCAGGAATGTAGATGACTTGGGAATGCTCGGTAGTAAATGTCCTCGCTATACCGAAGCCGTATATCTCACCACTCTAGGTACTGAAGATTGCTTCTTTCCTAAAATAAGGTGAGACAAAATGACGTGCTTCTATCTCGCACTCAGCGCTCGCGGCAATAACGTGAGAACATGGCTTGTGGAGCAGAGTAGGCTTTCGACATGAGCACTTGTAGGTCCCGTCTTCCTTCAGCACGTACTTCTACACAACTCTTTTAGGTAGATTCTACGCATGCCCTTGTCAACACGTAATATTTTGAACCTGTGCTCTTGTGTACCTTGAGGTAGAACTCGGTGTCTTCGGACCTTATTATTTTTATCTCGCATATACTTAGTTAGTAATGTGCCAAAGAAAAGATTATTGTCTGCCAGAGGGGCTAGCTGCTTTGAACCGATATCTGAAGTACGTGCATGTACCATGCAAGATAAATTCAATAATGTCAACAAGTGGAAGCCCTTGAATACCACGCATCACCCAGTTATAGACCTCTACCAAATTTATGACCATTATGCCGAATCGAGAACCATCTTTGTCAAACAACAAGGCCTATTTCTCCTTTGGCTTATTCTCAATCTACTCCGAAAATTTCCTAATCGACGATGCCGACCTTCTTCTCATACGAGGTCCATCACTTGGGAGAGGTCCAAGAGCTTGTGGAGTCTCATCTCCCACAAGGGTAGCTCTCCTGGACTGCTCCTTTGTTTGTTTATACATCAACTCATCCAACCTACTCCAAAGCTCATTGAATTTCTTCTCTTGATTCTGGGCGCACTGCCTCTTGAAAATATCCATAAGGTACTTGTTCTTAAACTGCTTGTAGAAATTAGCACCCATATAACGCATGCACCATCTACTTCGAACATCGGACCACCTTGGTGGGTACCCCTTATCTACACAGCCATCCCTTAATTCCTCAATTGCCTGCAGCAAGCTGGCATGACGGTCATGAATTAGGCATACGTCTAGCCTCATCCATACAACTGTAGACTTAATCTGTTCTAGGAACTAGTACTAGCTATCAGTGTTCTAGCTCTCAACAAAAGCAAAAACCACAGATAGAACTTGGTTGTTCCGGTTAACTCCAATGGCTGTCAATATCTGTCTTCTATACTTTCCAGTCAGGAATGTCCCATCAATGTAGAGGATGAGACGGCAATACACAAATGCCTGAATGCAAGCACCTAATGCAAAGAATACCCGTTACAACACACTTTGGTTACGATGGTCAATTGATGAGAAAACTTTCAGGTCGTAGTAGGTCTCTGGATTCCTCTGGAGAGTGCAGGCTAAAAGATGAAGCAAATTATCATACGATGCTTCAAATGTGCCAAACCTCATCTCCACAACCTTCTATTTCGCTCTCCATGCCTTCGCATAGCTAATTATGTACTTGAATTTCTCCTCAATATGCCTAACAATTGACCTTGGTTCGTACCCAAGGTTGTTCACAACGTGGGAGTTCATCTCTGTTGCAACAAATGTAGATGCCATGTTTCTATGGTATTTCTCGACCCCTTGTAAGTGACATGAATACTCGGTCATGATTGACACTTACCAATAATTCTTCTATTTACCCTTGAACGCGTGCACCCGCCATGGACACCCATCCTTCATGCACTTCACTTCATACACCGACTTGCTTGACTTCACGACCTACAACTCCCTCTGAAGTGACATTGCCTATTGTTTCACTGTCTCCTTCAAATCCTATATGTATGCATACTTAGCCCCCTAGATGACTTCGTTCTCTTTGTACTCCCATGGCATATGATGATGCTCGGAGATAACAAGCCCAGAGAAGTCCTCGTTGGTCCATTTTGCAGGCATTACATTGTCTTCATCAGACGATTCATCATCCGCTGCATATTCATTATCAGCATCTTCCCTATCCATTTTCTTAACGATGGTGTCGATTAGCTCTCCCTCGTCTGCCACACCTGTTGGCTGCCTATGTTCTTCATTCTCTCCTTCATTTTCCTCCATTGTTTTGGCATCATCTCCCGTCGCACTTGGACCCTCGTCATCTTGCACGGCCATTGCAACGGTGTTATCCTTCTCGTACACCGACACAAGTATGCCAAGTGGCTAACCACATTGGAATGCATTCTGCCCGTACCATCTCCAAATGGCAATGCAATCCACCAGTATCAGTTCCCAAAAAAATCTTCGACTGCATGACTCACTACAACATACATGGTTATTGCGTTGATTTGAGGGTCAACTCGGAAGCCTCGCATCAACTAGTCGTACACTGACCCGAAACTTCTCCTATCAATGCCCTTAGCCATTGAACCGCCAGGTTCTTTGAGGGGAGGTGTGTGTGACATCCTCCTTTGAGGGGGGTGTGTGTGACATCCTGTCCCAATTAGGATATGGCCTATGTGGCCCATGAGTACTATGTGCACATGAATAGTATCATCTTGCTAGTTGAGCAAGAGTTGAACCAATTTATAAGGCCTTATCCCTCCAACCATAGCACTTTCGGGTTAACCCTTTTACATGAAGCGAGGACGAAAGTGTAAGTGGGGTGCTATGTGTAAGTGAGCCTGCCCGTCGGATGGGCTGGGCTGCGCGGTTCTGGAGGGCAGGTTGTTACAAATGGTATCAGAGCTGACCCTCGCGGTTGCGCGTACGGATCAGTGTGTGGGCATATGGCGCATGACGCATGTGGGCTCTGTGTGAAGCATATGGCGCCGGCACTGGACGTACAGACGTGCGCTAAGAGGGGCGCGTTCCTGGACATTTGCCTATATGCCTATGTGGCTATGTGGGTAAGTTGGACTGGCAGGGACGCCAGGTCCTTTGAGGGGGGGGGGGTGTGACATCCTGGCCTAATTAGGATATGGCCTTTGTGGCCCATGAGTGCTGTGTGCACATAAATAGTACCACCTTGCTAGTTGAGCAAGAGTTGAACCAACTTATAAGGCCTTGTCCCTCCAACCATAGCACTTCCGGGTTAACCCTTTTACACGAAGCGAGGACGAAAGTGTAAGTAGGGTGCTATGTGTAAGTGGGCCCGCCCGTCGGATAGGATGGGCTGCACGGTTCTGGAGGGCAGGTCCTTACATAGATCTACACTTTGTAGATCATACTTAACATTCTCTTTCCGGTGAAATAACTGAAATACCACCTATCACCTAAAACGCCTTCTAGGAGGGCTTTTTTAGGAGTATAGATTTGTAAAATTTCAAAACAAAAATATACTTTTGTAAATATTTTTTTTAAAAATTCGGTGTATCTATGTGCCTCCACTGCTCCCCAGTTAGACTCCCTCCATCCTTATATGTAAGAAATCCTAGTGTTTTTAATACCATCTTAAAAAGGACTTAATAGTTTTGCAGATTTTAGAGAGTACAGATCTTCCAAAAAAAATGATTATCCGTGAAAATGATGTAGATAGAATATGACTTGAGATAGAGGAAACTTTGCTTGTACCATCAGTATTTAGAGAGTGTTCGGCACGGTTTATGGTTAAAGCTTATCGCTCGCACGTGAAATGAGATAGATCATTAGCTCATGATTAATTAAGTACTAACTATTATTAATTTGAAAATGGACTCATTTGATTTTTTTTAAAGAAACTTATATATAGAAAGTTTTTTCAAAAACACGCCATTTTGTAGTTTGAGGCATACTATACTAACAAAAAAGAGAAAAAAACCCTAAGCCAATAAATAGTTTCAAATGGTGCCTAGAGTGATTTCTTCCCTTAAAAAAAGTGTTAAGAGTGTTTTCTTCTATCAAAAAATGAGATATTAGAGTGATTTCCGTTCAGATCAGCTTTGATGTATTGATGGGCACAACAACTTAAGGAAACTAATCCAAGTTCAAATACTATGGCCTAAATCCGTCATCTTGTCACACACAATTCATGGATTCAAATAGCATAGGCCAAGCCCAGATTCTCTCTGACATGGCATACCATGAACACGGGTACACCATGGGTAGTGTCTCTATTGGAAGTGATCTACCAAAAGCTACAATGTTCGAGTAGCTATATGCAATACTGTCGGTGAAATGGAACTGGGGGTCCCACATACCCTGGGGACGCGTGGGCCTTCGGCCTCGTCAGCTCCTCCGGGGCCACATTCTGCATCGGCGACGGCTGACTACGGCCTCTTCCCTCTAAGTACCTGGAGTCCGGGCATCGTCCGGTCCCGGGCGCCCCTTCCCCGGGTACGTCCCCCCGTCCCGGGAACCACGGACTCGGCCCCCGGTCCTGGGTGCCGAGGCCGATTGCCTGGTCCCAAGGCCGATTGTCCGGGTGCCGATTGCCTTGCTCCCGGGCGCCGATTGCCTTGGTCCCGAGGCCGGTTGTCCGGGTGCCGATTGCCTTGGTCCCGAGGCCGGTCGGGTGCCGATTGCTCCCGGGCGCCGATTGCCTTGCCCCCGGGCGCCGATTGCTTCGCTCCCGGGCGCCGATTGCCTTGCTCCCGGGTGCCGATTGGCCCCGGGCGCCGATTGCCTCGCTCCCGGGCGCCGATTGCCTTGCTCCCGGGCGCCGATTGCTTCGCTCCCGGGCGCCGATTGCCTTGCTCCCGGGCGCCGGTTGGCCCCGGGTGCCGATTGCCCCGGTCCCGGGTGCCGATTGACTCGAGGAACTCAGCGGACCAACTCTCCAACTACCTGCATTAATGACGAGGCGACGGGGTGTCGCCCCTGTCGCCTGCGCTGCCATGCGTGGACGTCTCATGATGGCCCCCCGTGGACACACGACCGTGCAGTCAGAGACTTCTGACTTCGGCGGCAAGGGCGTGCGCTGTCACATCTCCACGACTTAGCCGCCCGGGGCAGCCGAGCAGCATGACGACCAGACGACCAGACGCGCCGAACCTACTCCGGCGTGGCTCAGTAGGCGACCGCAGATGCGTGCGACAAGACAGCTCTCTCTCTGGAGAGATGTAGGCACTGTGGACTCCCCTTGCACTATAAAAGGAGGACCCATGCCGACTTGGAGGGGGGACTGAGAGTTCGACGGCTAGATAGACTTCTTCGACTTGGAGTTTGCCTTCTGCATTAAGCTTAGCTTAGATAGTTCCCTAGTGAGGGCCCGAGCACCCCTGAAGAACACCTTGTAACAACGAACCAGATTCATCTCTCCCAGATAGCGAACACACAGGAGTAGGGTATTACGCTTCCGAGCGGCTCGAACCTGTCTACTTCCTCCTGTCTCCCTGTGTGTCATTCTCTCCACTGATCACCTCTCAGCGTGGGTCCCCGGACCCGAGCACAATTCCATCGGACGCCGCAAGCCGTCCTGGGACAACTCCCCTGGCCGAACCTCAAAGAGGGGTCTCTAGACTCCCCGCGGTTGGAGTTCCATCCTCCGACAGCTGGCGCGCCAGGTAGGGGGAGTTTCACTTCTAGGCGACACGCCGGTGTCCCCAACGCCGACACACTACATGGCAGGAGGCCATCGTCCGCGGGGCTCTGACGAGGAGTCCGGCGGCTTCACCCCGCCGGGCAACGTTAGCCCTGTGGCGAGCCCGCCACGTTCCCCCTCTTCGTCTTCCTGGGGGCGCGCGGCGTGAGCCTGGCGAGCCAAGCTCGCCCCTCGGTGGCCTGGTCGTGCGGCCTCGGCCCCTTCCCTTGCGGAGGGGGCCGGCAAGTGCCCCGCTGGGTCTGCCGCGGCCTCATCCATGAGGCGCGAGCGGACGCGCCGCTCCACGGCGCGCAGCCATCTCGACTTCCAGCCAGCGTCGCCGCAGGGAGCCCTCCTGGCGGCGGAAGCCCTCCTGCGCCATCCCCCGGCGTTTACCAGAGGTGGAGGCCGGGAGCAGCGGTGGCTCAATGAAGTCGTCGACCTGGTAGGCGCGGCCCGTCGCCGGGTCGCCGCCGACAGCAGTGCAGGGGCCGGGAGCGCCGACCGCGTGACATCCAGCGCGGACCGGCCCCCCGCCCTGAAGCAGAACCAAGCCCGGAGTGCGGCGCCTCATGCCGCACCTTCGATCGACAATGGCCCTGGCGACCTCCATGACCGGCTAAGCCAGATGCAGACTCATAAGGACGCCCGGGTCACGAACGAGCAGCAGCGCGAGCGGCGCGCTGACGCTGCCGCGCCTTCCGAGGCCCCCGACAAGGGCCCCGGAGAGGACGGCATGCTCTCACGTTCCGCGTCACGGCGGAACAGGAGGAAGCGCCAGGCCGCCGTGAATTTCGCCTTGGCTATTGTGGGCAGCCCCCGGGGCGACGTTGCCCACGGGGACGATGACGACGACAAGCGGCAAAAGGTCGCGCGTGCGCCGCCGCCACCGGCAATAGCCCGGAGATGGTGCGCCTTCCACCAGACGGACCGGCACGACCTCACGGAGTGCCCCGCCGTCTAGGGCTTGGCCGAGCGTGTCAAGCCGGCAATGGCCCGGAAGTGGTGCACCGTCCACGAGACGAACCGGCACGACCTCACAGAGTGCCGCGCCGCCCAGAAGTTCGCCGAGTGCGTCAAGAAGTGCCGACAGGAGCGGTAGCAGGCCAAGTCTGATCCCTAGGCGGACAGTCCAATCGTCGCAATTCGGACGGTCCGATCCGTAGACGGACGGTCCGATCGTGGCGATTCGGATGGTCCGATCCCTAGGCGGACGGTCCGATTTGGGGCAACCGTCAGGCCGATCAACGGTCCGAATCCCGCTCCCGATTCTGGGGAGCCCGAACCCGGACAGCCTCGCCAAGGCAAGTGCATGTCTTGGACGCGGCACCCGGAACAACTCCAACAGGGCGCGATAAGCCGGACAGCGTCGCCCTGGCGAGCGCAAGTCTGGGGAGTCGTCCCGATGCATTCGACATCTCAGTCTGGGGCCCCCGGGTCCCGGGCACATATTACATTCGAGCCGGGGCCCCGGGGTCCAGGGTCCATGTCCCGGATCTGCGCCCCTGGCTCGACACCGGGAAGCCCGAACCAGGGCAGCCTCGCCAAGGCAAGTGCGGGCCTAGGAACGCAGCACCCGGACTGGGGGCGATAACCCGGATAACTTCGCCCAGGCGAGAGCAAGTCCAGGGAAGTCGTCCCGATACATCCCATATCCAAGCCCGGGCCCCCGAATCCCAGCATATATCAAACCACATTCCAGTTGGGGCCCCCGGGCCCCGGGCCTACATATGCTCCCGGCCACGAAAGCTCACTTCCTCCCAAGGGAGATGAGCCCGTGCTCCCGGCCCCCGTCAGGCCGGGATAGGGGCGCACACAACAGAAGCTGGTATACTTCGCCAGCGAGGCCGCACGCCTCGCTCCTAACCAGCAGAGCCTCAAACGCTATCATCGGCGTAAGGTTGGGGCCCGATCACTCCAGGATGGGGACCTAGTCCTCCGCCGTGTCCTCTCACGTGCCGGAATGAAATATACCTTCCCCCCACGGGAAGGCCCCTTCATGGTGATTGGTGTCTCGCAACCGGGTTGGGTAAGACTGGGCCAGGAGGATGGGATCCGCTTCCCAGTCCCTGGCACATCGAGCATCTTCACAAATTTTCATCTGTAAATACATCCTGTAAGTCGCGGTGCCCCCGGGCGAGCGCCGGTTTCCTCCAAACCTCAGCGCTGGCCGGGGCCCCCATGTATATACACTTTACTGAGCAGCATTTTTTAATATCCTTCCCGGTCTCGTGCCTTTCGTCTTTTTTCGTGCGTTGCGTTCGTGGCAGTCTCACCCCTTGGGGGCATAATCGGGCCGCGCCCGTACGGCGGCTGGGTTTGCGCATAATCATCAGTTCCCTACCAACGGGCTACCGTGTCCCCACGGGCTATCCCCGGGGCGTTGTCGAGCCCACGGGACCGTGGTGGTGCCGCTCTACGCGGTGTCCCGGGTCCCAGCGGCTCCGGTGCCCCCGATGGCTAGCCTCGGGATCGGTTTTTCCGGAGGAAGGGGGTGAAATGCTTATGCGTGATCTTTTCCTCCGCACGGTCGCGACCTCGAGGACGCCTTCGGGAGGTGGTCGACGCCACGTTTCGTAGCATGGAATAGACAAAGGAACGAGCCAAATACTCTCACAGTTTATCATGTGCAGATTAGACCCATCTCCGGCAGGCTTTCCGAACCTCGACGCGGGCTGCGGTACCCGGCCTGGCCAGCTCCCCCCCGACCACCAGCGCCGAGGCGCCGGGTGCTTCGCTGGCTGGCGGCCCTAGGCACGGTCGAGCGGTCTGTCCCCGCGGCCTCGCTGCGTCCGGGGGCACGGAGGGCCCTCGGATCCTAAAGACGGAAGGGGTCGAACCTACGGACTTAACCGTTCTGCAGGACCCGCGCTCGGGTGCTCGCGGTCCCTAGGGACCGAGCTCCCGGGGCACGGGCAACGGACTTAATCGCTCTGCAAGGCTCGCGTTCGGTTGCTCGCGGCCCCGGGGACCGGATTCCCGGGGCGGGCAACCATCGCGTTCGCTGCCCCTGGGGACCGAGCTCCCGGGGCAGGCGGCTACGCCTGGGCCCGGATAGGGGTCTCAGGCTCTACGGCTGTTCGCGGTTGCTGGCTCTCGCTGTCGGATGGCGCCCGGTACTCGGTGTTCCCGGACATGGGGCCCTGAATACAAGCAACCTCCGAACAACACAATAAGCAAAGGTACGAAAATATAAACATGATCATATAAATATACAAATGTCTCTCTTTGCACAAGACAGGCAAAATCGGAGCGCAAGCACGAGCGGAGGCCCGGAGATGTTGTCGCATGGGGGGAGGTCACTGGTCTTCTTTGGACGGCACCCCGGGCGGCGTCAGAAGGGGACTGGCGTCTCCCTCGGACTCCTCGTCAGACATTGGCTCCACGAGGTGCTCGCCGCGGTCGAGGAACCCTGCCTCCGTTGCAGCGGTCTCGGCCACGGCTTCCCACGCCTCCTCGCGAACCACCACGGCTTCCTCAACATTTTCGCAGCTAGACAGGGCGCGGTTACCCGGACAGCATCGCCTTCGTGAGTGCGGGTCTGGGCAAGTCGTCCCGATTCATTCCATATTTCCATCACCGGGCCCCCGGGTCCCGGGCACATATCCACCGCATTACAGCCCGGGCCCCCAGGTCCCGGGCCCATATTTGTTCCCGGCAAGCAAGTCCAGTAAGCGCAGCGAGTCGCCAAGCTCCACCACCTCATGGCTAACCAGGTGGACCCCGCGTCCCCTCATTTCTTCAAGACATGGCCCTGTTCCTGCCCGGAGTGGTTCCCGGCCGAGCAACAGGGCCAGGGGCCACTGTCGGTGAAATGGAACTAGGGGTCCCACATACCCTGGGGACGCGTGGGCCTTCGGCCTCGTCAACTCCTCCGGGGCCACATTCTGCATCGGTGACGGCCGACTACGGCCTCTTCCCTCTAAGTACCTGGAGTCCGGGCACCGTCCGGTCCCGGGCACCCCTTCCCCGGGTACACCCCCCGGTCCTGGGAACCACAGACTCGGCCCCTGGTCCTAGGTGCCGAGGCCGATTGCCCGGTCCCGAGGCCGGTTGTCCGGGTGCCAATTGCCTTGCTCCCGGGCGCCGATTGCCTTGGTCCCGAGGCCGGTTGTCCGGGCGCCGATTTCCTTGCTCTCGGGTGCCAATTGCTCCCGGGCGCCAATTGCCTTGCCCCCGGGCGCCGATTGCTCCCGGGCGCTGATTGCCTTGCTCCCGGGTGCCGATTGGCCTCGGGTGCCGATTGCTCCCGGGCGCCGATTGCCTCGCTCCCGGGCGCCGATTGGCCCCGGGTGCCGATTGCCCCAGTCCCGGTGCCGATTGCCCCGGTCCTGGGTGCCGATTGACTCGAGGAACTCAGCGGACCAACTCTCCAACTACCTGCATTAATGATGAGGCGACGGGGCCTGTGGCCCCTGTCACCTGCACTGCCACGCGTGGACGTCTCATGATGGCCCCCCGTGGACACACGACCGTGCAGTCAGAGACTTTTGACTTCGGCGGCAAGGACGTGCGCTGTCACATCTCCATGACTTAGCCGCCCGCGGCAGCCGAGCAGCATGACGACCAGATGACCAGATGCGCCGAACCTACTCCAGCGTGGCTCAGTAGGCGACCGCAGACGCGTGCGACAAGACAACTCTCTCTCTGGAGATGTGTAGGCACTGTGGACTCCCCTTGCACTATAAAAGGAGGACCCATGCCGACTTGGAGGGGGGACTGGGAGAGTTCAACGGCTAGATAGACTTCTTCGACTTGGAGTTTGCCTTCTGCATTAAGCTCAGCTTAGATAGTTCCCTAGTGAGGGCCCGAGCACCCCTGAAGAACACCTTGTAACAACGAACCAGATTCATCTCTCCCAGATAGCGAACACACAGGAGTAGGGTATTACGCTTCCGAGCGGCCCGAACCTATCTACTTCCTCCTGTCTCCCTGTGTGCCATTCTCTCCACTGATCACCTCTCAGCGTGGGTCCCCGGACCCGAGCACATTTCCACCGGACGCCGCAAGCTGTCCTGGGACAACTCCCCTGGCCGAACCTCAAAGGGGGGGGTCTCTAGACTCCCTGCGGTTGGAGTTCCATCCTCCGACAAATACCTACGGCCATCTGTTAAGAGTAAGGATCCATTTCAAAGCCTAGCGTAGAAACATAAAAAATAGTATACCCACGATACATTTCACAGAATCCAAGAGCTACTTCAAAAGACTTTCTATTTGGCTTGCCAAGCCAAAATCTGGCAATTTTGTAGAAAAATGACCTTCAAAAGACTTGTCATCTCACTTGTCAAACCATCTGGCTGGCCAAAGGAGTTCCCTGGCTGGCCAAATCTAGCCAGCCAAAACCACTAGCCATTTATGGGACCCATGTGACAAACCCTACCCTCATCTAGCAAGAAATCGCTGCAGCTCCCCGCCTGCGCGCCTCCCGCCCTGCCGCTTCCCCGCCTACGCGCTTCCCCGGCCGACACTGCCTGCCACGGCCTCCGCCGCTTGCCACGCCTCCCCACCGCCTGCTGTATAGCTTGTCGTGTCCCCCGTCGCCTGACATGGAGAGAGAAGAAAGAGAGGAAGAGGGAGAGAAGAAAAGATAGTGTAGACATAGACAAGTGGGACCCAATAAGTTTGGAGAGTGAGATATAGAGTGTCGATGTTTTGTATCGGCAATAAGAATATGGGGCTACTCGTGAGACCCAAACCTGATGGATTGCAAAGGAACACGGGACGATTTATCCTGGTTTAGGCCCTCGAGGTGAGGTAATACCCTACTTCCAGCTGTTGTGTATTGTCTTTGCCGTTTTTCTGGTGAGATTTCGATATCCCCTCGAGGGGGCACCCTGCCTCCCCTTATATACCGAGGAGACAGGGTTACAAGGTAGGAATCCCAGTCGGATTCCGACCAAGGGATTTCCTTCTAGAAATACAATGTGCCCGACTAGGACTATATCCTTTCCTTGTCGTACAAGGTAATGTATGCCGAGTCCTATTGTATCCCTAATTACAAGGTTAGGCCCATCCTCTGTCCGAGTGGCCTTAATGCTTCTCATGAGGTACCTAGGGCCCATGGCCTCCACAGCAGCTCCTGAGAACTTCATAGTTGAGTCACAGCTGATGCGAGTGCTCATCGTCCACGGTGAAGAAATCCCGAGTGCATTACTCACGAGTACTCTTTGTCTGAGTGCTTCTTCTCCCAAGTCCTGCTTCATGTCAGCTGGCAACGAGGCTATGAAGGGCTTCATGGAAAAATATAAATAGTGTGCGCCAAACAGGCGCACCTATTAGGTGTAGCCCCCGGCTTTGTGCTTAATTATGAAACAATTAAACATAAAGTCAAAGATCTTTAACCTTTTAGTCTTTTCCGAGTAGTGTACTACTTAAAAATTAGACTCTTCAGCATCATGTCAGCTGGAAGAATTTTTGCTCAAGACAATTTTTAGCTAAGCATGTAAGTCGAGTATCACTTCATGGATTTTAACCCAATATGTGGTTAGGTGTACTTGAGAGATACCTGTATCCCTAATTTTAATGGAGATCAGTTGTTGATCCTTTTAAGGATATATCCTCAATACCTGGTAAATAATTCAGATATCTGAACACATGTGTCCAACAATTAGGCTTTCATGAAGCATATTTGATTATTTAATCGGTTTCTGTAAATAACATCTGCACTGTGATTTTAACACAGCTAGAGATCGGCCCAATAGAGCATGCTATTTAGAAACTCATATCTTGTGGCCCAGTACTGAGTTAGTCAACCCAGGCCTATTTATCAGTACAGGCCTTATAAAGCGGGGGGAGAGAGAAAATATTCCGCTTCTTCTCCAGTCCGCCAAATCGCTTCACCTTCCAGCTCTGTGCCCGAATTTCGCGCTTTCTGCCTCATAGGGTTCGCTGTAGCTTGCACCCCCGCTTGAGACTTGCCAGGATCTGCTCCGCCGCATCCATTCCCAATCTCCACAAGCCATTCTCCCAAATTTCTCGCCTTCGACAATGTCGAGAGCTCTATTTGAGATCCCCGATGTGACCGCCGGAGTCTGGCCGATGTCGGATTGCAGCCCGGTGAAGCTAAAGCTGCTGGAGAAACGGTTGATGCTGCAGCAACAAGATGTCATCCACTGGTGCACCGTGGAGGGGGAGTCTATGCCGGCACCCAAATTTGGTGAGACCGTCATTTTCATTTCGTTTTTCGACTGCGGTCTTGCCCTCCCCTCCTTGGATTTCCTTCGCCAGCTCTTGTCTTTTTACCAAATAGAGTTGGTGAATTTGAATCCCAATTCTATTCTTCACATCTCCATCTTCGCCACTTTGTGTGAAGCTTTTTTGGGGGTTAAGCCCCATTTCAATCTTTTTCGATACCTGTTCCACATCAAGCCCCAGCCGTCTAAGAACAAGATCCAAACCATTGGGGGGCCGGTCTCTAGCTTAGGAACGAGATGAAGAAAGTCTATCGCAACGTTCCTTTGGAAACCTCACTCAAGGGCTAGCATAGAGAGTGGTTTTACTGCTCAAACCTTGAGCCCTCTCTGCCCCCTTTTTCTAGCTCTCCACCAACTATCCTGCCCTCCTGGTCGTAAGTGCCAACTTATGAGGAAATGGGGCAAGTATACCAGCTGATGGAGAGTATCGACCTCCTGAAGAGCATGGGGTTGATTGGTCCCTGGGTAGCAAGGTGCTTCCTGAATTGCCACACCAAACCATTGAAGTCCAGGAGTCATTTCAGCTGGGACTACCAGGGTAAAAATGACCCCAGCCGAGAATACCCTGATGTAGCCGACAAGAATAAGGTTACTGATACCTTTCTCGGCTTCTTCATCAAGGGGGTGGTGGAGACCGAGGACAAGGAGCGCGCCCCCAAGCCTTACTGCAAGAGTAGGCCCCGGCCAAAGGTAACCTTAAAAATACTGATGCTAGCTTGTTATTCATCTATGATGAATATCTGTCCTGGCTTGTTCCGCAATGCGTGAAACATATATTGTTGAAATACTTGCAGGATTGTAAGGAGTTTGATAATGATTTCCAAGATCAGCCGGCCACAAAATTGAAGAAGCGGCCAGCCAGCCCTTCTGCCGCCCAACCCAGCTCTAAGAGGGCTGGGAAAAGACCAATTGAAGACCCGGGCAAGAAGAAGAGCACGCCAAGTGCAGCGCCAGGGAGCCTGAAGCTCAAAGATCCTGTCTGTCCAGCCCCCAGGCCGCCAAGTCCAAGTCCGGCGCCACCAAGCCCGAGGCCAGCGCTGCCGAGCCCAAAGCCAGTGCCGCCGAGTGCCCCGGCTCCGCAGTCGGCTGCTTTGGGCACCGAGCCAGCCGCATCCAACTCGCCACCGCTGACTGCTGCACCGACTAGCCCAACAGTCGGCAGCTAGCCGCCGCTGAGCAGGCTCTCAAGCCCCTCGCTGACGTCCTCAGGAGCACCTCTATGGAAATTCAAGACTTTCAAGAGGTAATAATAAAAAATCTTTAATCTTCTGTGAATCTTGAATCATGTGGTAGTGTCTTGATATTTGACACATTGTGCAGGAAGCGAGTTGACATAGATCCCAAGGGGACTATGCCACTAGCTCCTGCCACCGAGCCTATCGTAGCCGAGCCAGAGCCAGTAGTGTCACCTACCGAGCCAGAGGCTGCCCCAGCTGCTGAAACTGAAGCAGTCCTGATAGCAGAGCTACCAGCGGTGGTCATCCAAGGAGCGGATGCCGAAGTTGCAACTCTAGCCCCCGAGTTGATCCCCGAAGTCCCTGCAGCTGTCGAGCTCAGGGCCAGGACCCCATTGCCAGCAGCATCATCGTCTTTTGGTGACAGTGATCTCCCCAGGCTCAAAGCTCCCACATGCAATTTCCCAAGGACATTTTACTGGGTCACCCCCGAGGGGGTTGCAGAGAGCTACGAACACGACGAGCAAGCAACCCTGAGAGAGCAGAGGAATCTGATGTATGCTGCAATTGCTGCGCCCAAGGGAGTCCAGGTACACAGCGAATCTTGCCATGTTGAGTGCTTGACAGTTTCTGTTGATCTAGTATTCTGCCTTCTGACTCTGATTACCCCTGGTTGGTGCTGAACAGAAGATCATCGATCGCTCGAAAAAGATGAACAAAGTCCTAACCGAGCTCGCCCCTTAGCAACAACAACTGCGCTAGCTCCAGGTAGCCAAGGACGACCTAGAGCGAACCAGCCAAGTGAGGGAGACATGGCTGTGAGGGTCGGTAGACAAGCTCAGGGATGAAAACTGGGCTCAAGCTGAAAAGATCAGAAGTAAGTATTCTGTGTTATCCTCCTGAGTGAACCCCGAGTAGATTTCCCCAACATTATTGATTCCCAACTGCCTTGTTGAGTTTTGACCGCAATCTTGAGTTCTTGACTGTTTTGCATTGCAACCCTCGAAGCAGAGCTAAAAGCCCAGACAAAGGAGAGGGAAAAGTAAGACAAAAGGCTGAAGGAAGTGGAGAAGGCCGAAGCCAAGGTTGAGGCCAACTATGCCAGTAAGTCTCCTACTTGACCATGATCTTGGCTCGACTGCTTGTCTTGGTTAACCAATATCTTTGTCGATGCATTTGAACAGCTTCGAAAGCCCACGCCCATATTCAGTTTGTCGCCTTCGCGGAAGAGATTAAGATGATCAAAAAATCACGGGAAGTCCTTATTGATTCCGTGAAGGCGCTCCTGGACATCATGCAGCCTCATTATCCTGGGACAAGCTCCAGTTCCATCACCCAAGTGCACGAAGGTCTCAGCGAAGCCCCGAGTATCTTGAAGAAGTACTCAGATGAGCGTGTAGCTATCGGCGTTGCCCAAGCTCTTGTAATGACCAAATCGATCTACCCTAGGGTAGATATCAAAGCCATCGGTGAGGGTTTTGCTGAGGGGATAACTCCTGAAGAGGCACTGGAGCTAATCTGCCAGGTGAGGCTAACCGCGGAGGCAATAGCCAGGGACCTGGGCATGTAAAAACAGAATAATTATGCAGTCGGTGTCCACTGATGAACATATATGACTTTTGTAAATGTCTGTAGAATGCTGTCGAGTACTTGCTTATTCTGAGTCGTCATTAGCTTTACCCAACTACGTAGTCTGCGTCGAGTAGATTGAGACAAACTTAGGAAAAAAACGTTCACCTCGCAATGCTATACTCGGGCAAACTTAGTATAATCGTTATAGAACTTCGTGACTTAGATAAAACAAGCTTGGATTTTATTAACAAGGCACATAATACATGCAGCCCCCGACTTATGATCGGTTGGGACAAGCGATGTAGTGAGTCAGAGTAAAGAACTTTATTCATGTATAAAAATATAATACAAGACTCAGGTATAGAGAGGACGTAGTTGTTCTATATTACATGAGTTGTTGACTAGGGCACCGTCTTCTGTCTTCAGTCGGTAGGCGCCCGGACGCGTTACCTCAGTGATAATGAACGGCCCTTCCCATAAATGGGATAGTTTATGCTTGTCTTTGGTGGTTTGTATTTTTCTCAAGACGAGATCTCCCACCAAAAAGGGGCGGCCACGAACATTTCGACTGTGATAACGACGTAGGCCTTGAAGATACCTTGCCGACTGAATAGTTGCGATGTCTCTTGCTTCCTCCAACTGATCGAGTTTGACCAGTTGGTATTCGTTTGATTTATCTTCTAAGTGGGCCTGAACTCTTGGTGAGCCGAACTCCAACACGGTTAGTAACATAGCCTCAGCACCATAGACTAGGAAGAAAGAGGATTGCTCTGTTGCCCGACTAACTGTGATTCTTAGATACCAGAGAACAGATGGGAGTTCTTGTACCCACCGCCCTGCATATGGTTGTAGTCGGTCAAATACCCTAGCCTTGATACCTTGTAAGACCATACCATTAGCACGCTCGACCTACCCATTACTTTGCGGGTGTGCCACAGAAGCATAACAGATCTTGATGCCAAAGTCGTTATAGAAATCTTGAAAAACGCCGCCAGTGAATTGAGTGCCGTTGTTCGTTATGATGCGGTTGGAAACTCCAAATCGGTATAAAATACTCATGATGAAGTTCTTTGCTCGTGCTACTTTTATGGTAGCAATAGGTTTTGCCTCGATCCACTTTGTGAATTTGTCCACTGCGACGAACAAGTGTGTGAACCCTCCTAGCGCTTTCTTGAATGGCCCGACCATGTCAAGCCGCCAAACTGCAAAGGGCTAAGAGATTGGAATTGTTTGAAGTTCTTGAGTTGGAAGATGTGTTTGACTTGCAAAGAATTGGCATCCCTCGCATGTGCAAACTATGTCTTTAGCGTCTGTTACCGCAGTCAGCTAGAAGAAGCCCTGCCTGTAAGCCTTTCCGACTAACGTCTTGATGCAGCATGGTTGCCACAGATGCCTGAGTAGATCGATTGCAGAATCTGCTTGCCCTCTTCGGATGTGAGGCAGCGCATGAGGACTCCGGATGCGCTTCGACGGTAAAGGTCTTCTCCGACTACAAGAAAACATTTGCTTCAACGTTTAATCTGCTCGGATTTGCTGCGATCTTCTGGGAGTTCGTCGTTTAAGAGGAATTTGAAAATTGGGTTACGCCAGTCTTGAGAGATGATTAGCACTTCATTTGTTGCCGGGGTAGGTTCAACCACTAACTGTTCAAGCACTAGTTTCTTATTGACTGATGGCTCCAATAGTTGCTCGACAAAAATCCCAGTCGGGACCACTTCTCGTTTGGATCCCATGTTGGCCAATTCATCTGCAGCTTCATTTTATTGTCATAATATATGAGTTATTTCCAGCTCATCGAACTTGTCTTCTAGTTTTTGCACCTCCTGACAATATGCCGCCATGTTATCGTTGAGACATGTCCAGTCTTTCATGACTTGGTTGACCATGAGTTGAGAATCCCCGCGTACGATCAGTTGGCGGATGCCAAATGATATGGCAATGCGGAGCCCGTGGATGAGTGCCTTGTACTCGGCAACATTGTGGGAAGCCAGAAAGTGAATCTGGAGAACGTACTTTAGTTTTTCGCCAGTAGGTGACGTCAGCATGATGAAAGCCCCTACATCATTGATCCGTAGAGAACCGTCGAAGTACATCGTCTGGTACTCTAGCTTGTCCGTGTTTGTAGCCATCTGGACTTCTGTCCACTCGGCCACGAAGTCGGCTAGAACTTAAGATTTGATTGCTGTCCGAGGTTGAAAGATGATGTCAAATGCCATCAACTCGAGCGCCTATTTAGCGATTCTGCCAGTGGCCTCGCGGTTGTGTAGGACGTCCCCGAGTGGATACGATGTGACAACGGTTGCTTAATGCGACTGAAACTAGTGCACCAACTTCCGGACAGTGATGAGTGGGTGTTAACGCCAAAATTTGGTATGGCCCTGTATCAGATTCGGTCAAAGGAGAGATTACAGTCAACTGACGGAGAAAAGACCGGAATCAGGAAGGAGCCGTGAAAACCGTTACTTGGCAGTTATTTACTGTACCTATTAATTAGGCAGGTGTTTATCTTTAGGAAACCTGGCCTCGTGTCCGGTTAGGATTAGTTAGCGTTTTGTGTTATGGATAGGAAATCATGTGTTGTGTCCTATAAGGACTCATGTAACTCGGGGTATAAATACGTATGCCCGGGGACCTTGTAAATCATCACTCGATCAATACAAAAATTCGGCGCATCGCCACCCCTTCGACGGGATCCTGCTTCTCGAGCCGGGCTGCATCGGTTAGGTTCGAACTCCTGCGAGAGGGTAAGTCTCGTCACCCCGGCTACCTATCGGCTAGGACTTCCTCGGTTAGGTCCGATATTCTAGTCGGCTTATGGTAGTCGGCTTACCACGATATATTTATTTTATCTATGGCTGCATCAGTTCAGTTTGATCTCATAGATTGATTAGGTATATCACATCACGCGTGCATAGATCGTATCGGCTTACTGGGAGCGGTTTATCATCAGTTTGTGCTGCATCGGTTAGGTCTGACCTACTAAACTGCTAGCGATAAACCGATCCTGCTAAATCGATGCTTTATGTGCAGGCGTCTTATCGGGGTGTATAGCCGGTAAGTTATCTTCATCACGATCGTATCAGATCTATCGGCCCATTGAGGTATCGTTATCATTGTCGGTCTGTGCTGCAACGGTTGGATCCGATCTACTAGACTGACGATAATAACTTTACTCTTGATGAGCCGATGGGTGTTATGCGATAGTGTTATCAGAGTGCTTAGCCGATAAGTTATCTGTTGAAGCTGACTACATTTATTCATCGTCTTATTTTATACTCGTTCTGTTCAGTAGTCGGCTGGCTCATCAATTATCTATCATTTATGTTATTGCACGCCTTATCACATATTCTTGCCTGTATTATTGTTACGATCGGCTAAGGGCTAGCCGATGGGTTTATTCTGCCGATCCAAGTGCAAGTACAAGCAGGTTCCCGGGCACGACCCCAGGCGAGATCCCGGGCACGAGCTTAGGTAAGACCCGGGCACGGGCCCGGACAGCGGATGAAGACCCCGGGAGCCGATAGGAGCAAGGGCCCGGGCACGGGCATATTTTCACGGCAATACCAGTAACACCAAACTATAATCGGCTTGAATTCATTTGATTTACTCACTTATGTATTACGCCTATTTATTTTATCAAGCTTATAGCCGGTTTTTGAATATCCCTTCGATGATCGGCTAGCGCGATATTTGTTTATTATTATGCTGTTGCTCCTGCCATCATCGGCTTTAAGCCGATGTATAAGTGCTACAGTGCGTATCGGCCATCGGCCGATGAGATGAGTCCAAGCCGGCGTCGAGCCGATTGGCTCGCGAATTTAACATCCCTTTCTCCTTGTCAATTACAGGGTCAAATTGACTGGCACGCCTGCGAACCTCAAGACTTTAGGACCTGCACTGGAGTGAAGCAAATCTCCCAGGCCTTCGCGTGTCACCCAGACGCCGGACGGCCCCCGGCGGGTTTTCGGCGTAAACACGCTTTTGGCACGCCCGGTGGGACACAAAGTTTCAACCCAAAGTTTCAACACGAAGTTTTGACAATCAGACTTGCAACATGGCTGGGAAAGAGATCAAGACAGACAACGTAATTCCAGTCAGCATGGAGGATTTAACAGAAGAGCAGAAACAGTAGATTGAGCAAACTATGGCCAACTTTCAGAAGCTGTGCTTAGAGTCCTTCAGTATGACAAGGCAAGGGCCGATTCAGAAATCCCAGTTTCCGAAGCCAGTGTTGGTTGGAGAATCGAGCCATACACAACCCGAGAGCCCACCGATTAAACCTTTGCAAGAGATGGTTAATGAGGCTGTACACCACGCGCTCATTAATCAGTTGGGGATCTTGGTAAATACATTGCATAACCTCATCAAGAAGACTGTTGATGGATCGATTGCCCAAGAACCAACTCGGGGTCCCGTTTACCTCCCACCGAAGGTTGAACCAACTCAGATTGCTTACAATATCAGTAGGGATATACCAGAACATATGTTTACACAAAACCAGGCTGGGGGGCAACAGGATATTCCTGCTGGGTACCATCAGACTGTCCACTATGGAGGATATCAGCAGAATTATCCAGGAGGCGGGGCCGATCCAGGTACTTATCAGAGGGAATATAATAGACAGAATCGGCAACAAACTCCACCCTTGCAATACCAACAAGACAACCTGAGGGAAGAAGATCTATCAACAAAGGTTGCTGAGATAGTAAGGGAGCAGTTCGGGATCAAACCCAAGGGACAAACATTCATGTATCGGCATCCATATCCTGAGTGGTTCGACAGAGTTCCGTTACCGCACCGATACAGGGTCCCGGATTTTTCTAAGTTCTCAGGGCAGGACAACACGTCTACAGTGGAACATGTCAGCCGATTCCTGGCACAGTGCGGGGAGGCATCGGCTGAAGAGGCTCTGAGGGTTAGGTTTTTCCCCTTGTCATTATCAGGATCGGCTTTTACATGGTTTTCCTCGTTGCCACCGAATTCCGTTCGGGGGTGGGCCGATCTGGAGAAACAGTTTCACAAATATTTCTTTGCTGGAATTCATGAGTTGAGACTGTCAGATTTGACATCGGTTAAGCAACGACCAGATGAAACGGTACCGGAATACGTTCAGCGATTTCGGGACATCAGAAACGGATGTTATAGTGTCGATGTTTTACACCGGCAATAAATATATGGGGCTACTCGGCGGATGGAAACTCGGTGGATTGCAAAGGAACACAAGGAGATTTTATACTGGTTCAGGCCCTTGGTGTGAGGTAATACCCTACGTCCAGTTGTGGTGTTATTCCTTTGAGGATTTGTGGTGGTGATTCTGGTGAACCAACTCAACCTGCGAGCTTATGTGTGCTCTTCTGCCCTCATGGGGCGCCCTGCCTCCCCTTATATACTGGGGGACAAGGTTACAAGATAGGAGTCCCCATCGGATTACGACTAGGAGATCTCCCCTTAGAGATATAACGCACCCGACTAGGACTGTATATTCCTTTCTATACAAGGCGAAGTCTGCCGAATCTAGCTATATCTCTAATTACAAGGCTAGGCCCATCCTCTATCCGAGTGGCCCATATGCTTGTCATGAGGTACCCGGGGCCCATGGCACCCACAGTAGCCCCCGAGATCTTCATAGTTGAGTCACAGCTGATGCCAAGTGCTCATCCTCCACGGTGAAGTCTTCCCGAGTGCATTGCTCCCGAGTGCTCTTTGTTTGAGTGCTGCTTCTCCCGAGTCCTGCTTCATGTCAGCTGGCAGCGAGGCTATGAAGGGCTCCATGTAGATGTTGAAATAGTGTGCGCCGAATAGGCGCACCTATTAGGTGTAGCCCCCGACTTTGTGCTTAATTGTGAAGACAATTAAACATAAAGTCAAAGATCTTTAACCTTGAAGTCTTTCCCGAGTAGATTACTACTGGTATATGAGACTCTTCGGTATCATGTCAACCGGAATATGATTTATAGTCTTGCCAAGTAGGGAACTACTCGTATGTAGGACTCTTCGACTTCATGTCAGTCGGAATGTGTGTTTATAGTCTTGCCGAGTAGGATGCTACTCGTATATGGGACTCTTCAGCGTCATGTCAGCTGGAAAGGGGGTGTTTATAGTCTTTCCCGAGTGGCGTCCCACCCAGAAGTTAGACTCATCCGCGTCATGTCAGCGGGAATGAAGATTTATAGTCTCTCCCGAGTAGTGCACTACTCGAAAGTTAGACTCTTCAGCGTCATGTCGGCTGGGATAACGTTGCTCATGGCAACTGGTGGCCACGCATGTAAGCCGAGTACCACTTTATGAAAAATAAATCCATTGCGTGGTTAGGTGTACTCGAGAGAGATACCTGCATCCCCAATTTTAATGAAGACCAGCTTGTGATCCTTGTAAGGATATATCCTCGAGACCTGGTGGATAAGACAGATACCCAAACATATTTATTTAGCAATAAGGCTCTCATGAAGCATATCTGTTTACCTCATCGGCTCCTGTTAGTAGCACCAGCGCTATAATTTCAACTCAGCCTGCGGGCGGCCCACATGGGGCATGCTACTGTAGGAACTCATGTCTTGGTGGCTGTTACCAAATAAGTCGGCCTAAACCGACCTACTCAGCATAGCTCTATAGAAGTATCATCCATCGCATGTCAGGATGGGTTTTTTGGTGTTGGTAACCGCAATCAGCCAGAGAAGTCCTTATTCGCGAGCCTTTCCGACTTACGTTCTGGATGCAAACTGGTTGCCACGTAAGCCTGAGTGGGTATAATGCAGGATCCGCTTGCCCTCCTCAGGTGTGACGCAGTGCATGAGAACTCCGGATGCACTTTGACGATGTAAGTCTTCTCTGACTTGGGTAAAGCCGAACAAGGTACCTGAACCTTGCATTAGCAGAGGGTTCGGCTGGTGACCGTCATGGGGCATACCCTATCCAACAGAGTTATAGCCAAGCCAGGCACCCGAACCTTGCATTAGCATAGGATTCGGCTAGCGACCCTCATGGGGCGTACCCAACCTGACAGAGCCGTGACCAAATAAGGTACCCGAACCTAGCATTATCGTAGGATTCGGCTGGCGACCCTCATGGGGCGTACCCTACTTAGCCGAGTAGTACACAACCCCGACTGGCGCCGGAGGTCGATTATTAGCTCGCATGGAGCGTAGCCGAGGAAGATGACGTCCCGACTGGCGCAAGTACTCGGTAAGTAGCCCTCATGGAGCATCCCGAGTGTATTTTGGTAGACTTGTCCAGCCCCCGAGCGTAGGAGATAGGCTCGCAGCCCTGAGTTCCTGTCACGCGTATCCGGAGCTGGGCCTGCAATATAAAGATATCGGATGAGTAGCATCTGACGATGAAAACAATCACCCGAATAAAATGTATTTTACAATATATGTAAATTCATGTTCTTCCTCTTATTGATATTAATTTCCCCAAGTAGTTGACCCCTTATGTTTAAGCACTCTGCCCGACTAGTCATAGCCCCCGAGCGTCGGGAGTTGGCTCATGGCTCTTTCCCAGACACGCGTTTTGGGTGACTTGAGTTCGTCTTTCATGGAGCAAAGTTTCACGGATTAGGATTTATGCTACTTGAGTACTTTTGCAATCATTTAAGAGCAAAAACAGAGAAGAGTGCAGCTTGTGCACCTATTAGGTGTAAGCGGCATTGGCAAGGCCGAGTGAAGAAATATTTATCAGGAAGCGACTTAGCTGTTCGGTATTTCGGAGTGGGGATGCCATCCTTGCGTTTGAGCTTGTGAGCCTCCGAGCATGTCACTTGTTGTCCTGATAATCTTCAGTTGTAGGAAGTCGAAGACGATTGTGACCGACTGCCACAATGAAGCCGTCCGACTTGCGTTTGCGATTCCCAGCTTTAGTCGAGACCGCGTCGTTGGTGTCGTCCCGCTTCTTCTATCAGGGTGACTTGTTGTCGTCGAGGGCCTCGGCAACAGCGTGGGCCGAGTCGGCGTACTTGTTTGCCATGTCGAATAGGGCCTTGACAGAGTTGGGAGGCTTCCGCGTGAATTTGTCGATGAACGAGGTGTCTTTGACTCCTTTTCGAAAGGCGGCGATGATGACCTCGTCCTTGATCTTCGGGATTGAGTTCCTCTTCTCAGAAAACCTTTTGATGAAGTCACGAAGAGACTCGTTCTTCCTTTGGCGCAACTGATATAGGTCGTACTCGGAAGATGGCCTCTCGTAAGTTCCCTGGAAGTTGGTGATGAATCGTTCCCGGAGTTCTCCCCAAGAGCCGATTGATTGCTTTGGGAGTCCTGTTAGCCATGTCCTCGCTGAGTCGGCTAGAGCAACTGGGAGGTAGTTAGCCATGACTTTGTGGTCGCCTCCGGCTGCTCGGATCGCCAGAATGTAGATCGTGAGCCAGGACTTGGGATTGGTCTTGCCATCATATTTGTCGATGCCTGTAGGCTTGAAACTTGACGGCCAGTCGACCTGTTGTAGCTCCTGGGTGAAGGCCGATATGCCTTCGTCTTCATGAGGACTCCGACCCCGACTACGGCGGCGAAACCGCTCGTGGTGGAGGCCGAAATGCTCGTTCTCGTCTTCCAGTTGGCGTTGCTCGTCTTCTTCTCGTTCGCAGCGCCGAGCATTGGTGTCCTGCCGAAGATCACGCCATAGTTGGCCTTGGAGATCCCGGTTGTCCCGACGGTCACTTCGACGTTGCCGGTTGTTGTTTGGGTTGCCGAATGACGTTTGGCGTGACTCCGTGTGCAGCCGACTAGAGCCGGCCGCTCGGTGTCGCTTTGAGGTAGACGAGACTGCCATTGGGGATGCCGACCGGTTGGTCGGTATGAGGGTATCGCCAGACTGTTGGTGCTGCTGACATGCAGCAGCGGTAAGCATGGCTTTTATCCTTGCGATCGTTGGGGTAGCCTGGTGATCAGGCCCAAGTTGGACCGTGTCCAGTAGGGTTGCGGCGGCCACAATGTTCTGTTGTGGCGTGACGAAGACGTCGTGGTTGCCGACTTTTGTTTGGAGGGTTTGTTGCTGAGCGGTTCGCCCAGCCCTGCGTAGGCCGTCGTTGCGGGCGTGCAGGTGTCTTGTTTCTTCCTCCTGTTGTTCTCGCAGACGGCAGGCCTCCTCCTCTTGTTGTTCGTGTAGTCGGCGTGATTCCTGAGTAGGAGTAGAGCCTTTGGATGCCATGAAGATTTCTCGTGGCGGGAAGAAGCTTGCCGATCTGCTGTCCGACTTAGAGTCGGAATCCGACTGGGAGTCGTAGTCGGAATAGTCGATGGGGGTGATTGTAACTCCGACCTCCCTAGATCCGATCTCGAGCGGCTCGGAGCCGTATCCGAGCCAAACTCCAGGGGATCGGGTTTGCCGCGTCGGATATAGATTGTAGATATCCGCGGCGTCGCCGAGTCCGAACGGGAAGTTGACGATCTCTTCCCTTCTCGGCCCGATCTCGGCCGGCTCGAAACCGAGTCCGAGTCGAACACTGAAAGGAAGAGTTGTCCCTGGGCTCGGGCGTATAGGAGATCGCCGCAGCATGTCGTTGAAGATTGCCGCAGCGTCGTGTGGGCCGACTAGCGCGGAGTCGGCTGATTCCTCGGCCGGTTGGATCGGGTCCGTGTCGGCCAAGGTGAGATTGCCGATCTGGTCGGCGGCGAAGTCGAGGCTTCTGAATGCAATTGTATCTCCGGGGGAGAGTTTGCCGCCGTCGACTCCGGTTGCTGGATCCATCGAGCTTGTAGATGTAGATCGTGCCGATTCCCCTACCTGGCGCGCCAACTGTCGATGTTTTACACCGGCAATAAATATATGGGGCTACTCGGCGGATGGAAACTCGGTGGATTGCAAAGGAACACAAGGAGATTTTATACTGGTTCAGGCCCTCGGTGTGAGGTAATACCCTACGTCCAGTTGTGGTGTTATTCCTTTGAGGATTTGTGGTGGTGATTCTGGTGAACCAACTCAACCTACGAGCTTATGTGTGCTCTTCTGCCCTCATGGGGCGCCCTGCCTCCCCTTATATACTGGGGGACAAGGTTACAAGGTAGGAATCCCCATCGGATTACGACTAAGAGATCTCCCCTTAGAGATATAACGCACCCGACTAGGACTGTATATTCCTTTCTATACAAGGCGAAGTCTGCCGAATCTAGCTATATCTCTAATTACAAGACTAGGCCCATCCTCTATCCGAGTGGCCCATATGCTTGTCATGAGGTACCCGGGGCCCATGGCACCCACATATAGTTTAAACCTGAGCGATGGGCATTTGGCTGATCTGGCTTTTCAGGGACTCTTGGCGCCGATCAAAGAGAGGTTTTCATCTCAAGAGTTCGAATCACTGGCGCACCTAGTACAGAAGGTATCGGCTCATGAAAGCCGATTTCAAGAGGCAAAAAGAGATAAGTACCAGAAAAGGGTTGCTCAGGTTCAAGTTTATTCATCGAGCTCAGACGATGAGGGATCCGATGCCGAAGTTGGATTGGCGGAGTGGGCCAGGAATAAGAAATCAGTATTATGTCCATGGGTCAAGGATATCGGCAAGGAGGAGTGGTATGACTTTGATATTAGTAAGGCCGATAAAATCTTTGACTTGCTGTTACAAGAGAAGCAGATACAACTGCCGCCAAATCATGTGATTCCATCACCCGAAGAACTGAAGAAGAAGAGATATTGCAAGTGGCACAACACTATGTCACATCATACTAACGAGTGCAAGGTTTTTCGGCAACAAATTCAGTCGGCTGTCGAACAGGGCAGAATCAAGTTTGAGGACAAGAAGCCGATGAAGATTGATGGGCACCCGTTTCCCGTAAACATGGTTTATGCGGGATCATCATCAAGAGATCAGGCCGATGGAGCAAGACGTCAAAAATATAAGTCAAGGGTTACTTCATCGGACATGATAGAAAAATATTCAAGATACGAGGAACAGAGGGATGAGTTAGAAAGATATAATCCGCATTGGGACTGTCCGTTTTTTCGGTTCTGCTGGGATCAAGGAATGAGACTGCCATCAGCTGAAAATTGCCCCGAGTACAGTAGTGCAAGAAATCGGTATGATCGCCAGCAGGAGTTTTTACGGGATCGGTCGCTTGGGAAAAGAGCATCGGTTCATAGCCGATTAGGGCCGATCCATGAAGAGTTCCTTGAAGAGGATGGAGAGGATGAAGAGGAAGTACATGAAGAACAAGTCCAGAATCCTCAATGGTGCCCTAGTGGGATATTCACGAAAAATCAGAAGAGGAGGGCACAACGTTTACGACACCGAGAGCAACAGGAAGAACAGGGTCAAGATCAGGGAGAGGACAATCATCGTCACAAGAAAACTAAACAGGTTTGGCGCGTGAAGAAGAAAGATGATGAATCTGATCAATCGGCCCCAGCAAATATGGTGTTCTTTTTACCTCGGGAGTATAGAGCACTTTCATCAGATGAGGAAGGCGATGAGGAGATTTTTGCTCAGCTAACGTTACAACCCGATCAAGCTATATTTGACAAGCCTAAGGAGTCAGAGCATCGGCACCTAAAGCCATTATACATCAATGGCTATGTGAATGGGAAGCCGATGGCAAAGATGCTGGTTGATGGGGGAGCAGCAGTTAATCTCATGCCTCATGCCACATTCCGAAAATTGGGGAAGACTGCCGAAGATCTGATCAAGACAAATATGGTGCTAAAGGACTTCGGTGGGAATTCATCAGAAGCTAAAGGTGTATTGAACGTGGAGTTGACAGTGGGGAATAAGACATTACCCATCACGTTTTTCGTCATTGACGGGAAGGGGTCGTATAGTTTGCTTCTCGGCAGGGACTGGATTCATGCGAACTGTTGTGTGCCATCGACAATGCATCAATGCTTGATACAATGGCAGGGAGATCAAGTCGAGGTAGTACTAGCAGATCGGTCGACCAATATTGCCATGACCGATCTACCAGTCTGGGAAGCCGACGGTGTTGACTGCCTATCCGGAAAAATATGGGAAGGAGATTACCTTAAGGTTACTAGCCAGGGGATACAGCCGATTCAGCAAGTCGGCTCTGAATTGTTACTCTGATGGGTTCTATTGAAGACTTCGAGGGGAAACTGGGGCAAGGATTTATGTCGGTTGACGATTTGGAAGAGATTGATATAGGACCAGGAGATAAGCCAAGGCCGACGTACATAAGCAAAAAGTTAAGTCCTGAACTACGAGAGGAATTGATAGCGCTGTTGAAGGAGTATCGGGATTGTTTCGCCTGGGAGTACCATGAGATGCCAGGATTAAAGCCGATCGATTGTTGAACATCGGCTGCCCGTTAAACCAGGATATCGGCCATTCAAGCAGACTCCAAGGAGATTCAAGGCAGAATTATATGAGCCGATCAAGGCGGAGATTACAAGGTTATATGATGCCAAGTTCATAAGGCCGTGCCGATATGCTGAGTGGGTTTCTAATATCGTCCCGGTGGAGAAGAAAAATGGTAAATTGAGGATATGCATTGATTTCCGGGATCTGAATAAAGCTACCCCCAAGGATGAGTACCCGATGCCGATAGCAGACTTATTGGTGGATGCAGCCTCGGGCCACAAGATTATCAGCTTCATGGACGGCAATGCGGGATACAATCAGATTTTTATGGCTGAAGAAGATATACATAAGACTGCGTTTCGGTGTCCAGGGGCTATCGGCCTGTATGAGTGGGTAGTAATGACTTTTGGATTGAAAAGTGCCGGTGCGACTTATCAAAGAGCGATGAATTATATATTTCATGATCTCATCGGCTTATTGGTAGAGATTTATATTGATGACGTGGTGGTCAAGTCTAAAAGTGAGGAAAGCCATATAGCCGATCTACAAAAAATGCTGGAGAGAGCCAAGAAATACGGACTAAGAATGAATCCCAATAAGTGCGCTTTTGGTGTATCGGCTGGGCAATTTTTGGGTTTTATGGTTCATGAGCGAGGGATTGAAGTTAGTCAGCGAAGTATCAGAGCCATTAAGACTACAGAGCCGCCAAGCAATAAGACAGAGTTGCAATCGTTGATCGGCAAGATTAATTTTGTGAGAAGATTTATATCAAATTTATCAAGGAGAATTGAGTCTTTCACGCCGTTGTTGAAGTTGAAGGCCGATCAAGAATTTGTGTGGGGGGCAGCACAGCAGAAAGCATTTGATGAAATCAAGAATTATCTGAGTTCCCCACCTATTTTAATTCCGCCGCAGAAAGGAATGCCGTTCAAATTGTATTTGTCAGCCGATGAGAAATCCATTGGATCTGTTTTAATACAAGAGTTTGAAGGAAAAGAGCGAGTTGTGTTTTATCTGAGCAGAAGGCTTCTGGATGCTGAAACGAGATATCCTGCGGTGGAGAAATTATGCCTATGTTTATATTTCTCGTGTACAAAGTTAAGGCATTACATCCTATCAGCTGAATGTACAGTAGTTTGTCAGGCCGATGTGGTCAAATATATGTTGTCGGCTCCAGTCTTGAAAGGGCGAGTTGGCAAGTGGGTTTTTGCTTTGACAGAGTTCGACTTGAGGTATGAATCGGCTAAGGCAATTAAGGGACAGGCAGTGGCCGATTTTATTGTGCAACACAGAGGGGCTCACGAAGACTATGTAGAGCCGATCCCATGGACTTTGTTTTTCGATGGATCGGTTTGCAAGCATGGATCTGGTTTCCGCTTAGTTATCATATCGCCTCGGGGGGCAAGTTTTGAGTTTGCTTTCACAATTAAGCCCTATCGGACTAACAATCAGGCAGAGTACGAGGCGGTGCTAAAAGGACTTCAACTCTTAAAGGAGATCGGAGCCGATGTCATAGAGATAATTGACGATTCTTTATTAGTGGTCAAACAGTTGTCTGGAGAATATGAGTGCAGGGATGATTTTTTGAGGTCGTATTACGAGGAATGTACGGATTTGTTAAGAGATTTCAAGATAGTGTCAATAGATCATATTCCCAGGGAACAGAATTTAGAAGCCAATGATCTTGCACAGATTGCTTCAGGGTATCGGCTGAATAGACAGGTTGAGGTTGAGATAGCCGATATTGATATCCAGAACAAGGCCGATGATTGGAGACAGGAGTTAGTTGATTACTTGCAAAATCCGTCGCAATCGATTTCCAGGAAAATTCGGTATAAAGCTACTAAATATGTGCTGCTTGATGGGGAGTTGTATTATCGGACTTTTGAGGGAGTTCTGCTTAGGTGCCTGAATTTGGAAGAAGCCAAAGTGGTTATGTGCGAGGTGCATGAAGGCGTCTGTGGGACTCATCAATCGGCTCATAAGATGAAGTGGTTGCTGAGAAGGGTAGGGTATTTTTGGCCAACAATGCTGGAGGATTGCTTTAGGTATTATAAAGGGTGTCAAGATTGTCAGAAGTTTGGAAATATACAGCGAGCACCAGCATCGGCTATGAATCCTATCATCAAACCGTGGCCGTTCAGAGGTTGGAGAATTGACATGATCGGCCAGGTTTTTCCTCCATCAAGTAAAGGGCATAAGTTCATATTGGCGGCAACAGATTATTTTACCAAGTGGGTAGAGGCGGTTCCTTTGAAGAAAGTTACGTCCAAGGAGGCGATCGAGTTTGTAAAGGAGCATATTATTTATCGGTTTGGGATTCCTCAGACGATAACTACTGATCAGGGTCTATCTTTGTGTCTGATGAGTTTCAACAGTTTGCTGCCAGTATGGGAATCAAGCTATTAAATTCATCGCCTTATTACGCTCAAGCCAATGGACAAGCAGAAGCTTCTAACAAGAGTTTGATCAAGTTGATTAAGCGGAAAATTGATGAGCAGCCACGGCGATGGCATACTACATTAGCCGATTCACTATGGGCCTATCGGATGGCATGTCATGGATCTACTCGGGTGCCGCCGTATCAGTTAGTATATGGACATGAGGCAGTTTTACCATGGGAGACTAACATCGGCTCTAGGAGAATTTCTTTGCAGAATCAGTTGACAGCCGATAATTATTATAACTTAATGACAGATGAACTTGAAGATTTGGTTCAGAATCGGTTGAGGGCGTTGGAAAGGATCAAGGAAAATAAGGCTAAGGCAGCTCGGCATTACAACAAAAAGGTGGTGAATAAGTCGTTTGCCGAGGGAGATCTTGTGTGGAAGTTGATTTTGCCGATCGGGTCCAGAGATAATAAGTTTGGAAAATGGTCGCCTAATTGGGAAGGGCCCTATCGGATTAATCGTTGTGTGCCTGGTAACGCCTATGTGTTAGAAGATCTTGATGGGACAGAGTTTGCTAAAGCGCTTAACGGAAAATATCTCAAGAAATACTACCCTAGCGTATGGATCGATTCTTAAATCGGTTAAGTATAGCTGATTTCTAAAATAGTCCAGAAAGCCGATGTTTTGCATCGCCTAAAGACGGCCGATATCAATTGGTATCGCCTTTAGATCAAATAAACAAAAATAATACTAGGGGGCAATTGAAGGAAACAGGCAGCAGGGCCGATCAAGTTATAGTACAGCACAGCCAGCGCATCGGGAAGCCATCAATTGTTAAGTTACAAGAATTTTCGAATAGTTTCGATTGCGCACAGACGGATTTGATCAATTTCATTAATGGCACGGATGTCGTCATCATCGGAGCCTGGGATGGTCTTCAAGTTCTTGCGCCGATGGATGACTTGACGCACCGTCGCTGCAACCTTAGCCTCTTGGTCTTGGATGGCTTGTGGCAAGCCGATAAGCTGGGATTCTGTGGCTTCAAGATCCTTGCGAACTTTTTCAAGTTCTCCCAGCAAATCGGCTTCCTTCTTCTTCAGTTGATCTAGCTTGGATTGGAGCTCTTGGGGAACAGCTGCCATGTCATCAAGTTTCTTCTTGTCTATCTGGGCTGATAGCCGATCGGTTTGGATATCTTGGGTGATCTTCTGTTGGTCAGCACGATCGGCTATGCGCTGTCTAAGCTTGATGAGCTTAAACCTGTGAGATTCCAGGTATGCTGCAGGGGTTAATGCATCGACAAGTTCTTCGGGCAGATAGTGTTCGATTTCTGCAAGCCTTGCCCGAATCGGCCCACAATCTTCCACTAGCGCATCGATTGGGTTTTCTAGCCGACTGTTGATGCTTGTTAAGTAATCACGCACATCGGCTGGGAACGACAGTTTGGTTGTTGCGCTGGTGGCTGTCTCGTCCTCTGCTTCCAAGTACTTGCCGATGTCAAAAGAAAACAAGTCGGCCAAGGACTGCAAAATTGACATCGGTAAAGCGATCAATAGAAGATTAGAAGCAAAGTATGGGCATAAAAAGGTTACCTGAGGGAGGACGTCGGCAGATCGGGTGACATCGGCTTCAGTGGGGTGAATGGGGTGTTCTTTAGAGGGGCCGATGTCAGCCGATGGGATAGGAGCGGTCTCGTCGACGACTGGAGGACTTGGTGCCAAGAGTGGAGCAGCAGAGGAAGCCATCAGCTCAGGGCTTGGAGGAGTGATAGAAGAAGGTTGAAGTTCTGGAGCCGATGATTCGAGCTGAACAAGGATTTGGTGAGATAAATAAGGAAGCGGGTAATAATAATAACAAGACTTGGCGCATACCTGAGGAGATGAGAGAGCTGATGTTGTGTGAGGAGAAGGCGACGTCGGGGCGACGATATCGGCATCGGTTTTCTGTTTCTTCAGGGAAGGGCGATGCGCTAACTTCTTCCGCTTTTGTCCCATCGGCCGGGGCGCCTTAAGGAGAGCCGATGGGGATGGAGCGTCGCGCCCTAAGTTTGGGGTAGCCGATGGAGGTTGATACAGAATCGGCCGACCACTGTTGCTTGTTCTCGGGGGCTCGACGCTGGCAGCCTGCAAAATAAGAGTTAGAGATGATTGGAGATGATGGTTAAAGCTTGCAGGTGTTACCTCTTCATCAGATTCGGTGTACTCAGTATCAAGGCGGGAACAATAGCAGGTGACCGCTAAGCTGAATAGGTGTTTTTTCCATTCTGACCACCATCAGACGAAAAGCTTGGTGTTGGCAGTGCAGATGTATACCTCGGTGGCGGCGCCTAGAGGAAGGGAATCTGTCAAAGTCCGCATCCGGTTGTATTCTAGGGCGTTGCTGACATTGCCCCGGGCCTGGAGTTTATCAATAAAGAATAGGCTGATTGGAAGCTGACCAAGGCCAAACTGACGAGAACCGACCGATGGATGATAAAACTCATATGAAGGCTGCGATCGGCCCAAAGAGAAGCCAGTTGGTAGCAGACGAGGGGTGATGGCCGATAGGAAGATGGCCTTGGACTCATCATTGTCTAGAGCTTTGAGTGGATCGAAGTTAGAAGGCATCTCGAAAGATGATGCATTATTATAAGCAAACCAGAGAGTGGCCTCCCTGGTGAAGCCATAATAAAATCCCTTGAACCACTGACTAAGTTCAGCGGGGATTATCTTGCTGCCAGAGAGGGCCGATGCAGCTTCGCCCATAGAGGTGCATCGGCGGTAAACAGGATCTTGGTCTTCTGTGTAATCGGCCGGAAAAGATTGATCGGAGAGAGAAGTCCCAGGAACAGCCTTGGAGGTGTAGATGTTGAGCCAGAGCTATACGAACCACCAAGGACCCCCGATATGGCCGACGGGCTGGCCCGCAGATAACTTAGTTGCCACTTGGTGGAGCAGATGATAGGTGGCACCAAGGAGGAATTGCCCCAAGGGGATCTGTTTTCGATCGACCAAGCATTCTGCCAAACATTGCATGTTGACTGTCGGACCAAGGGTTGCGCCACCAAAAACAAACCGCTCCAGCCATAAGTTCATGAAAGCAACATGTTCCCGGTCATCAACCGATCCAGTTCCCTTGTTGTGAAGAGATATGTACCTGGACCAGCCGCCGATATTCTTTGCTTGGAGCCGATGAGCGGGTTTGAAGCGAAGTCTGAAAGGGTCGATGTAGCTCATTGTGTCAAGACAGGTGAGCATGGTCACATCCAGCAAGGTGGGGGTCATAGGCCCGTGCCCAAACAAGAAGGCATTGAGAGCATCGGACCAGAAGTATGAGGCTGATGCAAGCAGGGATTCATTTTTCTCCATATCGGCCAGAGAAAGATTGATGTAGTGGCTGATGTGAGATTCTTCCCAGAAGGTTCTCTTTGCAGCCGACACCCTGAGGTACCAATCTCTCCACCCGAGCAGTTTACTCGGCCATGACCTGAAGCTGTTGGTCCAGTCGCTGACTCGCATGGCTGAGTTCTTGAAAGGGATACGCTAGGTCTCGGCGCATATGAAATCGGTGGGGTCTTCACTACCCATGGGGCCATGATAGAAAAAGCCGGGGTAATCGGCGGCCGGGATCAAGATCTGGGCTCTAAGATGCTACAGTAAACAAGAACACGACGAAGAACAGGTGAAGAACATAGCAGATCGGATTCGTATGGGCTGTAGGTCGGAAAAAGATAATCGGGCAGAAAGATTACCTCAGGAACTGCAGATGCCGATGCCATCGCGGGAGTGGGAGAAGATGCAGGGATCGACAGCCAGAAAAAAAGGTTGCGGTGATTCGTCTGGATTCGCTAGAGCTTGGTGAAGATTTGGAAGATGAAGCGGTGGTGCTCTGGTGATGTGAAAGCATAAAAAAGGCAAGGAGACGAAGCGTTTTTATAGGGATGTGACAACCGAGCGGGAATTGAGGCCGTTGGCACTGTTTCAAATATTTATGGCAAGTGAGCTATCTTGGGCCGTCTCGGTATGGAAGAAATCTGGAGGCCCAAAAATGAAAGAATTTTGAAGTCCTATAGAAGAACTCCAAAATTGGGGGGCATGTGTTAACGCCAAAATTTGGTAAGGCCCTGTATCAGATTCGGTCAAAGGAGAGATTACAGTCAACTGACGGAGAAAAGACCGGAATCAGGAAGGAGCCGTGAAAACCGTTACTTGGCAGTTATTTACTGTACCTATTAATTAGGCAGGTGTTTATCTTTAGGAAACCTGGCCTCATGTCCGGTCAGGATTAGTTAGCGTTTTGTGTTATGGATAGGAAATCATGTATCATGTAACTCGGGGTATAAATACGTATGCCCGGGGACCTTGTAAATCATCACTCGATCAATACAAAAATTCGGCGCATCGCCACCCCTTCGACGGGATCCTGCTTCTCGAGCTGGGCTGCATCGGTTAGGTCTGAACTCCTGCGAGAGGGTAAGTCTCGTCACCCCGGCTACCTATCGGCTAGGACTTCCTCGGTTAGGTCCGATATTCTAGTCGATTTATGGTAGTCGGCTTACCACGATATATTTATTTTATCTATGGCTGCATCAGTTCAGTTTGATCTCATAGATTGATTAGGTATATCACATCACGCGTGCATAGATCGTATCGGCTTACTGGGAGCGGTTTATCATCAGTTTGTGCTGCATCGGTTAGGTCCGACCTACTAAACTGCTAGCGATAAACCGATCCTGCTAAATCGATGCTTTATGCGCAGGCGTCTTATCGGGGTGTATAGCCGGTAAGTTATCTTCATCACGATCGTATCAGATCTATCGGCCCATTGAGGTATTGTTATCATTGTCGGTCTGTGCTGCAACGGTTGGGTCCGATCTACTAGACTAATGATAATAACTTTACTCTTGATGAGCCGATGGGTGTTATGCGATAGTGTTATCGGAGTGCTTAGCCGATAAGTTATCTGTTGAAGCCGACTACATTTATTCATCGTCTTATTTTATACTCGTTCTGTTCAGTAGTCGGCTGGCTCATCAATTATCTATCATTTATGTTATTGCACGCCTTATCACATATTCTTGCCTGTATTATTGTTACGATCGGCTAAGGGCTAGCCGATGGGTTTATTCTGCCGATCCAAGTGCAAGTACAAGCAGGTTCCCGGGCACGACCCCAGGCGAGATCCCGGGCACGAGCTTAGGTAAGACCTGGGCACGGGCCCGGACAGCGGATGAAGACCCCGGGAGCCGATAGGAGCAAGGGCCCGGGCACGGGCATATTTTCACGGCAATACCAGTAACACCAAACTATGATCGGCTTGAATTCATTTGATTTACTCACTTATGTATTACGCCTATTTATTTTATCAAGCTTATAGCCGGTTTTTGAATATCCCTTCAATGATCGGCTAGCGCGATATTTGTTTATTATTATACTGTTGCTCCTGCCATCATCGGCTTTAAGCCAATGTATAAGTGCTACAGTGCGTATCGGCCATCGGCCGATGAGATGAGGCCAAGCCGGCGTCGAGCCGATTGGCTCGCGAATTTAACATCCCTTTCTCCTTGTCAATTACAGGGTCAAATTGACTGGCACGCCTGTGAACCTCAGGACTTTAGGACCTGCACTGGAGTGAAGCAAATCTCCCAGGCCTTCGCGTGTCACCCAGACGCCGGACGGCCCCCGGTGGGTTTTCGGCGTCAACAGTGGGCCGTACAACAGCTTCTTGACTTGAGGATATCTCATCTTGGAGTCGGCTAGGACCTCGCTAACGAGTTAGACTGGTCTTTGTATTTTCTGTATATGCCCTGGTTCTGCTCGCTCGACTATCAGCACCATGCTGACTACTTGAGTAGTTGCCGCCAGATACAACATTAGTGTGGAGGCCATGGGCCCCAGGTACCTCATGAGATGCATATGGGCCACTTGGACAGAGGGTGAGCCTAACCTTGTAATTAGGGATACAATAAGACTCGGCATACATAACCTTGTACGGTAAGGAAAGGATGTAATCCTAGTTGGGCACGTTGTATTTTTAGAAGGAAATCCTTTGGTCGAAGTCTGACAGGGATTCCTACTCTGTAACCCTGTCCCCTGGTATATAAGGGGAGGCAGGACGCCCCCTGAGGGCGGCAGAAGGAGAAGAACAATCTCACCAGAGAAACCTCAAAGGCAATACACCACAACTGGATGTAGGGTATTACCTCATCTTGAGGGTCTGAACCAGTATAAATTGTTTGTGTTCCTTTGCAATCCATCAAGTTTAGGTTTCACAAGTAGCCCCATATTATTATTGCCGATACAAAACATCGACAGTTGGTGCGCCAGGTAGGGGCTTCGTCGAGATCATCTTCATTAAGCCTGATGGATCCAATCAAGGAAGTCAATGGCATCAACTTCTCCCCCGAGCAAACAATCACCTTCGGGAGCCTCGACTTCATCGCCGACAAATTCGGCAACCTCACGCTGTCCGATTCGGACCCGATCCGATTGGCCAGGGACCAGGCCGACTCCGCGCCGGTCGGCCCACGTAACGCTGCAGCAACCCTCATAACTTGCTACGGCAATCTTCAACATGCCCGAGTCTAGGGACAACTCTTTCTTTCGGTGTTTGACTCAGACTCGGACTTGAGCCGGCCGAGATTGGGCTAAGAAAGATGGAGATCGTCAATCTCCCGTTCGGACTCAGCAACGCCGCGGATAACTTCAATCTGCATTTGACATGGCAGACCCGATCCCTTGGAGTTCGACTCAGATATGGCCAAGAGCTGCTCGAGATTGGATCTAGGGAGGTCGGAGTTGTAATCACCCCCATCAACTACTCTGACTCTGAATCTAAGTTGGACAGCAGTTCGGCAAGCTTCTCTCTACTGCGCGAAGTCTTCATGGCGTCCAAAGGCTCTACTCCCACTCAGGAGGCACGCCGACTACGCGAGCAGCAAGAGGAGGAGGCCCACCGACTGCGAGAACAACAGGAGGAAGAAGCAAGACGCCTGCACGCCGAACGCAATGCCCGTAACGACGATCTGCATAGGGCCGGGCGGACTGCTCAACAACAAATCCTCCAAACCCGAGTTGGAGACCATGACATCTTCGTAACGCCTCAGCAAAATGTCATAGCCACTACAACTCTATTGGACACGCTTCAGTTCGGGCCTGAACACCAGGCCACCCCGACTATAGCAAGGATAAAAGCCATGATCACCGCTGCTACATGTCAGCAGCACCAACAGTCAGGCGATACCAACATACCGACCAATCGGTCGGCTTCTCCAACAGCGGTCTCATCCGCCTCGACATGACGCCGAGCGGCCAGCTCCGGTCAGCCGCACACGGAGTCACGACCGACTTCACTCGGCAACCCCAACAATGACTGGCGGCATCGACATCAAAACGACCGTCGGGACAACCAGGATCTCCGAGGCCGACTACGACGTGATATTCGGCAAGACATCAATGCACAGCGCCGCGAACAAGAGGAAGATGAGCAGCGCCGATTGGAAGATGAAAATGAGTGCTTCGGCCTCCACCACGAGCGGTTTCACCGCTGTAGTCGGAGTCGGAGCCCTCATGCAGATGAAGGAGTACCGACCTTCACCGAGGAGCTACAACAGGTCGACTAGCCGTCGGATTTTAAGCCAACTGGAATCGAGAAATACAACAGGAAGACCAATCCCAAGTCCTAGCTCACGGTCTACACTCTGGCGATCCGAGCAGCTAGAGGAGTTCACAAACCCATGGCTAACTACCTCCTAGTCGCTCTAGCCGACTCGGCGAGGACATGGCTAATAGGACTCCCAAAGAGGTCAATTGGCTCCTGGGGAGAACTCCGGGAACACTTTATCGCCAACTTCCAGGGAACTTACGAGAGGCCATCTTCTAAGCACGATCTCTATTAGTTGCACCAAAGGAAGAACGAGTCTTTGCGCGAGTTCATCAAGAGGTTTTCCGAGAAGCGGAATTCGATCCCAATGATCAAGGACAAGGTTGTCATCCCCGCCTTCCGCAAGGGAGTCAAAGATGCCCCGTTCATTGCCAAATTCACTCAGAAACCTCCCACTTCTGTCAAGGCTCTTTTTGATATGGCGAACAAGTACGCCGACTCGGCCGACGCGGTCGCTCAGGCCCTCGACGACAAAAAAGAGTCCCAGCAGAAGGACAAGAAAGACAATGACAGGCCAACACAGAACAAATCCGACAACTGCAAGCGAAAGTCAGATAACATGGTGGTTACCGTGGAGCGTACTCGGCCGCGACCCCCGAGGAATAACGAATACCAAAAAGTGATGAACCGGTCATGCCCCTTTCATCCAAAGGGCAAGCACGCGGTTAAGGACTACTTCATGCTTAAGAAGTTTGCTTCCGAGCAAGCTTCAACATTTGGCGCCGATAAAGACAAGCCAGATTCGGGCACAGCCGGCAATTACCAAGATCCCCAGGCTGAGCTCAACCACATCTTTTGAGTGACATCTGCATATGAGTCCAAGAGGAAGCAGAAGCTTACAGCACGCGAAATCAACTCGGTCTCTGCAGCACACGCCCCCCAATACTTGCGCTGGTTAGAAACGCCAATCACGTTTGACCGCGGAGATCACCCCGATCGGGTTACTCATCCAGGACGCTATCCACTCGTCCTGGACCCGGTCATCAGGAGCATCAAACTAAAGAAGGTTCTCATTGATGGAGGCAGTGCTCTCAACATTCCCTTGAAGATTCCTTGTTCAGAGCCATGGCCGAGTACAACGCCTTTCCACGGGGTAATCCCCGGCCTGTCTTCTAGTCCACTCGGACAGATAACTCTGCCGATTACTTTTGGCACGTGGAATAATTTCCACACTGAGAATATCTGCTTCGAGGTTGCCGACTTCGAAACCGCGTATCACGCTATACTCAGACGGCCAGCGCTAGCCAAGTTCATGGTAGTGCCACATTACACTTACATGATGCTCAAGATGCCAGGGCCAGCTGGAGTTCTTTCTCTTCACAGCGATGTTAAGCAAGCCTTCACCTACGGCAAGGAGAGCTCCGAGCTGGCTCAATCTCAAGAAGCGGCAGTCGGGCGCAACAGCATTCGGCTATCTGCTACAACTCCTTGTGAGGATGATCAGGTTCCGGCTCAAAAAGCAGCCAAGTCAAAAATTTCAGCGGATTCTGAAACCAAGAAGATCCCCTTGGACCGTTCTGACCCCTCCAAAACTGCTCTAGTCGGGACTGGACTCAACCCTAAATAGGAAGACGATCTCGTCACCTTCCTCTAGGCGAACAGGCTTGTTGGGCTTCGAAGTTTGGGGCATGGGTGATGCCAACACTGGTGGTGATGTGAGTGTTAACACCAAAATTTGGTACGGTTCGTTATCATGTTCGGTTAAGGAAAGAGGCTATATCAGCCGATGGAAGCATATCCAGAAGAGCCCGAATTTGAAAAGGAATCGTGAAGACCACAGCATGGCGGTTTAGTATTTTATCTATAAATTAGGTAGCTTTAATAATTTCTAGGAAACCTGATCTCGTGCCCGATCAGGGCTTGTTGTTTTTCCTTTTACAGTTAGGAAACTCCTGTTTTGTATCCGATCAGGATTGTATCAACTCGGGGTATAAATACGTATGCCCGGGGACCATGTAAACTATCTCTCAAATCAATACAAATTCGGCGCATCGCCACCCTTTTCGACGGGTTCTTGCTTTCCGAGCCGGGCTGCATCGGTTAGGTCCGAACTCCTGCGAGAGGGTAAGTCTCGTTACCCCGACTACCTTATCGGCTAGGACTTCCTCGGTTAGGTTTGATATTCTAGCTGATCTACGGAAGTTGGCTTACCACGGTGTATCTATTCTGTCTACGGCTGCATCAGTTAAGTTTGATCTCTTAGGCCGAGTGGATATATCACATCACGCGTGCATAGATTTTATCGGCTTACTGGGGATAATTTATCATCAGTTTGTGCTGCATCGGTTAGGTCCGACCTACTAAACTGCCTGCAATAAGTTATTCCTGCTAGGTTGATAGATTTTATGCAAGCGTCTTATCGGGATGTATAGCCGATAAGTTATCTTTTACTAGATAATGTTGACTGCATTGTCTTGATTATTATTTTGATTATCTACACTATCATCGGCTTTCTAGCCGATGCACATGTTCTATTGGTAGTCGGCTGATTTATTTATTTATATCGTTATCGGTTTCCTAGCTGATACACAAGTACTGTCAGCAGTCAGGTAGTCAGCTCGAGGGAAGTCGGCTGGTTTTCTATCTTTTTATATTATCGGTTTTCTAGCCAATATACAAGTACTATCGGCAATTGGCTGGAGGAAGTCTGTATCGGCCTGTCGGCCGATTGGATCAATGATCTAACTTTTTTCTATCTCCTTGTCAATTGCGGGGTCAAATTGATTAGCACACCCACAAACCTCAACTATTTAGGACCTGCACTGGAGCTAAGTAGATCTCCCAGGCCTTCGCGTGTCTGGTGCACCGAACCAGATCATCAACTCGTCTTCAGCGCTGATCGGTGATTTTCGGTGTCAACAGTGAGAAAGTTTTTGAAGTCTTCAAAGACTTGTTGGGCTTCGGGTGTCCATTGAAAATTGTCCGCTTTCTTCAGTAATTTGAAGAAGGACATGCCCCGTTCAACAAGTCGGGAGATGAATCGGCTGAGTGCCGCCTTGTAGCCTGTCAGTTTTTAGACGTCCTTCTGGTTAGTTGGGGGTGCCATGTTCATGATAGCGTTGATTTTCTCTGGATTTGCCTCGATGGCTTGATGTGATACGATAAAGCCGAGTAGCTTTCCGGACGGTACTCCGAAGGCACACTTCTCCATATTCAACTTCATCTTGAATCTCCGAAGGCTTTGGAAAGTTTCCTCTAAGTCGGCGATGAAGTCTTTCTTGGATTTTGTCTTGATCACCACGTCATCGACATACACCTCCACGTTGCGCCCGAGTTGAGTGTGTAAACACTGCTGGATTGCTCGTTGATACGTTGCTCCAGGGTTTTTTAACCCGAACAGCATAGTGACATAGCAGTATGCTCAAAACCGCATGATGAAAGAAGTCTTCAGGCAGTCCTCCTCCTTCAAGCTGATTTGGTGATATCCCGAGTAACAGTCGAGAAAGCTGAGTAGCTCGCACCCCGCAGTTAAATCGACCACCTGATCTATTCTGGGTAGACCAAATGGATTTTTGGGGCACGCCTTCTTTAAGTCAGTGTAGTCGACGCACATGCGCCATTAACCGTTCTTCTTCCAGACCAAGACTGGGTTGGCCAACCAATCCGGGTGATAGACCACTTTGATGAACCCAGCAGCAAGGAGCTTGGTTATCTCCTCCTGAATAGCATCTTTGTGGTCTTGTGCGAAGCGCCGTAGTCGTTGTTTGACTAGTTTGGCATCCGGCTTGACGTTGAGGGAAAGCTCGATCACCTCCCTCGGTACACCAGGCATGTCGGAAGGTTTCTAAGCAAATATGTCCCTGTTCACCTGGAGGAAGATGACGAGCTCGTCTTCCTATTTGAGGTCGAGTCTGGTCCTAACAAGCGCAGTTTTGGAGGGGTCGGAAGGGTCCAGGGGGATCTTTTTCGTTTTAGAGTCCGCTAAGATTCCTGACTTGGCTGCTTTTTTTGCTGGAACTTGATCGTCCTTGCTTGCTGTTGTAGTGGCTAGTCGAATGTTGTTGCGCCCAACTGCCGCTTCTTGGGATTAGGCCAACTCGCACCTCACCTTATCGCAGGTAAAGGCTTGCTTGACATCGCTGCGAAGGAAAAGCACTCCAGCTAGTCCTGGCATCTTGCGCATCATGTATTTATAATGCGGCACTGCCATGAATTTGGCTAGTGCTGATCGTCCGAGTATAGCGTGATACGCGCTCTCAAAGTCGGCTACCTCAAAGCAGATGTTCTCTGTACGGAAGTTTTCCCACATGCTGAACGTAATTGGCAGAGTTATCTGTCTGAGTGGAGTGGAAGATAGGCCGGAGATTACCCCGTGGAAGGGCACTGTACTCGGCCGTAGCTTGGAGCGAGGGATCTTCATCTCGTCGAGTGTTTTGGTGAACAGAATATTGAGAGTGCTTCCTCCATCAATGAGAACCTTCTTCAATTTGATGCTTCTGATGACCGGGTCCAGGACGAATGGATAGTGTCCTGGATGAGTGACTCGATTAGGGTGATCTATGCGGTCAAACGTGATTGGTGTTTCTGACCAACGCAAGTACTGGGGGGGGTTTGCGGAGACCGAGTTAACTTCACGTGCTGTGAGCTTTTGCTTCCTTTTGGACTCGTATGCAGTGGCCCTCCAAAGATATTGTTGAGCTCAGCCTGGGGATCTTGGTAGTCGCCAGCTGCGCCCGGATCTGGCTTGTCCTTGTCTTTTTTGCTGCCAGATGTTAAATTCTGGTCGGAAGCAAACTTCTTGAACGTGAAGCAGTCCTTAGCCGCGTGCTTGCCCTTTGGGTAGAAAGGGTATGGCCCGTTCATCACTTTTTGGTACTCGTCTGTCCTCGGGGATCGCGGCCAAGTACGCTCCACAGCAGCCACCACGTTGTCTGACTTGGGCTTGCAGTTACCGGACTTGTTCTGTGTTGGCTCATCATTGTCTTTTTTGTCCTTCTGTCAAGGCTCCTTTTGTCGTCCAGAGCCTCAATTACTGCTCGACCGAGTCGGCATATTTGTTTGCCATGTCAAATAGAGCTTTGACAGAAGAGGGAGGCTTTGGAGTGACCTTGGCAATGAACGGGGTGTCTCTGACTCCCTTACGGAAGGTGGCGATAACGACCTCGTCCTTGATCTTCGGGATTGAATTCCTCTTCTCTGAAAACCTCTTGATGAAATCACGAAGAGACTCGTTCTTCCTTTGATGGCACTAATAAAGGTCGTACTCAAAAGATGGCCTCTCGTACGTCCCTTGGAAATTGGCGATGAAGCGTTCCCAGAGTTCTCCCCAGGAGTTGATTGATCTCTTAGGAAGTCCTGTTAGCCATATCCTAGCCGAGTCGGCTAGAGCGACTAGGAGTTAGTTAGCCATGGCCTTATGATCTCCTTCAACAGCTCGGATTGCTAGAGTGTAGACATTGAGCCAGGACTCAAGTTTGGTCTTCCCATCGTATTTCTCAATTCCAGTCGGGTTGAAGCCTGACGGCCAATCGACTTGTTGCAGCTCATGGATGAAGGCTGGTACTCATTTATCTGTGTGAAGACTCTGGCTTCGACTACAGCGGTGAAACCGCTCATGGTGGAGGTCGAAGCACTCATTGTCGTCTTCTAGTCGGTGACGCTCGTCTTCCTCACGTTCGTGGCATCGTGCGTTGATGTCTTGCTGAAGATCACATCGTAGTCGGCCTCGGGCATCCTAGTTATCCTGACAGTCGTCTTGATGTCGGCGCCGCCGGTCATTATTGTGGTTGCCGAGTGACGTGTGGCGTGACTCCATGTGCGGCTGACTAGAGCCAGCCGCTCTGTACCACGTTGAGGTAGATGAGATCACCGTTGGAGAAGCCGCCCTGTTGGACAGTATGAGGGTGTCACCCGACTGTTGACGCTGCTAGCATGCAGCAGCAGTGATCATGGCTTTAATCCTTGCTATCGTCGTGTATCCAGTAGGGTAGCAGTGGCCACAACATTTATTGAGGAGTTACGAAGATGTCGTGGTCACCGACTCAGATTTGGAGGATTTCCTGTTGAGCAGTCTGTCCATCCTTGCGCAGATTGTTGTTGCGAGCATCGCGCTCAGCCTACAAGCGTCCTGCATCTTCCTCCTATTGTTCACGTAGTCGGCGGGCTTTCTCTTTTTGCAAATCGCGTAGTGGGCGTGCCTCCTGAGTAGGAGTTAAGCCCATGGATGCCATAAAGACTTCACGTGGTGGAGAAGTGCTGTCCAATTGAGAGTCGGAGTCGGAATAGTTGAGGGGAGTAATAACGACCCCAACCTCCCTAGATCCAATCTCGAGCGGCTCTGAGCCGTATCCGAGTTGGATTCCATGGGATCGGGTCTGCCGCGTCAGATGTTGATTGAAGTTATCCCCGGCGTTGCCGAGTCTGAATGGGAGATTGACAATCTCCTCCTTTCTTAGCCCGATCTCGACCAGCTCAAGACCGAGTTCGAGTCAAACACCGAAAGAAAGAGTTGTCCCTAGACTCGGGCATGTTGGAGATCACTGCAGCATGTCACCGAAGATCGCTGCAGCGTTGCGTAGGCTGACCGGCGCGGAGTCGGCTTGGTCCCTAGCCGATCGGATCAGATCCGAGTCGGACAGGGTAAGGTTGCCGAATTCGTCGGCGACGAAGTCGAGGCTCCCAAAGCTGATTATTTGCCCGGGGAAGAAGTTGATGCCGTTGACTTCAGTGATTGAATCCATCAGGCTTGTTGAAGATGATCTCGCCGAAGCCCCTACTTGGCGCGCCAACTGTCGATGTTTTGTATCGGCAATAAGAATATGGGGCTACTCATAAGACCTAAACTTGATGGATTGTAAAGAAACAGAGACGATTTATCCTGGCTCAGGCCCTCTAGGTGAGTAATACCCTACTTCCAGTTGTTGTGTAATGCATTTAGGTTTCTCTGGTGAGATTTCGATATCCCCTCGAAGGGGCACCCTGCCTCCTTTTATATATTGAGGAGACAGGGTTATAAGGTAGAAATCCCAGTCAGACTCTGACCAAGGGATTTCCTTTTGGAAATACAACGTGCCCGACTAGGACTATATCCTTTCCTTGTCGTACAAGGTAATGTATGCCGAGTCCTATTGTGTCCCTAATTACAAGGTTAGGCTCATTCTCTGTCCGATTGGCCTTAATGCTTCTCATGAGGTACCTGGGGCCCATGGCCTCCACATAGAGAGACTATTGGAGTGCACAGGGAATTTGGAGAGGGATTTTTTTTTGGCTAGCAAGCCATATGGCTATCTGGAGAGCTGAATTTGGCCAGGCTTTTGGAGATGCTCTAACTAGCTAGCTGGTTAGAGCAACTCCAACAGAATGGCCAAATGGCTCTCCAAGCCAAAATTTGGCCATCCTGCAAAAATTTCGGCCTCCAATAGACTTGCCAACTAGATAGCCAAGCCATCCGGCTGACCAAAGTTGGCCACCCAAATCCACTAGCCAAAATCGTTGTATCTGTGGGCCCCACCTATAGATCGAACCTGCGCGTGGGAGCGTGCATGGTCGAGGGAACCCATCACCTGCCATTGCCGCTAGCCATGGCCCCCGTTGCCTGCACCGGTGCCATCCCATTCCCCATCGCCTGCGCTGGCCCCGCCCTCACCGCCGGCGCCCTCCCGCCTCCGTTGCCTGGCCCTGCCACTGGCGCAGACGCCGCCCCCACCACCGATGCCTGTTGCCTGTCGCCCCCACCGCCGGTGCCCGTCGGAAGCAGAAGAGATGTGGGGGGAGACTGGAGAGAGAGGATGTTCGGGGAAAAGAGGAAGAAATAAATATGGACTGGCATATGGGACCCACTGTCAGATTGGAGAGTGCAATAGAGAGACTGTTGGAGTGAAATACAAATTTAACTCTCTAATTTTTGGGCTGGCTATCCAAATGGGTATTTAGAGAGGAAAAATAGCCACTCTGTTGGAGTTGCTCTTAAAGGGAAATAGCTCCACACATAGGTGTTGGAATTGTTAATGGGCCTAGGGCCTAATTGGACAACAATTCCTAGAAAAATCTCAAAAGCCCACCTCATGGGAGGCATACATGTGAACTTTAGTACTACCTTGCTTATTCTAGGAGAGGGAGACCTCCTTAAAAGGGTAGATCTCTCCTAGCCACTTGAGCAATATGTGGTGGAGAGAACTAGACAAACACACCTGTGCTCGCCTCACCTTGCGGTCGGGGGGCGCGTGCACGCGACATGCGGGTGAAAAAATTGGCTCCTCATGCTTGCGTAGACGTGGATTCCTTTTGCAGTTTTGGTTTTGCTACATCCAACAGATATTTGTTTTGGAACTCACCGGATTATTCTGTGCATTGGACTGGGGTGGAGTCCGGGTAGGTTACGAGCGACTTATCTAGTTCGGTTACGGGAAGGTATTGATGTTCTGTATCGGCAATAAGAATATAGGGCTACTCGTGAGACCTGCACTTGAGTGACTACAAAGGAACACGGAATATGTCGATGTTTTACACCGGCAATATGAATATGGGGCTACTCGGCGGACGGAAACTTGGTGGATTGCAAAGGAACACAGGAAGATTTATACTGGTTCAGGCCCTCGATGTGAGGTAATACCCTACGTCCAGTTGTGGTGGTATTCCTTTGAGGATTTGTGTTGATCGATGATCTCGTGCCCTCAGGGGGCGCTCTGCCTCCCCTTATATACTGGGGGACAGGGATACAAGATAGGAATCCCAGCCGGATACGGCCAAGAGATTTCCTTCTTAGAGATACATCTTACCCGGCTAAGATTGTATATTCCTTTTTGTACAAGGCAAAATCTACCGGGTGCTACTATATCTCTAATTACAAGACTCAGCCCATCCTCTATCCGAGTGGCCCATATACTTGTGATGAGATACCCAGGATCCATGACCTCCACAGTAGCCCCTGAGACTTTCATAGTTGAGTCACAGCTGATGCCGAGTGCTCATCCTCCACGGTGAAGATTGCCTGAGTGCATTGCTCCCGAGTACTCTTTGTCCGAGTGTGTCTTCTGCCCGAGTCCTACTTTATGTCAGCTGGCAGCGAGGCTATGAAGGGCTTCATGTAGATGTATGAATAGTGTGCGCCGAATAGGCGCACCTATTAGGTGTAGCCCCCGACTTTATGCTTAATTGTGAAGACAATTAAACATAAAGTCAAAGATCTTTAACCTTGTAGTCTTTCCCGACTAGTATACTACTGGTATATGAGACTCTTCGATATCATGTCAACCGGAATACGATTTATAGTCTTATCGAGTAGCATGCCACTCGTATATGGGACTCTTAAGCGTCATGTTAGCTGGAAAAGGGGGTTTATAGTCTTTCCCGAGTTGCGTCCCACTCGGAAGTTAGACTCATGAACGTCATGTCAGCTGGAAAAGATATTTATAGTCTCTCCCGAGTAGTGTACTACTTGAAAGTTAGACTCTTCAGCATCATGTCAGCTGGAATAATGTTGCTCATGGCAACTGTTGGCCAAGCATGTAGGCCGAGTACCACTTTATGAAAATAAATCCATTGCGTGGTCAGGTGTACTCGAGAAAGATACCTGCATTCTCAATTTTAATGAAGACCAGCTTGTGATCCTTATAAGGATATATCCTCGATACCTAGTGGATAAGACAGATACCCAAACATATATGTTTAGCAATTAGGCCTCCATGAAGCACATCTGTTTACCTCATCGGTTCCTGTTGGTAGCACATGTACTGCGATTTTAACACAGCCAGCATACGACCCATATTGAACGTGCTACTGTAGAAACTTATATCTTGGTAGCCCAGCACTGACTGTGTAGGCCCAAGCCCATTTAGTTGGCACAGGCTCTATAAAGGCTGGGGGAGAGAGAAAAGATTCCTCTATCTTCCCCAAGCGACCAATCGTTTCGTCTTCCCAGCTCCGCACTGAAATTTCACCTCCTGCTCCTCTAGGGTTCTCCATTGCTTGCTCCTCCCCATCGAAGCTCAAGCGATTCCGCTATTCTTTGTCCATCCCCAGCCCCCGACCGCATTTCCCCCAAATTTCTTGTCCCCCCAACCATGGCGAAACTGTTGTTTTTGCTTCCTTCTTTGACCGGGCTTTGTTTCTTCCGTCCTCTATGTTCCTCCACCGTCTTCTTAGCTTCTACGGATTAGAGTTGGTGAATCTGAATCCCAACTCGATTTTGCAAATTTTTATCTTCGTGACTCTTTGTGAGTGCTACTTGGGTGTAGAGCCCTATTTTAATTTCTTTAGGCACTTATTCCACATCAAGCCCCAACCCTCCAAGAATAGAGTCTAGGTGATTGGGGGGCTGGCCTTCCGTTGAGGAGTGAGATGAAGAAAGTATATATCGATCTTCCTTTGAAATCCTCCTTGAAAGGTTGGCATAAGGAGTGGTTCTACTGTTCTGATTTGGAACCCTCCTTGCCTCCATTCACTGGCTCACCGCCGGCTGTCTCGCCCAGTTGGTCGTCGGATCCAACCTTTGAAGAGATGGGCCAAGTGCATCAGTTGCTGGCAAGGTTGGAGAAGTTCAAGAAAGCCGGCCTGACCGGCCCCTGGGTCGCCAAGCGCTTCCTAACTCGGCGCATCCAGCCATTGAAGCTAAGGAGCGAATTCTGCTGGGATTACCAAGGGAAGAATACCCTGACCGAGAAAGCCGAGAGGTGATTGACCAGCAAAAAGTGACTGAAATATTGTTCACTTATTTCTCCAATGGGGTGATCGAAACCGAGGACGAAGAGCGCTCCATCGTGGCTTATAGCCGAAACCGGCCTCGTCCCGAGGTAACCCTTGTTTCTCTTCTGTGATGAATATCTGTAGACATGTATCCATAGTTGCTCAGCATCGTGCAATGTATATTGTTGAGTCATTTGCAGTGGTGCAAGGAGTTCAATGATGACTCCTGTCCGTTGTCGGCCACAGAGTCAAAGAAGAGGCCGAGAAGTCCTTCTGCCGCCCAACCCGACTCCAAGAGAGAGGGGAAGAAACCCATTGTAGATCGGGGCAAGGGCAAGGTTGTGAAGCCGAGCGCCACAGCCGGGAGTTTAAAGATAAGAGACCCCACCGGCACAGCACCCAGGCCCTCGAGTCCTAGACCGGGACCGGCGCGGTCGAGCTCAGCATCATCGAGCCCAACCCAAATGCGTCCGAGTACAAGGTCGACCCCAGTGCCGCCGAGTACCCGAGCACCCCAGCCGACCACACAGCGAACGGGGCCGACTAGGACAAAAATGCCGCCGCCGACTACCGCGCCCTCAGGCCTGACAGCCAGCAGCCCTCCAGTGCTGCCCTCTGGATCTCCCGGACAGAAGCTCAAGTTTTCCAAGAGGTAGGCCATTCTGGGTCTTCTGAAAATCATGTTCAGTGTTGTAGCGGCTTGATGTTTGACTCGTTGCGCAGGAACGCAGGAAGCGGGCCGACATCGACTACCCCTTCTGTCGAGCCTGCCCCAGCCGATCCAGCGCCAGCGAGCACTCCTGCTGAGCCGGCGGGGGTCCCAGTTACAGAAACTAAGACCCTCCCGACTGCAGGGCCGCCGACGCCGGTCGACCAAGGGGCGGTTGCCGAAGCTGCTGCTCCAGCCCCTGAGCTAGCGCCCATCGTCAAAGCCATCGCTGCAGCTCTTGAGCTAGCCCCCGAGGCCTCGGTGGCCGCCAAGTTGGGGGCCAAGAGTCCGTCGCCATCTTGGTCATCGTCGGCGGCGGCGGTGCTGTCCCTTCCTTCGGACAGACCCAACCTCCCTGGGATCGAGGCCCCTCCGTGCAAATTCCCATGGACGTTCCGCTGGACGGCACCCGACGGAACTTCGCAGAGCTCAAGGTTGATGAGGTGGCAGCGGAAAAGGAGCGTGAAGACTTGCTTCGTGCCACAATCACCGCGTCCCAGGGGATTCAGGTATGACTTCCGTTGTATTGGAATCTCGGTAGTGTTTCTTGACGCCTGACTCTGCTTTGACTTGTTACCTCCCGAGTAGAAGATTGTGGATCGCTCGGAGAAAATGCACGAGGTGCTAACCCGAATCGTCCCTCAACTCCAAGAATTGGACCAGCTCCGGGCCTTGAAAGCCGAAGTGGAGGGGCGCACCAGGAGAGGGAATCTGCTGGCTGAGGAGGCTGTCACCCAGCTCAGGATGGGAATTGGGACCAAGCCAAGGAGATAAGAGAAGTGCCTCCAGAACACTTCTTTCTTGACCAAAATCCTTAATAATTTCTCCAGCGTGTGTTATTTCCCGACTGCCCAGTTGTGTCTTGACTGCAACGTCGAGTTCTTGACTAATGTTATGGCAGCCCTCAAAGCCGAGTTGAAGACCGAACGGAGGGAGAGAGAACAGCTGAAGGAGGCCGAGAGAGCCAGGGGGCCGATCTTGAAAAAGACAAGGCTGCTGAACACACAGCCAATACCGAGCTTGAGCGAGAGAAGGCCGAGTTGAAGAGGCCAACGCCAAGCTCGAGAAGGGAAAAAACCGAACTGGAGAAGACCATAGCCAGATGGGAGGCCTGACCTACTTGACAGTGAGCTCCCTTTTGACAATGATCTTAACCAATCATTAATACTCATCTGCAGCTTTACTAACAATTTTATTGTCGGTGAAACCCGGGTAGCTGCCCGAGCCAATTTCCAGCCCAATTTCAGGCTTACGCAGAGGAGATAAGGTTATAGCAAGAGTCACGGGAGGCCCTCTCGGGATCGTGAAAGGCTCCTTGACATCATGGATCCCCACGTGGGAACCAGCTGCAGCTCTAATCGCCCAAGTGGAGGCGCACCTTGAGGATGCACCAAGTGCGCCCTGAAGAGGTATCGAGATGAGCACGTCATTTCAGCGTAGACCGAACCCTGGCATGACCAAAGTCATCTACCCCAAGGCAGATGTTGAAGCCATCGGGGAGGGTTTGTTGAGGAGACAACTCCTGAGGAGGCACTAGAGGATAGCCAAGCGAGGCGACTGCAGAGATTATCACCCGAGACCTGGGTCTGTAAAACAGTTCATCATGCAATCGATGTATTGTGGATTTTGTAAGGACATTTGTAAAATATATGTGCAATGTGCCAAGCTAGACTTTACTCAGTTGTCATTAGCTTTACTCGACCCCATATAGCCACACCGAGTTGATCTATAGGAACTAATAAAAAGTTCACCGTAGAAAGCTGTACTCGGACAGACGTAGGAAGATCGTAGTGAAACTTAATAACTTAAGTAAATAGGCTCGTATTATTGACAAGCACATATAACACATGCAGCCCCCGACTCACTATCGGTTGAAAACAAGCGGCATAGTGAGTCAGAGAAAACTATACACATGAAATTTGTAAAAAAAACTCAGGTATAGAAAGGACGTAGCTTGTTCTATATATTCATGAGTTGCTGATGAGGCATCTCTTCGGTCTTCAGTTGGTAGGCGCCAGGCGACCGCGTGACCTCGGCATATAATGAACGGCCCTTCCCAGATTGGGATAGTTTGTGCTGTCTTGTGGTTTGTATTTCTCAAGACAGATCTCTGACCAAAAAGCGGCGGCCACGGACATGCGATTGGGTACGGACGCAGGCCTGAGATACCTTGCTGACTAGATTGTTCAGATATCCCTCATTTCTTCCAACTGATCTAGTTCGACCAATCGGGGTATGTTTGGAGAGATGTTTCTGAGTAAGCGCCGAACTCGCGGAGAGCCGAACTCTACTCGGTTGTAGCACAGCCTCAGCACCGTAGACCCAAGAAAAAAAAAGGGGATTGCCCTATTGCCGACTGACCGCGGTTTGAGTAAAGAGACCAGGAAGAGAACGATGGGAAGCTCTTGACCCATCGGCCCGCGTATGGTTGTAGTCGGTCGAATATCCTGGCTTGATACCTGGTAAGACCATACCATTGGCCGTTTCAACCTGCCGTTTGCTCGTGGGTGTGCACAGACGCATAGCCAGATCTTGATGCCGAAGTCATCATAGAGAATCTTGAAAATTCGCCGCCCGTGAACTGAGAAAGCTTTGTCGGTGATGATGCGGTTAGGGACCCGATCGGTATAATATACTCATGATGAAGTCCTTTGCTCGTGCTGCTGTTATGATTGCAACGGGTTAGCCTCAATCCATTGAGTGAATTATATCCACTGCGACGAACAAGATGTGTGAACCCTCTGCGCTTGTCTTGAAAGGCCCGACCATCCAAGCCTATACTCAGCAACGGGCTAGGAAATTGGATTGTTTGGAGTTGTTGGGGCCAGAAGATTAGTTTGTCTTGCGTAGAACTGGCAACCTCGCTGTGCGAATGATGTCTTCGGCGTCTGTTACGCTGCGTTGGCCAGAAAATCCCTGCCGGTAAGCTTACGACACCGACTAACGTCCTGGATGCGGCATGGTTGGCCACATAATACCCGAGTGGATATCGATCGTGCAGGATCTGCTTGCCCTCCTCGGTGGTGATGCAGCGCATGTGAGGACCGGATGCGCCTTCTTTGGGTGGTACAGGTCTTCTCCGACGACTAAGAATCTGCTGCTTCCGATGTTTGATTCATTGGCTCATTGCGATTTCTGGGAGTTCCATCGTCCAGCGAGAATTAGACAGAGTCCCCCAATCTTGACAATATGTGCAGCACCTGTCTGTAGCCGGGTAGGTTCGCCTCCATGACTGCTCTGGTACTAGGTGTTTCTTTAGTGAATGATGGACTCCCGTTGCTCGACAAAGATCTCTGACGGGACCGCTTTTCGCTTGGATCCCATATTTGCCAAATTCATCTGCAGGCATCATTGTATTGTCGCAGGACGTGTGTTATCTCCAGCCGTCAAAACTTGTTTTCCAACTTGCGGACTTCTGACAGTATACCCCATGGTATCGTCGAGACATGTCCAGTCTTCATGGACGCTGCACCACGAGCTGAGAATCCCGCGCACTCCAACCAGTTGAGTATGCGAGTGATTAGCAATGCAGAGCCCGTGATAAGTGCCTCGTACTCGGTGACGTGTGGAGGCCAGGGAATGGATTTGTAGAACGTAGTGAGTTTTCGCCGATCAGTGGGCGACGTCAGTAGAGACGCTAGCCCGCGCCGCCGATCCGTAGAGAACAGTTCTCAAAATACATTGTCCAGTACTCTAGCTTACGCTGTTGATGTAGGGATTTGGGAACTTCTGTCCACTCGGCTACGAAGTCGGCTAGAGCTTGTGATTTGATTGCTGGTGCTGAAAGTGAAAGGTTGTTGAATGCCATCAACTCGAGCGCCCATTTAGCGATTCGTCGGTGGCCTCAGCGGTTATGCAGACGTCCCGAGTGGCAACGATGTGACCACTAGTGATTTTGATGTGCTCATGGAAATTTAGTGCACCAGCTTTCGGACAGTGATGAGTAGGCCATAGGAGCAAGCTGACTCTGGACGCGGTTAATCTCATCTTCGAATCGCAAGGCTTCAGCTGACAAGATAGACTGGCCTTGACTTCTGGATGACCATGTTCGACGCGTCGACCAACACCGTGCTGAACTTACCTGAGTTGGTTGCACCATTATAGCATCAGCGGTCATTGGGGCTGGGTACGCCAACACGGGGGATGTGAGAAATATCATGAAGTCTTCGAAGAGCTGCAGGCTCCGGGAGTCCACTGGAAAGTTGTCGCTTACTTCAAAAACTTAGAAAAAGGCATAGCCCCTGTTCGCCCAGTCGGGAAATAAACCGGCTGAAAGTGCCGCATGTAGCCTGTCAGCCTCATTGGACGTCCTTCTGGTTAGTGGGGGGAGCCCATGTTCATAATTGCGAATTTGACTTTCTCCGGGAAATCAGCCTCGATTGCCGCGATAAGCGAAACGATGAAAGCCGAGTAACTTGCCGGATAGCACACCGAAGGCGCACTTTTCTGGGTTCAAACTTATCTTGAAATCTTCGAGAGGTTCTGGAAGGTTTCTTCCAGGTCAGTGATGAGGTCTTCATTGGACTTAGTCTTGATCACCCACACGTCGTCGACGTAGGCTATCCACATTCGCGCCAATCTGAGTGTGTAGACACCGCTGAATTGCCCGATTGATACGTTGCTCCAGCATTTTTTCAAACGAATGGCATAGAGGTGATGTAGCGTACGCTCCAAAATGGCCATGATATAAAGACGTCTTTGAGGCAGTCTTCCTCCTTCAGGCTGATTTGGTGCATATCCGAGTAGCAGTCGAAAACTGAGAAGGTCACACCCTGCTGTTGAATCTACCATCTGGTTATTCTCGTAAACCAAATGGGTACCTTGGGGCACGCTTGTTGAGATCGGTGTAGTCAACGCACATGCGCCTTACCGTTTTCTTCTGGACCAGAACTTGATTTGCATAGCCAATCCGGGTGATAGAACCTCTTTGATGAACCCGGCTACGAGAAGCTTGGTTATCTCCTCACCGAATAGCATCTTTGCGGTTGAGCGAGCACCGCAGCCGTTGTTTTGACTGGTTTGGCGTCTGTCTTCACGTTGAGGGCGTGCCTCGATCAACCTCTCTTGGTACGCCGTCATGTCGGACGGTTTCCACGTGAAGATATCCTTGTTGGCTTGGAGGAAGGTGACGAGTGCATCTTCCTATTTGGGGTCGAATCCGGTCCCGACTAGAGCAGTCTTGGAGGGGTCGGAAGGGTCCAGGGGGATCTTTTTGTGTCGAGTCCGTTGAAATTCCCGACTTTGCTGCTTTTTTGGCCGGAACTGGGTCTTCCTCGACTTCGGTTGTGGTGGATTGCCGAATGCTGTTGCGCCCGACTACCGCCTCTTGTGATTGAGCCAATTCACAACTCTCCTTGTCGCAGGTGAAGGCTTGCTTGACATTGCTGTGGAGGGACAGGACTCCTGCTGGCCCTGGCATCTTGAGCACCATGTATGTATACCATGCAGAGTATCGCCATGAACTTGGCGAGCGCCGGTCGTCTGAGTATTGCGTGGTATGCGGTCTCGAAGTCGGCGACCTTGAAACAGATGTTCTCCGTGCGGAAGTTATCCCGCGTGCCGAAGGTGACTGGCAAGGTAATATGCCTGAGTGGTGTTGAAGACAGGCCGGGAATTATCCCATGGAAGGGGCCGTACTCGGCGCAGATCTGAACGAGGAATCTTCATCTCATCCAGAGTCTTGGCGAATAGGATGTTGAGCGCGCTGCCTCCGTCTATGAGAACCTTCTTCAACTTGATGTTCTTGACAATTGGGTCCAGGACGAGTGGAATAGCGTCCGGGTGCAAACCCGATCTGGATGATCAGCGTGGGTGAACGTGACGGACGTCTCTGCCAGCATAGATATTAGGGGTGTTGCTGTAGAGATTGCGTTGACGTCACGTGCTGTTAGCTTCTGCTTGCGCTTAGACTCATACGCAGACGGCCCTCCGAAGATGTGGTTGAGCTCGGCCTGGGGATCTTGAAAATCATCAACCGGGTGCTTGATCTGGCTGTCCTTGTCCTTGTCGGCGCCAGATGATGAAGTCTGTTCGGAAGCAAACTTCTTGAGCATAAAGCAATCTTTGGCCGCGTGCTTGCCCTTGGGGTGGAAGGGGCACTGCCCGTTCATAACCTTCTAGTAGTCGTTGTTCCGTTGGGGCTGCGACCGAGTTCGCTCCATGTTGGCCACCTTGTTGTCCGACTTCCGCATTGCGGTTGCGGACTTGTTTTGTGATGGCTCATTATCGGCTTTCGCCTTCTGGTCCTTCTGTCGGGACTCCTTCTTCTCGTCGAGGGCCTCAGTGACCTCTTTAGCCGAGTTGGTGTATTTGTTCGCCATGTCGAAGAGAGCCTGGATGGACGATGGTGGCTTCCGAGTGAACTTCGCGATGAACGGGGTGTCCTTTACTCCCTTGATGGACAGGCGGCGATGACAGCCTCGTCCTTGATCATTGGTATTTTGTTGCGCTTCTTGGAGAACCTCTTGATAAAGTCGCGTAGAGACTCGTTCTTCTTCTAGTGCAGTTGATATAGATCATGCTCGGAAGACGGCCTCTCGTAGGTCCCTTGAAAGTTAGCAATGAACCGTTCCCTGAGTTCTCCCAGAATAGATCGACCGCCTCAGGAGCCCTGTTAGCCATGTCCTCGCCGAGTGGCTAGTGCGACTGAGAGGTAGTTGCCATGGCTTTGTGGTCACCAACCGGCAGCTCGAATTGCCAGGTGATATGGTGAGCCAGGACTCAGGGGTTGGTTTGCCGTCGTATTTCTCGATCCCGTAGGCTTGAAGCCCGACGGCTAGTCGACGTCTGAGCTCGGGGTGAAAGCCGGAACGCCCTTCGTCTCGTGGGGGCTCCGGCTCCGATTACGGCGGTTAAACCGCTCGTCGTTGAGGCCAAAACGGTCGTAGTCATCCTCTAGTCGACGACGCTCATCTTCTTCACGTTCGTGGCGCTGAGCATTAATGGTGTGTCAAAGGTCGCGTTGTAGACGAACTCGGAGATCTTGGTTGGGCCGGCGATCGTATTGGTGACGCCGCCGGTTGTTGTTGTTGGTGTCGCCGAGTGATGTTCGCCGCGAATCCTCTTGTGGCTGACTAGAGCCCGCTGCCCGGCGTCGTGCTGACGTAGATGATCCTGCCAGCGGAGAACCCGACCGGTTGGTCGGCACAAGTGTGTCACCTGACTGCTGTTGCTGCTAACAGGCAGCAGCTGTAATCATCGCCTTGATCTTGGCGATAGTTGGGGTGGCCTGGTGGTCAGGCCCGAGTTGGAGTGTGTCCAGCAGAGTTGCGGCGGCCATGACGTTCTGTTGTGGCATGACGAAGACGTCGTGGTCGCTGACTTTGGTCTGGAGAATCTGTTGCTGGGCGGTTCACCCAGCCTTGCGTAGCCCATTGTTGCGAGCCTCACGGTCAGCTTCCTCCTGTTGTCGTAGTCGGCGTGCCTCCTCCTACGGCTCCTCTTGTAGTCGGCGCACCTCGGGTGGTGGTGTTGAAGCCATGAAGATCTCACGGGGCAGGAGAAAACTTGCCAGACTGGAGTCCGAACTAGTGTTCGAACCGTTGTCCGACTTGGAGTCGGAGTCCGAGTAACTTCATCGGAGTAAGAACGACTCGACCTCTCTAGATCCAATCTGAACGGCGCTTGGCCATGTCCAAACTGAATCACAAGAGATCAGGTCTGCTGCGTGGGATGTAGATCCGTGGCGTCGCCGGGTCTGCCAGGGAGATTAACGATCTCTCCTCCTTTAGCCTACCCGGGCCGGCTCGAGGCCTAGCGGCGAGTCGGACGCTGAAAGAGAAGTTGTCGCCAAAGCTCAACGGAGTTGAAGATTATACTGCGTCGGATTGTTGATGGTCGTTGCAGCGTTTATGAGCCGACTGGCGCGGAGTCGGCTGGTTCTCGTCGGTTGGATTGGATTCTGCGTCGGCCAACTGGTGAGATTGCCGATCTACCCGTCACCGGTGATGAAGTCAAGGCTTCCGAAGGTTATTGTGTCTCCAGGGGAGAACTTGCCGCATCGACTCTGGTTGCTGGGACTCCATCGAGCTTGTAGATGTGAAACTCGCGGAGCCCCTACTGGCGCCAATTGTTGATGTGTTTTATACCGGCAATATGATATGGGGCTACTCGGCGGATGAAAACTCGGTGGATTGCAAAGGAACACAGGAAGATTTATACTGGTTCAGGCCCTCGATGTGAGGTAATACCCTACGTCTAGTTGTGGTGGTATTCCTTTGAGGATTTGTGTTGATCGATGATCTCATGCCCTCAGGGGGCGCCTGCTCCCATATACTGGGGGACAGGGGTACAAGGTAGGAATTCCAGTCGGATACGGCCAAGGGATTTCCTTCTTAGAGATACATCTTAACCGGCTAAGATTGTATATTCTTTTTGTACAAGGCAAATCTATCCGGGTGCTTACTATATGTTCTAATTACAAGACTCGGCCATCCTCTATCCGAGTTGCCATATACTTGTGATGAGGTACCCGGGGGCATGGCCTCCACGAACAATTTATACTGGTGGTAGGCCCTCGAGATGAGGTGTATCCTATATCCAGTTGTGGTGTAGTAGCCTTTGAGGTTTCTCTGGTGAGAGTTTTGATATGCCCCTTAGGGGACCTGATCCTTATATACCGGGGACAGGGTTACAGAGTAGGAATCCCAGTCGGACTCTGACCAAGGGATTTTCTTCTAGGAATACAACGTGCTTGACTAGGACTATATTCTTTCCTTGTCGTACAGGTAATGTATGCTGAGTCCTATTGTATCCTAATTTAGGGTTAGGCTCATCCTCTGTCCGAGTGGCCTAATGTTTCTCATGAGATACCCGGGGCTATGGCTCCCAACAACCTAAGACTTTATAGTTGAGTCACAGTGATGCCGAGTGCTCATCTCCGTGTGAAGAATTCCAAGCGCATTGCTCCAAGTACTCTTTGTCCGAGTGGTTCTTCTCCAAGTCTGCTTCATTCAGCTGTCAACGAGGCTACGAAGGACTTCATGGAAATATAATAGTGTGCGCCGAATAGGCGACTATTAGGTGTAGCCTGACTTTGTGCTTAATTTGAAACAATTAAACATAAAGTCAAAGATCTTTAACCTTTTAGTCTTTTCTGAGTAGTGTACTACTCGAAAATTAGACTCTTCAGCATCATATCAGCTGGAAGAATTTTTGCTCAAGGCAATTGTTGGCTAAGCATGTAAACGTGTACCACTTCTTGGATTTTAACCTAATATATGGTCAGGTGTTGTCGATGTTTTATATCGGCAATAAGAATATGGGGCTACTCGTGAGACCTAAACTTGATGGATTGCAAGGAACATGAAACAATTTATACTGGTTTAGGCCTCGAGATGAGGTAATACCCTACGTCCAGTTGTGGTGTATTGCCTTTGAGGTTTCTCTGGTGAGATTCTGATATGCCCTCAGGGGGCGCCTTGCCTCCCTTATATACGAGGGACAGGGTTACAGAGTAGAAATCCCAATCGGACTCCGACCAAGGGATTTGCTTCTAGGAATACAACGTACTCGACTAGCACTATATCCTTTCCTTGTCATACAAGGTTATGTATGCCGAGTCCTATTGTATCCCTAATTACAAGGTTAGCCCCACCCTCTGTCGAGTGTCTAATGCTTCGCATGAGGTACGCCAGGGCAAATGGTCTCATAGCAGCCTGAGACTTCATAGTTGAGTACAGCTAGGCGAGTGCTCTCCTCCACGGTGAAGAAATCCCGAGTGCATTGCTCATGAGTACTCTTTGTCCAAGTACTTCTTCTCTCGAGTCCTGCTTCATGTCAGCTGGCAACGAGGCTATGAAGGGCTTTATGTAAAAATATGAATAGTATGCGCCGAATAGGCGCACCTATTAGGTGTAGCCCCCAACTTTGTACTTATTGTGAAAACTAAACATAAAGTCAAAGATTTTAACCTTTTAGTCTTTCCTGAGTAGTATACTACACGGTATTTAGACTCTTCAGTGTTATGTCAGCTGGAAGAATTTTTGCTCAGGGCATTATTGCTAAGCATGTAAGCGAGTACACTTCTTGGATTTTAACCAAATATGTGGTCAGGTTACTTGAGAGATACCTGCATCCCCAATTTTAATGGAGACTAGCTGTCGATCCTTAGAAGGATGTATTCTCAATACCTGGTAAATAATGCAGATACCTGAACACATGTGTCCAGCAATTAGGCTTTTATGAAGCATATCTGATTATTTAATTGGTTTCTGTAAATAGCATCTGCACTGTGATTTTAACACAGCCAGTGATCGGCCTAATAGAGCATGCTATTTAAAAACTCATATCTTGTGGCCTAGTACTAATTTGCTTGCCCAAGCCACTTATCAGAAGGCTCTATAAAGCGGGGAGAGAGAGAAAAGATTCCCTCATCTTCGCATCGCCATCGTTTCATCTTCCAGCTTCGCGCCCATATTTTGCACACGCCTCGCTAGGGTTAGCTATATCTTGCGTCCCTCATCCGAGACTCGTCGATTCCGCTCTACCGCATCCATTCAAGCCTCACAAGCATTGTCCAAATTTCTACTCCCAGTAATGCCGAGAGCCCCCTTTGAGATCCCGGAGATGTCCGCCGAAACTTGGCCGATGTCGGATTGCGGTTCGGTGAAGCTGAAATTCTTGGAGAAGAAGCTGATGCTGCAGCGACAAGGTCATCCATTGGCATACCGCAGAGGGGGAATCCATGCCGACGCCTAGATCCGGTGAGACTGTCGTTTCCACCTCATTTTTTCACCGTGGTCTTGCCCTTCCTTCCTCAGATTTCTTCGCCAACTTCTGTCCTTTTATCAAATAGAGTTGATGAATCTGAATCCTAACTCCATCTTGCATATCTCCATCTTTGCCACTCTGTGCGAAGCTTTTCTAGGGGTTAAACCCTATTTCAATCTCTTCCGATATCTTTTCCATATCAAGCCCTAGCCATCCAAAAATATAATTTAGGTCATTGAGGGAGCCGGTCTCCAACTCAAGAATGAAATGAAGAAAAATTATCTCAGTGTTCCATTGAAAACCTCCCTCAAGGGCTAGCACAGAGAATTGTTCTACTGTTCCAATCTTGAACCTTCTCTACCCCCTTTCACTGGTTCTCCACCAATAGTTCTGTCCAGCTGGTCTTCAGTGCCAAGCTACGAAGAAATGGGCCAAGTATACCAATTAATGGAGAAGATCGACCTGTTGAAGAGCTTAGGACTGACTGGTCCGATGGGTGGCGAGGTGTTTCTTGAACTGCCGCACCAGGCCTTTGAAGACTAGGAGCCACTTTAGTTGGGATTATTAGGGCAAAGATGATACTAGCCGAGAATAACCAGACCTAGCCGACAAGAACAAGGTCACCGATACCTTGCTGGCTTCTTTTTCAACAGGGTAGTGGAAACCGAGGACACTGAACGTGCCCCCATACCCTACAGCCAGAATAGGCCTCGGCCACAGGTAATCTTGAAAGACCGACACTGCATTGTTATCCATTTGTGATGAATGTCTATGGATATCTGTCTTGGATAGTTCTTCAATGCATGATGTATGTTGTTGAAACACTTGCAGGACTGTGTGGATTTTGATGATGATTCCCAGAACCAGCCGGCCCCCAAAACAAAGAAAAGGCCAGCCAGTCCTTCTGCTACCCAACCCAGCTCCAAGAGGGCTGGGAAGAAACCAATTGAAGACCCGGGCAAGAAGAAGACAAGCATGCCGAGTGTAGGCCGGGGAGCTGAGGATCAAGAACCTGCCAACTTAGCTCCCAGGCCGACAAGCCCAAAACCAGTGTCTCCAAGCCCGAGGCCAGCGCCGCCAAGCTCGAGATCAGCAACATCGAGCCCAAGGCTAGCAACATCGAGCCCAAGGCCAACACCGCGGAGCTCAAGGTCAGCAACATCGAGCCCAAGGCACACCACGGAGTACTCGATACCCCAGTCGGTTGCACTAGAACAGAGCCGACCGGACCAAGTCGACTGCGACTACTGCGTCGACTGGCCCGACAGTCGGCAGCACTCCGCTGACAGCTTCTAGAGCTCCTCAATGGAAATTCAGGACTTCCAAGAGGTAATAAAGGACATCTTCAATCTTCTGAGAATCTTGAATAATATGATAGTGTCTTGATATTTGACATATTGTGCAGGAAACGAGCTGACATAGATCCCAAGGGAACTACGCCAGCTGCTCCTGCCACCGAACCCATCCCAGCCAAGCTAGCACCAACAATTTCATCTGCTGAGCCAGAGGCTGCCCCAACTGTAGAAGCTGAAGTAGTCTTGACAGCAGGATCACTAGTGCCGGCCAAACAGGGAGCGAGTGCTGAAGTTGCTACTCCAACCCCCGAGTAGATCACTGAAGCCCTTGCAGCCACCAAGTTCGGAGCCAGGACCCCATCTCCATCAATATCGTCATCGTCTTCTGATGAAGTAGACCTTCCTAGACTCGAAGCCCCTCCGTGCAACTTCCCAAGAACTTTTCATCCCGAGGGAGTTGTGGAGAGCTACGAGCACGACGAGCAAGTAGCATCGAGAGAGCGCGAAGTTCTTCTACGTGCTGCAATCTTGCCATGTTGAGTTCTAGACAGTTTCCAATGATCTGGTACTCTGTCATTTGACTCTGCTTTCCTCTGTTTTGTTCTGAGCAGAAGATCATCGATCGCTTGGAGAAGATAAATAAGGTATTGATCGAGCTCGCCCCTCACCTCCAACGACTGAACCAGCTCCAGGTAGCCAAGGACGACCTGGAGCGAACGAGCCAAGAAAGGGAGACATAGATGAGGGGATTAGTTGATAAGCACAGGGACGAAAACTAGGCTCTAGCCGAGAAAATCAGAAGTAAGTCTTCTATATTGTCCTCCCGAGTAGATTCCAAAGTAGTGTTTTGATGAGGACATCACTAGCTTGGATATGACCATAGCTATCTTATGTATTCATCAACCAAAGGTGCATGCTTTCTACGTAAGATTTACGTGTTATATATTTGAACAGCCGTTACTCACCATGAGTTTTGTGTGTTCTCGTTTGCAGAGATACTTGCTTGGGTGAAGGGAAAGAGACCGAGCGTAAGGAATGCATGGATGATAAAAGAAGTTGATTGGGGACCAAACCAAGACCTTACCCAAGTCTACTCCTACATCACCACGTCACTTTTTGGTCCATAGAAAGCAAGAGATAAAGTTCTGCATGTTTTGGATTCGGATTTGGGCCTCCTGACAGCATCAACTTCAAACGGACCTAGCCGCTGATCCAGAATGATGAGGACATCACTAGCTCGGATATGACCATAGCTATCTTATGTATTCATCAACCAAAGGTGCATGCTTTCTACGTAAGATTTACGTGTTATATATTTGAACAGCCGTTACTGCACCATGAGTTTTGTGTGTTCTCGTTTGCAGAGATACTTGCTTGGATAAAGGGAAAGAGACCAAGCGCAAGGAATGCATGAATGATAAAAGAAGTTGATTGGAGACCAAACTAAGACCTTACCCAAGTCTACTTCTACATCACCACGTCACTTTTTAGTCCATAGAAAGCAAGAGATGAAGTTCTGCATGTTTTGGATTTGGATTCGGGCCTCCTGACAGTATCAACTTCAAACGGATCTAGCCACTGATCCAGAAGGACTCTCGGGGCCCATGAGTACTTGTTGGAAAGCTTATGGAGTCTACTTTCAGATGGTTTTGGTCCCACATCAAAATTCCTCCTAAGCTGTCCGAAATTGTCGAAACAAGACACGTACCTCTTCCAGTCCGAGTCTGTTTTGGACCTTGGGCCTTGTATTTGTGTCGTGGGCTAAACCCATGAGGAGTGCGCCCCTCACAGGAAAACTCCTAACCCTAAGACGTCCTAACTCTTATATATTCGGTAGCCACCGCCGTTTAAAGGTGGGTTTTGCTTAGATTATTCTGCCATTGCAGTTTCACCGTCTAGATTGGTTTGTAGAACCCCAACTTCGTGTGCTAAACATTCATTGCAATTCAGATTGTGTTCTTCTTTGTTCTTGTGAGTTTTTTCGATTGCGTACAGGGATAAAACCTTTGTGGTGAGGTCGACTACGTGAGAGCGTGGTTGATAACAACTAGACGTGTGGGTGTAGCGGTTGCGAGGTGACGATCGCTGATCGGAAGCCTCAAAACGTGAACATCTTCACGTCGCCAAATCGAACCTATGGGAAGTTCTCCAGCGTTGTTGATTCCCGACTGCTTTGTTGAGCTTTGACTGCAATCTTGAGTTCTTGACGGTTTTGATTTGCAGCCCTCAAAGTCGAGTTGAAAACCCAAGTACAGGAGAGGGAGAAACAAGATAACAAGCTGAAGGAGATGGAGAAGTCCAAAGCCAAAGTGGAGAAGACCAAAGCCAAGGTGGAGGACGACTATACCAGTAAATCTCCTGCCTGACAATGATCTTGACTCAACTACTTGTTGCTCCGACTACATGTCTCGGCTAATAAATACTTTTGTTAATGCATCTGAACAGCTTCAAAACCCAATGCCCAGGTTCAATTTAGCACCTTCGCTGAGGAGATCAAGATTGTCAAGGAGTCACGGGAAATTCTTGTCGAATCCGTGAAAGGGCTCCTGGACATCATGCAGCCTCACTTTCCTGGGACCAGCTCCAGTGCCGTCCCCCAGGTGCAAGCACGCCTAAACAAAGCCCCGAGTATCTTGAAGGAGTACTCGGATGAGCGTGTAGTAGTCGGCGTTGCCTAGACTCTTGCCATAACCAAGTCAATATACCCTAGGGTAGACATTGAAGCCATTAGTGAGGGTTTTGCTGAGGGGACAACTCCCGAAGAGACATTGGAACTGATCAACCAGGCGAGGCTGACTGCAGAAACAATAGCCAAGGACCTGGGTATATAAAAGCAAAACAATTATGCAGTCAGTGTATATATAACTTTTGCAAAGACATTTGTAAATATCAGTGAAATGCTGCCGAGTACTTGTTTACTCTGAGTCATCATTAGCTTTACCCGACTATGTAATCTGCGCCGAGTAGATCGGTAAGAACATAAGAAAAAAACGTTCTCCTCTGAAAACTATGTTCGTGCAAACTTAATATAATCATTGTAGAACTTCATGACTTAGATAAAACAAGCTCGGATTTTATTAACAAGACACATAATACATGCAACCCCCGACTCACAACTCAGTTGGAACAAGCGATATAGTGAGTCAGAGAGAAAACTATATACATATGTATAGAGGAAATACAAGACTCAGGTATAGAAAGGACGTAGTTGTTCTATATTCTATAAGTTGCTGACGAGGGCACCATCTTCAGTCTTCAGTCGGTAGGCACCCGGACGTGTCACCCTAGCGATAATGAATGGCCATTCCCACAAAAGGGATAGTTTATGCCTGTCTTTGGTGGTTTGTATTTTTCTCAAGACGAGATCTCCCACCAAAAAGGCGCGGCCACGGACATTTCGACTGTGATAACGATGCAGGCCTTGAAGATACCTTGCCGACTGGATAGTTGAGATGTCCCTTGCTTCCTCCAACTAATCAAGTTCGACCAGTCGAGCTTCATTTGATTTGTGTTCTGAGTGGGCCCGAACTCATGGAGAGCCGAACTCCAACTCGGTTGGTAACACGACCTCAGCACCATAGACTAGGAAGAAAGAGGATTGCCCTGTTGTCTAACTAACCGTGGTTCTTAGAGACCAGAGAACGGATGGGATTTTTTGTACCCACCGCCCTGCATATGGTTGTAGTCGGTCAAGCACTGGTTTCTTCTTAACTGATAGCTCCAAAAGTTGCTCGACAAAAATCACAATCGGAACCGCTTCTCATTTGGATCCCATGTTGGCCAATTCATCTGCAGCTTCATTTTATTGTTGCAATACATGAGTTATCTCTAGCCCGTCGAACTTGTTTTCCAGCTTTCGGGCCTCCTGACAATACGCCGCCATATTATCGTCGAGACATGTCTAGTCTTTCGTGACTTGGTTGACCACAAGTTGTGAATCTCCGCATACGACCAGTCGGCGTATGCCGAGTGATATGGCAATGCGGAGCCCGTGGATGAGTGCCTCGTACTCGGTGACATTGTGGAAAGCCGGAAAGTGAATCTGGAGAACGTACTTGAGTTTTTTGCCAATGGGTGACGTCAGCACGATGCCAGCCCATGCGACGCCGATCCGTAGAGAACCATCGAAGTACATTGTCCAGTACTCTAGCTTGTCCATGTTTGTAGTCGTCTGGACATCTGTCCACTTGGCCACAAAGTTGGCTAGAGCTTGAGATTTGATTGCTATCCGTGGCTGAAAGATGATGTCAAACGCCATCAACTCGAGCGCCCATTTAGCGATTATGCCAGTGGCCTCGCGATTGTGTAGGACGTCCCCAAGTGGATACGATGTGACAACAGTTATTTGATACGACTGAAAATAGTGCACCTGCTCCTGGACAGTGATGAGTAGGCCATATAACAGCTTCTGGACTTGAGGATATCTCATCTTGGAGTTGGCTAGGACCTCGTTAACGAAGTAAACTGGCTGTTGTATTTTCTGTATATGACCTAGCTCTGCTCGCTCGACTACCAACACCGTGCTAACTACCTGAGTGGTTACTGCCAGGTATAACATTAGTGGTTCTTGGGGCATAGGTGATGCCAACACTAGTGGTGATGTGAGAAAAATTTTGAAGTCTTCAAAGGCTCGCTGAGCTTTGGGTGTTCATTGAAAATTGTCCGCTTTCTTCAATAATTTAAAGAAGGGCATGCCCCGTTCACCAAGTCGGGAGATGAATCAGCTGAGTGCCTCCATGCAGCCTATCAGCTTTTGAACGTCCTTCTGGCTAGTTGGGGGTGCCATGTTCAGGATAGCGTTGATTTTCTCTGGATTGGCCTCGATGCCTCGATATGATACGATGAAACTGAGTAGCTTTCCGAACGGTACACCGAAGGCGCACTTTTCCGGATTCAACTTCATCTTGAATCTCCGAAGGCTTTAGAAAGTTTTTTCCAAGTCCGCGATGAGGTCTTCCTTGGACTTTGTCTTGATCACCACGTCATCGACATACGCCTCCACATTGCGCCCGAGTTTAGTGTGTAAACACCGCTGAATTGCTCGTTAATACGTTGCTCCAGCGTTTTTCAACCCGAACGGCATAGTGATATAGCAATATGCTCCAAATGGCGTGATGAAAGAAGTCTTTAGGCAGTCCTCCTCCTTTAAGCTGATTTGGTGATATCCCAAGTAACAGTCGAGAAAGCTGAGAAATTCGCACCCCGCAATGGAATCCACCACCTGATCTATTCTGGATAGACCAAATGGGTCTTTGGGGCATGCCTTGTTTAAGTCAGTGTAGTCGACACACATGCATCATTTACCGTTCTTCTTCTGGACCAAGACCGGGTTTGCCAGCCAATCCGGGTGATAGACCTCTTTGATGAACCCAGCTGCAAGGAGCTTAGCTATCTCCTCCCGAATAGCATCTTTGCGGTCCTGTGCGAAGCGCCGCAGTCGTTGTTTGACTGACTTGGCGTCTGGCTTGACGTTGAGGGAATGCTCGATCACCTCCCTTGGTACACCAAATATGTTGGAAGGTTTCGAAGCAAATATGTCCCTGTTTGCCTAGAGGAAGGTGACGAGCTCGCCTTCCTATTTGGGGTCGAGTCCAGTGCCAACAAGAACAGTTTTAGAGGGGTCGGAAGGGTCCAGGATGATGTTCTTTGTTTCAGAGTCCGCTGAAATTCCTGACTTGATCGTCCTCGCTTGCTGTTGTAGCCGCTAGTCGAATGTTGTTGCCCCCGATTGCCGCTTCTTGAGATTGAGCCAGCTCGCAGCTCTCCTTGTCACAGGTGAAGGCTTGCTTGACATCGCTGCGAAGAGAAAGAACTCCGGCTGGCCCTGGCATCTTGAGCATCATGTAGGTATAATGTGGCACTACCATGAACTTGGCTAGCGCCGGTTGTCCGAGTATAGCGTGATACGCCGTCTCGAAGTCGGCAATCTCGAAGCAGATATTCTCCGTGCGAAAATTATTCCACGTGCCAAAAGGAACTGGCAGAGTTATCTGTCCGAGTGGAGTAGAAGACAGGCCAGGGATTACCCCGTGGAAGGGCGTTGTCCTCGGCCATAGCTCGAAACGTGGAATCTTCATCTCGTTGAGCGTCTTGGCGAACAAAATGTTGAGGGCGCTTCCTCCATCGATGAGAACCATCTTCAATTTGATGCTCCTGATGACCGGGTCCAGGACGAGTGGATAGCGTCCTGGATGAGTAACCCGATCGGGGTGATCCGTGCGGTCAAACGTGATTGGCTTTTCAGACCAACGCAAGTACTAGGGGGCATCTGCCGAGATTGAGTTGACTTGACGTGCTGTGAGCTTCTGCTTCCTCTTGGACTCATATGCAGTTGGCCCTCCAAAGATGTGGTTGAGCTCAGCCTAGGGATCTTGGTAGTCACCGGCTGCGCCCGAATCTGGCTTGTCTTTGTCTTTGTTGCTGCCAGATGTTGAAGCCTGCTCGGAAGCAAACTTTTTGAGCACGAAGCAGTCCTTAACCACGTGCTTGCCCTTTGGATGAAAACGGCATGGCCCGTTTATCACTTTTTGGTACTCATCTCTCCTCGGGGGTCGTGGCCGACTACGCTCCACGGCAGCCACCACGTTGTCTGACTTGCGCTTGCGGTTACCGTATTTGTTCTGTGCTGGCTTGTCATTGTCTTTCTTGTCCTTCTACCGGGGCTCTTTCTTGTCGTCGAGGGCCTCAGCAACTACGTCGGCCGAGTCGGTGTATTTGTTCGTCATGTCAAAAAGAGCCTTGATAGAAGTGAGAGGTTTCAGAGTAAACTTGGCAATGAACGAGGCGTCTCTGACTCCCTTGCGGAAGGCGGCGATGACGACCTCGTCCTTTATCATTGGGATTGAACTCCTCTTCTCGGAAAACATCTTGATGAAATAACGAAGAGACTCGTTCTTCCTTTAATGTAACTGATACAGATCGTACTCGAAAGATGGCCTCTCGTATGTTCCATGGAAGTTGCAATGAAGTGTTCCCTGAGTTCTCCCCAGGAGCCGATTGACCCCTTAGGAAGTCCAATTAGCCATGTCCTCACCGAGTCAGCTAGAAGGACTGGGAGATAATTAGCCATGTCCTTGTGATCTCCTCTAACTGCTCGGATCGCCAAAGTGTAAATCGTGAGCTAGGACTCAGGGTTAGTCTTCCCGTCGTATTTTTCAATTTTCAGTTAGCTTGAAGCCTGACAACCAGTCGACTTGTTGCAGCTCATGGGTGCAGGCCGGTACTCCTTCATCCGTAAGAGGACTCCGACTCTAACTACGGCGATGAAACCACTCATGGTGGAGGCCGAAGCGCTCGTTCTCGTCTTCCAGTTGGTGACGCTCGTCTTCCTCGCATTTGCGGCGTCATGTGTTGATGTCTTGCAGAAGACCACATCGTAGTCAGCCTCGGACATCCTAGATATCCCGACGGTCGTCTTGATGTCGGTGCCGCCGGTCATTGTTGCAGTTGCTGAGTGACGTGTGGCGTGACTCCGAGTGCGGCTGACTAGAGCCGGCCGCTCGGCGTTGCGTTGAGGCAGATGAGACCGCTGTTAGAGAAGCCGACCTGTTGGTTGGTATGAGAGTGTCTCCCAACTGTTGATGCTGCTGACATGCAACAGCGGTGATCATGGCTTTTATCCTTGCTATCGTCGGGGTGGCCTAGTGGTCAGGCCCAAACTGCAGTGTATCCAGTAGAGTCACAGCGTCCACAACATTCTGTTGAGGAGTTACGAAGACGTCGTGGTCACCGACTCGGGTTTGGAGGATCTCCCATTGAGTAGTGCGCCCAGCCTTGCGCAGATTATCGTTGTGTGGGTGCCATGGGCCCCGGGTACCTCATGACAAGCATATGGGCCACTCGGATAGAGGATGGGCCTAGCCTTGTAATTAGAGATATAGCTAGATTCGACAGACTTCGCCTTGTATAGAAAGGAATATACAGTCCTAGTCGGGTGCGTTATATCTCTAAGGGGAGATCTCCTAGTCGTAATCCGATGGGGACTCCTACCTTGTAACCCTGTCCCCCAGTATATAAGGGGAGGCAGGGAGCCCCATGAGGGCAGGAGAGCACTCATAAGCTCAAAGGTGCACACAAGTTCATCAGAACCACCACCGTATATCCTCAAAGGAATACATATAAACTGGACGTAGGGTATTACCTCACATTGAGGGCCTGAACCAGTATAAAATCTCTTTGTGTTCCTTTGCAATCCACTGAGTTTCCATCCGCCGATTAGCCCCATATATTTATTGCCGGTGTAAAACATCGACAGTTGGCGCGCCAGGTAGGGGCTTCGGCGTGATCTACATCTACAAGCTCGATGGATCCAGCAACCGAAGTCAACGGCGGCAAACTCTCCCCCAAAGATGCAATCGCATTTAGAAGCCTCGACTTCGTCGCCAACCAGATCGGCAATCTCACCTTGGCCAACTCGGACTCGATCCGATCTGCCAGAGAACCAGCCGACTCCGCGCCAGTCGGCCTACACGATGCTGCAACAATCTTTCACAACATGCTGCGGCGATCTCCAATACGCCCGAGTCCAGGGACAACTCTTTCTTTCGGTGTTCGACTCGGACTCGGTTTTGAGCCGGTCGAGATCGGGCTAAAAAAGGAAGAGATCGTCAATTTCCCGTTCGGACTCGGCGACGCCGCGGATATCTACAATCTACATCCGACGGGGCAAACCCGATCCTCTGGAGTTCGACTCGGATACGGCCCCGAGCCGCTCGAGATCGGATCTAGGGAGGTCGGAGTTGTAATCACCCCCATCAACTATTCCGACTATGACTCTCGGTCGGACTACGACTCCCAGTCGGATTCCGACTCTAAGTCGGACAGCAGTTCGGCAAGCTTCTTCCCGCCACGAGAAATCTTCATGGCATCCAAAGGCTCTACTCCTACTCAGGAATCACGCCGACTACACAAACAACAAGAGGAGGAGGCCTGCCGACTGCGAGAACAACAGGAGGAAGAAGCAAGACACCTGCACGCCCGCAACGACGGCCTACGCAGGGCTGGGCGAACCGCTCAGCAACAAACCCTCCAAACAAAAGTCAGCGACCACGACGTCTTCGTCACGCCACAACAGAACGTCGTGGCCGCCGCGACCCTACTGGACACGGTCCAACTTGGGCCTGATCACCAGGCCACCTCGACGATCGCAAGGATAAAAGCCCTGCTTACCGCTGCTGCAAGTCAGCAGCACCAACAGACGGGTGATACCCTCATACCGACCAACCGGTCGACATTCCCAACAGCAGTCTCATCTACCTCAAAGCGACGCCGAGCGGCTGGCTCCAGTCAGCTGCATACGGAGGCACGTCAGGCGTCACTCGGCAGCCCCAACGACAACCGGCGATGTCAAAGCAACCGTCGAGATGATCAGGACCTTCGAGGCCGACAACGACGTGATCTTCGGCAGGACATCAACGCTCAACACCGCGAACGAGAAGATGATGAGCAACGCCTACCGGAAGATGAGAACGAGCATTTCGGCCTTCACCACGAGCGGTTTCGCCGCCGTAGTCGGGGTCGGAGTCCTCATGAAGATGAAGGAGTACCGGCCTTCACCCAGGAGCTACAACAGGCCGACTGGCCATCGGGTTTCAAGCCTACAGGAGTCGAAAAATACGACGGCAAGACCAATCCCGAGTCTTGGCTCACGGTCTATACTACGGCAATCCGAGCAGCTGGAGGAAATCACAAAGTCATGGCTAACTACCTCCCAGTCGCTTTAGCCGACTCAGCGAGGACATGGCTAACAGGACTTCCCAAGCAATCAATCGGCTCATGGGCAGAACTCCGAGAACGCTTCATCGCCAACTTCCAGGGAACTTACGAGAGATCATCTTCCGAGTACGACTTATATCAGTTGCATCAAAGGAAGAACGAGTCTCTTCGTGACTTCATCAAGAGGTTCTCTGAGAAGAAAAATTCGATCCCAAACATCAAGGATGAGGTCGTCATCGCCGCCTTTCGAAAAGGAGTCAAAGACACCTCGTTCATCGACAAATTCACTCGGAAGCCTCCCAACTCTGTCAAGGCTCTATTCAACATGGCGAACAAATACGCCAACTCAGCCCATGCTGTTGCTGAGGCCCTTGAAGATAAAAAGGCATCCTAACAGATGAAGCGGGAGGGCACCAACGACGCGGTCCCGACTAAAGCCGGGAATCGCAAACGCAAGTCAGACGGCTTCATTGTGGCAGTCGGTCACAATCGTCTTCGACTTTCAACAACTGAAGATTATCAGAACAACAAGTGACATGCTCGGGGGCTCACAAGCTCAAACGCAAGGATGGCATCCCCACTCCGAAATACCGAACAGCTAAGTCGCTTCCTGATAAATATTTCTTCACTCGGCCTTGCCAATGCCGCTTACACCTAATAGGTGCACAAGCTGCACTCTTCTCTGTTTTTGCTCTTAAATGATTGCAAAAGTACTCAAGTAGCATAAATCCTGATCCGTGAAACTTTGCTCCATGAAAGACGAACTCAAGTCACCCAAAACGCATGTCTGGGAAAGAGCCATGAGCCAACTCCCGACGCTAGGGGGCTATGACTAGTCGGGCAGAGTGCTTAAACGTAAGGGGTCAACTACTCGGGGAAATTAATATCAATAAGAGGAAGAACATGAATTTACATATATTGTAAAATACATTTTATTTGGATGATCGTTTTCATCATCAGATGCTACTCATCCGATATCATTATATTGCAGGCCCAGCTCCGGATATGCGTGACAGGAACTCAGGGCTGCGAGCCTATCTCCTACGCTCGGGGGCTGGACAAGTCTGCCAAAATACACTCGGGATGCTCCATGAGGGCTACTTACCGAGTACTTGCGCCAGTCGGGACGTCATCTTCCCCGGCTACGCTCCATGTGAGCTGACAACTGACTTCCGGCACTAGTCGGGGGTCGTATATCACTCGGCTGGGTGAGGTACGCCCCATGAGGGTCGCTAGCCGAATCCTATGCTAATGCAAGGTTCGGGTACCTCGCTTGACTATAACTCTGTTGGGTAGGGTATGCCCCATGAGGGTCGCTAGCCGAATCCTATGCTAATGCAAGGTTCGGGTACCCTGCTCGGCTCTCTTGAAGTCAGAGAAGACTTACATTGTCAAAGCGCATCCGAAGTTCTCATGCACTGCGTCACACCTGAGGAGGGCAAGCAGATCCTGCAACACACCTGCTCGGGCACCTGTGGCAACCAGGCTGCATCCAGAACATAAGTCAGAAAGGCTTGCAAATAAGGATTTCTCTGGCTGATTGCGGTTACCGACACCAAAAAACTCATCCTGACATGCGATGGATGAGACTTCTATAAAGCTATGCCGGATAGGTCGGCCCAGGCCGGCTTATTTGATAGCAGCCACCAAGATATGAGTTCCTACAGTAGCATGCTCCATGTGGGCCGCCCGCAGGCTGAGTTGAAATTATAGCGCTGGTGCTACCAATAGGAGCCGATGAGGTAAACAGATATGCTCCATGAGAGCCTTATTGCTAAACATATATGTTTGGGTATCTGTTTTATCCACCAAGTCTCGAGGATATATCCTTACAAGGATCACAAGCTGGTCTTCATTAAAATTGGGGATGCAGGTATCTTTCTCGGGTACACCTGACCACGCCGTGGATTTATTTTCATAAAGTGGTACTCGGCCTACATGCGTGGCCATCAGTTGCCATGAGCAACATTATTCCCACTGACATGATGTGGAAGAGTCTAACTTTCGAGTAGTGCACTACTCGGGAGGGACTATAAATTTCTCATTCCCGTTGACATGATGCGGAGGAGTCTAACTTTCGAGTAGTATACTACTCGGGAAAGACTATAAACATTTCTTCCAGCTGACGAGCTGAAGAGTCTAACTTCTGAAAGGGACGCCACTCGAGAAAGACTATAAACACCTTTTCCAGCTGACATGAAGCTAACGAGTCTAATTTTCGAGTAATATATTACTTGGGAAAGACTATAAATAATCATCCCGGCTGACATGATGCCGACGAGTCTGATTTTCGAGTAGTATACTACTCAGGAAAGACTATAAACACCCCCTTTCCAGCTGACATGACGCTGAAGAGTCCCATATACGAGTAGCATCCTACTCGGCAAGACTACTCGAAAATTAAGCACACATTCCGACTGACATGAAGTCGAAGAGTCCTACATACGAGTAGTTCCCTACTCGGCAAGACTATAAATTGTATTCCGGTTGACATGATACCGAAGAGTCTCTTATACCAGTAGTATACTACTCGGGAAAGACTACAAGGTTAAAGATCTTTGACTTTATATTTAATTGTCTTCACAATTAAGCACAAAGTTGGGGGCTACACCTAATAGGTGCGCCTATTCGGCGCACACTATTCATACTTCTACATCGAGCCCTTCATAGCCTCGCTGCCAGCTGACATGAAGCAGGACTTGGGAGAAGAAGCACTCGGACAAAGAGTACTCGGGAGCAATGCACTCGGGAATACTTCACCATGGAGGACGAGCACTCGGCATCAGCTGTGACTCAACTATGAAGGTCTCGGAGGCTACTGTGGGTGCCATGGGCCCCGGGTACCTCATGACAAGCATATGGGCCACTCGGATAGAGGATGGGTCTAGCCTTGTAATTAGAGATATAGCTAGATTCGGCAGACTTCGCCTTGTATAGAAAGGAATATACAGTCCTAGTCGGGTGCGTTATATCTCTAAGGAGAGATCTCCTAGTCGTAATCCGATGGGGACTCCTACCTTGTAACCCTGTCCCCCAGTATATAAGGGGAGGCAGGGCGCCCCATGAGGGCAGGAGAGCACTCATAAGCTCAAAGGTGCACACAAGTTCATCAGAACCACCACCGTATATCCTCAAAGAAATACATATAAACTGGACGTAGGGTATTACCTCACATTGAGGGCTTGAACCAGTATAAAATCTCTTTGTGTTCCTTTGCAATCCACCGAGTTTCCATCCGCCGATTAGCCCCATATATTTATTGCCGGTGTAAAACATCGACACGTTGCGAGCATCGCACTTGGCCTACGAGCATCTTGCATCTTCCTCCTGTTGTTCTCGTAGTCGTTGAGCCTCCTCCTCTTGTTGATCGTGTAGTCGGCGTGCCTCTTGAGTGGGAGTCGAGCCCTTGGACCATAGTTATGAGAACCGGACCGGACCGGCGGTTGGACCGGTAAAAGACCGAACCAGAGGCTATACCGGTTTGGTTCACTTAAAAGACCGTCCGTGCAATCGAACCGGTAAAAACCGGTTGAACCGGGCGGTTTTTTACGAAACCGGTGGACCGGCCGGTTTTATTGGAACCGGCCGGTTTTTGTTTGTGGACCATGTTACCCCTCTTTTTTTTTTGGATCACACAACTGAGTATGGGCAAAATCGTAAATATTTTTTTTTAGGGTTGCCTTGCCTGTGCTGCTCTCTGCTTTGGGCCTAAATCGATCGAATCGATCCCCATCGGCGGCGCAGGTGCACGGCGGTGGCGGAGGCATAGGCGCACAGCGGCGGCCGCGGAGGCAGGGCCGTGGAGGCACAGGCGCACGGCGGCGGCCGCGCAGGCGCAGGGCCGCGGAGGTGCAGGCGCAGGCGGCAGCGGCGCAGGCGCACGGCGGCGGCCGCGAAGGCAGGGCCGCGGAGGTGCAGGCGCAGGCGGCGGCGGCAGAGGCAGCCGGCGGCCGTGAAGGCAGGGCCACGGAGGCGCAGGCGCAGGCGCAGGCGGCGGCGGCAGAGGCAGCCGGCGGCCGTGAAGGCAGGGCCGCGGAGGTGCAGGCGCAGGCGGCAGCGGCGGAGGCAGCGGCGCAGGCGCACGGCCGCGGAGGCGCAGGCGCAGGCGGCAGCGGAGCAGGCAGCGGCGCAGGTGCACGGCCGCGCAGGCGCAGGCAGCGGCGGCGCAGGCACACGGCGGCGGCCGTGGAGGCGCAGGTGCAGGCGGCAACGGCAGAGGCAGCGGCGTAGGCGCACGGCCTCGGAGGCACAGGCGCAGGCACAGGCAAGCAGCAGCAGCAGCAGCCTTGATTGACGCCGAACGGCACGCCATCTTCCACATACCATGGCTAATGTGGTTAGTACTCAGACTTTCTAGGATGATAAGTGAGTGTACGTAGAAGATGACAATGTCTTTATACTATTTATTTGGTACTTTGGTAAGTTGTGTCTTGTGAGAGAGTTGTGTCTTGTGAGAGTGTTAGACCATTTGTTGAATTTGAATTATGAAGTATTTCAAATGTCACAATAATTTTTTTAGTATAGCTGCTGTGATTATATAATTAAAATATTTATGTGCTTATTTTTTTTTATAAATTGACCGTATATGTATATATATTGCTCCGGTTCAATATATTTCTTGACCGGTTCAATTCATCCGGTCTAAAACTATTGAACCAGCGGTTCAACCGGTTCTTAACGGTTGGACCAGTGAACCAATGAACCGATGGTCTCACCGGTTCAATGTCCGGTCCGGTTCTAATAACTATGCCTTGGACGCCATGAAGATTTCGCGCGGTGGAGAGAAGCTTGCCGTGCTGCTGTCCGACTTAGAGTTGGAATCAGATTAGTAGATGAGAGTAATGACGACTCCGACCTCCCTAGATCGAATCTCGAGCAGCTCGGGGTCGTATACGAGTTGAACTCCAAGGGATCGGGTTTTCCGCGTCGCCGAATCCAAACGGGAGATTAACGATCTCCTCCTTTCTTAGCCCGATCTCGGCCGGCTCAAGGCTGAACCCGAGTCGAACACCGAAAGAAAAAGTTGTCCCGAGACCCGGGCATGTTGAAGATTGCCGCAGTATATCGATGAGGATCACTGCAACGTCACGTAGGCCGACCGGCGTGGAGTCGGCTTGGTCCCTGGCCGATCGGATCGGATCCGAGTTGGACAAGGTGAGGTTGCCGAATTCGTCGGTGATGAAGTCAAGGCTCCCGAAGGTGATTGTTTTCCTAGGGAAGAAGTTGATGCCGTCGACACCGGTGATTGGATCCATCAGGCTTGTTGAAGATGATCTCGCCGATGTCCCTACCTGGCTTGCCAACTATCGATGTTTTGTATCGGCAATAAGAATATGGGGCTACTCGTGAGACCTAAACTTGATGGACTATAAAGGAACACAGAACAATTTATACTAGTTTAGGCCCTCAAGATGAGGTAATACCCTACGTCCAGTTGTGGTGTATTGCCTTTGAGGTTTCTCTGGTGAAATTCTGATATGCCCTCAGGAGGCACCCTGCCTCCCCTTATATACCTGGGGACAGGGTTACAGAGTAGGAATCCCAGTCGGACTTCGACCAAGAGATTTCCTTCTAGGAATGCAACGTACCCGACTAGGACTATATCATTTCCTTGTCGTACAAGGTAATATATGCCGAGTCCTATTGTATCCCTAATTATAAGATTAGGCCTATCTTCTGTCCGAGTGGCCCTAATGTTTCTCATGAGGTATCCGGAGTCCATAGCCTCCACAGAAGGCGTCCTGATCTCACGTCTTATATATACCGAACCACCACCTCCACGCAACGCACGCGAAAGCAATCTAGGGTTTTGCCTCTCCTTTGCATTGCGCCGCCCGTACGTCGGCGTACACCGGCGATCAAGAGAGAAGGTCTCCAGAATCGTTGTCCTCGTGTAGTCCTGCACTGGGAGAGGACGAATAAGGTTTTTGAGAAGCGCTCCATGCGACTGTTTGTTTTTTGTCCGCCACGACTCGTCTTCCTCTACGTTTGGGTGCTGCGCGTCCTCGTCACCATCCTGTACCACACGTTGTACGTGCAGTGTGTGCTATTGCTCCGAGCGCATTTGCTCGGAGCTCTCCTTCTGAATAGAATCGTCGATACGTATTCTTCATGTTTTATGTGTTCAATCTATTCATGTATTTTTCCACTACATACATGTCTAGATTGTGTGATATGATTCTACTAGCTTATGCGGTTGATGTCATGATTTATTTATAGAATAAATTAAATCTACATGTGCTTATTTTTCTAACAATCCAAAAACCTTATTATAGGCACTGTAATTTTACTATGACTGGATTTGCCGATGCACTGAGGCCGGATAAATTCACCAGTGTGCACTTCAAGAGATGGCAAATTAAGGTCACTCTGTGGCTCACGGCTATGAAAGTATTATGGGTTAGTAGTGGCAAACCTGAAGGAGTTCTTACTGCTGAACAGTAGAAGGAATTTAAGGAAGCCACTACTATCTTTGTAGGATACATTCTTAGCGTTTTTGGTGATTGTCTGGTCGAGGTGTATATGCACATGACAGACATTAAAGAGTTTTAGGATGCACTGAATACCAAATTCGGTACTACTGATGCTAGCAATGATCTGTATGTCATGGAGCAGTTCCACGATTACAAGATGGTTGACAACCGTTCTATGGTCGATCAAGCTCACGACATACAGACTATCGCTAAGGAATTCGAACTCCTGAAGTGTAACTTACCTGACAAGTTTGTGGTTGCATGTATTATTGCGAAACTACCTCCTTCATGGAGGAGTTTCGGTATTGCGCTCAAACACAAGAGACAGGAGTACTCCATTGAAGGTCTCATTGCTTCTCTTGATATTGAGGAGAAAGCTCGCAAAAAGGACACTGCTTCTAAAGGCGATGGTGGGTAGTCTAGCGTCAATGTGGTGCAGAAGCCATCGAACAAGAACAACGGGAAATTTGTCAAAGCCCATCAGAGCACCAACTTCAAGAAGAAGAAGAATAACAACAACAATCAGGAGTAAAGAACTTGCTATGTGTGTGGTTTGCCTGGTCACTTGACCAAGAAGTGTCCACAATGCAAGGGAATGAAGGCATCTGCAAGACAGACTTCTAAATCTGTCAACGTGACCATTGGCAACACTGAAGATGGGACCGGGTATGGTAATTTACCTACTGTTCTTTCAGTTACTCAGTCTACAAATTGATGGGTTGATACGGGAGCCAATGTACATGTTTGTGCTGATATCTCGTTGTTTTCTTCTTATCAAGTCACTTGGGATTCCTCCGTCCTAATGGGGAATGGATTGCCTACTACTATTCATGGTGTTGGCACAGTAGACTTTAAGTTTACTTCAAGAAAGATCGTGCAGTTGAGGAACGTGCAGTATGTCTCTACTATCAACAAGAATCTCGTTAGTGATGCCCGTATGTGTAGAGATGGGTTTAAGTTGATGTTTGAGTCTAATAAAATAGTCGTATCTAAACATGGATATTTTATTGGTAAAGGCTATGAGTATGGAGGCTTGTTCCGTTTTTCCCTTTTTGATTTTAGCAATAAGTCTGTGAACCATATTTGTGGTAGTATGGATGATGAGGCCAATGTTTGGCACTCACGTTTATCTCATATTAATTTTGGTTTGATGTCTCGGCTTTTCAGTATGAATTTAATTCCAAGTTTTTCCATTGTCAAAAGTTCTAAGTGTTATAGTTGTGTGTAATCAAAGCAACCTCGTAAGCCTCACACGACTGCCGAGGAGAGAAACTTGGCACTATTAGAACTCCTACATTCAGATCTTTGTGAAATGAATGGGGTGTTGACGAAAGGTGAAAAATGATATTTTATGACTTTAATTGATGATGCTACTAGATTCTGCTATGTGTACTTGTTGAAAACAAAAGATGAGGCTCTAAACTATTTTAAAATTTATAATGCAGAAGTTGAAAACCAACTTGACCGAAAGATAAAAAGACTTAGATCAGATCATGGTGGAGAGTTCCTCTCAAACAAATTTGACTTATTTTGTAAGGAATATGGAATTATACATGAAAGGATTTCTTCCTATTCTCCCGAGTCTAATGGGATTGTTGAAAGAAAAAACCGCACGCTCACTGACTTGGTGAATACCATGTTAGATACTATGGGATTGCCCAAGGTATGGTGGGGGGAGATCTTGCTAACCTCGAATCATTATTGAATAGAGTTCCCAACAGAAATAAGGACAAAACTCCATCCGAGGTATGGATTGAGAGAAAACCATCACTCTCTTACTTGCGCACATGGGGATACTTGGCGAAAGTCAATGTACCAATAACGAAGAAGCACAAGCTTGGGACTAAGACTATGGATTGTATCTTTCTAGGATATGCTCACCATAGCATTGCCTATAGATTTTTAATAGTTAAATCTGAGATACCGGACATGCATGTTGGTACAATTATGGAGTCTCGTGATGCTATATTCTTTGAGAGCAATTTTCCAATGAAAGATACACATAACACTTGTACTTAACCTTCTGAAATAATTCCCAGCTCAATCACACCACCTGAACAATCTGAACACCTACATAGATCTGTCACTGAGGAGGATGATAGTGAAGCTCCTAGAAGGAACAAGAGACAAAGGATAGCTAAATCCTTTGGTGATGATTTTACTGTGTACCTCGTGGATGACACTCCTAAATCTATTTCAGAAGCTTATGCATCTCCTGATGCAGACTACTGGAAGGAGGCTATCCGTAGTAAAATGGATTCCATTATCGCTAATGGGACTTTGGAGGTGACAGAGCGACCTTATGGGTGCAAACCTGTGGGTTGTAAGTGGGTGTTCAAGAAGAAGCTTAGACCTGATGGTATAATTGAAAAGTACAAGGCTCGGCTTGTAGCCAAAGGCTACACTCAGAGAGAAGGCGAAGATTTCTTTGACACTTACTCAATTGTTGCTAGACTGATCACAATTTGAGTATTTCTCTCTTTGGCTACCTCACATGGTCTTCTCATTCATCAGATGGACGTTAAGATAACTTTTCTTAATAAAGAGCTGGATGAGGAAATTTACATGGAACAGATGGGTTTATAGTAAAAGGTCAAGAAGTCAAGGTGCTAAAGTTGCTAAAATCCTTGTATGGTCTGAAACAAGCTCCTAAGCAGTGGCATGAGAAATTTGATAGAACACTAACATCTGCAGTCTTTGCAGTCAATGAGGCAGATAAATATGTATATTATCGCTATGGTGGGGGTGAGGGAGTTATTTTGTGTTTGTCTGTCGATGACATACTGATTTTTGGAACAAATATTGATGTGATAAACGAGGTCAAATCATTTCTATCTCAAAACTTCGATATGAAGGATTTGGGAGTAGCTGATATTATCTTGAACATCAAACTAATAAGAGGTGAGAATGGGATTACACTCATGCAGTCCTATTATGTGAAAAAGGTCATGAATTGTTTTGGTTACATTGATAGCAAATCTTCTCCAACACATTATGATCCTAGCTTGTTGCTTCGCAAGAACAAGAGATTAGCTAGGAATCAATTGAAACACTCCCAGATAATTGGCTCACTTATGTACCTAGCTAGCGCGACTAGGCCTGATATCTCATTTGCTGTGAGCAAATTGAGTCGATTTACTTCTAACCTAGGAGATGATCATTGGCATGCGCTTGAGCGAGTTATGCGCTATCTGAAGGGTACTATGAACCTTGGACTTTATTATACTGGGTACTCGTCAGTACTAAAGGGCTATAGTGATTTCAACTGGATCTCTAATGTCGATTAGACCAAAGCTACTAGTGGATATGTTTTCACACTAGATGGTGCTACTATTTTATGAAGGTCTTGCAAACAGACTATCTTGAATAGGTTAACCATGGAAACAGAGCTTACGGCACTAGATACTACTACTGTTGAGGCAGAATGACTGCGTGATCTATTAATGAATTTACCTATGGTTGAGAAGCCTGTGCTGGCCATCCTTATGAACTGTGACAATTAAACTGTTATTACTAAAGTGAACAGTTCTAAGGATAACATGAAATCGTCTAGACATATGAAGAAACGATTGAAATCTGTCAGGAAATTGAGAAACTCCAGAGTTATAATATTGAATTATATTCAAATATCTAGAAACATAACAGATCCCTTTACTAAGGGACTATCACGGAATGTGATAAATAATACATCGAAGGAGATGGGTATGAGACCCATGTGAGTTATACTATAGTGATAACCCAACCTATGTGATCGGAGATCCCGTGAAATAGAATATAGGAAGAACAAGCCATTAGTTAACTGAAGAAGAGTACCTTTAACCCTCTTTAAGTGAAGACGCATATACTGTCATAAGCTGCAAGGCAGGTTGGTTACGTCTTAATGTGTTCTGTTGGTTTTAAATAGCGAAGATGTTGTTCTACAGAATATTCTTGAAAGAGCACACCTATATGAGCCTGATTGTTAGTCGCAATCTATGGAGATTTTTGGTGAATCTCCTAGAAAGCTCATGAAAAGACCAAGGAGTATGACTTATATGCTTTAACTGAGGAGTAGCCGACAGGTGGCCTAGTATCAGTTAAGTTTCTAAGTGAAACTTGCTCGCACAAAACTTGCGATTCAAAGCTTAGTCCATTGTTTAAGTTGTGAGTAAGTGTAGCTTGGAGATCTCGATGGATGTTCAACCTTAATCGGTCTCCATTGAAACACTAGTATAAAAACAATACATTGGAAAAAGGTAAATCTCCACGTGACTTTAAGATTTTGTAGGGGATTGTTGGAATTGTTAGTGGACCTAAGGCCCAATTGGAGAATAATTCCTAGAAAATCTCAAAAGCCCATCTCATGAGAGGCATGTATATGAACTTTAGTATCACCTTGCTTATTCTAGGAGAGGGAGACCTTCTTAAAAGAGTGAGTGCTCTCTTAACCACTTGAGCAATGTGTGGTGGAGAGAATTAAAGAAATACATATGCGCGCTCGCCTCGCCTCGTTGCCGGGAGGCGCACGCACGTGACATGCGTGGCTTCCTTTTGCAGTTTTGGTTTTGCTGCATCTAACAGATATTTGTTTTGGAACTCACCGGATCATTCAGTGCGTTGGACTGGGGTGGAGTCCAAGTAGGTTACGCATGACTTACCCGGTTCGGTTACGAAAAGGTGTCCTGATCACACGTCTTATATATACCAAACCACCACCTCCACGCAACGCACACGAAAGCAATCTAGGGTTTTGCATCTCCTCTATACTGCGCCGCCCATACGTTGTCTACTTCGTCTCGCTCGTCGGCGTGCACCGACGATCGGGAGAGCAGGTCTCCGGAACCGTCATCCTCGTATAGTCTTGCACTGGGAGAAGGCAAATAAGGTTTTTGAGAAGCACTCCGTGCAACTGTTTGTTGTTTGTCCGCCACGGCTCGTCTTTCTCTACGTTCGGGCGCTACGCGTTGTCGTTACCATCCTGTATTGCGTGTTGTACGTGTGGTGCGTGCTACTGCTCCGAGCGTATCTGCTCTGAGCTCTCTTTCTGAATAAAATTGTCGGTACGTATTCTTCATGTTTTACGTGTTTAATCTATTTATGTATTTTTCCACTGCATACATGTCTAGATTGTATGACATGATTCTGCTAGCTTATGCGGTTAATGTCATAATTTATTTATAAAATAAATTAAATCTACATGTACTTATTTTTCTAACAATATACAGTAGCGGATTTTTCATCACGTGTTCACCTTCAGAATAGCAGCAACCTGCTGTGGCCCGGGGACGAACATCGGGTCCTTTTCCTCTTAGGAGGAGGCTCCGAATAAGGCCCTGTAGGAAGTACAGAAGGCATGGCTTGACCTTAGCTTAAATCATCAGGCACAAGAAACTAGAAAAGTATGGACATGACAAATAGGATGTGAGATGTCTGAAGTTATGAACGAACCTTGAAGCCGGGGCAGCTCTAATTTAGTAAAGCCAAGGATAGAACCGTCCTGTGAATTAAACCGTTTATTCAGTAGTAAGAGACATAACAGTAAGAAAAAAAATTTCAAGCATGCCTAAGATACCGTTCGATACTATATGTTGAGCCGAAAAAACTCCTTTTCCAAACTACTAAACGGTGTGTTTTTAAAATTTACTTAAAAACATATAAATCTATTTTTTAAATTTACAATAGCTGATACTTAATTAATCATATGTTAATAGCTCACTTCGTTTTACATGATCTTCTTTTTTTTATTTTCTTCACCTTCAAACTAAACCTAAAAATATTAGCAATATAGACCAATCATACCAGTGGTATCATTGAGATCCAAGGCTCAGCTAAGCCACTACCCTCACAACGCAAAGTGGCCTCGAATGGATCCACAAAATCCTGGAGCCGCTCAGTGAAGCCACTTGGGTCCACAGTGGGCGTTTCCTCAGCCCAACAGCCCACACCAATAAATTCCCCATCTACCCTCTGCCTCTTCTCAATCTCCCGATGCTTCCTCTCCTACTCCGCCCTTTGCCCCATCGCTTTGGCCCAGCTGCGCCGCCGTCTCCCGGCCGAGCTCGCCGGCGGTAGGGCCGATGATGAGGCTTCGGAGTGGGTTGGTTACACCCGACCCATATGAGTGCCCGTCCGCGACCACATCGAAATCGGCGAAGGCGAATGGGAGGAAGGAAGCAAGCAGAGGCTCGAGTGCTGGAGCTGGCAGCTCGCGCGGCAATGCGAGGTTTGGAAGGTCTTCGTCCTATGCGCCGGCGTCGTCTGCGAGGTATGCGAGGTGTGGGAGGTACGGGGCCCCGCTCGGTGGCAGCATCCCGTCGTCGTCCGTGAGATCTGCGTTGTTTGCGAGGGCGGCGCCTCATCTCCGTCACAGCATCCCGGCGGCCACGACGAGGCATGCGAGGTCTGCGGCCCTCACACACATGCTCCAACCTTCCTACAGTTTGTATCAAGAAGAAAGGAAAATAACCTGAGCCAACGTAACTATATTTAAGTTTCAAGTTTTTTATGCAGTCTCACCTATATTACTCTTCCGGAAGTGTAAGAATACGTTCCATGATCTCAAATAACTTATATTACGCTTGTTAAGCATATCATTATCACACCCATAATTTTAGCTCTACACCGAATTTGTTTCAACACTGAAATGAAAGAACAATAGTGCGCACTGCTAATTACAGTTTTTGAAGACATTATGACCACCAAGTTTCAATATCAGAGTCCTATATTTTCAGCTGAACTATTCGATGGCCATTTAAATTCAATTCAAGTAAAAACAACTCCAATGAAGCATGCGGAAGTAATGCTCCAAGTGAAAACAATTAAAACCATCGGGTTATCGGCAGCAGTACTGGTGATGAACTTTCAGCTTTTATGATAGCACAAAACTTCAATTCCGAGAGCTGATCACATATGTTATGATAACTTAATTTAGCATTGCATAACACAAATCTACATAAATTTCTGATTATGACAGCAGCAGAAATGAATGTTTATGTTTTATTTTCAAGAAAAATGAACAGTTTTGTCATTACTAACCATGTCATACATAATGTTTTGGCTACTCACCTTGACAAGGTTGTTTCCACCTCTTCCCCCTCTTTATTTTCTAAAAAAAGAAAAAACCTGTGGTGTCAACTCACACTTACCTACTTCCTTGACAACACCTGTGGCATTAAAATAAATTAGCAACCAGAATATAGCATTTGCCTTTTGGAAAACCAAAGGATATGTTTAATTATGCAAAGAGTATGATCAAAACATTTGGTTAGTCTTTATTTATTAGTTGCATGGTCAATAGTCAATACAACGACTTACCGAAACTTGCGTAATATCAGTTTCGAATGTAAGAAAGTATGCCTTAAATCAACTTCAAATATATTCTACAAATGCCAAACCATATAAGTTACCTCAGCAGGCTGTTTGGAACAGATTAATTTCAAAAGAATTTTTGTACAAAATTTTATATGAAACAGCAATACCTACAGGAATTGGGAGCTATTTCCACACATAAACGGAGTTCTGGTTTGAACATGTAACATGTGGTCATAATTTGCTATGCAATTTCAAGCTTTAAAATATCTTATTTTGTGCTATGATATTCTTTACAAAAATATATTGTTCCTTTTGCCACCGTCCATCGAGAACTAATACCCATTTTTTCTGATTAAAAAAAGACACACACGCACGTAACACATGCACAAACCTACGAGTGCGCCTCTTTAACACATGTCCAACAAATAGAAGCCATGAATAAATCCACCAACCTAACAGAAGTCCTATAAAGCACACCCAGGTTTACATAAATTCTATAGAAGCCATGAATAAATCCGTGATTTCCTTGGTATTTTGTATGGAAAATAAAGAAAAGGAAAAGAAGATAAGATCCTTGTTTTAGTGGTAAAAGGATATTAAATGTTCCAGCAATGGTAGAAGAAAAAAATCTCTTGCAAAAGGCAACAGTAGATATGAAGCTTTGCTTCATGTTTAGTTCTTTTCTTGTTCACTCGCCTCTTAGAGGAAGCTTTGGGGGTACTTTCACAACCTCTCACATCTAGAGAAGCACATGGTGTTACAACTAAAGCTCCAGTAATTCCATTTAGTGCCATCATCTGATGTTATGCTTCACGTTTAGTTCTTTTCTTGTTCACTCGCCTCTTCAGCGAAGCTTTATGGGTACTATCATGCCCAGAAATTCATTACAAATTTTCAAATCTAATTTGTACATTAAACCCTCATTCAAAATTAGCCGAGATACACAAATCAACAATTTCAATAATTTGATAAACATAACCAAATAAAATAATAATAAATACTTACAAAAGAGTCACTTAGTCCTCACATAAAAAAAAATCACAGCGGAACGACAACCCTAGCAAAGCTTCAGCACCATGCCTAGAGATGTCCAAATGGGCTGTGCCCTGTTGGACCGGTCCAGGCACGGTACTACAGTAACCATGCCTGGGCCAGCGGTGCGGCATGGTAGGCCGGCACGGCACGGCACGAGGCACGGGCCGGCACGGCCCGCCCGGAGGGCGGCGGCGGAGGCCGCGCCGCCGCGGCAGGCGTCTGCGGCCGGCGGAGGCCGAGGCAGGCGTCGGCGACCAGGAGGCTGCTGGCGCGGGAGGCGGCCGAGGCCGGGGAGGCGCCCGGGCGCGGAGGCGGTGGCGGAGGGTGCCGGCGGAGGCCAAGGCAGCAGCCGGGAGGAGGCGGGCACGGGAGATGGCGGCCGCAGGCCGGGAGGAGGCGGGCGCGGGAAGAGGCGGGCGTCGGTCGGGAGGAGCCGAGGAGGCGGCGGGAGGAGGTGGGCGTCAGGGAGGAGGTAGGCAGGCGACCGTTGCACTGCACATCTGCCCGTTGCGACACTGTACATACAGATGACCATTTTGCTGCAGTGTTCGGCCGCGTTGGCCCAGTAGAAAATTGACACGTGTCCCAACGATCCGAAATAACGGCTAGATTGAATCTAGCCGTTGGAGGACAAAAAGACCCGAAAAAATATCAAAAAAATCCAAAAAATTGTGAAATTTTTTTCTATAAATAGGGAACCCCAGCCACATTTTTGCTCATCCAAACCTCCCAATCTCTCCTCTTGTGCTCTATTCTCCTCTCTTTTGCTCTCTTTGCTCAAAATTTTTTCATTTAGACAAAATTTTGTCGAAAATTCAAAAATTTTCCACATTCTCATAGCTAATAGCTGTAGCCTTCGGTGTTCCTGCAAGGTAAAAAAAATCCTAAATTTTCTTCTTTGTTCCTACTATTTTGTAATACTAATTTTCTCTATTTATATTGCAGGATGGATCCGAACTAACCGACGTTCCAACTGAGCGACTTCGACCCGAGCTATCTGTCGATGTCACAAGGAGACAATTCCGGGTCGGCTCCTACACCGCGAGAACATTTGGAGAAAATACATGCGGCTTCAGAAGGATTCGGAACTACGAGCGGGAGCCTATCAACAGCAACTGGCTCAAAGAGATCAAGAACTTCCTCCGTCTGGCAACATTTTGATGAAATCAAGGAGACCGCCGCGGATGGAAGGGAGGTAACTTAAGCAAAATGTAAAATTTGTAAGACTAAACTCTCTGGAAAATCTTCTGGTGGAACAGGGCATTTGAGGCGGCATGCTGAGGCGTGTGCGAAGAAGCAAGGTTACCAGCTAAGACAGCAGCAATTGGTACTCAATCTGGACGGTACAATACATTCATGGGAATATAATCCTCAGGTAGCATGAGATTCCCTTACCCGTTTAATTGCTAGACAGGATCTACCCCTAAATTTTGGTGAGTCTCCTGCATTTGAGACTTACATTAAAACTGCTCATAATCATAGGTTTCAAGCTGTTAGTAGACAGACTACAACCCGGGACTTGGTGAATGTTTACAACCAAGGTCGGGATAATATTAAACAATTATTTACTACTTGCATATTTTCTATTAGTGTCATATCTGATATTTGGAGTGGTAGGGCTAAAGAAGACTATATTAGTGTAGTTGCTCATTATGTTGATGATGAATAGGAACTACAAAAAATAGTAATAGCTTTAAAATTAATTGATGTTTCACATAATGCAGAAAATATTGCTGAACGAATTTCTAGAGTTTGTGATGATTTTGGCATCACAAATAAAATATTTGCAGTAACTCTAGATAATGCAGCTGCAAATTCCAGAGCAATGAAAATTTTGCAGCCTTTATTCAATGTTTATATTGAATCATTTCTTTTACATCAACGTTGTGCTTATCATGTTATTAATCTTATAGTTAAATCCGGTTTTAAAAGAGTAACTGTATATCTCGATTCTATCCGTAAAGCTATAACATGGCTGAATGGTTCTAATCCTCGACTTGCGACCTTCAAGCGATTGTGCATCGCTTCGGACAAGCGTCCACGCAAGTTCCAAACGGATGCGGACCATCGGTGGAACTCGACTTATTTAATGTTAAGACATGTCTTGTCTTACAAAGATATACTAACTGTTTTCTTGCAGTCCAAGAATATTGTTACCAGTGACGGGCAACCGCTACTGACAGAACAGTCTTGGCATGTTGTAGAAAGGTTTTATTACTTTCTTGAAACATTTTATGATGCAACTGTTACTTTGTCTGGTGTTTACTATCCAACTGCTAATTTAATTTTACATAAAATTTTTGAGATTGCCAATTTATTAAAAGAATATGAAGATGATCAACTATTAGGACTTACAGTATTTCACATGAAACAAAAATATCTTAAGTACTGAAGGGACATTCTATACTTGTATGCTTTTGCCTTTATTCTTGATCCTAGGGGTAAAATACGGGGGTTTCTAAATATTTTGAATCTTATAGGAGATATAATGAATATTGATTACACTAACTACTATTCCGATTCTAAGACAAAATTATATGAAGTTTTTCGAAAGTATGAAACTAAGTTTCAGGGAGTTCGCGTGCAAAGAGCCCCACCCGTCCCTGTTCTAGGTAAGAAGAAATTACGGTGTGCCGAATTTGGGGTGGTTCCTCTTCTTCTTCGAGCACTGGTGATGGAAATTCGGCCGCCGCAAGTCCTGCACACGCTTCACTTGAAGCCCTTGAGCTGTCCACCTACTTGGACAGTGAGTCCATCAACCAGGAAGATCTCAATGTTCTTCAATGGTGGAACGATCACAAGACCCAATATCCCGTGCTCTCAAAGCTAGCACGGGATGTGTTTACAATGCCTATGTCTACGGTATTATCCGAATCGGCCTTTAGTCTTTACGGAAGAATTATTGAGGAGAGAAGAACAAATCTCCGCAGTGAGGTGGTAAAAATGCTACTTGCGGTTAAAGACTGGGAGCTAGCCAAGGAACGTGCCCAACACACCACAGAGAACCAAGATTTGGCCGAGCAGTTCGAAAATCTTTATCTACAAAATGAGGAACTAGAGTAATGTTTTTTATTTTTGAGTGTTGACCTTTAGCTGTACTCTTTTTTCTTTGTCATGATTTTCTCAAAATTGAGTTTTTACATGATAGAGTTTTTAATGAGGCAACTATGTAATATCAAAATCAATAAAGGTCATTGCGCAATTTTCCCCTATATCTATGTAGAAATTAAATTACTTAACTATATATGTGCTTCTATTTTGCTTGTTTAAAAAATATGAAAATTTCCTCCTCTAATATCATCAAAAAATACACTCATGTTTTTTTACTTACCTCAAATAATTTTTCCCTATACTTATACACATATTAAATTACATAATTATATATGTGTTGTCATTTTGCTTCTTAAAAAAAATGGAAACTCCCTCCTCTAATATCATCAAAAAATACCCTCATATTTTTTACTCATCTCACATAAATATTTTACAACTCCTTTAATTTTTTCAAATTTTTTAAGTCTTTTTTGTTTTTTTCTTCTTTACTCTATCTCTTTTTTTTTTACTTCTTCCAGTTCCTTCTAGCGTCGGCTGCAGCTGCAGGGCCCCCAGGCCAGCTAGCGTCGGTGGAAGGGAGGCGCGGAGGCGGCGGCGGAGGCCGGGGAGGCGCGCAGGCGCGGAGACGGCAGTGGAGGGTGGCGGCGGGTGTCGGCGACCGGGAGGAGGTGGGCGCGAGAGGCGCTGCGGCGGAGGAGGCCGAGGAGGCGCGCAGGCGGGGAGGCGGCGGCGAAGGCCACGGCAGGTGTTGGCGGTACCGGGCCGGCCCGGGCACGGTGGGCCGCCGACGGGCCGTGCCTGGGCCAGGGGGAGGCACGTGGGCCGGCACGGCACGGCCCGCTACAGGAACCGTGCCTACACGGGCCGTGCCGTAGCAGGCCGTGCCGGACCGTGCCTCGGGCCATGCCTGCCCGGTCCGCCCGTTTGGCCACATATAACCATGCCCATAGACAGCTCAACTAGGGTATAAGCCAAACACAAAGCCCTTCTCCTTCCTCGCAAAACTTCACTCTGATGATGGTAATTATGCAAGACTGAGTATCACCCACCATACTCAACAAGTCACATAGAAATGCAATTGCAATACAACAAAATTCAAGGAAGGCATAATATGATTCTTTTGTATAAACGACATTTAAAACATTTGCATTTAAAAGTATTGCAAAAACAATATAATGTAGTTATTACCAATATTAAACCAATCGCCAAACAACACACCAATGCAGTTCAGGCCTAAACCAAACCTTCCAAACCTGGAGCTATCAAGTTTCCATCAATTATCAAATTATTACCATTAATGAGTAGTGTAGAACTAATCACGAAAAACATTGCTCTGCCCGCCCATAACAACGGACACGGCTATTCGAACAGTTTTACTCTGGCTAGAGGTGTACAAATTTACCCACAAGACATGATTCCACACATGTTGCCATGCCCCGAAATACCACCATGGTACTGCGAAGGGGAAAACCGTGACGAGACCTTTCATGTAACACGCCCAACAGAAGAGCCACCCACTAAGCCACCTGCCTCCGATAGGGGTGATCAAGTACCTAGGAAGGGAGACGGCTCAATGCCCAAACTCATGAACTTATAACTGTCATGCATGGACTTATGAATACCACAAACACGTCCTAGTGCCTCCTGTTGAACACGCCATACTTTCAGTCAAGCCATTACCCATTTTGGCTTGTGGTTAGTACAGTTAATGCTTCGCAAAGATAGCTCGTGAACCGGTCCTTAATTGTTATGAGCATCACTAACACAGACATCACCAATCCATGTGCTCACAACCCACTATTAGTCAAATTTTAGTTGGTATATTTAATTAACCAACCACGGCCATCCGTCGTGAAAATATAGTTATTAACCATTAATTAATCATGAGTGAATGAATAATTATCCCACATAAATATATGCATGGCTAAGCAAAACTAATTATTCTAGCTAGATCATTAGTTTAAACATCTAGCTAGTTGTCGGCGAAATGGGACAGGGGTCCCACATGCCCTGGGGACGCGTGGGTCTTTGGCCAAGGCAGATCCCCAGGGGGCCATCTTTCCACCAGCCCCGGGCTCGTCCCCGGGGCGGCATCGCTCCATCGGCCCCGGGCTCGTCCCCGGGGCGCCCTCTCCATCGGCCCCGGGCACGTCCCCGGGGCGTCGTCTATATCGGCTCGGCCCCGGGGCCTTATTGGCCTCGGGCCCGTGCCTTGCCTCCGGGCGCCATCGACTCACTCCTGCCCGAGCCCACATGTCGGTCCCCGGCAGGCTCTGAACCAGCTCCCCAAATATTCGCATTAACGGTGAGGTGACAGGGTGCCTCCCGCCTGTCTCCCGACAGCATCCCGATAACATCTCCAGGAGACAGCCGCTGTCACTTCTCTGTGCTCCAGCCGCCCGCAGCCGAGCGGCAAAACGACTAGACCAGCCACCCTCGACAGCCGAGCCGACAGCACCTTGACGCTCCAGCCGCCCACAGCAGACCATGCTCCGGCCGACCGCAGTAGCAGAGCCAGGCGGCGACTGGACGTCCCTCCGGCGCGGCGCGGCAGGCGGTGGCGTGCGTGCGAGCGAATGGTAGCTAGCTCTCTCATCGATCTCGGCACTGTGGACTCCCCTAAATCTATAAAGGAGGATCCAAGCCACCGGTGAAAGGGCAGATTCAACTGAGGACCTCTAACTCCCAGCTCTCAGCACCCGAGCTCATTCTCAACCTACTGTTCTTCTCCCTCAGCGCCAGCAAGCGGGCTGAGCTCACCTTGTAACACAGCATACCACATTCTCCCACATAGACACACACACAGGAGTAGGGTATTACGCTCCGGCGGCCCGAACCTGTCTAAACGCCTCCTGTCTCTCTTTCTCTCGCGATTGCCTCGGTTCGGACGGTCCGGTCCCGAATCAGACGGTCCGAACCCTGTAACCTCCAGCTCGGGCCCCCTCGGTTCCGTCCCGAGCACTGATCCGTCTGACGCCACGTATGCCTGAGAACTACTCACCTGGCCGAATCTCAAAGGGGGGACTCCTGACTTCCCGCCGTCGGAGTTTCATCCTTCGACACTAGTCAATATTAATTACCCAAGATATCAAGGTAAAGGTATCAATAGCAAATCATGGCCGTAATCAAGGAATATAGGAATAATAATAAATACCCATAATAATGACATTCCAAATCGCATGCAATAACTTTAAAACAAAATAATTTTCACAATTAGGTTCAACATGCTCAAGGGGATTGCTGTGTGACTTGCCTCACAAAAGAAAATCTTCCAAAACTCATCCTCGAACTTCGTGCTCCTTCGAAACGTCGGAAACTACACGATTACACGCAAAACGAGAAAAAACACTAAGAATCTCCAAATAAACAGTACATAAAAAGTACACAACACATGTAGATTTTGATTTTAGATGAATTTAAAAAGAAGATCGGGTCGAATCGAAATTCAGATGAAAAGGTTATAGCCTTAGAAAGCTTGAATTTAGAGAAAATCCGAAAACAAAATTGGAAAAGAAATATTCTTAGGAATATTCCCTAGATGTTGAATTAAAAGAATTATTTTTGGAAAGATTGACACGTGAGGTCCACGGTTTAGTGAGATGGCTCATTGTGGACTGGTCCACGGACCGGGGATGGAGGGGCTTCGGTGGATTGGGTGACGCGGACTGCCATGTGGCAACACATTGGCAGATAGGGCTGAGTTGGCGATGAGGTGGCGGCCGAGGTGGGTGATGACATGGCTTTAGGGCTGACGTGGTACCGAATCGAGGATTATGGGAATCGGACAGCTCCGGATGGATTTGGGCAGATCCGACGGTGGAGATTTGATCGGAGGTTTATGAAGATCGAAGGGCCCTCATTGGATCTAGATGATCCGATGGCTACGATTGGTCGGGGACTATTCACTGGGGTCCACATGTCAGCGTCACGTGGCCGGGAACGGTGCTCGCACGACGTTGCGGCGCGACGTGCATGGTGACCGTGGCCACGGCACAACGCGACACCGGCACGAGGAGGCAAACGCCACTAGGGAAGAAGACGGCGACCGGGTGGTGAAACTAGCGCGGCGTGACGACGAGCAACGGCACCGGGACGATGGCTAGACGGCAATGTTCGATAGCGGCGCGCCGGTGATGGAGAAGGAGGAGAGGCGGAGGGCCACGATGCCGAATTGGGGACAGAGGCGCCGGAGGGGGAGACGATGAAGGCGGCGAGGCTACGGCCCGGGGGCTCACAACGGCAGGCCGGGCTCTAGAGCACGACGACGACTGCTATGACGGCGCGAGCTCCCGACGGTAGCAGCGAAGAGGAACAGAGGCCGCGGCCGGCTTGGAGGTGGTGGCGCAAAGCGGTGGCTTGCAATGGCGCGAGACGGTGGCAGAATTAGGGCACGGGGAAGAGAGGAGAAGGCGGCGGTGGAAACTTATTATAGAGAAGGGGGCGGCTAGGGTTGGTGGCGGCACGGCAATCCCACCCGGGATTTGCGGCGTCAGTTGCGCGGGAAGGCGGCGCAGGCCGGAGCGGCGGTGCGAAGCAGTGGGCCAAGGGCGGCAGCGGCAGCGCAGGCTGGGCCAAGGCCGAGAAGGACAGGCGCGCAGCAGCTCCGGCTCCTGCCGACCAAAGGAGAGGGAGAGAAAGAAGGAAGAAGAAGAAAGGAGGAAGAAGAAAGAAAAAAGAAAAAGAAAAGAAGGGAAAAAAGGAAAGAGGAAAAGAAAAAAAAGAAAAGGGGATAAAGGAAAAATAAATATTTTTCTGGAAAACTCTAATTTTGGAAAATTAGAATTTTTAGGAAAATTTAGGGAATAATAGGAATATTGGGACATTTAGAATATTGAAATATTTTTGGGATCGGAAATTTGAGAATATTTTATGAAGATTGGAAAATGGGCAAAAATTCAGAACTTGAGGGGTTTGGGGAATTTAGGGACTTATTCCAAATGGAAAGGAATTTCTGGGAATTATGAGACTTTAGAGGTTTGGACTTTGGATATATCCGAGAATTCCGAATTTTAGAATTTAAGGGAATTTAGGGATTCGGGAACGACACAAAACATTTTTGGAGGAAGGGAACCCGGGTCTAGGTCGAAACGAAAGATACAAGAGGGTTAGGTCAGGAACAACCCAAGATTGGGAAAGGAATTTGAATTTGTTTTCCATTTAAATAATTGCTAAAATAATCTTTGTAATATTAAAATTAATTCTTGAGCTCCAAAAAATCTGAGAAAATTTCATAGAGTTTAATTATGACATGGGAAATTTACTAAAAGCAAATCCCACCATGAAACAAAACAAAATTTTATTATTATAAATACTTGAATGCTTAAAATATTCCACCCAAAACCCCATGGAATACAAAAGCATACCAAGCATTAATTAAAATTTTGACTCGGCTATTTTTTTAACATTGAAAATTTAGCATTTTATTCAAACACTTTCACAAACTCTTCTAGTGATTTCTTGTATCTTAATGTACCCACATTAATTTTAATTAGGGTGATTTGCATAAAATATTCCACCTAAAACCCCATGGAATACAAAAGCATACAAAGCATTCATTAAAATTTTGACTTGACTATTTTTTTTAATATTGGAAATTTAGCATTTCATTCAAATACTTTCACAAACTCTTCTAGTGATTTCTTGTATTTTAATGTATCCATATTAATTTTAATTAGGGTGATGTTCAGGGTGTGACAGGTACTTTCACAACCTCTCACCTCAAAAGAAGCACAAGGTGTTTTATCTACATTTGGTACCATTTCACCATGCACTGAAGCATTAGGAGTGCTACTACAATCTAAATTATGAGCAGTATCAATTAATTCATCACAAGCCTCACGATCAAACAAACTGTTTGCAGGAGAAACCCTGTGCTGTCTTGACCTTTTGCTCACATGTGTATTCATGACTGGAGTACTTTCCAAATCTCCAACTTCCTCATGGTTTGGACAGCATCTCTTTTCAAGTGATAGTTTACTAACAAGAACTTCAGAAACCACAGCAGCTAAGCTTCCAGAACTTTTATTACTTTCACCATCCAAATCATAGGACATATGACCAGCAGTCTGATTGCAAATTAAAACAGCATTGTCGGAATTAGTAGCATCCCCATTTTGTCTTGAGTCCGAGCGGGTAGTTCCATTCTGAGTTTCTCTTTCTTTGTTAGTACAGCGATTAGTATCACCACGACACCGTGGTTTTCCCGTCACTGAACTACCATTATCGTCACAAGTACATTTGACTAATCTCGGTATCCTATTAGTCAAGTAAGAGCACCTCCGGAAGGGAATAGCATCAGCATTGTTGCCTGAGAACTTTACAGTGTTAACAACGTTTCCCATGAAAGCAGCACCAAGTGGTAACCTTCGAGGAACTTCTCCAAGGACGCTTGAGTTGCACACACTCGATTGAGATTACATCTACAAATTTGTTTTTTCAGCATACAAACTATTCTAATTACTCTTTGACTGAAATTGCGATCAACCTGTATGCATGTCATGCAGCAAAAACAAGACATCATAACAGTGGTACTACTCTACTATAGTAAAAGCGTGCTTGCACAAATTCTTCAAACATAAAGTGTGTAATACATGTGTATTTAGCCAAAGCTCAAAATCTTCAACATCTTGGGCGCTTTTGAAGGAAAATTCAGATATATGGGTGCAATTAGATGAGAGTATACAAATCATCGGTTCGATTAGTTCTACAACTCGACCATTTCTTTGAGGTGAATGGGCAGTTAGTTTTAAGAGCATTGTCTCTCTGATAGTCTGATACTAAATCTCAGCTCAAAGCATCCCCCATGTGTTTACCTCAGCCATACGTGCAAACCGCACCGCGATTCCGCTCCCCTGCCCATCCAACCAAACAAAAAGAAAAGAAAAGTATAGGAGAAAACCTTCTGCTCTTGTAGTGGCGTGAACCCTCCAAATCGAATCGAAGAAAGCCCTCTCTCGTCAACACTGGGGTTACTCACTGACCACCAAACTTGCAGCAAGGAAGGGGACACTAGGAAACAACCAAGGAAAAGCGGGTAAGGAGCGTACCCCCGCATACGCGCGCGGCGTCGTTGTTCGTTTAGTCGGAGGCGGCGGCAGGGGCTAGGGTTTAGTGTTAGTTAAGCCTTGCGCTGTAGTTAGTTAGGATCGCATATTACATTCTGTTATACATGCACAGAGCACCGGTTTGTGTGGGCGCCGTGCGCACATAGGAGGCCGTGGCGAGAATAGCTCGCACACGAGCCTGGGCGATCGGTCGTGGGCGACGTCGCGGACGTGGGGATGAACGCGTCGTGAGCGCGATGTGCGGCCGGCCACCGAAAGCTTTGCACTTGTAAATTCGCAATAAAAGGAGAAGCAAAGAATAGAAAATGCTGCGGTTTTTTGGGCAGCACCAAACTCTCTGTCATCGTGTTCAAGTGTTCGCATGTGTTCTTGTGTTCTTCATCATCGTCACCGAGGTTCTTCGTCATCGTCGCCGAGCTCCTGCTCTCGCCAGCAGCATTCATCGCCGGCCTAGAGTTGACAAGTGGTACCAAAGCCTGCGAGAGGTCTTGCGACTGCCATGGCATCTCCAAGGGGGTCCCATGGTCGTACCCTGCCGGGCGCCGACAAGACGGGGACGTCTGGCCACGGCGGAGGCGACAGGTCACCATCGCGCTTGCCATCACCATGTCCACGCCGTTCTCAACCGCGCCGTTCGCACACCCGGGACGCAAGACGTCCACGGGAGGTCGTCATCGAGCGCGTGATCAGGGAGACCGGCGGCTCTGGCAACTGGCCGCAGTTGACGAAGATCAACTACAACGAGTGGTCGCTGTTAATGAAGCTGAAGCTTCAATTCCGCAATCTGTGGGACGCCGTCGAGCATGGCGACGTCGAGTTCCACGACGACCGCACCGCACTGGACGCCATCTGCAGCTCAGTTCTGCCGGAGATGGTTCCCACACTCGCAACCAAGGAGTCGGCGAAGGATGCCTGGGAGGCCATCAAGACACTCCGCATCGGCGACGATCACGTGCGGAAGGCTATGGCGCAGAATCTCCACGCTGAGTATGAGGCGATCACGCTCCGCGACGGCGAGGCGATCGAGGACTTCGCCCTGCGCCTGACCGGGATCGTTTAGAGGCTGGCAACCCTCGGCGATCCAAAACCGAACACCAAGGTGGTCGCCAAGCATCTACGCGTCGTGCGTCCAAGGTACAAGCAGCTCGTCATCTCCATTGAAACCCTTCTCGATATCTCGCAACTCTCGATCGAGGAGGTCACGGGGAGATTGAAGGCGGCGGACGACGTCAAGCCCTCCCCGCCTTAGACTGCCGGCGGCAAGCTGCTTCTCACTGAGGAGCAATGGATCAAGAGGTACAAGAGGCACGAGCAGGAGTCTGGCCGAGGCAACTCCAGCTCTAGTGGTCGTGGCAAGCGCCGCGGGAAAGGCCACGGCCGTGGCGCAGGCGGCAGTACTGACTCGCACACCAGCTCCAGTGCGGGCCAAGCCAACCCCGACAACATCTGCAAAAACTGCGATAAGAAAGGCCACTGGGCCAAGGATTGCCGCGGCAAGCAGAAGGAGGAGCAAGTTCACGTGGCCCAGGATGATGAGCCGACGCTACTCCTCACCCTGGGCATGGTGGACGACGGAGGGGCTCACCCTGAGTCCTCCATCTCGCCGCCGCTGCCGCCACCAACCCATGAAGGCGCTACTGCGACCCCGCGCTAGCTTGAGCTTGTGGAGGAGAAGGTGTTCGCCGCATTCGACACGGCTGAAGACCGGGACCCGAAGCGCTGGGTCCTGGACACCGACCACGAACACATGATAGGTTCTCGCGCTGCGTTCTCCGACCTCGACACCGGCATCGTCAGCACGGTGCATTTCCGTGATGGCTCCGTCGTCAAGATCGAGGGCCAAGGGACTATCCTGTTCGCGTGCAAGAACGGGGAGCACCGCGCCCTCGTCAACGTGTACTTCATCCCTCACCTCACTGCGAACATCATCAGCATCGGGCAACTCGACGAGGTAGGGTTCCAAGTGCTCGTGAAGGGAGGAGTGATGCGAGTTCGCGACGAGGAGCGCCGCCTGCTCACCAAGATTCACCGGAGCCCAATCCGACTCTACGTGCTCGACATCAACATTGCACGGCCGGTGTGTCTGGCGGCACATGCCAAGGAGGACGCATGGCTATGGCACACCCGATTCGGGCATGTCAACTTCGGCACGCTCAGGAAGATGGGACGGGAGGTGCTCGTCCGCGGCATGCCCCTGCTGACCCAGGTCAAGCAGGTGTGCGATGCATGTCTGGCTAGCAAGCACAGACACACGCGGGCCGGAGGCGTGCAAGCCGGGTGGCGGCTCGGCTGGATGCAGTCCAGGAGGGAGAGAGAGACAGAGGAGGGAGATGAGAGGAGAGAGGAGGCCGGGAAGCAAGAAGAAGATGAACAGGAAAGAGAAGGGAAAAAAAGAGAAAAGAAAAGATGGGAAAAAAAGGAAAAGGAAGGGGATTTTTTGGAAAAACTCAAAATTCGTGAAATTGGAAGTTAGGAATTCGAGGAATATTTCTGAATTGAAAATTGTAAAAATATTCAGAATTTGTGGGATATTCCAATATTCGGATTATATACATATACACACATATATATGTATATATATACATATATATATCTTTTCGGGATTCAGAAAAAGGAATGGGCACATTCAGGGTTTGAGGGGAATATTTCTGGAGCATTGGTAACTGTGGAAATGCTCGTAATATTGGAATTTAGGAAAACATTTAGAATATTCAAATATTTTGAATATTTTGGTATTGTTTTCAGGTACGGAAATCTCGGAAATATGTTATGGGATCCAGGAATTGGTAATACTCCGAAGTATTTGAGGATTTGGATTTTTGTGGAAACCAAGTACATTTAAATAAAAAGAAAAATATGGATATTTAATAAAAGGGAATGAATAGATTCGAGACGCTCGGATTTGGAACTTCAGGGATTTTTCCGGAGTCATATTTTTCAGAGAATTAGGAATTCAGGGACAACAGTCCGAGTCCGGCAAAACGGATAAGATGAAAGGGGTCTAGGCAAAGAACGACCTGAGATTGGGGAAAAGAATTTATTTAAATAATTGCTAAACTGATCTTTGTAATATTAAAATTAATTCTGGAGCTCCGAAAAATCCGAGAAAATTTCAGAGAGTGTAATTACACACAAATAATTTATTAAAAATGATTTTGACTATGATTTATTAAAGAAAATTTTTATTTTCCATTTTTACATTACTTAACTGATTTGCTTTATAATTTAATATAAATTCTGGAAAATCAATTATTAATTAATTATTTAATTCCTGAAAAATCGGACTGTGACAGTCACCAATCGTACCCATGCAATGCAAGTTGGTGGCTGGAGTGAGTCGCATCGTGTGAGTAAAGTGTACCCCATCTGAGAGGTTAACTAGCTATTTGAACAGTCGTGCATATGGTTATGAGCGGATGTGTGGTGATTACTTAGCGTAGTTTTGTTTTATCCTGCTTTGTGAAAATGTGTGTGTGGTTAGGAGCTGTGGCAAGGAAGTGCTATCAGAGGACAGCTAGACTCTGTGAGTCCGATGAGATGAACTGGCTATCTGAAACAGCGGGACTCTTCGAGTCTAGATATTTGTTTTTGACTCTGTGAGCCGGCTTTGATGCCAACTCTTGGAGTTGTGCAAACTGGAAAATCAATTTAACACCTTTCACACCGACCGAGCAAGATTCCACCTCACTTCAATTGTTGAGAAGCACACATAGCAGATTTAAAGAATTCAAATAAAATTGATCGCAAGATATCCAACCTCCCTTCGCAGTCTGTAATAAACACCTAAGTTCCTCTGGCTTGCTGAGTATGTAAGTACTCACCCTTACACTGTATATAGTTCCCCCGTCAGGAAGCTAGAGTTGGAGTTGCGGTGAAGTGAAGATTAGGGTTTCGTCCTGGTTCCCAGCCGTTACATGTTGTGTTAGGACTTAGTCCGTTGTTTTCGCTGCTGCCATTGCTTCTGTGCTATTGATTGTTGTCTCTGGCTCACTCTAAAACTGCAACATAAGTTAAGATATAAGTTCTATTATTTTATTTAAGGATTGTAATGATACATAACTGTTTTCGTGGATACCAGCACCCTGTCTAGTGCTGTTATACGGCGATGCCGAAGCAGGATGTGAGAGAGAACTTCTGTGGGGAGTTAAATCCAATGGTTCAAAATATTGGGTCACTGGTTTAAGTGAGAAAGGAAGGTTACATGTTTTGCTTTTTTCCTTAGAATTTCTAGAAATTTTTGACTAGTTTATTAGAGCGAGTACTCTAGAGGATGTTTAATGCATCTTTACTATATAATAGATTGATAGATAATAGATAGATAGATATGAAAAATGAAATCAGCAGGTTTGGTGGGTAATGTCGTTGGAAATCCGTGCGATCAAACTTCAAAAAACGTTTTACTCCGTATGATGCAAAATGTTAATATTTCGTATGTGAAGATGAAATTAACGGATTCTTCACGTACACTTTACTCAGTAGCATAAAATACATCTTCATGACAAGAAATTTCATGTCGTTATATCTCCAATGTTTTTATATGTGATTAGAAAAGCGAAGAAAATCTCTTGTATATTTGTCAATGTGATTTTGTAGAATCTAAACACTTGTAGATAGGCAAATCGCAGAATTTCTCTTCGAATAAGCAAAGGCAAAACCTCCATTCAGCCGCAGCTAACACTGCCATGGAGAAGAGATCCACTCAGTTTCATGTAACTACTAGAGTACAATAAAATATTCCAACACAAATTCATCCAGACAGGCTTGAAGAAGTTCCGCATCAGACAAGAAGTAGAACTGGCTCACTGGGTTTTATATTTTGATATATAGCACAGTTCCAGTAATCAAAACACATTAGTAGTATCAGCCACCTACAACTCGTGATGCAAAACAAACTTGTTAATAGTGGTGGCGACCATAGAGGTAAAGAGGTGATGCAAGAGCTGACATGCCACTAGCAACATTAGTCATTTCTAAACCTCAATACATCGTCCATACTAAGGCCTACGATCAGTTATCAAAACAACAATTAGCTGCATGATAAACTGCTGGGTGTATATACAATCTACCATCCATCGTAGACCTTACGAATTCCAGATAGATCAGCAAAATGTGGCAGTCACGGAGCCCAAATTTTTGAAGAGGATATAAGCGATGCGTGGGCTATGGAAAATGCTCAATGAGCCCTTCTCTTCCTTGCAGGAGTCCTTGACTTGCTTCCTGCCAGAAAATTTCATACAACATTATGTTTTCACCCAGAAGCCAGAAGCGTGCTGTTTCAGATAATCTCTCTTGAGGGGAAAAAGATACACCAGAAACAACAGTAATAAACAGACCTTTGAGATGCGATTGCAACTCTAAACCAGCCACGCCTGAAACCAAACCGTCCTACAAAAGAAATGCATTTAGTGAGACACTGAGCAAAGGGATAAAAGCACTATGCCAAATCACAAACAGGTTGGATGTTGCTTGGCTCATATCCCCTGAACCTACGCTTATTAATTTCAGCAATCACATATAAGCTAACAATGGACATGATAGTATCACATGGCAAAGAGATTTCAGGTTTCTTGACTAACTCTGTCATAGACAATCCTTTGGCATCCATGATCCAATGGGGGAACTACCACACGACCTGCAAAAAGAATTGCCCTAGATTTAGTTGCAATCAATAAATAATTAATTCAAGCAACAGAGTCCAGCAGCAAAATATATTGTACCTGATCTAGTTCTTCTCAGTCTGAGAGATTCAGGCGTTGAAATTGTTGATAACTTGGCCTTGGCACGGGTAAGAGGGGAACAATGTCCCTGAGGTGTTCCAAAACATTGCAATAAGAAAAAAAAAAAAAAACAAAATATATCATACTGATGTGAACACTGATTCACATAGGGGTAGCCAGATAAGTGACATGAAAATTTAGAAGATGGGCAGAAAGAATTGGCAACCCTAATTGAATATAGAACACAAATGTTCGAACCCAACAGCTCGATATAACTATCTCCCGAAAGGATAGTACGGTAGTTTATAAGAAAGCATAGTTGTTGAGCTACGAAAGTACTCCCTCCATCCAAAAATATAAGGCGTATTTTGTTTCGTTAGGACAAGGTTTTAACTAACAATTGCTTTACTAATATCTCATTAATGTGATACAAAAGCATAATCATAAGTAATTATTTTTGAATACGAACCCAACAACATCAATTTTGTGTCACAAAAACTATATTCTACTCCTCTGTCCCAAAATGTAGCTATTTCACCACCTACCCCCTCATATCAACCAGTCACAACCATCTCCCATTTAATTTCTTCACCAACTTCCTCTTCTCAACCAATCACAACTTTCCCCATTTAATTCCACCAATTTCCTTAATCCCTGTGAAAAACTCTAGAAATACTTACATTTTGGGACAGAGGGAGTAATAGACTAATTGTTGGTCAAAGTCTTGTCTTAACAAAACAAAATACGTCATATGCTTTTGAATGGAAGGAGTAGCCTCTATCTAGTAGTGAATAAGATTGACTTCCACAATAGAAAAAAAAATGTCAAATAGCAATCTGCTATTGCTGATGACATCACCGCTGAAGGATATGTGGAGGGTCTGGAGGCCGCTGCCAGAGTTTTGCCTGAGATTGTTATTATATGTCAATCTTGGTTGGAAGATTGCTACTAAGTTTGTGTTATAATGTGTCAATCTTGGTTGGTCCGTGTTATTATGTGTCAATCTTGGTTGGTTCATGCTTAACTTAGTCCTAATGACTGAGATTTTGCCATTACCAGTTTTTTTGGCTCTTTCTTTTTGCTTTATCTTCAATAACACTTTAACTGGTTACATGTACTATTTTTTTAAAATTTTTAAACAACAAAAAAGGATGAGAAGAAATTCATACTTACATATGGTAATGGAGTTCTAACCATTCGCGATCTAGTAGCACCCTGTAACATGCAATGCTCAGATCTCTGCTCCTGTGGTGAGCCTACATGCTGCTTAGGCGATCTAGGAGCACCCTGCAACACGTCACGCTCTGATCTCTGTTCCTCTTCTGGGCCTACAGGCTGTTTTTCCAGGTAAAAGTTATCAAGTCTACTATATATGTGTATAATGAGGAGCAAAACTAATATCACTAGTAGAAACATGCTAAATATGAATTCGGCATCATGAATATCAAAGGAATATATGATGCCTCTTTGCTTGCACAAAGATGCTACATTATGTTGATTATTTATTTATATATCATAGTGTTTCAGGTTATATGTAGCATTGAGTTAATAGCATTGTTATGCTTGTTAAAATATATTTGTGTCATTACCTTATTGTGTAAGTAAAAGAAGTTTAAACTATTTCAACATCACCAAATGACCAAAGACTGGAAAATTAATAGGGGCATTAGCAGCACATAAATTGAGCAAGAATTACTGAAGAAAAACTTAAGTAGCTAAATGAGGTCTGAACATTTTAATTAACCTAACAAATGGTTTAAAACTCACATTTCCCAGGGACTCCACATCTGAATGAACTGAAGTTGACATGTCTTCATTTGGTACTACTACCTCCTTGTTCAATGTTATGTGCTGAGATATTTCCAGGCAACCTTGATTTTCCAAGCAATCTTTGCTCTTAAATGTACTTGTGGGGAGAATATCGTCCAAACAACCTTCTGAGGAGAAATTAGCCCTTTCAGGTGGCACAGTGGCCAAAAACTCTTTAGATCCCTGACCCACTGAACTTCCAGCATTGGCACTTCCATCTCCCATCTCACAAGGCATATCATCAGTGGACCTATCATAAATCAAATCGGAGTTGACAAGATGACTGCCAGCCTCCTGATTTTCTGCATCTGGATAGATAAATTCATTCTGATTCCCTGCCTCTTCAGAAGTCTTCTCCCTGGTAAATTCTTCTATAGAAGTCAAAGATGCATTAAGATGAATGTTGTCATGATCTCTTTCTTTTGAAGTACTCTCTGCGATCAAGTCTATCCTCCCATTACCCACCTTGTTACATACAGCTGGAGATCCTTTACTGCCTCCATTAAAAGCAGTAGCCTTTTCCTTTGCTGAAATGTCAAGGTCACAGGCCCATTCCTCAAATCTTGGTTTTTTATTTGACAAACAGGAACCTTTTTCAAAGGAATCAGCACCATCGCCTGAGAAAATTCTAACGTTGTTAAGAAGGTTTGCTAGGAAAGAAGATCCAACTTTATCAATAAAGTTTCCTAGCTGAAATTTCTCCAAATAAAATTTAGTTGGGCCATCTTGTGAATTGCTAGTGTTAGAACAGCTCGTTTGAGATCCTAAGTTGTAACTCTCCCAGAAGTATGGAAATCCAATCATGAATTTCTCGCAGACCTGCATGCATTGTTTGCACATTAAAACCATGTCATGTATATGTATAAGTGCAGTTTACAGCAGTAGAATCTTATTGGACCTGAATTTGAACAGAAGTTGTCAAGTAGATAAAGTTTCCAAAGTTAATATAGGTAATGCTTGAATTCTGAATGATATTCCTGTTGTCTATCAGCAAATTGTAACACGGTAGGATAGCTACACCAAACAAACGAGAAAAATGTGTCTTTGATTGAGCGGTTCCTGACATTGTCCATTCAAGTGGTCCATAAGACAAGAAGCACCAAAAGATGTGCATACCTCAAGCGAATATCCATTTGCTTCCATTTGTGGAAGGTCCAATGGGCCATCAATTAACACTATGCTGCTGTCTTCAGCTTCAAGAAAACAAGCCTCGTGACGTTTTACAATGGGTGCAGAAGTGAATACATGGGTTCTGCGGTTCCTGTTAGACATGAGCAACCAATAACTTCATTAAAATATCAGAAATTTGCACTTAAAACAAGAAAAAAATTGAGAAAGAATACTGGTGCTTCCAAAATATGAGGATCATCGTTACAAAACGATGCTCAATTTGTTTCAAAACAATGAGCTACCTAACCAAACTATAGCTTCATGGTCACTAAAATGCAAGAGTAACACCATAAGACATAAGTTGAAGCATGTTTTGGATTGGTTTATCAAAGAATAGTCTGGGCACACCTCTCACAAAGAGTTAGCAAGCGGCCAGTGTTTCTATGAACATTGCCTTGATTGCTTGAGAACTATAATTACAGCTAGCGCATCCATTTTATATTTCTCCAGACTTTCACTTTTACAACTCGCTGTTATGTGCACATTGCAGATTATACAGCTACTTTGCGTGTGTGATCTCTCCTTCACTAACACCCAAATTCAGCTCAAAGGACCAATTCTTCATGCCACCTCTCCACCCAAATAGACTTGAAAGTAGAAACCTGTCCAAAAATAAAGTCAAGAAAAAAGCTCCCAATCGCTTAGCCCCCATCGGTCTTTCTACCAGATGCTTCTAAATCAGTAAAAAGAACAAGAAGACCCAAAAGAAAAATCTTGCTAGCGCCGATTCCCACAGGGACAAACACAATGGTAACTCCAAGCCGATAGATCGACACCAACCACAGAGAATCCTCCTCTTTTTGTTTCAAGAAGCGCTTACCTTTCCGTGTGGCCGGCGACGCGAACCTTTCGGTCGTCCCCTTCCACCCGCTCCAGCCACCAGTCGAACAGCTTGAACTGACACGGGAGAAGCAAGCAACCGGTCAATGCAGCCCACCAGAGAGAGAGAGAGGGGTGGGGGAAGAAAGAACGCATGCAGAAATGCGGCGGGGGAGGGGGGGGAGGGATGTCGAGAGAAGCGTACGCAGGGGCGCTCGTCCCAGTCGTCGGTGGGAAGGACGGCCTGCGGCGCGGCGGCGGCTGAGGCGGAGGAGGAGGGGAAGGCGCGTAGCGAGTTCCGCAAGAAGGAAGGGCTGAGCATAGAGGCCGCCGCCACCAGCGGCGGCGGCGGCAAGCTCCGGCGAGCGCTCGCCTCCGGCGGCGGGTTCGGGGTTTGGGGGGTTTTGGTGGCCATTTTTCTTTTTTCTTCTCTCTCTCTCTTTCTCTCTCTCTCTCTTTGGGAAGGGGGAGATCTGAAGCGAGCGCGCGGGCATAAAAGCAAAGAGGCGGGAGGACACGGGACGACGGGAGGAGAGGCGAGGAGTGGAAATGCAACGGACGGCCACGTCAGAGAGTGAGCTCCTTTCTCAGGCGCGCCAGCTATTTCTAACTCTAAAAATCTATAGATTTGGAACTATGATTGATAATATTTGAATAAATTATTTTATTTCTATTTTATATAAAATATAAAATTTTAAACTACTCTAATTTAACTTACAAACTTATATCCATTATAAATCTAAGATTCGGAATTGTGCTAAACATGTCTTATTAGCGCACTTCTTTTATTAGTCTAGGCCAATTTGGTTTCTCAAAATTTTAGAACTTCTATTTAATGATGCTATGGCCCTCTCCCAGTTGGGCGTACAGAGTAAAAATTAAAGAGACAAGAGAAGAGAGAGACATAGGAGGAGAGAGGACACCCACTTGAGTGTTGATGGACTACCTGATGCACTTCTCTTGCTACTCCAGGCTGGTTTGGTTATTCAAAATTCTAGTGATCCTATGGAACAAGTCTATGCCCTTTCTTATTAGCGCACTTCTTTTATTAGTCTAGGCCAATTTGGTTTCTCAAAATTTTAGAACTTCTATTTAATGATGCTATGGCCCTCTCCCAGTTGGGCGTACAGAGTAAAAATTAAAGAGGCAAGAGAAGAGAGAGACATAGGAGGAGAGAGGACAGCCACTTGAGTGTTGATGGACTACCTGATGCACTTCTCTTGCTACTCCAGGCTGGTTTGGTTATTCAAAATTCTAGTGATCCTATGGAACAAGTCTATGCCCTTTCACCTGTAGGTGTGGGGAGTAAAAATCAAAGACGAAGGAGGAGAGAGAGAAGAATGGGCGACGAGTCAACTGTTGGTGGAGACTAACTAATACACATCTCTGGTTATTTAGGGTTGGTTTAGTTAATCAAAATTCTATGGATTCTATGGGACGAGTCTATGCCCATCTCGCATGTGGCGTGGGGAGTAAAAATTGAAGAGGTAAGAGAGGAGAGAGATAGGGCAGAATGGGCGGCGAGTCGAGTGTTGGTGGAGACTGACTTAAGCAACTATCTTGTTAATCAGGGCTAGTTTGGGTACTCAAAATTTTAGGGATGCTATGGAATGAGTCTATGGCCTATTATGGCCACAATAACATTAGTAGGGTGTTCATGCTACCGAGATGATGTTCGCCACTTAATAGCACAAGGAACATTATGGGCCGTATTGAGCCATATCTCTTACAATAGCAGCTATTATTTGGCACATATTATAAAATCTATATTTTTATATATCTGGACTTGGCTCTATGACTAATAAGTTATCTAAATGATACTTTTTAAGTAAAATAAGCACTACTCTGCAATTTATAATTTCAACAAGTAAATTGATCTCACATAAACAATTAATACATACACAACTTTACTTATATTTTGAGTGGTTTTTTATTCCACTATTTAGTAACTCCAACCAGGGTTTACATTTCTGATGGGGTTACAAATTCCAATACCTAGCGGGATCACCGGTTTTCATGAAAACCAACAAAATTCGACAAAAAAGGATAAATATGGAAAACCAAAATTTAAATTCAAATGCTCAAGTTGAGAACGGAAAACCGATGGGTTTCATCTTTTTTCGACCTTAAACACCAAAATTCCAATGGAAAAAGGCATATGAAGTTTTGATCAGTTTTACTGGGAAACCGACAATATTTTTTGTTTGCTGAAAATTGGTAAATAGTTGAGAAATCTTGGAAAATTGAGGAAAAATATTGAGAGGTACAAATGGCCTGTGAAAAATTATGAAAATATGTAGAAAATGTGAGTAACCTATAAAAATTAGAAAAAAAAACTAGCATGACCTTTCCTACAATTTTGATAACCTTGTAACATCCAACATAATATATTAAGGTCATATCATTCACAATTTAATATGCATCACCAATCATATGATAAATATAATATCTATGAATATTATAACTACCTAATCCGCAACTTTGAAGTCCATCAGTATAATAATAAAGTCTGTTACATGATTCAAAGTCTAATACATAAAGTTCAATAGTTTAAAAATTCAATACATAAAGTTTCGAGATTAACAATACAATACAATACAATACTAGTACTGTCACCTCTAATTATATTCCTCAATCGACATGAGCATCAATCTACGTGTAGCAAGTAAAGATGTCTTGTAATCACAACATGTTTGATATGGTCCAAGAAGAAGATGCTGTTTGCTGGGATTCGGCCGCTAGCAACCAGCCGGCCTTCCGTGGTGGGCGAGCGGTACCTCTCCGCATCGGGTGAGGGTGTGGGGGGGGGGGTAGAGGATACAAGGGCAACGAATTTTTACTGTTACTAATTTAATTTTTTTTTAATTTACAAAACTAATTTTCGATTTGGGAAATTTGCAAAACTAACCTCTTGCCGCCCTGGGCCACGGCGGTATTTAAAAACCGCCGTGGCCCAGGGCGGCGAATGGCATCCCGTCACCCGGGGCTAACGGCCCCGGCGGCCGTTAGCCACGAGGAGGCCACGTGGATTCGCCGCCCTGGGGGATGGCGGCGAATGCCCCCAGGGGGCCGAATGCATAGGACCGTCCGCACAGCGATCGGACGGTCCGAATCTAGGGGGCCGCCTGCAAAAAAAAAAATTCTTTTTTTTTGATATTTTTTTCTCAACTAGCAACACGAGAATAGCAAAATCTCGTGAAGGTGCAGCTTAAACCGATGTAAGATGTGGCCTGTAGAAAATTACGAGTATGCTTTAAAAACCGTGCTGAAACTTCGGACCTCAAAAACTCAATCTTCCCGGCCGAATTTCGCAAAATTTTTTTGGACAAACCCGACAAAGTCGGGGGGAAGTGGATGTAAAATTTTCTATAGATGTCCGTAGAGTACTTATTTGCCCGATTCCGAGACCGTATGCGAAAGTTATGATTGTTTTAAGGTAGTTAGCGCGCGTTACAATAATTTGCCGTGGATTCGGACCGTCCGATCGCTGTGCGGACGGTCCTATGCATTCGCCGCCCTGGGGGACGGCGGCGTTCGGCGGCGAATCCACGTGGCCTCCCCGTGGCTAACGGCCGCCGGGGCCGTTAGCCCCGGGTGACGGGATGCCATTCGCCGCCCTGGGCCACGGCGGTTTTTAAATACCGCTGTGGCCTAGGGCGGCAAGAGGTTAGTTTTGCAAATTTCCCAAATCGAAAATTAGTTTTGTAAATTAAAAAAAAATTAAATTAGTAACCGTAAAAATTCCAAGGGCAACGCCTGCTTCCTCCAGTGGATTTCTACTTGCTTTCTTGAATGGGTTGGACTGGGCCAGCCAAAGTCCAAAGACTTTTGGCCCATTAACCTCTTTTCGCTTTTTTAACTATCTTTTCCATTCTTTCGTATTTTGCAATTCAAAAACAAGACGAATATTAATTTTTTTTTGAAAATTTTTAATGCTATTAGGTCCTATATTATTAGAGTATTTATAGGATTTTTTTTGAATTTTTCTTTTTTTCTCAATTCAAAATTGAGTTTGGCGAAATGCTTCAACTTTCCCATAAAAACAGATATCGCTCCACATAAGGAAATCCTGATTTCGTGAAATTCGGACTGGTTTCCACCAAGATTGTCAACCATGTCTCCAGCTGCCCAGAAGAGTCCAGATTCAATTTAGTAGCTACAAAATTCACAAAATAACTCTAGCTTCTCCATATTCTCACCGGCACCGAATACTTCACGTAATCTTTAGCTACCCAAATAGGACTATATTTCAAAGAAAATTAACATTTGTAACTTTTGACTAGTAATTAAACTATTAAATATTTAGTGTCATGCATATGATATCATTCAATTTATATTTGAAGATCATTTCATATGATGTTAATTTTATAGTTGTTGATAATGTATTATATATGGAAGAAATTAATGGTCAAAGTATGATGTTAGAGATAGTATAAAAAGCTAATACACATTTTTAAGTTCTTCGGAATAAAAGACTGGGTCTTAAAATTTGCTTTTAAAAATCATATATAATGAGATGTTTTATCCTATTTTTGGGGGAAACAAATATCCTATTTTGGAGGAAAAACAAATATAGTCTTACCTCCTGTTTTCTCTTCTTATGTCTTGAAATTTATGTATCTTTATATCTGCCATCCAAATGGCTGTTTTAAAACATTTTTATGTTTTCAATTCCTTTAGGAATTTGCAAGCTGCAAAATCCTAATTACGTGTTTTCCTATTGTTAGGTTTTTAAAATCATACGTTCAAAAGGAGCCTAGTTAGCAAACCAAACACTCTACCTGAATATCATATTAAAATATTGGTAGGATCCATTCATCTTTCATATTTTGTAAGAATGGTACTGATCCAAACAATACGTATTATACTAAAATTTGATAATGCTAAAATCTGTCCACAAACTTTGTCACTAAAATAAGTACTACTCCCTCTCTTTTTTTTTGGACGCTGATTTGTTTAAAAATAAACTAACCAACGTCATAAATTAACAAATGGAGGGAGTACTATGGATTTCATGTCGTGCTATAACTTTTCCAAGTTGACCTGTAGGCTAGCCTGTTCGCTGGAATTTATGTCCTGCTATAACTTTTCCTAAACTTAAAGCTGTTTTCGTGACATGTTATTGAATTTAGAGAGTAGGTCCAGGCCAAAATAGCATTGAATTTTTTTTTTCGAAACCACAAGAGGGCTGCGCTTCATTTTATTAAGAGAAAGAGAAAAAAAAATTACAAGAGAGATCCAAAGCATCCCTCAAGAGATCTCACAAAAGGAAGTGCCACAAAAAACACACCTTTGTTTTTTTGCAAGGGCATTTCACGCTATTTACTCTAAAGAAGTCAGCACTTGCATTTCATGGGCCCTTTTTTTTGCGACGGCATTTCACGGTATTTACAACATAGATAAATTTGGTACAAGAGAAACAAAAGTATAATCAGAAATAGGAAAAACCAGGCTGATTAAACATTATTTTGCTACAAAACCAATTTGATTAGCCTCTAAGTTCTAACTCTAAATACACTAATATGTATACATCCTACTACTTTAGATAATTACTTTGGAGAATTGTTCTAGTATTTTGAGCCATATACTAATTACAAAAGATTTCATGAAACACTTCGGCCTTAGCACAATGGTTTTGAATTTTTAGAATTAAAAAATGGGCTTCAAAGAACTAAAAAAAACATCTAGTTTCACATTGGAGAGCCTAAATCAATTCAGTTCGAGAAAGGAACAAAAAGTGCAACGGGATCGAACTAATTATTTTTCAAGCTTCAATTATATATTTGCGGTCAACTATATTCCATTTCGTTCATGGGTTGCTTTTGTATACCAACAACTTTGGCATGGAGTTTCAACATTTTTCATGATTGAGGTACAAATTGATTCTTGTGCCTTTTGAACACTATCAACAAGGAAGATGAATATCCCTAGTCCTCTATGCAGTATCTACATATGGGGGGAACTGTACGAGTTGCCTGGTTGCATTGATCAGCTGGTGTTAAGCCCTTGAGACTTGAGTTACTTCACGCTGCTCTCGCAGGATCGATTCCTGGAAGAAGAAAGAGTCGATCTCACGGAGAAGTCTCTGCTGCTCCATCTCAACGGTGGCGTAAGAGCCTGCACGCTGGTCCAGCATCATGCCGAAGAGCAAGGCGCGCACGTCGTCTACGCTTCTCGCCAGGACCATCGTCTCAGCCTTCTGCTCCGACGGCTGCGCCTTTGAGCCGCCTCCCTCGTAGGCCTGTCTCCTGCAGACCTGCACCAGGATGTGTGCTCGTCGACAGGAGGTCAGAGATGTAAATCATTTCCATTATCTTAAAAAAATACAGATGCGGATCAAGCATCTACCATTAAGCAAGAAATGCAGATGTTTTTTTTCTTTTTTAAACACAAAAGGAAGCACTTTTCCCATGCCACATATCCAAGAGAGAAAAAAATTGAAACTTTGCTTGCTTCCAATCATACCATATGGACTAGGGAGAAACCGCTGAAACTGCAAGGTGTAGACTACAGAAAAACTAATGGGATGAACTGCAATCAGATATCAGGAATTGTTTACATATGGCGTCCTGCCAAACTACATGTACGCATCACTCTGATTTGTATATGTAAACAGTGGTACCAACCTGGAACAAGTTGTGTAGACCAGCGATGTGTTCTTGATTGAGATATTTTTTGGCCATAAGTTCACTGAAGAGATTGACAATTTCTGCAGTAACATTCCTAGCAGAAAGGTTAGCAACTATACCAGATACCAAAGAACCGTTGAACAGTGATGTCAGCCAATCTGGTACTTGGCTCAGTTGGAGCAATGAAACAGCAATATTTGCTGCAATCTTCTGCTGATTACTGAAAGATTTCGATGTTAAGCCAGGAGCAGTCAAGGCAACTGTAAATTCCTCCAGTATTAGCCTAGACCATTTAGATTCTCTGATCACCGCCTTTTCTTTGCTTCCAAATCTCTCCCAGCCTAATATCACCGAGAGACAGGCACCACAATTTTCAGCAACTACACTATCTTCACTGAAGACCATTCCCTCTGACACTGCAACAATGGACTTCAAATACTTTGCAGAGCATCTTAACTCATCATTAATGCGGCTCCTCTTATCTGATATCCTGGTAAGCAATTCCAACAAGCATTGTGAAGCAATAAGCTTAATAGCAGAAGGGCCAAAGTGTATGAGACGACACAAATCATGGCACGGAATGCCAAGAACAGAGAAAGACTGAGTGTCATCTGAATATTGCAGGAAGTCCTGCCAGTCAATGCTTGCCTCTAGGATCGCATGCAAGCTGAGAAAAAAGAGATTATCATTAGTTCATACACAAGCAATTAAATGAAGCAGCAACACAGCCCCATACCTTCGTAGAGAGAAAAATATCAATAAAAGCATAAGAATCAATAATTCCCCAAAGGCTGTCTCCTGATTGTGTTGAAATAAAGATGGGCCCTTTGTGCAAGCTTCTTGAACTATACCATCCATCAACAAAACCAAACAATTGTTCAAGATTATAGCTTTTGCAGGCTCAATAAGCACCTTGTTTGCTGAATGATTTAGAATAAGGCATAATATCCCAATTAATATCTTCTGTTCTTGGTCACTTGATGTATAATCAAGACTAGAATTGAAAGAATCCAATAGCTGCACAAAAAGGGATTAGTAAATTAGACAAATTCAAAATTCTAAGTAGGGAACAAAATAAAATGCAGTGCCAATTAAAATTGCACTAATTTTTCGTAATGTTCATGCAAATGAGCTGGAAGGACTAAGGAAGCAACAGCTGGCCACTAGGCTCAATCCAATAGGGGCAAAGGAAATGGCTACTTCAACTTATTCTTCTACTGTTCTACATTTCAATTTTTTTGGTATCAGTATGCACCTAACGTTTTATTTTGACTTGGTAGCACTAACTCCTGACTTAGGTTTATAAAACAAAAACACAAGAAATATCCTTTCAGAACAATGGGAACAAGAGTGAAAGATTGTAATCCAAAATGAATTTGTAGGATAGTCACTCTCTATAAAGCTATTGCTAACCAGGAGTGACTAGCACATCTATTGACGAAATAGCTCCAACTGGCAGTCTAACATTTAACTCATATAATACGAGAACATGAGTACCTTCATGGTAAGAGCAAGCCATACATCATCGTCACATGTGAATGTCGTTGCACTTGCTGAATGTAAAATGTTGAATATCAATAAGGAACAAACTGTTTTGATCCTTGATGAGTACAGAGAGAAATATATACTACCAAGTGCATCAATAATACCACATGACGTAAACTGATCAGAAGTACAAGGAAAGGTCACTATAATTTCAGTAATAACATTAGCCACTGAGAGGACCTCATCTTCTGTGCCCTCCTTTACCATATGACTCAGTAAGGATACCAGCAAAGATGAGATGCAGGTTTCCCCAGTATATACCAATTCCGCAATCATTTGTATGTCCACCAACTGACTGCTGCTTGAAAGCATGACAGTTCTGTCTTCACAGAAAGTTTTACAGAAATTCAACAAATGAAAGGATAGTGGTTCCATAAGTTCTTCATTCTGGAAGAGCCATTTTAGCGCTATCAGATGGACTCGGATCAGAAGCAAGTCCCACTCCTTACATGCCATTTCATGGAACAGTATTTTCTCAGCTTCTGGACTATGTGGAATGCTAAATCTAAATGAAATGCCTCTGACAAAAGCATAAAGATGGACCAGAAGGGTAAGCATCAGAGAACCTGGGATTTCGTGGGGGAATCTCCCACCATTGAGAAGGATGTATTGCTCGACCGAAGCCAGAATTTGATTATCAGCAGCCAGCCTGATCAGTAAATAATTAGCATCTTTGAGAATGTATATACAGTCCTTCAGAAGGTGAGCAAAATGCAGGCAAGCACCAGATCAGTACCTTTCATTGTAGAATGAACAAACATATAATATCACAAGAATAGCACATTGGCATGACGCCAAGTTAAAGTCTTCCAAGCTACATTGCCCAAGTAAATGCATCAGCTCTGCAGGGTCTGGTGGAAGATAAATGCATGCATCTCTAATTGTTTCCCCATAACTGAAACCCAAAACTTTGTCAACAATTGAACTGATGACCAAATATACTGCTGATTTTACATGATCAGTAGGAAATAAGCCCATGAATCCAAAAGACAAGCTAAACCATGATGATGATGCAAGCATCTCAGCAAACTTAAATGATTTGTCGTCAGATGCTCTTGATAAAATAATTTGGAAAATCTGAAGGATGCCAGACAATGTTTCTTCATCATTACCATCAACAACAGCACTTTCAAGCCAAGGAAGTAAATATGTTTTGCAGGTTTCAATAATGCTATCCTCAAGAGCCTTCTTGCGAAGAATCTGATCTTTATTCCCTTCAAGGCAGAATATAAGTGTTTCTTTTAGAAGAAGAAGGGAATGTGGTACGAGGAACAAACAATCATACTCATGAGAGAATGTCAAAGAGATTGCAAGTTTTGATGCTTCTTCAAGGAATGATGGCAATTTTTGGACGTCATCAGCAGATGGTGACTTCAGAATCTCTACAAGCATTGAGCAAACCAGAGCAAAGGTTTCAGAACTCATTCCAAGTTCACCATTTCCATTTCTTCTCAAAATTGCAGACAAAGTACAGGCTATCTGTTCTTCTTGGGACAGCGACAAAATGCCAGAACAATTAACTATGCATATACAAACAAGTTGTAAAACTTGAGATTGGACTGGGTGAAATGGTATCTCTGAAACATAGTGAAGAACAGGAAGTAAAGTAGAAAATGCAACGGCGAGCTTTTCCTTGAATCTCTCCTCTGAATTGGCTAAAAGAGATAGTACTTGAATGGAGGCAATGACCAGTGGATCATTATTTCCTGAAACATACAACAGCTTGGTTAGAAATTGTGAGACATCTGATGACTGCAGAAGATGGTTATTCATACCTGATAACCTGAGAACCTCGAATACATAATCAGCAACATTCTCATCTATCAATGTTTGAAGAACAAATATATTTGCATCAGATGACAGGAAATGGAAGATCAATTCCAATGTCCCTGTTTGCACTTCTATATTAGTAGATAGCAGAGATCCTTTGACAGCATCAGCAAACAGAATTACAAGAGAAGCATTTAGTGGCACATAATCTTCTGCTTCAGCAGAATTGATTAAACTCTGATCACTAAACAGTAAAATGTCAAAGGCCCCCTTCTTTGCTAACGTAAGGAGCAATGCTGCAGAAGAACAACAAAAGCATCATTGTGCATTCTAGCATGTATAGAACAAGATAGTGACATTATAATTTTTAACAACAATGAACTGTTCCATAATTATATTAAAAATAAAATGTAAATTTATTACTACAAATGATATGAATATATTAAATGTATATGAATTACCACTATAAGAAAATCTGTCAGTGAAGAAATTTTAAAGTACTTAATGAACCATTTGAAATCTTTCCCTTCCTCGATGAACACTAAAATTATTGGAAGCCCACAACTGTCATAAGCATCCATGTCAATTTAAAAACTCTAAAAATTTGTTCATACACATGCAGCTGCAGAAATTGCGCATTTATATAACTTTACTTTAGCAGGTTATCTTTTGGTACGCTCTCGGACCAAAAGTTCCTCAAACCGTGAGACATTCAGTTAAGCTTCTTTTTAACCTTTAACTAATCACATATTCAATATTTAAATGCTCACATGAACACGATATGTGGATTTGGTACAGAAAACTTTCATAGTGCTGACTTTAATGAATAAATAGTGGCATAAATCATATGATAAGAATAACTAATAATTAAAGTTGCATCCAGAATCTCAAGAACCATGATAAGGCCAAAGCATCAAGAATTTTGACTGCATATCTGGAGGTGGTATAAATTGTATGGGCCAGTACAGTAAATAAACCATCATCATATGGAAATGCATCATTGCATTATCTTTTTTTCTGTCCATAACATGCATGCTAGTGTAATATATTTGTTTTGTAAGAAATCCATATTTATATTGAATAAAAATAAGAAGATACCAACCAACACAGTTCAAGCGAACAGCGTCATTTTGGGTTTTGAGTAGGACTTCAAGTGAGAATTGAATCAAGCTTCTTCCAATGGCCGAAAGATCCACGTTGTTATTACCATGTATATCATCCCATGGGGTGGCGTTTAACAGTGAGAGTTTGTATAGTACAAAGAGTATCTCTCCACGAATTTCATCACTGTACAAGAAGAAGTTAAGGATGCTGTCAGATAAGGTTATTCGCGAGGTCAGAAAAGTTTCAATATACAATGGTATTAACCTTGGTAGCCGGAGATCGTTGACAAGGTTTAAGTAAAGAGAATGTTTATCTCCAATGTAAGCTGCAGCATCTTTGGTAGAATTTAGCAGGATCCCCAAACAGTGTAGCTGTACTGACATAAATGTAAGGTTCAGAAACTAGGGCAGCAAATATATTCAGTAAACCACAACAGTGTCGTTGCCACTAATTCAGCACAGTTGCAAGAGAAGTACCAAGTTTCACATCTTAAAGGATCCAGTCTGCCCAGTCAAACGATGATATAAAAGGACTGCAGCCCAATGGATCAGATGTAATAGTCAGGAATCATAAATTCGTAATTACGGTAAAAGGGAAATCAAGCCGTCGTCCAGTTGCACCCTAAAACCTAAATCAAGTGCTGGCAGCGTTTGAATTCATGCCCCAGACTGACATTAGTAAATTAAAATGATCCTGTAATATTGCTAAAAATGATTATGTAATTGATTATGCTTTACATGAGAGTTTATTGTTTTCACTCATATAATGGATCAAGCTAAGCATCCCTATTAACTGTTTCTAATATATTTGTATACAGCAATTTTGTGGTCTTGTTATGAGAGTATGAGACCATGGAAATATAAAGGGAATGACTCCGACGATGCATAATTTATATGATACAGTGTAGGAGTTGTAAAATCCTCAAGCCATGTGTAAGGCACTAAGAAAACATCAATGGAAGCAGCGAAATGTCCAATAAAAAGAAGCAGTAAACGATAAAATATCCAAGATTAGCCAAGCAACCTGGAAACGACATTGTGTGTATATGCGAGCAGCCAAAATCTGACGCAACATTGCCATATCAGAGTTGTAAAGCACAACACACACCATTTTCCCCCGTTTTCTTCAGCAGAAGATACAGTTCAGAATGCCATTTGCAAATTGCAACATATATGCTAGTAAAATATTGTTCAAACACTCCAATACTCCATCCTCCACTGCACCTCACCTCACCAGCAGCCATGTCTAGCGCACGGATTTTCGCCGTCTCGGAGACAACAGTGAGCGTGGTTAAGGCAGCAGCGCACGTACCGTGTGGAGGTGCTTGACGAGGGAGCCTGAGGAGAGGACGCGAGCGATGCGGGCGACGAGCTCGGAGGCGGCGGGGGGGCCGACGGCGGCGGCGAGGTCGGCCGCCAGATCGGACGCCTGGGCGGCGAGCCCGGCGTCGCGGCGGGCGGCTGCGCCGGCGAGCGCGTCGGCGAGGGGCGCGGCGAGGAGGCGCGGGTGCGCTGCGCGGAGCGGCTCGAGGAAGGCCGGGTCGGCGAGCGCCAGGGAGAGGCTGGCGAGCGCGTGGGAGACGTGGTGGGCCGGCGCGGAGGAGGCCGAGGAGAGCAGCGCCACGGCGCAGGAGAGACAGACGCGGCCGCCCGCCGAGGTCGGCAGCGAGTGCGACGCGCGGTGGCCCGCGCCGCACGCCTGCTCCGGCGGCGGCGTGCCCTCGCCGTCGGATTCCATGCGGGAGGGAGGGAGGTTCACAAGGCAACCTCGAGGCCGCCGAACGCTCTGTTGTCTGTCTGTTGAACGAACGTCACACGAATTTGTGATTTTATGCTCCGAAATCGAAATGAATAATGTTGACTGAACATTTAAATAAAATCGATGGAACTAACCTTGTGTTCGCTTGTGGATTTCGATCCGGCTTAGTGCATGTTTCATACATGTTTTATACATATTAAATAAAATTACACATTAGTATATATGATGACATGACAAAAAAATTAAAAAGAAGAAAGATATGAGCAATTTCATTAGAATGAATCTGATGCTCACCGTTTTCAACAAGTTAAAAATCGTGTGAAACTTTTATTGAGAGAGTTTGTATTTCATCTCAACATATTTTATCAATTTCTATTGAATGCTAGCATATGAAACCGTGAAATGAAACTTTACATTGAAAAAAGTAGTTTCATCCATCAACTCAAATATTCTTAGATGACACAATGTTTTTGGAAGCCGCACGTAAAATGAAAAACATCATTAGCACTTAATTAATTAAGTATTAGCTATTAAAAACATAAAAAATGAATCTATTTAATTTTTAAAGATACTTTCATATAGAAAGTTTTTTTAAAAAAAACACACTGTCACGTTTGGGAGAAGCGTGCTAACGAAAAATAAGGCATAAGCTCAAAAGAACATTGTCTTAAGAATGCGTTCCAAACAGCTTCTCCAGCTTATCTGAGCACGTGAGTCATTAGTCTATAAAGTATTGTAAATTTAAAAAATAGACTTATTTGAATTTTTACAGCAACTTCTATATAAAAAAAATAGAAAATAATAGAAAAAGACATCATTTGGCAATTTAAAAAATGTGCTTACGAAAAAGAGGAAGAAGCTAAAACGTTAAGCTAAATAGAACGGTGCCTAAGAGTACTTAGGAATGTTTGTCTCTGCTTCTAGAATTTAGCTTATATCTTAGTTTTGTTAGTATGCTTTTCAAAACTTGAAATGATGTGTTTTTTAAAAAAATTTATATAAAAGTACCAAAAAAATAAAAAAATATATTTACTTAATTAATCATACGCTAATGATATTTTTAGTTTTGTATATAATTTATAAGTCACCCGTACAAACCATATCAAAAGCTCCTAAGCCACCATTGAAGATATCCCTTCTCAATGCGTAATATATCTTGAATGACTCTGAAAAAGTAACCACAGCAACGACACTGATCGCACGATACGGCTCCTTGGGCGATGGCTCCGCGCGTTAGGCTACATTTTAAGAGCATCTTTAACCGACTCTCTATCCAACTCACTATGTTAAATTTTAGTTAACATAGGAAAAAACACTGCTCCAACGGATTGGTCGCCAAATAGGTGGGTGGGTAATGTAGCCAGCCGATCCGGCTGGCGATCCATCACCCCAAAGACGTCCCACCACCTCCCACCGACCTTCAGGTCCTCATCGACGCCGCCACCATGGGCGGACGGCGCCGAGCTCGTCGGAGATGTGCACGGCCATGAGCCGGTCGAGCCCACCAAGGAGCCTCCGTCCAACAAACACGGCCGGCAGAAGACCTCCAAGCCGCGCGGCCAGACCTTCGAGGAGGAGAAAGTGTCGGTCAGATTGGGAGCGGGTCGCCGGAGAAGGTGGTGCGTCGTCGAGCTCCATCTGCCGCCGGTGTCGCCACCTCCTGCCGTGCTCCGCCGCATCCCTGAGCTCGAGCTGCCAACGGGTACACCTCGCTGGGATTATGTACCCCATCGCCCCTCCAGGCCACACACACAAACAGCACGCAGTTGGCCTCCATCTGCTCAGCGAGCTGCAGCCCGTTGAACATCCCCAAGATCTGCATCGATTTGCAACACAACCTTGATTTTCTTTGCTGATTGATTAGTAGAAATCAATAACAGGAGCGAGATGGTTATTGCATGTAGTGGTGCGTGCATGGGAGATACTAATCAATCGCCTTGATGCTTCCATGGAGGAAATAAACAACACGGCAGCTGTGTGGCTTGTACTTGCCGAGGTTGCCGCCGGAGAAGAGCTCTCGCTACAGATGCGCCACCTTGCTCTTCGAGCTCATCGCCGTGACTCCGGGAGCTCTTCAAACTCGGTGCGCATGTCGTCCACGCTCGCGACTCCGAGAGTTTCCTCAAACTCGGCTGCGAGGTGGAGCGCATTGGATGGAGGATCGATGGTGGCTGCCCTATAACCCAGGCAGAAAAGGGGACGAAGAAGGACAGAGAGTCTGACGGATGGGTCTCACTGTTATAGTAGAAAAGAAATATCTAGAGATATTTTTTAGCCAACAAGCTATATAGATATTTAGCGAGTAAAAATAAGCCACTCTATCAGAGACACGCTCTTAGACGAGACTCGTGCACTATCTCAGCTCATATGGCGGCCTGAATCCGATGTGGAGGCCACTCGCCACGTCACTGTATTTGTATTGTAAATGTCCTCACGTTTTCAGTGTATTTTATAGGGTTTTTTAGTAGCCAAGGATCCTGGCCCAATCCGGCTATGATTTTAAATCAAAATTAAAATCCTGGCCTACTCGGGAAAATTGAGGCCTATCTAAAGGCCTTATGAGTTATTGGGCTACTTATAGGTCGTGTTCTCAGTGTGAACCATTTCTTGGGTCAGTATATATCTCTTCTTTACTGGTTGGGTGTCCGTTAGAAAAAAATATGCATTAATTCCAAATCACACCGAATAAAATAATATTAAATAATCAATGTTGATTGTAATGAAAACCTTAATATAACATAATAATTCTGCTCTAATGCTTATTAACTCACCGCATGCATCGAGACACTTAAGTACATGCAAGAATAAAAATAATTAGACAAGGGTGCAAGAATCCTGCAAGAATCCACATGCATGCCACATGCATGAGATATACGACTCTATAGCCTGTATTTTCTACATAACAATTATTTTTTTAACATGGTAGAAAACAATAAGATACAACTTGCTTCCTGCGGTATAGAAAAGAAGTAACAGTGTGAACTGGTTTGACCTGATCGAATCATTTCTGTCGTTGTTTTCAGAACATAACCATTCCATTTTTTTTTTCTAGAATGATAACTAAAATCCCAATATACATCAATGGCAAACATGTTCGGAGCAAAGAAAAATAAGTACAGTTCTCTTGTTTAAGTAATTATAGGTGACCTTTTCAGCTCTTCTTAAGGAATAAAAATAACAGGGAAAAGATATTGAATTCTCGGTCTTTGGTTCCAGAAAATATATTAAATTTCTTTTCTAACGATCATTCTGCCCAAAATATATAAGATGGTACCATTTGGGGAACATAAGAAAAGAAAAATGTACAACAGACTAAATAGTGGAGCTAAAATATTATAAACACAATAAAAAAAGAAAGGCATAATTCATGCGTGAGAAAGAAGGGGCATGATGACCCCTTGGGAAATGTTGACATCAAAAAAAATTTTCCTAGACCTGGAACAATTTTCCGACCCCCATCCGCCCAGAACGGCACGCCGCGGCTGCCCCTCCCCCTGATCTCCGCTCCCCTCACCTCTGCCCTCCCCCGGATCTCCGCGCCCCTCACCTCCATCCCGCAGCGGCTCGCCGCGCCCCGCTTCCCTCCCCCGGCTCGCCATGCCTCCACATTGCCAGAGGAGCAGCTTGTTGCCTTCTTCTGCTCCACGCATGCCAGGTGAATTATTTGTTTCTTCCTTGTTGCTGCCATCTCCTTTGAAAAGATTTTTGCGTTATATATAGATGTAAACTATGATTAACAACTAACCTAAACTGCATTATGAAATAGCTGCTTTATAGTTAATTTGTCTTCGCCAGGGGCTGTTGTTATTTCTACTTAACAAACTGATAAGTAAGTGCCGGCCTAAACAGTCAGAATTCAGGTCTAAATATCTAATCAAAAGGAGAAAAAGCGAGTGTCTCCTGAACGACTGCGAAGGGTATCAGGTTCAAGGGATAACTCATTTGCAATTTATATTGTAATGCTAATAAATAACTTAGAATTTGCAAAGCACCAAATTGGTAGGTAAATCATATAATCATGGTTTTCTTTTACCAAATTCAATAACATAATTGTGACACAAACAAGAAATGCACCAACTCACATCCAACAAACTGCTAGAAACAAAAGCATGATAACAGGAAAGTTTGAATTAAAAAAAGGATAGTTACGGTCCTTGTCCATGCATCAATTCATTATTTACATGTACTGATTTATCAAGGAAACATACCCAAAACGCTTTAGGAAAGATCTGCATGCAGGCAACAGAATTTCAGCAACTGCAAGCCTTAGTGACTCACGCAACTCCATATCTGGAACGGACCAGCCACACTGCTTTTCGTAAATCTCCTCAAACAGAACATTGAAAGACCTAAATCTGGTCACGTCATAGCGGGAGAAACAATGTTACAGAAATTGCATTGTAAAATATCATCATTAAAAAGCAAACTGGAATAATTAGTGTATATGACCAACCTCTCTTTGACTGCAGCTCTTGAAGCTCCACTGCTATTGCCTCCCTCACTTCCTACTTGACCACTACCTCCTGATGAAGTCAAACCTTGACCGGAGATGCATTGCAACACCTGTAAAATCAGAATATATGCATAAATATTTTTTACTCTCACTCCTATTAAACATCAACAATAACAACAAAATGCAAGAGAAATAAAGAGCGAAATTTTATTCAAATATGTCTAGCAAATGGACATTTGACCAAGCAATCCTTCTATATTGATTTGCATTTTGTTGTACAATTCTTCAATGCCTTTGAATCCAGTCATCCCCCGATAAATATTTGGCTTCTGATCTGGAAAAAAAAGAGAGCATTAAGACTGTACCGACCCATCCACTTATTGGCTGTTGTGATTTTGTTTGCTATCTTACTTCATATGAACACACCTGCGGACAGATTTCACTATATAATGAATGTTATTCATCAAAAATATGTGCATCAAAGCCCTATTACATAGTAAAACAGAAGAAAAGGTCATAGCGGCTAAACAGCAGCAATCACATGCATGATGAATATTACTTCTTTGTTCGCCTTCCTTTTTCTTTCATTCTCCCTGGAAATCAGCAAAGAAGATAGCTAGATGAATATTGTAAGACGTTTTTACATGTATATATATGTATATATGGAAAATTCCCAACCAGAACAGGAACAAAATACCTAGCATCTAGCAATATCATTATTTAGCACTGCACCTCTCAAAGCTGTTGCTTTCCTAATTGCACTTACTACAAATCATTTTTACATATATTTTCAGCTATTAAGATGAGAGATTCAGACTGCAATTATAATGTAGATCTTGTCATCCACTGAAACATGATCTGATTTTTTTTAATCAAATCAGGGTCTAAAATGTGTTCAGCAAGTTATTTTGAGTGGTCTGAGCAAACCTCTTGTGACATCGCACTGTAGGGGAGGCATGGTACCCGTACTGGACAAAGATTGCTGGATGTAAGACATTGGCATTTTCTGAGAAGGGGAGACATAGGTGTCATTACAGATTGCATACCGGAGTTGAATAAGCAGTCAAAAAGAACTGCTATGCTTCTTGGAATCCATAGCTGTAGAAGCCGCAACACTCCATTTCTTATCAACACCTAAGCCAAGAAGGCAGGAATATCAAATTTTGCATTCCCAAACTGAAGCTGTACAATATATAGGACAAAACCTAATGTAGGAAATTTAACTGATCAATTAGCATGAGTTATTGTTGCATGAAGTAGTTCTGACAAGCATGTCATAAGAGGGAGTATTTATCTAAAAATTTTTGTAAAGATGGAAATTAAAGATCCAAGACTCTACAGGTTAATAATTAGCCAAGTTCCTCTACAAAATAAAATAAAATAGAATCAGTAGAAAGGACTTCTTAAATGCCAACTTCACAAAGATGTATCAACAGATTATATTTTCTCACATGTTTAGACTTTAGACATCCATACTGACAATGACCGACACAAGCTTGAAAGTATTAAACTAAGTACATTGAAATCGATTTCCAATTTATGTTTCCTGTTTCCTAGCTTTTACTTTCTGTTTTCCTGGTTATATAGTAATCATGTGAAAATTAAAACTGATAGAATAGAAATGTCAGCCTCCCTTTTTCCTTCAGGTTGGTTTCTTGTGTGTGGCGGTGATTTTGTGCTATCTTTGCCTTTTCAATTGGTGACAATTTGTGTGTCTCTGTTCTTCCTACCATTTTAATATAGTTCTTCCAACTAATCAGGATCTAGCAAACCTAATGCTCATTGTCAGAACTCAGAAGATCATGGATTTCAGAACATTAGCCATTTCTGTTGAAGTTGTTATGTAAGGTTACATTGCATGATCTGCAAAATATCTAGCTTTGAGAAAGGAGGAGGGACTGCTTCCAACTCCAGTTCAAATAAATTCAACTCAGGCCATATTATTTTTGCTATTACTTACGCCCACAGAATCGATGACAGATTGTAGATGAATCCAAGTTATAAAACAGTGACACAATAAAGTGACAGAACATACTTAACATGGCTAATGTTCTAGGCTGGCCTTTGTATTTATGTTAAAGGATTTTATCTCTAGGTAAATTTGATGAGATCGGGGGCAAAGAAATCACTCCAAGATCCCACTTAATACTTAATTGAGGGAGAAATAAGTATACAGGATTTTATGCTATTTATCTTGAGATTGTGGTGGCAACCTTTGTACTATTGATTGATTGTGCAAATGATGTTTCCTGGCAGATAATTTAAAATAACCTATTTTCTAAAAAAAATAACTTCATCATAGATGAGCAACAAGTGGATTTATTTATAGTCAGCCCAATTTATCTTGAATCTTCTTTTGAAGTAAAAATTAAATAAGACATACCAAAAATATACAATCTGAAAGGAGCAATGTAAACCACTCAACAACGTAAACCATTTAATAGGACGCACTAAGAACTTCACATGAACTGTGAGGACCTAGCTACTTGTTTGACATGAACATTGCATGAACCATCTCTCCATCTAAAGCCTTTTTCGTTGCCAATCTGCCATGCATTACCTCTGAAAATACTTGGCTTAAGTAAAAAAGAAAACTAAGCATCTATGCAGAAGTTTAACTTACCTTAATGGCCGGATCAGTGGAATCATCCAAGACTTGGATTATAATACGGTCAGGAGGCCACATGAGAGCACATGCAGCTCCAATAGAGAGCTTGTACACCTGCACAAGAATTACATATGCATCACACTTTCACATGCTGGAAAAAAATAAACAAGTTCTTTGAATTATTTGTTTGTATGCTTATCAGACAAAAACAGTTGCCATTCAACATACACTCCTGGAAACAAATAACTTTCTTTTTTAAGGAATGAATATTACAAGTCCTTCATACGTAAATGCAATGACACAGAATCGAGTTATGGAAATTTTGTTAAAATGGTCCATTGGAATGGTTTTATTATTTTTGCCACTAAATAATGATCATATCTATAATCATATAATCCCTAAGTGTCACTCATACTCCAATTGGACAAGTACCTATAAATCTATAATCATATATCTTTCACATGATAATACACACAGTGACACAGTGATCTAAACATATTCTCACAGCCTCTTTATAGGAAAAAAGAAGGTGAACCTTCCTCACAAAAAAAGTAATGAATAATTGATAGTCACTATCACGCCCCTTTGAAAAAGAAAAGAAGAAAATTATTCCAAAGATCAAAACCAAAGGAAAAGGGTTTCTGAATTTCTCATCCTCCAACTTGCTTTAATTGATCCACATCACTATAACATTGGTCGACTTATGGCCTCAAAACAGATCCTTGGAACCCTGGCCACATATTTTATTCTCCATCTGGGGCCTTGCATTCTCAGTCTTCCATTCTCTCTGCCCATGAGATTGTTAGGCAGTGAAGGCATGCAGATGCAGGAGAGAGCAGCCATGGCTGAGCTTGTGGCTAAACTGTATTGACTAAATATGGAGACAACTTACATGAGCCGCTTTTATAACTTAAGTAAAATATCCTATATGCTGACAAACAGACATACTTGATGACCTGAATTCACAGGGAGCTGTTGGCAGCCAAAAATACAAGTTAACATATCATATATGCTGACAGACATACTTTATCCTAACATGTTTGACAGTAGTTAAGGGTTCAACACAAATTCAGTGATTCCATCACACACCCTATACTTATAGTTATATGCACTTAATCTGCAGATAGCACTATATAGTTTAGAAAGGATATGACGTCGAGGTGGGGAACAAAAGTGTCAAAATCCTCAATGATAGAGCAGAAAAATTGGCCAGTGTCAAAATCCTCAAGATCCACACATTGGAAAGCAAATATGGAAATATCAAAATCCCAAATTTGTAGCAGAAGAGACCTTTGCAGCGGAGACTGGAGAGGCGCAGATGGAGGCAAGATCTAGTGGTCGTCAACGGCAATCAGGCAGCGGCGCCTGAGGGTGCCACAATGGTGAGGCGGCGCGACGGCGACCTGGTCGCGGGATCGACGACGAGCCGTGATCTGACAGCGGCGGCAAGGTGGTGCTTGATCTGATGGGGGATCAGCGGCAGGGGATCGGCGTTGAGCCCTGAGACGACGGCGGCGACGGAACGCGATGGCGGCGTGGCGCGGTGGAGGCCGGGAGCGGGCGGCAATCCTGTCGGCGACGTGACGGCGGTGGCAGTTAGGGTTTCGGGAGCACAGTCGCGGCGGGGGAGGGAGGGGTTTCGGGCCTCGTGGATCCTCTGACTTCACTGCCTCTAACTTTGAGTGGTTGACATGTGGACCCCACGAGCAGTGGGCCCACATGTTAGTGACCCAGTCAGAGGGCAGTCGACATCAGAGGAACTGCGCCCGGGTTTCGTGAGGCGCGGGCGCGGGCGCGGGGATGGGAGGAGCGTGATATCAATGTGAGCCGCTACATCTGAAGGTGAAGGAGCCTGAAAGAAATATGAGCTCTTGGAGAAAAAATCATCGCTATTATAAGAAATTTTTTTAAGTAGTTCTTCTTTTGTTTTAAAATATAAAAATTTAGTATCAGATAGAACATATTCTAGTACTATAAATCTGGACAGAGGAGATACATCCTAATACTACAAATCTGGATAGAGGGGACACATCCACTTAGGAATCCTTAAAGTTTTATTTTTGCATGTATGGATAGATATTTTGGTTTAATCTAGCCATAATATATTTATTTAGTACTTAGGTTAGGAGATCAATGTCTCCTTAGCATATTACTCCTATACAATATAGAAATACAACTGATTTTGTATTTGTTTCAGTACAAGTCGGAAGACAAATGTGCCTCTCTTGATGAGTACATTTCAAGGATGAAGCTAGGGCAGAAGGACATATTTTATATTACAAGAAACAGCAAAGGAACACCTAGAGAAATCCCCATTCTTTGAAAGGCTAACCAAAAAGAACTATGAGGTGTGTTACTGTGATGTTTCATTTTTTCTGCCTTACACCATGTGCTCTATTGTTTCTTATTATGTGTTTGTCACGACAAAATAAGCCTCTTGTTGTCATCTTCACATATCCATTTATCATGCTACTGAGCTTAATCCTTAAGATTACAGTAAATGGATGTGCACGGACACTGTAGTGCAGACTTGCACTAATGCTCTCCATGAATCATGATACTAACTATAGGTCATAGGTATTATTCTGAGACATGGTCTTACGTAACTTTCGTTCTCTGACTATGGGACTTACCCTTGCTGCCTATTCAAGATTATTTTCAGAAAATCTAAAATAAAGCTCTCTTTAAAATATGTGAAAAGAACAATTATTTTTAGAAGTCAAAGTCTCCAACTGCACGCATATCAGGACTTAAAATTAGTTATAGAGAATAAACAATGTTTTTATCTGTTCTTGACACTTTCCTTTTCACCCTGTTAGACAATTCGAAGAAATGTGGAAAAAGTTAACTATTAATTGCTATTGTTTTCAACTGGTGTTCTTCTCATACTTGTTGCATTCCTTTCTGCCAGATAATGAAGAACCATGATGCTCTGTTGTGCTCAGATGCCAATAGCCCACCTTCTATATTTTACTACTTTCAGATTAATGGAGATATCAGTTACACAGAGGGCTATTGTGGTTTCTCAGCCATGGCAATGTGAGTATATATGCATATAGTTCTCATATGAACAGTACATCTTCTATCTCCTTTTGTGCATATGTTAGATTAATGAAGGAAGATACACACCATATTCGGTTGGACGTGTGTTGGTCTCAGAATAGTGGTTTCTCTGAGATGATAATGGGATTCCAATTGGTTTTTAGACCCTATGATGATTACATTAAGTTGTTGTCATCTTTTGTAGATTTTAGGTATGCATTTTCTATAGTTTCTCAGATTTATCTCTGACTGTTCAACAAATAAATTGATGTGCACATCTTATGTTCTTCTCATTGAGGTGTTACTTACACAAACTATGGTTAAATTTAACAAGCATGGATGAAGAACCAAATCCTGCAAAGGAGCTTGTTGACTGAAATGCCAAATTATATATAATTATAACTTGAAAGAGTAGCGCTCTTAATTAATGTAGAAACTTGTATGTTTCTCCCATTATGTGAGCTATGTTTTTCCTCTTTCAGTACATATATTTCTTCTCATGGTTTTTGTGAAGAAAAAATCTTTTCACAGGTCTGCATGCCAATAAAACCAGATAATACCATGGAACAAAAGTAAATCATATTGATAGAGGTGCAAAACTTCTAATTCTTGTCCATGATGTCTGTAGATAATTGATTTCATACATCTTTGTTGTCCATCTTGCCGAGCTGCCAGGTTGATCTGACAAATTTGCATTGCACATATATCATTTGATAAAATGTGCCCTAATAGCCCTTTAATCCACTCAGGTGATCTACATTTCCTTTTTAGCAGCTAGATGGTTATAAGTAAAACTCAAAATAGAACTATCTACGCAACTTTAGTTCAGACCAGTAGAAACTTAAACAAATTACTCATATTCTTCCTTTTTCATAAGGTTCCTATTGTAGATAACATATGAGGCTTTACTGCTATGTGTAAGCATTAATGCACATGATTCATCTCTAGATTTAGGTTAGAAAACAGAATATGATTATCGTTTTTGTTACTAATGCAATAGTTCGAAACTTCGAATTGATACGGAGGCCTTTAATTTTTCTATCTTTTACCCTAAAAGCAAAGTTGGGCAGTATTTTATAGCTTACTTGTTTCTTCCTCTGTTGATCAAAGATCAATTATGTTTTCATATGAGTCCTGAGGTACACTACGAGTTCATCATGATGTATATGCAACTTCTTCTTGATGACTAGCTCCACTACTGCAGTATTCTACTAACAAACCCAGGTACAGATATTAAGTAATTTTGAGCTTCCGATGAACTCTGCTATACAAAGTGGTGTCACATGACATGTATGCTTGCCCTTCATTATTAAATTGAAGCACACCATTCTTTTGAGAGTTGCATAACTATGATTAAAACACCAGGTAAGAAGCATGCAGAAGCATACAAATCATATTACACCCTTGCTGTGCACATAGAATAGATATACTTCAATACTTGTTACTTTTCTGATCAATATTCCTTCTTAGTATTAATTTATTTTTTTTTGCCGGGCCGGCCAAAGGATTCGATCGACCAATTTCATTAAGATTAAGAGATTATTAATTTTCTGTTAAAGTAGAACAGTGGTAGTTTTTAAAATTTCTATTCTAAGGCCTTGTTTGATAGCCCGGGATCCTGGTTGGCTCATGGGTGGCCTAACATATCTACATAGGTAGCTAGAACTATCTTATCTACCTATTCTCTGTTTGATACTTATATTTGTGAATCAAGGGGAGATGCTACAAAAAATTACAAAAAGTTTTCCTGGTGGTATGCAGAAAGTTTTATTCTCCTTTGCATAAATTTTCTTTTTCTTTCACCAACTACTAACTTTTATTTTTAACTTCTTTCTTTACTTGAAGTGCCTTCCTAGGTGAAAAGAGGGAAATAATATAGCTTACAGTAGATTCTTATACTGGTTGATTTATGCTCATGCTCTAATTCCTTAATTGTCTCCATATGTAGGTTTCTGGTTCTTTCAAAACGAAGTGCAACAAATGGATTTGTTTTCGTAGTGCCCCCAAATGGATTTGCCAGGGTGATTCTTAATGAGATTTAAATATAAATGAATTATTACGGTCTGTAGTTTGTATTGGCATGCATCAATGTTACTTTATGTTGATGCATTTTTGTTTATGTGACTTTGGCATTGCAACATGCGATATGTTTCCCTCGGTCCTCTGGCTGCCAGGCGTAATTGTTGGATTTAATAACAAGGAGCAGTCAAGCATAGCAGAATATGCATGGATTTGAAATCTTCGAAACTTGCATATAATGATCTGATACTGCTAGGACTAAATAGATGGCAACTGTCGAGCTAGACGTTCTTGACTTGGATTATATTTCAATACCGTTTTAAGCCGAAGAAATGTATTCAGATATTTTGGCTGACATGATTATTGGACCCTTTTCCTTTAGCTATACGTCTGTGTCTTTCAACTAATCTTTGGCTAGAAAATTTTTAGCTGGAGCTGCTTCTCTTAGACAAGAAAAAAACATCATAGTTATCAGATATATGTGTGTGAAAATAAGTTGTGAATATGAAATAATTTAAGACCCCACTGTAACGCACAGACATCTTACTAGTTAAAAAAAAGTTTGCAAGTAAAAGCCTTAAGGAAGTAGGATCTGCTACAGACAAAGGTTAAGAGTAAGCAACTAAGCAAGTAAACATCGCATCTCATTTTTCGCTAACAGCACTCTACTATTCACACCGCAGCTATCTTTTGATTCCTGGAACTGCCATACAATGAAGCCAACTCGTCCTTTTCCTCACTTCCTCTGTTTACTTCACAATCTTAAATTGTTTTAACTACAAATGATCGCTAACAGTATTCCATCCACAGCTATCATTTGTTTTCTTAAGCTGGGATTTTACCCATACAACGACACCAACTCAGTTCTTTCCTCCCTCTTCTGCTTACAGTGCAATCCAGAATGTTTAACTACAAATAAACAAATAATGAAATAAATCAGTACCTACAACCTCACAATGTCACAGCTCTTCCATCACAATGTCGGATGCTGCTCCCTTCCCATTTTGATGGGCTGGCAACCCAAACATCAGATCAGCGTTTTGTCAGGACAGCCGCCTCCTGGTACTGCGCCTCACCGAGCTGGGTTCGATCAGCCTCTTGACAGAGGAAGGCTGTGCAGCAGACAGCCCTACCGACTCGGGGATGTCGAGGTCAGCTTTCGCCATCATCGGTCCAGGAATCTCCTGCCGCTCGGTTGACAAGTTGTGCAGCTGCTGAACTTGGATTCTGGCCTTCTCCACCTGAAAGGGAACTTTGTGCGTTAATCTAGGCTGCATGTGCATTATGGAGAATTGACAATCACACAAACATCCAAATTGAAACCTCTCGCGTAAATAATGAATGTCCGTAGATGGTCACAAGCAGGGTACCAGAAACTCTCTAGGATAGCAGCTACGTATGATCAATGATTTCTTGGCTAGGTGTCTAGGTCAGGATATAGCAGACTAGATAAAATTTCCGGTTTACTTCTACAACATGATACTTTCTCCCTAGATATTTCAAAAATAATATTATTAATTCCAGAATATTATGTAGAAAAGATTGAAACATCTAGTTTGAGTGCTCTTATGTAACCACAAAGTATTCAGATATCCCAAACTGGCCCTATCCTAACATGCTAAATTATACAAAACCAGCCCCAAAGAAATGGAGTCATGTAAAACCACATGCCAAGTAGAAGCAAGTATCGATCCTATTTAACTTCAAAAAGCTCTGGTTGTATCATACCAGCTCCTGGTGAAACGGACTAGAATGGGCTTCTGAAAGCCTTCTTTGCAGATCATCTTCTTTCTTCCTTTCATACTCGAAGTTTTCCATTTCATTTTCCCTTTCTTCCAATTCTCGATATAACTCTGACATAAGAATCAGTTATGATCAACCAACATTGATTTGCAGTCAGAACATGACATGCATATGAAGTGATATAACCAGCCTATGTAAGGAAATGAAACAGACTATACAAAGCAAGTGGAACTATGTATGCAATTTTTACCACAAGAATTTTCAATTTAACTTGATAGAAATCCATGTAACTATGGCATACCTGTAAATACTGACAAGATCCAAATTTGTGTTGGGATGTCATAAAGTGTCTTAGCTAATGTCAGCGATGACTTCAAGATCTCTCTGGCTTGTCCACAGTCATGTAATTGAAGTGCTAATGTACCCAATATTGTTAAATATTGAGAAACCAATTGGATATTACCCAACTGTTGGTGTGCAATTCTCAAACCACCAGCAAGGCGAAGCCTGCATCCACAAAATATCAATGGATTATTAGCAAACTTGCTAGGAGTGCTCAGAACATAAATTAGATGCAATGTGAACACAATTTAACAGTGTGGGCCCTAAACCTATTATGCAATACACAATAATACTCATGTGCACTAGTTATTATATCAGAATAACTCTTACCTTGCTTCTTGTGGATTCTGCTGTCTCATAAGTAAGAGTCCATAAACAAAAATGATACAGGTCTTCTCTCTCACGCCAACAAATGAGTCCATGGTTCTATAAGCAGGACCAACCAATTCTAGTGCCTGAGGAATGAAAAAGGTGAAGAAATAATTAGTCTTTTTATCCAGCAGAAGACAGGTAGGAAAGATTGACATAAAATACTACTTCACCTGGGAAGTTGATTCTGCGTCACCCTTGCAAATGTAGGATACTGCTGCATATACTTGGCACATAGATTGCATTGATCTGTTCTCTGTCAGCTGAAATCATTCCATGAATTTTACTTAAGATAAGACGGCTAGCATGCAACAGAACATGAGCAGACCATATGACAGAAATGGAAACCAATTGAAATGTATACCATGCCTCGTATTAAGGCTTCTGTTTGGCATTATAGTGGCTTTTCAAAAGCACTTATTTATTTCTATTTTTGGATTGAAGAGGTAGTTAGAAATAAAGATTCTCCTAACTGACGGGATTCAACAGCACGACACAGCAACCACAAACTGACCTTAGTCCCTCAAATGAAACATAAGAGGGAGCATGATGCGGAGTACAGAATAATACTATGGTTTTATAGCATACGAATAGCAAGCACATGATAGGGAGCCACAGATAAAAAACTGTTAGGCGATACTCAGAGGGGGATAAATACCCTTGTTGCTTCAAGGAAGTGGAAAGCGGCCTCATCAAAGCAGCCAACAGAATGTGCATACTGTCCCCTTAGCATTTCAATTGTGCTTTCACAACCTTGGAGAATTGTTGGGAAATGAGTAAACCAATTTTTCATCTGAGCTAAAGCCTACAGAAAAAGGGTAAATTGAGTGAATAAAGTGTCAGCAAGGAAGATCCATACATCTGATTTTTATTGGGGAATAGTACCATTATAACTACTGTACCTATCAAATTAGACACATTTGCCTATACCAAATTCAGAAATATGCAACATATATCTGGCCAATGTAATGTGAGAAATATATTGTCAACAGAACATGGTATTAAATGAAAACAGGAGCATTAAAATGGTACTTGTCAAACATGAACATGCTTGTGCTTACCTCTTGGGCTTCAACAAATTCTGATCTTGTGAGTTCCACAGCAACTTTATTTTCCAAAAATTGAAGTAGAAGCATCAAGTACAGCCCAGCAGTCCATATTGTTGAGTGTTCCAAATTTGCCTCTGCATTAGTGTACACGCCAATAAGAAAAGGTAAATGCCACAGGAGGACAGTACCATAGAAATTGGTCCTTGTCGGTTTAAATTAGCTTCTATCAAGCAGCTATCGAACAGGTCAGACTCTTGGTTCACTGGTCTGATAGTCTGACTGGTGGACAACACAGTTTAAATATATTTAACATTCCTACCTAAGCACAAAAGACAGCTATCTGGGTGGTGGCCAGCAGGCCAAGGCAAAGATTCCACCCCGCCAACCAGGGTTCATTCCCCCATCCCACCTTTTTCGGTTCGACTTAAAATAAATGGGCCAAACCACAAGTTCAACCATATGAGCCTTTAGTGGCTCATTTAAATGCGTTAAGGCAAGTGGAGAAGAAAAACTTGATTGACTAAAGGCATTCAATGAACACAAGATTCAACCATATGAGCCTTTAGGGACCACGAAATGTGTTGAGATCGACCATAGTCACGAAATTAGTTTCACTACAACTGAGACAATCGACAAGATATATCATTGGAATGTGTTAACACAAGCAACAATTTAAAATAATACTAAGGTTGTTTCTAGATGTTCAAGACAATTGGCAAATAGAGCGTTTACATGGGTTATCTAAGTACAGGTATATTTAAAAATATTATGGTGCATACAGAGGGTGAAAGTTTTAACAGCAAAAATTGATCCTGCCTTGTTTAGTTCTAGCAATTATGCCCTAATGCACCTATAGATCAGCAAGTGTCACAAATGAAGGCCGTTAAAAGGTATCTATAGGATGCTATTACCAGATGAAAGAGTGAAACCAGCCAAAAGTACTAGCAATAACTATACATCATACACACTTTTTTTATACTACAAACCACTTAGTAGCATAATCTAGTTAGTAAAATCCTGAGACGAGCTGTACGAAAGCATGGCTTATGATTCAAGACATTCATCAACTGTGCTGTACAGTAGATGAATGAAACAGAAATAATCAGGGAAAACATGAGAGATTTCAATATAGAAATACATGCGTAACCATACAAATGATAAAAAGCCCTCATAATAAAATTCATTTCTTACCTGTCACACCATCCACAATCCCAAGCTTCGAAAGTTCCCCTGTTGAAACAATGAGAATACAATTAAGTCCCATCTATATACACAAAAATCACAAGTTTCTAGAGAATTTGAACTGTTAAAGAAAACAGGAAAAAATAGTGCTACGTTTTGAAGGTCCATGAAACAATGCATGGTGCAAGTGTGTGTTTAGGCAGTTATTAGCCAATGAAGGCATCAACCTACATTGTGTTAGAACCTTCCAGATTTCCTAGCAATAGGTACGCAATGAACTATTGATCATACCAGGTCAGTGAATCTGGTGTGCAAGGGTTATGGTGGTGACTATTCTGTTGACCACTTGGACAAGATAAGACCATGCCAGCTATATTTTCTCAAGGTGTTGTGAATTGGATATGATTGGCAATTTGGCATGTAATAAATCCCAATTTCACTTTTGCGTGGGAGACCTATTTAATGAAACTCAAAGATATAGAGTTGGTCACCACCAACTCTTTAGGTGCCCAAAAAGGAATCAAACAAAGTTAAGTGATAAATTTACTTAAAGACTGAATGATCATTTGTCATCCTCCTCGTCTCATTCAACTAATTCTACATCATTTATGCCAAATCCACCATGCATTGCCATGGTAAGAATAGTGATACAGAACCTTGATGGGGTTTGCTAAAAATGGTGAATGATAATGGACCATCATGCTACATGAGCATGTCATTGGCACATCATCCTTCTTGGATTGATTATAGGTCTTACCAAATCATGATAATTGATTCTTAGTTCAAAATGCTGGATCAACAACTTGGTCAACAATATCACCACCATGCAAGGGTCGCTGGCATATGCCAAAGCCAATATTTACCTCATCACAATTGCTATAACCATAATTCATAATTGGTTCTATGTAGATACATGCTGGATATTTTGAACATGAATTCTGACACAGATAAGCTTTTTATATGGGAAAAATGACCATTTCTGTTCATTGGAGCAACAAATCATACTTTTAATTGGGTGAATTTTCCCTAGTTTTTTTCCTACATCCTCATTCTCCTACTGTCAAACAAAAACTGTAGCATCAAGCCATTTGGATGTTATGGATACAGCAGAAAAGGCAATGAAATAGTTGGATCAAATTGGCATCTTACTAAACTGCATGAAAGGACCATAAAATAAATACAGCTACTATCTCGTGGCCATGATTGTAAAACATGTCTAGAGATGCCTAGTTAGCTAGAAGTCTGCCATTTTTACAGCAATAATTCAAATTAATTGGTATTCAACAGCACATACCACGAATGAGCTGCAGTCCTGAATGAATTCTCTTTCCACACTCCTTAAATATCCCTTTTGGCCGACTCACCATGACAACCATGAGATCCACTAGCACAAACACAGCAGTCCGTGGGAGCCACTCCCCATGCATTGGCGGCGGTGCCAACAGCAACTTATCCCCATACTCCAACACATCATTCAGTTTGTCATAGCCACACAACATTTGCAGCTGATACTTCAGCTGCCTCTGCTTGTGCACTAGCGCTGACCTCTCCCTCTCCTTTAACCCTGGTTGCGCTAGCGTTCTCTCCACTGTGCCGAGCTCAGTAGCAAGCTCCTTAACGCGCTGGCCTTTCTCCATCTCGTTCTTTGCAGCAGTGTCCAGCAGCTCCACATGCTGCGAGGCAGCCTTGTAGTCACATGTCCTCAACAGGTAGAAGGTCTGCAGCAGCTCCGTGTAGAAGAACAGCCCGGTCCATTGCTCCTTCTGCACCCAAATCAGTAAAAGGTAAATTCGATTGTCTTTTTGAGAAAGATATATTAGAGCACACAGATTACAATTCTTAGCAGCTATTTCTAGCATAAAGAAGCCCTAATCTGAGGTTACCTGGTCGGCTGGGAGTGCTTGCCAGAGCTGGGAGGTGCGCGTGACGGCGGCCTCAACGGCGGCGTTGTCCTCCCAGCAGAGGAGGTGGACGTGGAGCCCGGTGGCCGCGAAGAAGAGCTCGAGCTGGGGGCTTCCGAGCTCTGCGGCGGCAGAGGCGCCGGCGGATAGGGTGGAGAGGGCAGATGCGGCGTCCCCGTCGACGGCAAGCGCGGAGGCGAGCTGCGTCTGGAAGTTGCAGGTCCAGAGGAGCGCCGGGCCGCGGGGGAGGAGCCCCGACGCGGAGGCGGAGGCGAGGAGGCCGAGCCCCCGTCGGAGCACGTGCTTCTGCGACGGGACGGCGCCGAGGAGGCCGTAGGCGGTGGCGAGGAGGGAGTGGGCGAGGAGCTTGAGCCGCGGCGGGGCCGAGGGGAGCGGGGAGAGGAGCAGCAGGGCACGCTCGAGGTGGGCCTTGGCAGCGGCGAGCCCCCGCGACCGGGACCGCAGCAGCAGGCCCGCGAGGCGCAGCCGCGCGCGCGCCTCGGCGAGCGGGAGCAGCGACGACGACGCGGCGTGCTGCGGGGCCAGCGCCGCCTCCAAGCACTGCGCCGCGGCCCCGAGGTCCCGCCGCCGCTCCGCCTCCTCCGCCATCGCGAGGAGCCCGTCCGCCGCCGACGACATCGGCTGCAGCCCGGCCGCCATGGCGCCGCCGCGCTGCCGGTTTCAACGCGCTCGTGTTTCGGTCGCGTCGCGTCGCGTCGCGTCACGAATGGGGGAAAGTGGTAGTAGACTGGTCCGGTGGGAGCCGAGCCCGTTTGGTCGCTCGTCTGAACTGGAACGAAACTGTTCGGGTGATTTTTTTTTTAACTTTTGAATTTGGTTGTGGGAATTTTTTTCTTTAATTTTTAGGGTAATATGAAGGGTAAAAGTTTGTAAATTACTCCGTCAAAATGTAGCCGGGTCAATAGAAGTAATTGGCTTTTAAATTTTTCTATATTTGAAAGTAGGTTTAAAAGACTTATTATCAAATAAAAATATTAGAGCATCTATAATATAGGAAAAAATGGTGCTCTATATAGCCTACCTCATTATTATGAGAGTAGTCCATATGGTTTGGCAATATACATTGCCTTTGTCCTTATATGTTATATTGTTGATTATCCCCATTTATCAGGGCGTGTTATTTTTAAATTATGACTTATGGATTATGTACAGGTTATTCGGGTCGTGCTTTCAAAAGTGAAGTATCTCAAAAAAGTACTACATTAATATTATTTAGACAACTCATTCTGAGCTATGTTTTAGCTTTATAATATATAATATCTAATTTATCCCTATAAGTAACTATAGGATTGTCCTGTGCAGATTGTGTTGTGCTAGATTTTAAAAATAGAATTATATTCAACATACAGCACTCATATTCTAGTTTATAGATACAATTATCTACCCAATAAATTTTTAAATAGAATTGAATTTCTTATACAACTCCAAACTTCTGTTTCTATAGCTATAATTATATTTGTATACAATCTACACCATTATAATCTTCTTTTTAAAAAAACCATTGCAGGGGTCCCATAGTTAATATATTAATAAAAAAGGTTATATGTAGAAAGAAGAAGACAAAATTACAAGCTAGAAAGCCAAGCAATTAAGGAATCTCTCCTAGGGTTTACTTCTGTATAAAAGAAGGTGGAGATAGTCCTTAAAAAGGAGCCTCCAATCAACATGGAAGCTGGTTTACTCTAAAAAAATAACACCATTTCTCTACTTCCATATGTACCAAGATGCATATAAAACTCTCTCTGTAAAGTGGAAAGAGGCATAGGAAGATCTTGCATACACAAGCATGTTATCAAAGCTGAGGGACCTATTCAAGTGCATTTGCGACAGACTCCAACACTGTATACTAAAAGGACAATAAAGAAAGAGATGCTGGAGTGTCTCCGGAAGCTGAAGATTGCAGCGAACACAAGTGAGATCACTATGCTGTGATGCACAATGCTTTCTATCCAACATGTGCCTGGTGTTTAGGTGATCAATAAGAAGCCGCCATCCAAACACTTTGACTTTCATAATACACTTACTCTTCCATATCCAATTCAAGTAGACAGGAGGCTGAATATTCATAAAGTTGATGGCATAGAGTTTCTGTGAACTATATGAGGAATTACCCCAAATATATACCCATTGATCATATTGCTGAGTCAAAGCTATTCTAGAAGGTTTTGCAAGGTTAAAAACTCATGATAGGCCATGTCAGAAAGTGACAGATCAAAAATCTTCTCAAGCATTTTTCCAACAGCTTCACTGCACCATTATAATCTAGACCCACCATGATTAAACAGTTCAGATCCTTTTTGCCTCTAGAGCGAACGTAGTGGCTTCTTTTCGAGCTAAATAGATTGTAAGTCTATTACGTGAGAAGCATGAGTAGCGAGTTGTTTTTGTTATTCTTTTTAAAATAATGGAAACGAATGACATCTTTGGCCTCTGTCGTTAGGCATGTAGCTTAATTGTTGAAATTGAAATAGATATAGGCTGATTGGAAGCTTAGTCTTGTCTTTCTCTTTTGTGTGTACTACTTGTTTGGTTATTTGTGGAGACCTTTTATTAGGATTTTTTTTAGAATACCTCACAATGGACGTGAGGCATTCATTGTAGCAGATCCAACGGTTGAGATGTGTTTTTACTTTCCTTGATAATTTATGCAGTAGTGTAGTAGAAAGGTATTTATGGATAAAAATTATATGGCATTGCTGTAAATATGTATTGATGAATGGCTGTGAGTTTGTTTGTGTTTCTCAACTTTCTCAGACATGTGCAAACGAAGAGAGATCTGGGAGTGGAGAGCGAGAGCTAGGGTTAGGGCTACATCGGCGCCGCCGCCACCGTCAGATCTAGGCATCCCGTCGTGCTCGTCCCTCTCGTCGGTGGTTACCGGTCGGGCAGAGGAAGAAGGGGAGGAGGAGGAAGATGGCGATGCGGAGGATGGCAGGGACGCGCCCAGCGGCAGCCACATGAACATGGCAAGCGTCGTCGACGGCGTCAGGCAGAAGGCAATGTGGCCGTCGTGGAAGATGAGGGGCTTCGCGTAGCGCCGGGGATGGAGGCGACGCTACCACCGCCACGGCGATTCCGTTGCCACGTACACCTCCTGCGTTGCACCCCATTCTTAGCTGGTTAGTGCTACTAATTTGCACCATTAGTTAAGCTTAATGTCCTTTCAATTAACTTCCGAATCTAGCTTAATTTTCTCCTTAAAATCGAGCTTCATTTTTTTCTCTCTAATTTTCATCTGCAAACAATAATCGATGTTTAAACCCGCAAAATATTTACTCCCTCCAATCCCAAAAGTTGTTTTAGGAATGCAGTTAACATGAGTTAACTTTGACCATTAAAATCAGTTAACGTACAAGTTTTTTATATGAAAATGGTATGTCCAAGCTTGTCGTAACATTTTTCATCAGCTTGTCATACTCAACAGGATTGCACACTGAAATATTTATAGTTTGGTCTACCTGCTGGGATTGTCGACAGTTACAAGTAAGATGGAATATTAGATCATTCTGATGCTGTCAGCAATCTAGGACAGTTTGATTCCAGATATTTGACAAAACAGTTGGTGCAGGTTTTTAGGAAATAACGAGGATGCCCAAGAACGAAATGGGTTTTTAGTGTACCTTCGGATGAACGAGCAGTCCACTGTAGCCAAATCTAACAACCGATGTGTATTTCTACTGCATCTGTTTGGTTGTGTAGTAGTATAGCTGGAGGGTATTATTGGGAAAAAAAATACATGGCAGTGGCAGTGCTGTAAATATGTAGTTGATGAATGGTTTAGCCTGTTCTCTCATCTCTGCTCTATAGACTGCCCCGATGGCCCGTGATCGAGAGCAAGGACGATCCACCGAGTCGCCGCCAGCCGCCCACCGGCAGGATGACCTGGAGGGCGGAGGTCGGCACGTTGGGGGTGCGTCCATGGCCCTCCGTCGAGGCGCCGGTCGCCGGCAGCCGGCCGGATGGTCTGGAGGGCGAAGGTCGGTTGGTCACCTGGTCGTCGCCGCCACAGGGCCTTCGTCGTCCAAGCGCTGCACCGAGCCCCTCCCCCAACTCCGGATCTACCGCACATGGGGGGGATGGCACATCTCCGGCGAGCAATCCCCGTGAGATCCCACCATCCTGCCGTGCTCGTCCCTCTCGTCGATCTGTGGCGCCTTCTCGGCCGCTGACGCGGGGTGGTGGGGGGGCGGGGGTGGGTGGTTGGTATATTGGGGATGGCGGCGGATGGGTTTCAGCGTCGACGGCGGGAGCTTTGCGTCATCGTGGCTGCACCAAAATCGGAATGGGGAACGCGCGTAGACGGCGGGAGCTCCGCCTCTAGTGCGGCTACTCGCTGCTCGGTGACCACCGTGGCTTCTCCCACGGCTGCGGCCATGGCAGCGCAGCGCGAGCAACCGCCGGATTGGGACAGCCTGAGGCCGCTCTGCCGAGGCGCACCTCCGCGTCTCCATCCTGTTCTTCTACTCGGCGCATCCTGCCTCCTCGATGAGAGCGCCGGTAATGGCCTGGATGGGATGGGAGTCGCCGGATGGACCGCGACATCGACGAGGAAGAGCGGGCCTCGTTGTTGTTCATTGGGAGGTCAGTGCAGGTACTATTTTTTTATTGGCTGCAGAGCAACCTTGTTCTGTTCAGTGAAGCAAGTCAATAGACTAGTTAACACTGGAAAGGATATGAATGAGGCATTTCGTTGGATTACTTTCATTTGTCGTGTGATGTGGAATTGCGGATGTAGTTGAATACTGCAAGGGCATGGGGGAATCTTATAGTTATGATCGTCATTGGTGAAAAATACCCTGATTATCATGTTTTTGTGTCATGAGAAAATTTGTAATTTTGTCATACAAATAATGTAGGTTTGCAGCATTTCTGATTCAACATTTCACAGCCATAGGTATATTATTTGCTTTTGTTGCAACTTCAAATTTCAATATATGATTGAATAATTTCGAAAGATTTGATTTGGTTTGATTGAAGGGTTGAAGAGGACGAGCTGCCAGTGGTGGTGGCGTATTGAAGAAGAGATGGAGGTACCCCTAGATGCATTGCATTTACATCTCTTCGGTGATTGTGAGCTATGCCAAGTCAGGCATGGAAACTGAAGAAGTATGCAGAGAGGTAAAGTAAAACAGTAATTTTAGTTGGTCCAATGTTATGCTAAATTACATGCACAACACCATGCCATGCTCTTGTCTCTTATTGTACATAACAAACCTGCCACATATATTGTTCTTTCATTATTCAGAATGAGGAGTCCGATGGCACCCTGATCGCCTTCTCTGCCAACTACTGTGCTGCCAAGGCCGGGGTGATTGGACTGACCAAGGCCATGGCGAGGGAGTGTGGCAGCAGAAACATCAATGCAAGTAGTAGCTAGCAGTGATCATGAATGTCACTACAGCTGCATCACTAATTTAAGCAAATTCTCAAGCAGCAGTTTCAGACCGATCTTGTGCCAACTTGGTTTTGCAAATAAACAAATAATCTCTCTGTCTAGAGCTGCTGCTACCTTTGGATTTTGTGGAACCTTGTGCGGAACTTCTGATTCTGCATATTTGACGTATTCTTGATAACCAAACTGGTATAGAGAGGAAATAATAATATTGCATGGAAACAATAATGTAGAGGTAACAAAACATTATCTGATGTTGGAGCAGGTAACACGAAATTGACTAATATGAATAGGTTGCCTAGCAGCTCTACATGAGAAAATATGTTCTTAAGAGACTCATATCACGGAAATTGAACTCCCATTGCGCTATTTCATTAGTCGCCTTTCTGGCACCTGTTAGTTTTTTGTATTTTGGGATTGCAGTGTTCTTGTTCAGTGTGGAACCGACCAAAATTGCTGCTAGCTTGTGTCCGAAGATGTCTATGTCAATCTGTACAGTAGGTAGATGTAGTTTTTAAAGCCATTAAATTTTAATATAATGACATTACAGTCATACTTTGAAAGTGTATTGCGTATCTGTGTGAGCTTTCGAAACATCCTTGATCCATCCTAATATTCTATGAACTTCAGTAAGTAAAGACCACATGAAGAGCTATAGTAAAGATAGATGATCAGTAATATAACAATTTATGAGAGAGAAAAAATATTTCTATCCATAAATAAAACTATATCCATCTTTCTGCCTTGGTATCTATGGCACACTGGACATAGGCCAAGTAGATAAATTGAAATCTGACTAAATTATGTCGTTAGTTTTTTTGTTGTATCTAGATAAATTAAAATATCTCTTCACTCCTTTAAGCTTTACGCATAAAGGATATTGGATTAACAACAAAGAATGAAAATGGTAGTACTGTGTTCGTTTCAGCTTATCTGCCTTGGCTTAACTTCTCGTTTTCCGCGCGCACGTTTTTTAAAATAATAAACGGTATGTTTTTTATAAAAAACTTCTATATGAAAGTAGCTTAAAAAAAACAAATAGATCAATTTTTTAATTTTTTAATAATAAATATTTAATTAATTACGCGTTAATAACGTTTCTTATTTTACATGTGATTTATTTTATCACTACTTCAGCCGGAATGAACAGGCTGTAAGTAGCAGAAATCAGGTGGTAAGGAGCTGTCTGATTGGTTGGCGGCGGGAGCGTGTAATTAGTAGCGGTGTGTGAATCGTGGAGGCACCTGATTGGTTGGCGGCGGCGACGTCCTATACGCAGTGGCCTCGAGGGTTTGGGAATGCGACCTCCATAGTATTAGTACGTACAGGGCTGCTTACCTCTTACGTACTGGGCCTACATATTAGTACGTACGGGCCTCCATAGTATTATTAAGTACAAGTCTTTTGTACTAAGTACGTCACGACCTAAAGTCTTCTGTACTCCATTATATACACGGCGCCGTTCGAAAGTCAAAAAAAAACTGTTAGATTATTAAAAATTGAAAATCCCAATCATGCCAACAGCTTTCCCGTATAGTATATTATATACGAACGGTATTGTTACCGACCATATTAGTACATCTAACCGTACTAACTCCTAGCGACACCATCTGAAATTCGTCAAAAAACTATTAGATTATTAAAAATTGAATATTCTGACCGTGTCGACAGCGTTCCCGTACAGTGTATTATATACGAATGGTGTCATTACCGACCGTATTAGTGCATCTAACCGTACTAGCTCTTGGCGACGCTATCCGAAAGTTGCCAAAAATGTTAGATTATTAAAAATTGAATATACCGACCGTGCCGACAGTGTTCCCGTGTAGTGTATTATATACGAACGGTGTTGTTACCGATTGTATTAGTGCATCTAACTGTACTAACTCCTGGCGACGTCGTCTGAAAGTCACCAAAAAACCTTAGATTATTAAAAATTGAATATCTCAACCGTGCCGACAGCGTTCCCGTGTAGTGTATTATATACGAATGGTGTCGTTACTGACCGTATTAGTGCATCTAACCATACTAACTCCCGGCAACGCCGTCCCACTCCTGGCAACGCTGTCCGAAAGTCACCAAAAAACTGTTAGATTATTAAAAATTGAAAAGCCCGACCGTGCCGAAAGCGTTCCCGTGTAGTGTGTTATATACGAACGGTGTCGTTATTGACCGTATTAGTGCATCTAACTGTATTAACTCCTGACAACGCCGTCCGAAAGTCACAAAAAACTGATAGATTATTAAAAATTGAATATCCTGACCATGCGGGACAAGGTTCCCATGTTGTGTATTATATATGAACGGTGTCGTTACCAACCGTATTAGTGCATCTAACCGTACTAACTCCTGGCGACGCCGTCCGAAAATCACTTGTTAGATTATTAAAAATTGAATATCCTGACCGTGCCAATAGCGTTTCCGTGTTGTGTATTATATACGAACGGTGTAGTGTACTAATTAGCGTAGGATTAGTGTACTAATTAGTGTACGATTAGCGTACTAGTTAATGTACTTAAGCATATATGAACGGTGTGTACAGAGGCCCATCACGTGAGGCACTACTTTACGAGTCTCCATTAAACAAGATCTTAAAGCATACATAAGCTGCAACTGAGACAACTAATGACGAATCTGTTTCCGAAGAAATTTGAGACCTATCGTGTAATTTTTCTAGTGCACTACATTTTGTACAATTTTTTATATTTGAGAGACCTACAAGAGCAACGTGAGATCAATCTAATTAGTGCTGCTGCTGCTCATTCATTGGATACTTTTATCATTATTGATGTTCATGGACTTAAGTTTGAAACCACACCGAACAAATTGCTCCCTGAACTTCGCAACAAATTGCTCCCTGAACAAATTGCTGCCTGCAGTTTGATTACAAGAAGAGGAAAGCAGAAAAGGATGTTGGCTGAGAGGGAAGGAGTAAATCACTGCCATTCTTCTTTGTTGCAATTGCACTGACAGTATTGACTAAAAAGATGAATTTTACCAGTTTACCCGCGGAGTACAAAACAGATGGCAGCCACTAGACAAATTCTAACTAAATTAATTAAATTAACAAATGAGGACAGATCATTGAGCTACTGACAAATTTTTTAAAAAATTTAAGAATTGTTCCTTCATATGTGCCATCACAGGGTCATTGAAACAACAAGTGTCTACTCATCTCTTCTTCAGTAAAATCAAGGCCACAAATGCGACAATCCTGAAGAACAGACCATACATAAACAGAACCATAATAAAGAGCATGTAGTGGTGAATGTTGAAACTACTTCTGAACAACAACCCGCAGCGAGTTATTAGCCAAACTCCAGGATACCTGAAATATAGGAGAAAAGCGCATTAACTCGAGTTGATAATTTACAAATAAGATGATCTGTGCCTATTTTCTTGGATCGATAAGATGGAAATATAGGAAAAAGCGCATTAAGTATTTTCATTTGGCAAAGTAAAAATACTTGAGGTTCGCCAATTTCCTACTAAACATGAGGCTACCTTTATAGCCTGTCAGTGATTATTCATAGTTCTCTATTCCATCACAAAGGAAAGAAGTATGCACGTTGTTAACTCACCAAGCCGAGCTGCCATATTTGCTTTGGATCTGCAACAGCATTCAGCAACAGGAAATTCAGAAAGGCTCTGCACATTGCAGTGAGCAGCATTAGTCAACAGCACTTAACAACATCTAACTATAGCTAAGAAAAGGCCAATTGAACGAGATCCACCATTTGGACGTTCTTGAAAATTTTTGCTCTGGATTATGCTACTGAGGTTTTCACCAACTCCGAAATGTTAGGATAAAAATGTTAGGATGGGATATTCACTTATGCAGAAAGAATGAGATGATACATTCTTATTTGAGGGGATGCTAGATTTTGCTGTCTTAATGTTGAATGCTGCAGAAAAAATTTGTACCTTCTGTCCGATACATTGCCCCCGGTCATATATTTACACAGAGCAGGGATGATTTCCCCCGATACATTGCCTTCAATGGTTTCAAAAAATATGCAATCTCGGTTTGCCTTATATGACAAAAATGACTTTTCTTAAAACAAATACCAAGTGCCTCTATCCCGATAATGCTATAACCCTATTAGATTTTTCAAAATAGTTCACTATCCAGCAGCATGCGACTAGCAAGGCAAACGGTAATGACACTTTCAAATTTCTGCTTTTCCAGTAGTGAAAGGATCGAAAATTTCACAATAAAAAGTGGATGATGCAAATTGGCATATATGATTCCCGTTAAACCAAGATAGCTTCTAACAACAGTCAATTCTGCGTTCATATGGTACAAACCTCGGCCATATTCCGGGGTTATCCTGCAGCAGACATACATCATCTTTATTGAAAACAGCAGACACCATCGATCTATCACATCTGGGGGACCTAAAATGGAGGTACATATATATGCTCTCTTGGCAGAAATAAGGGTCTGGCTGTTAACTTCTTTGCCAGATTTTCAATGTGGCTAACTAAATTAACATGACAGAGGTTATCAGGTAGTAACTTACAGTTAAGTGCAGAAAAAACATGCAGTGAGCCACCCAACAGGCATAACACAAGTCAAGGATAGTAATGTCATTAGCATTTTGTGAGTAAAATCAGTTCATCAGTTATACACAAAACCAATAAATTTTGCAAGCTAACATGAAACACCTTCAGGAGCAGTGATGCAATGAAAAATGGGAACTGCACTATCTCGTCAAATCCAAAGGTAGCATTGTTGTCTTCTTATATACTATTATTAATATCATGTGTTCCCATATCAACTATAAGACTCCAAAATCTAAGTTGATACAAAAGCAAAAATCTAAGTTGATACAAAAGCCAAAATCTAAGTTGATACATTAGCATGGATGAGCCACTGAACATTAACAAAAGCGCCTGTCCACAGCAGGAAATAAGCTATTCTAAACCACGGGAAATGCTGCAATACAGATTAAATTGTAAATAAGCAGACCAGAACATGGTGATGATCGGTGCTCCAGTGAATTATAAAACTTATGATTAGTGCTCTGGTGATAGGCATTTACCAGGCTATTCAAAGCAGTATCACCAATCATGAAGACAACATTTATCAAGTGTGTCCCAATCAGCAACTGCAATGCGCAAGCAGAAGCAATTAGTAAGAAATGCAACCAACTATACCAATAACAAGCCCAACTCCCATCTGAATATTTGAAATAACAAGGAAAAAAAATACTTTCTTACGGTAAAAAAGCAGGATAGACATGTTACCTTCACATAGAGCGAAAATGGTTCAGTGTTTAACCCTATTATTTGAGTTCGATTTATGGCATGCATTCAATCTCTTAGACGGAATCCTTCCTTTAGGAACAATCTTATGTGGATCGAGGACCCTCTCACTAGTCGGTTGGTTCGACGATGAGAAGTGTGCTGGCAAAGGACCAAGTGTTGTTTCATTAATGCTCCCTTCATTCTCCATTCCTTCGTGCAGAATACTTTGAAAGAAATCAATGACTTGTTGTGACCTCTTCGCACTCATTGAAACTTTGAATAAAGCCTCATTACCCATGTTACGGAGTAGGTGGTACCGACCCATCTGTTCTGACCAGTCATGCACATTTGCACTTCTATTCGAAGGCAAACCTAACTTCACTTCCAATGTCCATCTAACCATAACACAACATCGAGGAATGATGGTCAAACCGAGATGCTTCAAAACAGTGAAAATATGTGAGCATGGTATATCTTTGCACTCCATCAACCGACAGTAACACTTGAAACCCTTCAACAATGGTCCATCAAAAGCACAACTTACTTCCCTATGGACTTTATGGTCATGTCTCGAAGCAATTCTGTAACTTTGAGATTGATCCAACTGCCTATCCTCTGCAATCACCTATTTTGATAGTTTCCGAATCTCTGCCCTAACCTCCTTAAAATGACAGGGGTGTAAATGCGTGCAACACTCTTCTCCACTGGTTTAGCAGTAATTTTAGTGAACGGCACCGACTGTGAAGCTTTAGCATCAAGCTCAGCCTCATTTCTACGGATACGCGACAAGCAGCATATGAAATGCTCTATGACATCGACCAATGACATCTTCCTGTCTAGATGTGTATGAATTCGTGAGTTCATATCCTCACTTCGTTGATTGCTCCTCATGCCTAAAAAATATCTCCCTTTGGTATACGCCGCGGCCCACTTTTTTCTTAGCTCATACATCATGGCTAACTAAGCATCCTTATCTGTTATATTATCACTCTTCTTAAAGGCAGACCAGCATCTCTCAAATTCATTGACCTCCATTTCTTCATAAATGAGTTTATGAAATTCTCTTAGCACATCCCCATGGAGATGGCGTTTTGCATTCTCCTCAATGTGCCAAGTACATAACCGATGATCAGAACCAGGACAAACCTTGCAAATTGCATTTGCCATTGAAATGTCACCATTGGTGATAAAAGATTTAGGGTGCTTGCCATCCATCGCCTTGAGAAAGGTCTCCAACAGCCACAAATATGAGGAAACCGTCTCATCCGAAAGCAAACAACACCCAGAAATAACCGTGCTACGATGATGGTTTACACCAATAAAAGAAACAAAAGGAAGGTTATACTGGTTAACACGGTAAGTGGCGTCAAACACCACAACACCTCCAAATGCATCATAGTCAATCCAAGATTGTGCATCGGCCCAGAACATATTCTTCAAATGGCCTCCGGCATCTGTATTGTACTCAAAGAAAAATTCTGCATCTCTTTCCTTCTGTTGCTTCAAAAGGCTCAATGCAAATTGAGCATCAAGACCCTCAATTCTTTCTTTCTTGTACCAAGCCACAAAGTTGTACAAGTCCCGAGACACAAAGCCAACCTGATCATAACCACCATGGTTCTTCTCCATAACGTCCATTATATTATAGGTACGAAGGTCACTGACACCGAGTTCTACCACCTCAGCCTTCTGAGCATCAGTTAGAGTCCGATGGGATTGCAAGAATGCAACTTGGTCCGGTTTTGCGAGTGGATGTGCATGACCATCATGAAATTCTTTAACAAACCATAACCCAGTCTCCTCATTTAACTGGACCTTAATCTTGGCCTCACATCCACAATGTGTCAAGGCCCGTGGCTCCCTTATTTGGTCACTTCTTTCAAACTATTTCGACAACCTAAAGCCTTCATACGAGCAACATAAACACCTCCATACTACCTTCCCATTTCCATTGTATCTTACATTGTCCTTTCTGATGCTAAAACCTTTAGACCATGCATAATCATTATAGAACTTATATCCTTCTTCCTTGCTTCTAAACTCCTGAGTTATCACACTTTCATACTCTGCAAGCTCTTCCAAACTAATTTTCTTGCCAGCCATGCTGGAATTCAATCATTCATAATTAAAAAAATTCAACAGCAAAATTAATTCTGTTACTCAAACTATGAAATAAATATGAAACAATCAACTGATTTCAGAACATAGAGATGTCCACTATAAAGTGGTCAATATTAAATAATATACTACATGTTTGGCTAAAAGGAGCATAAAGGATTTAATGTGATGCAATTACTGCTGTGACATACTGCTAGTACAAATAAAGGTTTCGAGGGACACCATTTATAATGACTTAAGTACTTCAAACAATTAGAATAAAAGATGTCTCCAAAGGACCCATCTATCATTTGCTATCATGTGGAACACCTCAATAAGTCCTCTACTTCCATTTACTTAGTAGCTATTAGAGGCAATATTCCTTTCTGGGTCTAATGAATAAATGGATACAGCCTGGCTCCAATTTTGGTAAAATAAAAAGCAACGACCTAAACTACTTAATTGGAAGGACTCCCTGATCTGGTTAGACATTACAAATATATTAGTGCCTGATGTAAGGAAAAGGTAGTTTTCCAATGAGTAGACCTTCGATTTTTTTTTAAAAACCTAATTATTCTTGATTTGCGCTCATATTACAAGATGAGGGTAAAAAAGCATAGAGTCCTACTCCTACTGGATTTACAATGTACTGCAATAACTTAGCTAAAGGAACAACAATTTGCTGAACTCAAGGAACTGCTATTGACGTCGTTACAAGGATCTGTCACTGCTGCTGAAAAACAACTAGAAGCAATCCATATTTCACAGGTGATTTACTTGTCCTTACTCTAACCGTGACATGTTATTGCCTATAATACTGAAGCACACAACTTGGTGGTAAATTTAAGAAAACAGGTCATCATCATCTTCTGAAAATAGGATGCAAATATATGAGATTAACAGTCAAATTGTGAGGAAGGCACCACAAAAACAAGGGTAATATATATCTTTGCAAGCTAATATTTTTCATATATTGCAAAGGGAATACTCCTTTTTATAAACAAGAATATTGTTGCAGCTTGGCAACTGCATTTCTCACCTAAAACCCAAACTCCCTAATTTCATTTTAGTACCAAATCATTGGTTGCAAATCAAATGTTACCAAATTTTATTTGCTATTGCCAAATTTTTGGTAGGGCTGGTTGGGCTTCAATCCAAACAAACCCATATATAGGTAATGTAAGGTAACGAGCAAACTTAAAATATGCAACATGTTTATGATGTGATCAACTAGTTCATTGTACTGACTAATTTGAAAAAAAGAAAAGATTTAGCAAGTCCAACAAATTATCAAGTCGCATAGTAACTCAAGATAAGCACCACGCGTAAGAATGTCAGTGACTCAAGCAACAGTGGAAAATCAAAAGCAACAGTAGAAGGCAGCCATGTATAATCCGTTCTACATATTTTCACAAACCATGTACTAGCATTTGTGTCCTCTTAAGATTGAATGATTCAATAAAAGTGGTAGTGCGATTGTCTTAAGACTTAACAACAATGCGTTCTGTTGAATGTGTAAAAAGGCACAATTCACCTCAAATGTCACCGTGTTCCTCTAGACAAAATGTCGCCAGCGGCTTGAGAGCATAGAGGAGGGCAGCACCGCGGCGGCCGTGGGTCACCCAAGGAGCACGGCGGGTGTCGAGCGCAGGGAGGGTGAGAGATCGATGAGTGGCGGCGCTGTGTCAGGCGTCGGACAGGCGAGGGCTGTCGGCCATCGCTTGCAGCAGTAAGGAAGTTAGGCAGCAGTAAGGAACTTTTGCACACCTAGTGATAACGGACATATGAGTTTCTCGGTTGATATGTGTTGGCTGATAGGAAGTTAGGCTTCGGAAGCATCTTACTTAGGAGGGACAATAAATCATTGAAACTTTTTGTGAAATCACATTAAAGAAGTAGCAGATCTTCGTGATCACGACCTTAATCACAGTTGGTTTAATTGCTCTTATTGCAATAGGGAGAAACACGGTTAGCATGGCATGGCAGTCATGCGAGTTATAGCCAGAGAGAGACAAGTCCTTCATCGAGACTACTTTCTGGATGTTCGATGAAAACCCGATAGACACTCTCAAATCATGTAAAGACTTGCACACCCCTCTTCTCCTCGGGTGTTAGGGTGTAGCTTGCTAGCGGAAGGTATATTTTCCCATTTTCTTGTGGCTGCGGTTGAATCTCTTTCCTGATCATCAAGTCGTTACAAGAGCGTAGGCCATCCTTAGTCTTACTCGGAATGTCCAGCAAAGTACCAATAATGCTATCGAGGACATTTTTCTCGAGGTGCATGACATCGATGAAATGACGAATCTCCAGGTCTTTCTAGTAGGGTAAGTACTGTGACGCTTCCCCGACTAGGTGGAAGGCCACCATGTGCATATGGCACCCGATCCCAGGATCAGTAGTCGGTTACGCACAACAATGATACAACCCAGAGTTACAATAAATACATAACAGAGTACACATATAAATACAAAGAGATCCATCCAGGACAAACCCGGGATGGGCAAAAATAATCAACAGGTAAACTAGCGAAACAGCAGAAACAGGGCGGAAGCTGGACAAAAACTACACCACAGGCTCGGTTGGGAACTAGGCTCGAAACCTTCAGAAGTCTCCGTAGTCGGCCTGGTCTTGGAGGAACTCGGCAGCAGTCGGATCTTCGTCTTCATCTCCAAAACCTACTATACATATATATATGAACAAGGTGAGTACTTTCGTACTCAGCAAGCCGGAAATGATGCCATGTCGGTCAGACAAAAAGGGCTAAGGGTTTCATTTGCGAAAAACTGCCTTCATAAACTCTTTTCTTTGCAAACACTAGTGAGTTCCAAATTTTAGTTGTCGGACAGAGGCTCACGCCTCTATCCATTCCGCAAGTTGCTTTTCAACAACTCGCCACTTAATGAATCAAGCATAATGATACATGTTCTTATCATCTTTTACTTCGTATTTGCTGGTCTTGTATCTCCCGAGTAGCTACAACCACTCGTTGACCCTGAGACTCGGCTACAACCAAATCTCAGCCGCCGTCCTGGCTACAACCCGGGGGCGCAACTCGCTATCTTGCTTCCCTGGCTACAACCCGGGAGCTCAAGCTTGCTCATCTGGCTTCCCTGGCTACAACCCGGGAGCATAACTTGATCAACTTGCTGCCCTGGCTACAACCCGGGAGCATGATCAATCCGTCTTCTGGCTACAACCCGAAGACATCTGTACAACTGCCGCCCTGGCTACAACCCGGGAGCATGATCTTCATCCTGTTTACTTTTCACACACTTGATTATGGTGCTTAGCACCCCGGATCACACAGATCCGTTTCTGGCCACACAGGCCTTCCGTTTGCTCACTCGGCGAACTCTGGTCACGGTTCCCTTCCCATCAAACACTTTCACAAATCACTGGTAAACAAATCTACGCTATGGGAATCACCTTGCATCGCCCTTAACCGTGGGCACGGCTGTTCGAACAGTTCTGCTAAACTCTGCAGAGGGTGTGCGCTTTACCCATCCGACACGAAAATTACACCGAGTACTGGCCTGTACCCAAAAATTCGTGACAAGGCCATTTCCAAAGCCAGTCTAGAGTCATCCAATGCCAGCCGAAAGATCCACACAGGATTCAGTGGTCGGCACTGAACTTCCCTAAACCTACTATTTACTCGGCCAGGGGCATCCCATAATACCCGTCTGGTCGCACTGTAAGATGCTCGGATGGAATCCCCAAAGGAAACGGTCCTTAATGATAATACATAGCCAAGCCACACAGGCACTGTCTCTGTATATCAAGATTTTCACAACTTTATTTGTTTCGCAAACACGCCGATACACAGAGTACCGGGTTTTTCGATCAGTTTGGTAAAACCCAATGTTTTTCCCAACGACAAACAACGTTGCAGAGCTAAGCCATTCTACTCGGCATCGTATCCTCAGATAGGATGCTGGCGTGCCATTTGTGGAACTCTCAAGGGAGAAATATATCAACATCCTACCAATATAAGTGCTACTACCAGGTAGGTCCATCGGTTGCGCTTGCAAACCGAGGCCAACAGTTTAAAAAGGTGTAAACTAAGCATGCATATATTTTCCAAACAACATAGTTTTGCATATATGGGAAACAATATGTTCAAAGAGGCTTGCCTTGTTCCAAGGAGGGGTCTTCTTCGGCGAAGGCGGCTTCTGGATCGTCCACCGGTTCAGGCTCTGAACAAGCAGAAAGAAACACTGATAAGCAGGAGGGTTAAAACACCAAGAAAAGGATCAAGAAGTAGTCGGCTGCAGAAAATGTGGTAGTCGGCTGAACCAGGCTTGCGAACCAGATGACAGAGCTCCAAAGCTTGAGAGGATGAAAACTTAGCAAAGCTGGAGCTGGCCGGTTTGCAAAACAAGGGAAAGAGGAGGCACGGTTGGCCATATATATAGCCGACGTGCAAGGTTGAGGCACGGTGGAGCTGGGCAACGGGTGGAGCAAGGAAGTCAAGATGAACTTGACAGGGATATGACAGGGAGTGACTTTGGAGTCCAACTGGTCAGAGGAGTTGGCAGGCACAGAAGCTGCGAGGAGACATTAAGGTCAAGGCTAGGACAGGTTAGAGAAATCTCACTGACAGGGCTTCGGACTGACCACTGGTCCAAGCGATGCTGCAGGTTATTGTCCATTGGTCCAAGCGGTGCTGAGGGCAGGTGAAGACTGATTCTTCTCTACTTCGGTAGTCGGCGTCCGACGGGCGGGTGCAACTCGGGGGACAAGGAAACAACAGGTCTCAACAAGGTAGTCGGCCACTTCACAGTGCTTACTCGGCAGCAAGGAGATCCGAGTAAGACAAGGGAAAGGGCAGGATACAAGGACTGAGTAGCAATCTACTCGGCTCAAGGGATAAGGTAGTCGGCTGGCCGGGTAGAAAAACTGGGGCACAGCTGACAGGATAGGAAGGGAGCTCGGGAAAACGAAGACTAGCGGGAAAAGAAAAACAGGTCGTTACAAGTACATAAAGAAAATGGAGTGTTTCTTGAATGGAACGGCTGGCTCGTCTTTGTCTACCCTATTTTTATTCCTTTTTGTTGCATTATTCTTTGGCTTCCCCTAAACAACCTTCAGATTGTTGATCATATCAAATATCCATTTGCCATTGCGAACTTCGGGCGTAGACCTATTCTCTACTATCTTGTCAAATAATCATCCCTTTGTTCGATACCTGTGCGTGTTGGGTAGGAACCGCCGATGCCTCATGTACACCAATTTGTTAGATGATGACAGATAGATAGATGTGGTATTATCCACACAGGTTACGCAACCCGTCTTCCCTTTGATTTGTCCCGAGACGGAAAAATTTACTAGGTAGTCGTTGATGGTGACGAAGATAATGGCTCTACAAGTGAAGTACTCCCGTAGGTATTCATCCCACACCTTGATACCCTCATCCCGTAGATCCGTCATATCCTCCAGCAAAGATTCAAGAAACACATCTATTTCTATTCCAGGTTGTTTCAGGCCTTATATAAGGATTGACAATAAGATATACTTTCGCTTCTGACATAGCCAAGTTGAAAGGTTATACATGGTCATTAGTACTGGCCAAGTACTGTGCGAGTTGCTCAAGTCACCAAAAAGGTTCATTCCATCGGTACTCAGGGCAAATATGATATTCTTCAGATCCGAGGCAAAATCTGGGTATATTACATCAAAGTTTTTCCACTGGCGAGCATCGGCAGGGTGGCGGAGCATCCCATCATTCTTACGATTCTCATGATGCCATCTCATCAGTTCAGCGTCCTTAGGGTTTGAGTACAAACGCTTCACGCGATCTTTCACTAGCAGGTACCACATCACCATGGTAGGAATTTTCTTCTTGTTGTTCGGAGATGAATCATCTTCTTGCTGATCAACATCCAGTGACTCGTTACTCAATTTGTACGGATTGGTCCCACATATCGAGCAATTCTCCAAGTCTGCGTGCTCCTTGCGATACATGATACAATGGTTCACGCATGCATAAAACTTTTGCACACCTAGTGATAACGGACATATAAGTTTCTTCGGTTGATATGTGTTGGCCGACAGGAAGTTAGGCTTCGGAAGTATCTTACTTAGGAGGGACAATAAATCATTGAAACTATTATCCGACCATCCGTTGCATGTCGTCATCCTTAGTAGTTCAAGCACTGAACGTAAGACTGTCATCTCCTTACAACAACCCTTTGATTCTTTGAACAATAGATCTTTTGCAGCCTTCTGTAAAGACTCAACATTATCTAACCCTCTCGTAGAACTCGTCAACACTTCTGGTTCGGCGTGGCGTAGCATCTCCTCCAGATCGAAATCAACGTTGTCATTAAAGTCGTTCATCATTTCGTCGTCCGACGTATCTACTGTGAAATTGTCACCATCCCCTCTTTCTTTGTGATTACCATCCCCTTGGAGGTTGACATCTTCTCCGTGATGGGACCAAACCATATAATCCGCAACAAATCCACGCTTCACTAAGTGTGATCTGATTACATCTAGAATAATCCACACTTTCTGATTCTTGCAATCGACACACGGACAATGTATTTCTTTTCTACCCATTGTCGAAGCATGTGCCTTCACCGTTTCAATAAATTTCAAAACCTCTTTCATGTGCAACTGCTGAAATCTTGACGTATTTTACATCCATGTCCTAACCATCTGAGAATTCAAACAAATTTAAATAATATCAAACATTCAAACATTAATATCCAGTTTTAAAATAAATATCTAACAACCGTAAAAAACAAGCTATTCAATATTGAGGAAAAAGATGATTGGAAAAAATAACTATTCCCTTGAAAAAAAATCCCCACTCTCTTTCTCTCTCCAAATAGATCTAGGAGTTCCAATGCACATTCAAATCTCCTCATTTTGCATTGAAAAGAAGCAAAATCATTTACATATGGATTAAGGCATACCGTTGTACTAATATTACATAGATATTTTGGCTTAAATTCGTGGTAAAACGCAAATAAAAATTGTTATATCTAGGTCAAAATAAACCACCATTCTCATGTAAAATTCATACTATCCAAACCCTAAAATCGAAGAAAAACATCATAAATATAATAGAAAAACATGATTCTAATCTTTGGTAGGCAAATCTTCCAAAAAATCCGAGTTCAAAACCTCCCCCCAATCTTTTGGCAAGTATTGGAGAGAGAAACGTCGGATTAGGGAAGAAGGGGTCGGGTTGGGCAGATATATATGTGAGAGAACATCTCAGGCGGGCCACTTAGAGGCCCGCTTGCGATAATCGACTGTTTGCGGGCAAGCCACTAAGACGTCCGCCTGTGATTATAGATACATTATCATAGGTGGGCGTCTATCTATCATCACAGGCGAGCGTCTTAGTGGCCCACCTACCATAATTGATCATTGCAGACGAACCGTTGCGACCTTCCGGATTGGGATTATCGCAGACCGGCCTCATCTTGACCCGCTTGCGACCTCTAGGGGTGCCCGTCTGCGAAAACCAATTCTGTAGTAGTAGATATTTGGTATTAAGCTGTCTATTAGACCATTGGGTAATCAACAGACGGCATCGTTCTTTCTCCTCTTTTGCTTGCCTACACATTATCACGAATCTAAGTGACATTAATTCTCTCCTGGACACAATAATGTCACATCATTGTTCATGGCCTGAGATTATGTTACTGATGTTGTGTTTTTCCGTTTCTCACGTGTTCTCCATCACTCTTGGCGTTGTTGTCGCTATAGGCCTTTCATCTTGTTTTCTTTCAAGACGAGAACGGCATGCCATTTTATTACACAACATTGAACACACCATAGTAGTAAATTTATACTGGGGAGCAGTAGCTAGCACACATACATCCATGCAAGCTTTTCCCAACACACACACTAATTTTCTGTGCTATTACTGGCCATTTGTCAGTAAGAAACTACTGCAAGGCCTCCTTATTCCAACGAGTAGGGTATGCCACTAACACTGAAACAGCGAACACATCGGCCGGCCGCCGGCGACGACGAGCCGGTGACACCTCACAGAGGCTCACACGGCACGCTTGATCTTCTTGCTATAGCCGGTCCGCCTGTCCCAGTACCTGCTCCACAGCATCACGCCGCCGTAGTTCCTCGACCTCTGCACGATCGGCAGCACCTTCCTCACCAGCGTCGCCGGCGAGATGTACCCGTTGTTAGCCGCGCCGGCCGCCGCGGGGAGGCCGAGGTAGACGGAGCCACGCGGGAGGCTGGACGTCCACTTCTTCCACGCCGCCGTGAACGCGGCCACGTTTCTGGGGCTGTAGTTGCAGACCGGGTTGTTGTAGAACTGGACGTGGACACGGTCGAACACCCCCGTGCGCAGCGCCTCGCCGAGCAACCTGTCCGGGAACGGGCACTGCGGCGCCGCCGTCAGCCACACCTTCCTCCCACCCGGCTTCCTCCGGCTGTACGCCTTGAGGGTACCTGGCGAGGTCGTCGATAGTGGGCGGCGCCGCCGAGCTCGATGTCGAAGTCGACGCCGTCGAGCACGGCGTCGCCGAAGGGGCGGACGGGTGTGGCCGCCGACGGTAGAAATCCCAGAGGTGCTCAGCGACGGCCTTGGCGTCGGCCTTGGAGGCGAGGGAAGTACCTGCCGATGCCGCCGCGATGGAGAGGAGGACGAGGACCTTCTGGACTGGAGTACTTCACGTCGGGTCCGACGGCGCTCCAGTCGTGGCCGGCGAGGTCCAGCTTGTACCTGCCGCCGCCGAAGCCGGTCAGGAAGGAGATGATCACCGCGAGTAGAGCCCCGCTGCCGCAGGCCTCCCGTAGTGCCGCCCCTCGGCGGCGTCTGCCCCCAGTACACCGTGATCCGGCCAGTCTTGCCGTCGCCGCTGCAGAGGACAGCAGCACGCAGCAGACAGCGGCGCAGCGCCAGCCGCCACCGCGACGCCATGCCGCTCGATGAGGGCATCATGGGTCGTACGTTGCTAAATGCTAATGTTAGCTAGCTAGCTGTCGAGCTGTAGTGTGAAGTGTGTGTGCTTTGCATGGTGTGGTGGCCTCCTGAGCTGATGAATTTATAGGGAGAATTGAAGTAGGGTTTGTCGCTTCGTGCATTCGTCCAGGTGAAGCAATCATGCTACGACTCCTCCTGATCTTAAGATGAGATTAGTCGTATGATGATTAAGTCAGATCACGAGATAAGTTAGATTAAATGATAGGTAATTAAAATTTTTTTTGTCAACAGATCTCATGGGTATGAGATATTGCCGATGTGTATGGCAGATGTGTACAAATGTGACCTCGTACACTACAGTTATCTCTTATCTGCAGATATCTGCTTCGTTTGAAGGGGGTTTTTGTAGTCACATGATATATTCCCGTGATATAGATGTTTTGCGAAGTACATATATAATTATATGAAACATAGTAAGTTTCATTGATTTTCTGAGAGCATTTGAGGCTGCATGAATCCGCGACGTTTAGCTTGAATTTTTGAAACCATCTAATTGTTCAATTCCTTGATTTTTAAGTTACGGTAAGTATATATACACCTAGATTAACTTTATGTATATGGTCCAAATAGTTATACAAAAGTTTTACGAAAATTTGACACAGATTAAATATAAGTCACTTAGATCTATACATGGATAAACAACAATTTTTTTACTCTACTCCAAATTTGTGTGGACGGTTCAACTGGGCATCAGATCCAACGTTGATAATTCTACTGCCCTTTGGGAAGAAGAGATACCACCCATTTAATACCTTGTAAATAAGTGGAAACAAAATAACAACTTTTGAAACAACACAATTCTTTCTCTGTGTTTTATACATCACTATAATTTTGCTGTCTGATTTTAATATTTTGTTTCTCCATGTGTAGATCAATTTAGACTTATATGTTTATTTGATTTTTTTTTATACAACTATTTGAGTCACATGCAACAAGCGGGTGCACATGCGCCTAGATGTAAAAAAACTTGTCCCTTAAAAGGGGCTGAAATGCCAATTAATTTGGGTTTTTTCATTTGGGGTCTCGAGTTGAAATTTTAGAATTATCAAAAAAGAATTGTCCCAGAATTTTCCATTCTTGGTCTCCGAGTTGAAATTTCAGAATTATCTAAAAAAACAATTATACTAAGACAAAATATTTCAGGTTGGTGCTTTGATTTTTTTTTTCCTGATTATGTATGAAATATGGGACACATCTATATGTAGCTGGGTCTTGACGGTACTACAAAACTCATTTTTTGCCAACATCCTTTTTATTTTTACAGGAGGTTCAGGGGTTCTTTGTCATGGACCACCTGTGTAAATCCATTTTCACATGTGGCACTTAAAACCAATGCCTTTCGAAGATGCCCTATTAAGCGTCCGCCTGTAAAAAAATCATTTTTTAAAAAAAACACATATTATATATATATAAATAACTTTTTCATATGAATTTGGATGAAGATAAACTCTATATAAAAATGTAGAGTACGAAGAGATCTATAACTTTGTAATTGATAATATTTTGTTTCGAGATCGTTTAGGAGTCCAAATATTCATTACGAAATCTCAGATCTAGTTTTACAAAATCTCAGATCTATATTTCAAACGACCTCTGATGGAGATATACTCTATATAAAGTTGTAGAGTTCGACGAGATTACAACTATAATAGTTGATGACTTTTCCACGAGAGATTTATTTAGAGTGCGCCAAAAAACAAGCATAGTGAAATCAAAGAATAATATCTCGATCTAGATCACAAGCGCGATTAATATATAGTTGATATACTTGAGATAACTGATAAGGAAAGCTACGTATGAAGGAGAGAGTCTGATTTTTTGACTCCTCATTCTGCACCTGTGCATATTTCGTGTGAAAAATTGTGCGACTTGTAAATAGTGATTAAAAAATTCTAAAAAATAGTTTAGGTGGTTAAGTGATCCAGTGAAATAGCTTGAGGGAATAAAATAGACCTATATCTTGAAATTAAGCTAACAGCAAGAACCCATAACACTTAGCCTTATATATTTGAAACCATTCAAGCGAAATTTCCAATTCCTGAAGCTTAAAAGGTGTGTGTGTGGGAGGGTGGGTGGTTCGTTGTGTTGAATATCAATTTGCTTCTTTTTTGGGGGGAGGGGGTTTGGGATTAATGTTGAGTTGAAATTTTAGGATTTTGAAGATGAAAATTGTTTGAAGTTGGGGAAGATGGTGATGGTCGAATCGTGAATGCATGACTACTACACCCACCAGGGTTTATATGATAGTGCAGACGAATATTACATATATGCGAGTGTGTTTTTAAATAGAATTTAATACGGCTAAAGAGTCAGTGCTGATGTCCGTCTATTTGACCGTGTGTGTGGTAGTAACATATTTACAGATGTATAAGTGTGGTGTTCCCTATAATCGAAAAAAATATGAAGTTGCTGCGTTGATTATTCCTCCCGATTTTGTGCGACCGCTGGCGTCGAAATGTGAGCAAATTGGGCGCCGGGTCTCGAAAGAAAAATAGATGCCCGATGCGACAGGATATGCATGCATGCATCATGCACGAGTGCATTTCAAGCTTTTACTTTGTCGTGTAGAGACACGTAGGCTGGAATTTGAAGAACTGAAGTGTTGAAGTGCATGTGTACATCTCAACACTTTGAACTAGCTGTACACATGTCCGTAGTACTGCATGTACGCTTGAGTGGCCATGCGATATCGAGCTAGCGTCGTACAAGTGCACGCTACTTGACGTACCTGTATAGTTCTTTTTTCTTTTCTTTTTGTTCTCTCCTCCTGTAAGAGTTTTGTTATGATAATTAGGAAAAAGGCACACATTATTAATTGCAGATGTTCTACGATCACCAATGGATGGATATGGCTCCGATAGAGATTGTTGGTGTTGACCAAACCAGATGATCAGGGGCCAGCTTATTGTCGCCATGCAAGCAAGCAACCGAGGCTTCCTAGTTCCTAGCTAGTTCGCGAACCACTGCTACAAACTCCTTTTATTTAAAAATATAAAACGTTATTATTTTTTGAAGTCAATATTTAAAAATTTTGACTAATAATTAAACTAAAAATATATGTGTTTAATATCATGCTTTTTTATCACTATATGCGTACTCTCTCCGTTCCAAAATATAAGCATTTCAAGGATTCAAATTTTGTATCACAATATAAGTATTTCTGCACTGATTTCCATGATTTCTATTATGTCAATAATTTAAAAACCAATCAAATGCTTAAAAAGGGAATATAAGCAACTTAAAATTTAAAAATTGATAACTGAAGTAATTAAAACATAATCTTTTGACCTAATTTAGTATTTGCTACACAATCTACAAATCCTTATATTTTAGAACGGAGGGAGTATTTGATAATATTTTCATGCGATGTTATGTTTTGGTTGTTGATGATATATTCACTGCTACAGAATCGGTTTTTGCAGACGGACCCCCTGGAGGTCGCAGGCGGGCCAAGATGAGGCCCGCCTTTGATAATCCCGATCCGGGGGTCGCTACGGCCCGCCTGCAGAGATCGATTATCGCAGGTGGGGCCACTAAGCCACCTGCCTGCGACGAATCGATTATCGTAGGCAGGCCTCAAAGTGGCACGCCTGTGATGTCCTTCCACATATATATCTGCCCAGCCCGACCCCTTCTTCCCCAACTCAACGTTTCTCTCTCTAAAATTTACCAAAAGATTAGGAAGAGGTTTTGAACTCGGTTTTCTTGGGTGATTTGCGTAGCAAAGGTTAGAATCATGTTTTCCTATTATATTTATGAAGTTTTTCTTCGAATTTAGAGTTTGGGTAGTGTGAATTTTACTTGGGAATGGTGTTTTTTGACCTAAATGTAACAATTTTTTTGTGTTTTACCATGAATTTGAACCAAAATATCTATGTAATATTAATGCAATGGTCTGTCTTAATCCATATGTAAATGATTTTAGTTTTTTTCGAGGCAAAATGAGGAGATTCGAATGTGTATGTGAACTCCTAGATCTACTTGGAGAGAGAAAGATAGTGGGGATTTTTTCCAAGGAAATAGGTGTTTTTTTGTTACAATCAATTTTTTCCTCAATATTGAATAGATTGTTTTTATGGTTTTTAGATATTTATTTTATAACTGAATATTAATGTTTGAATGTTTGATATTATTTAAATTTGTTTGAATTCTCAGATGGATAGAACAAGGATGTAAAATACGCCAAGATTTCAGCAATCGTATATGAAGGAGGTTTCGAAATTTATTGAAGTGACGAAGGCACATGCTTCAACAGTGGGTAGAAAGGAAATACATTGTCCGTGTTGTCGATATGCAAGAATCAGACAATGTGGATTGTTCTAGATGTAATCAGGTCATAATTGGTGAAGCGTGGATTTGTTGCAGATTATAAGGTTTGGTCCCATCACGACGAAGATGTCGACCTCCAAGGGATGGTAATCACGAAAAAAGTGGGGATGGTGACAATTTCACAGTAGATATGTTGGACGACGAAATGATGAATGACTTTAATGACAACGTTGATTTTGATCTAGAGGAGATGCTACACCACGCCGAACTGGAGGTGTTGATGGGTTCTATGAGAGGGTTAGATAATTTTGAGTCTTTACAGAAGGCTGCAAAAAATCTATTGTTCGAAGAATCGAAAGGTTGTTCTAAGGAGATGATAGTCTTACGTTCAGTGCTTGAACTACTAAGGTTGAAGGCGTGCAACGGATGGTCGGATAGTAGTTTTAATGATTTATTGTCTCTCCTAAGTAAGATCTTTCCAAAGCCTAACTTTCTGCCGGCCAACACATATCAAGCGAAGAAACTCATATGTCCGTTATCACTAGGTGTGCAAAAGTTTCATGCATATGAGAACCACTGTATCCTGTATCGCAAAGAGCACGCAGACTTGAAGAGCTGCCCGACATGTGGGACCAGTCGATACAAATCGGTAACGAGTCACAGGATTTTGATAGGCAAGAAGATGATTCATCTCCACACAACAAGAAAATTACTGCCCTGGTAATGTGGTACCTGCTAGTGAAAGATCGCGTGAAGCATTTGTACTCGAACCCTAGTGACGCTGAATTGATAAGATGCCATCACGAGAATCACAGGAATGATGGGATGCTCCGCCACCCTGCCGATGCTCGCCAGTGGAAAAACTTTGATGTAATACACCCAGATTTTGCCTCAGATCCTAGAAATATCATATTTGTGCTGAGTACCGATGGAATGAACCCTTTGGGTGACTTGAGCAGCTTGCACAGTACTTGGCCAGTACTAATGACCATGTATAACCTTTCAACTTGGCTATGTCAGAAGCAAAAGTATATCTTATTGTCAATCCTTATACAAGGTCTAAAACAACCTAGGATAGAAATAGATGTGTTTCTTGAACCTTCGCTGGAGGAAATGGTGGATCTTTGGGATGAGGGTATCAAGGTGTGGGATGAATACCTATGGGAGTACTTCATTTACAGAGCCATTATCTTCGTCATCATCAACGACTACCCGGCAAATTTTTCTGTCTCGGGACAGATCAAAGGGAAGATGGGTTCCGTAACCTACGTGGATAACACCGCATTTATCTATTTGTCATCATCTAACAAATTGGTGTACATGAGGCATCGGTGGTTCCTACCCAGCAAGCACAGGTATCGAACAACGGGATGACTATTTGACAAGCAGTAGAGAATGGGTCTGCACCCGAAGTTCGCAATGGCAAATGGATATTTGATATGAGCAGGAATCTAAAGGTTGTTTAAGGGAAGACAAAGATGATGGCAACAAAAATGAAGAGAAATGGGGCAGACAAAGACGAGCCAGCCGTTCCATTCAAGAAGCACTCCATGTTCATTAAGTACTTACCCTACTGGAAAGACCTGGAGATTTGTCATTCCATCGATGTCATGCACCTCGAGAAAAATGTCTTCGACAGCATTATCGGTACTTTGCTGGACATTCTGAGTAAGACTAAGGATGGTCTACACTCTCGTAACGGCTTGATGAATTTGATGATCAGGAAAGAGATTCAGCCACAGCCACAAGAAAATGAGAAAATATACCTTCCGCCAGCAAGCTACACCCTAACACCTGAGGAGAAGAGGGAGGGTGTGAAAGTCTTTACATGATTTGAAAGTGTCTACCGGGTTTTCATCGAACATCTAGAAAATAGTCTTGTTGAAGGACTTGTCTCTCTCTGGCTATAACTCGCATGACTGTCATGTCATGCTAACCGTGTTTCTCCCTATTTCAATAAGGGCAATTAAACCAACTACGATTAAGGTCGTGATCATGACGATCTGCTACTTCTTTAATGTTATTTCACAAAAAGTTTTGGATCCTGAAGAACTGGGACATCTTCAGACATTTCTGACAGAGACTCTGTGCCACCTCGAGATGCGCTTCCCTATAAAGGGACGCGTGGGAGTTGAAATTTTTTCTAACTGCCTTTGACGCGGTCCCGAAAACCTAGCTACGTTGACAGGCTGTGGCTTGGTCGCGCGCCTCTGTCGCCTCTCCGCCGCCCTCAGCTCGCCGTCTCTGACACCGACGCCGCCTCCTCGAGCTCCAGCCGCTGCCGCCAGCCCTTCCTCGAGTTGCGGCTGACCCCGGCCACCACTGGCGCCGTCTTCCCAAGCTGCTCGGTCGCGCGCTGCCGCTAGCCCCTCTTCGAGTTCCTGCCAAGCCCGCCAGCCCCTCCCCGAGCCACCGCTGGCCCCCGACCCCAGCCGACCTGCCGGCCCCTCCCCGACTCCGCTGCCACCTCCCCGACCCCACCGACCCTGCCGGCCCCTCCACGAGCTGCAGCCGACCCCGCCGCCGCCTCCCCGACACGGGCCGACCCCGCCGCCGCCACCGGGGTAATGCCTTGTTGGAAACACAGGAATTATTTTTAGGAAATTATGATTATTCTTTGTTGGAAATTTGAAATTATTTTTAGAAAATTATGATTATGCCTTGGTGGAAATTCAGAATTATTTTTAGGAAATTATGATTATGCCTTTTGGAAATTATGATTATGTCCTGTTGGAAAATCGGATTAATTTGTATGGATATTATGATTAATTTGTATGGACATTACGATTAATTTGTATAGACATTATGATTATTCATAATTACTTGAATATATTTTTTTTTGGTTGCAATTTTATTTCAATGTTCTTATTTGTTCTATGAAGATTATGGTCGTTTCGGTATTGAATAGTACAAAACTTTAGCAAACTTGGCCAATGATTCAAATTTAGCTTAACCACGTGAGGAGTGCATTTTTTCTGAGTTTTGCAGACGCGCCGTCGACGTAAGGACCGCGTGTTGACTCGACAAGCGCGGTCCTTTTCATCAACGGTGCCTCTGCACGACTCAACTAATTCTACCATGTCATCCACATATGTAGCCAAATTTGCTTAAATTTTATCACTATTTAATACGTGATTAATGACAACTAGGTGAGGTGGAGGTACAAGATAACATCTATTCCAACCTCATCACATCTAAGAGCAATTTCCATATGTATAGAAATTTTGTTCCATTTTAAATAGGTATGCATTGTTTTTATTCAATATATTTTCCATATGCTATATGAAGATTCACCGTCGTGTCGATATTTAATTTTTGCTCTATGAATATTATGATCGTTTGGATATTGAATAGTACAAAACTTTAGCAAACTTGACCAACGATTCAAATTCAACTTAACCATGTGAGGAGTGCATTTTTTCCGAGTTCTGCAGGCGCGCCATCGACGTAAGGACCGCGTGCCGACTCGACAAGTGCGGTCCTTTCCGTCGACGGTGCCCCTGCACGACTCGGCTAATTCTACCATGTCATCCACATATGTAGCCATGTTTGCTTACATTTTGTCACTATTTTATACGTGATTAATGATGGCTAGGTGAGGTGGAGGTACAACATACCATCTATCCCAACCTCATTACATCCGAGAGTAATTTCCATATGTATAGAAATATTGTTCCATTTTAAATAGGTATGCATTGTTTTTATTCAATATATTTCCATATGATGTATGAAGATTCACCGTCGTGTTGATATTTAATTTTTTCTCTATGAAGATTATGGTCGTTTGGATATTGAATAGTACAAAACTTGAGCAAACTTGGCCTACGATTCAAATTCAACTTAACCACGTAAGGAGTGCATTTTTTCCGAGTTCTGCAAGCGCGCCGTCGACGTAAGAACCACGTGTTGACTCGACAAGCGCGGTCCTTTCCGTCGACGGTGCCCCTGCACGACTCGGCTAATTCTACCATGCCATCCACATATGTAGCCAAGTTTGCTTAAATTTTGTCACTATTTAATACGTGATTAATGACGACTAGGTGAGGTGGATGTACAAGATATCATCTATCCCAACCTCATCACATCTCAGAGCAACTTCCTTACGTATAGATATATTGTTCCATTTTAAATCTGTATGCATTGTTTTTATTCAATATATTTTCCATATGCTATATGAAGATCGTTGGTCGTATCGATATTTAAATTTTATTTAAAAAATATTTTGAATAGAACTATGGACGAAAAGGACACACAACACGAGATGAAACAAGTGTCCGGGACCGACCAGGACAAGTCATCTAGCGAGACATCGTGGCGTACCCCAAGTGATCCGCACCCCGTTATAGGGAGGTCAAGAAATGAAGATGTCGGCGAAACGGGACTGGGGGCCCCACATACCCCAGGGACGCGTGGATCTTCGGCCACGTCAGCTCCTCCGAGGCCCACATTCTGCACCGGTGACTGCTGGCTACGGCCGTTTTCCCGCTAAGTACCTGGGCACGAGCACTACCTTGGCCTGGGTGCGCACTCCCCGAGCGAGTCGCGACGACGGCTCGCAGCCACCTCCTCGGGCCCCGTGTCCCGGGGACCTTCCTGTGCCCGGGCCTTGCCCCCCTGTCCCAGGAGCCACCTCCTCGGTCCCGGGGCATGTCCCTAGGAACATTACTGGGACTTCCCGTGCCCGGGCCTCATCCCCCGGTCCCGGGACCCACAGCTCCAGCCCCGGGTCGCGTCCCCGGGGCACATTACTGGGACTTCCCGTGCCCGGGCCTCGTCCCCCGGTCCAGGGACCCACAGCTTCAGCCCCGGGTCGCGTCCCCGGGGCACATTACTGGGGCATTCCCGGGCCCGGGGTGCGCTCCCCGGGCCCAGGGCTCACAGCTTCGTTCCCGAGGAACTCGGCGTCTTGTGCGCGCGGAGGGCTCGACGAGCTCTCTGCCCCGGGCCCGAGCTTGACTTGAGCGGACCAACTGTTCCAACCACCCACATTAATGGCGAGGCGACGGGGCGCGTCGCCCCTGTCGTCCGCTCTGCCATGCGTGGACTCTCATGACGGCCCTCCGTGGGCCGGCTCCCTGTGCAGTCAGAGAACTTTTGACTAAGAGGGCTTTATTTTTCCACACTCTGGCAGCGAAGGCGTACACTGTCACATCTTCACGACCTAGCCGCCCGCAGCAGCCGAGCAACATGGCGACCCGACATGCCGAATCAACTTCGGCGTGGCTCAGCAGGCGGACGTGTGCGACAAGACATCTCGAACCAACTCCGGCGTGGCTCGCCGCGTGCGTGCGACAAGACATACCATACCGAGAAAAGCATTCTCCTTACATGTGAGCTAGGCACTGTGGACTCCCCTGATACTATGAAAGGAGGATCCATGCCAAGCAGAAAGAGGGGGGGTTCGATCGGTTTCTGCATTGAGCTTAGCTTCTAGAGGGACTTAGTTCCAAAAGCCAGGGCTAGCTCCTGAGCACCCCTGAAGAACACCTTGTAAGAACAAATCACATTCATCTCCCACATAGCAAACACACACAGGAGTAGGGTATTACGCCTCCGCGCGGCCCGAGCCTATCTACTTCTTCTGCCTCCCTTGGGTGCCATCTCAACCCGGGCCCCCGGCGTCCGAGCATCGATCATCTCCCAGATGCTGCTGCGTCCTGTGAACAACTCCCCTGGCTGAACCTCAAAGGGGGGTCCCTAGACTCCCCACGGTTGGAGTTCACTCCTCCGACAGAAGACGACATTGACCCCGATTATATTCCTATTGAACATGCTGTAAGTATTTCGCCGAGTTAGCGATAATAGTTACTATTGTCTAACATAATGTTCCAACTATATGTACAATAGATGGAAACAAGACATCGGACTTGCCGAAAAGTTATGCACGATTCTTTTGAACTAGACACGGCTACATCTGCCCTAGCCGGGACGGAGACAGATACAACCACAACTGAAGCCATCGGCCAAAAACGAAAGCGCGGTGAGAGAAGCAAAAACAAGCTAACAGATGAAGTACACGCCATCACTCGCGTAGGACGCAGAGGGGACCCTATTGAGCTTAAAGGTGTGCCCACAAAATGGAGCAACTCCTGTGGTGCTTTGGTAAGGGATCATTATCCAATCCTCGTAGATGAATGGGAGAAAGTAAGCGAGGGGGTGAAGGAACTTCTTTGGACAAAACTGAAGAAAAGATTCCAATACCTCAAAGGATTCGGCGAAGTAGAAAAGGAGTATGCACTGGCAATTATGGGTTGGTGATGGAGACAGTGAAAGTCCGATCTAAACAAGAAGTACGTCCAGCGGAACCGTAGCCCCTTTAAAAGATACGGGAAAATCCCCGCGGCCGACTAGGACGAGTTCGTCAAGAAGAAGACTACGCCGGAGGCCTTACAAAAGAGTAAAAAGATGTCTGAACTGGCAAAGAAAAACTAGTATCCGTATTGTCTAGGTTCAACTAGGTATGCCCCCAAAGTGGAAGTATGGAGGAAGAAGGAAGAAAAAGTGAAGGCGGAGGGAAAACCCTTGGAAGTGGAAGGGTTGGATGATCACAACAAGAATTGGGTATGGGCTAGGAGCACTGAAGAAGTTACCGACGATGGACAGTTGGTATTTAGAGACCCCAGTGTCGAACAAGTAGCAAAAAATTTGAAAGAAATCTCTGAGAAAAAAAAAGTGGGGTGTTCGTGCCCAGAAGGGAGAAAGATCAGCTTAGGGCTGCGTTGTGTAACCCAGTGCATTCTAAACGCGTCAGAGGGATATCTTCCATTCTCAGTTGGAAGAAAGGGTTTCAAAAAGACGCAGGAAGTTATAAGAGACGCGATAGATACAAGGAGAACATGAGGCAAGAAATCAGGGAAGAAGTGGCTGAGCAATTATCTCATTTGATGAATAAAAACCAAGGAAAATAGCCGGCAGATTTGCAACATGTTGCGCAGCACCAGGAACCTAGCATAGCGTCATCGCCTGCGACCTGACACCTAGTTGATGACATAACGGGTCTTACACCATACAAGTTACATGTGCCAATTGGAAGGACAGGCCGGACAAAGGAGGTGGCTAGTGGCATGGTGATACCAGGCAGAAAGTTTCATTGCCAGGACATTGCTGACGATTACACGAGGGTCCAGGTGTCAAGGGTCAATGCCAACTGCAACCAGTACGAGCGAGACATTCCCACGCCAGAAGGAATCAAATTTCTAGGTGATGCAATCAATCAATTCATATTGTGGCATCATAGAGATATCGTGCTCATTCAATAGTCGTCCGCAAGTGCATCGAATACTATGGCTCCAAAGAAGATAATTGTTGCGTTGGAACCGATATCCCCGCCAGGTCCTTTGGCACCGGAAAACCGGAGTCCCCCAAAGACAAGGCACCAAAGTCCCCACCACATCTGCCTTCCCCACCACCTTAACCAGCCCCTGAGGTGCAAATTGAAGCTCAAGCCCGTATTCCATCTCCACCGTCTACTCCACCTCAGGCTAAATCTCCAACTCCACCGTCCGTTCCAACTCGGGCCGTTCCACAGAAGATAACCACGTACGATAACAAGGCTAAATCAAAAGACGTGGACAAGTTTCTGTTTACGGCCTTCAGAGGTAGAGGCGACTTAAAGAAAAATACAGCACCAAATACAAGCCAGAAATCAGTGCAAAGAGCCAAGAGGGTGTTGGAGTTCTACGCTATTGACGACATTCCTAAAGAATTGGTAAATGGCAAGCGTTTTGTTCCAATGCACATCCTGAGGACTTTATCATGGAAGATGATCAGGTGGCATGAGTGGTACATGAAGGCTAGTAAAGCAGGCCTAAGTTGGCTAAGTGCCAGGGTACCAAAAGATGCTTTCATGGGTGGAGATGGGAGCGTATTCTTTACTGATTTCAGGGACATGCACGGCATGTACCGTCTAGAAAAATTGGACGTCAATCTTGTCAGCGCATGGGCCCTGTAAGTATATATATCGACCACTCTTCTTTTTATACATAATTGACCAGTCTTTAATCGACATGGTGCCTAATGTTTTTGAACCGTCATGCATATATAGGTTACAAATGCACGATGCGGACCAAATGAGGGAACCGGTTAGCTACCTTGACCCAACCAGAATCTGCAAGACGCAACACATCGTCGACATACGCAACGATTCTAAGGTGCTCAAGGACAAGTCACCAGAAGAGAATAAGAAATACATCGAGAAACTCCGTGGCAACAAGAGTCATGAAGTAGGGACATATATTGGGCGGGCCATGCTATCTTATCAAGATAAGAGATGCATAATGGCCCTGTACAACTTCAAGTAAGTTTGCAATTTTTTCCTGTAAAAACTTTTTAGAACTATTAACTTAACATGTTTTTATTCGCTTGTAGTAACCACTACATTTTATTCATCATATACTCAAAGGACATGCAAGTGGTTGTCTGTAATCCGGCCGATTACCTGGAGAATGATTATATGAATTTCCTCGTTCTATTGAACCTGTAAGGAATTTAAATCGTCCTTGTATATACCTCATGTCTTCGTCAACTATTTTCTTATACCATGTCCACATAAGTTTCCAAACAGCTCACACATATGGTACATGAAAAAAGGAGGGGCAATAGAAAAGAAGAGGGAAAAGGTGCTTATCAGGATAAAGTGGCTGGTAATAACGCGAAATACATATTTTATATCTCTAAATGATTATTCATATTTAAATTACTACTCCTTGCATAGTGCTACAAACAACCCAAAGGGTCTATTCTCTGCGGATATTACGTGTGCGAGATGATGAGGATCCACGATAGGTTTACATCACACGTGGATAGTGTACGTACATACTTAAATATGTTAGTACGAACGCATGTATTACTATTTGTAACGTCTCGATTATCTTATTCCTGTTGCAATTGTGTCACGTAACTAGACCAGCTTAGACGATGAACAAAACAACACTTCTGAATCTCTGTGCCGACTTTTGCCACTTCATTCATCGCGACATATGTAACACACTTGGTCTTTTTTCTGAACCTGAGAGTGCATATGCGAGGGATGACAAGTAAAAAAACTTCAAGAGTGAGAAAAAGAAAATATGCTTCTTACAAATGTATGAAATAAATATTTGTTCACTATATAGACATATTTGTTGTAAATAAATATATTACGAAGCATGTTGTGTAATAATTATTAATTAGTGAATGACAATTAATTATTCATGTCAATTACTGTCCAACATATGGTGATATCAATTATTAGAGAATGCATAATATTTGATTTGGATACAATTTTAAATAATCAATTAATTAATATATGGAAAAAAACAAAATAGAAAAAGTATTTATTTTTCTATTTTTTGAATTAAAACTGCAGACGGACGTCTTAACTAGACCGCCTGCGAAGATTGACTATCGCAGCCGATTGCCTTAACTGGGCCGCCTGCGAAGATCGGTTATTGTAGGCGGGTCCGTTAAGCCGCTCGCCTGCGATAATTAATCCTCGCAGGTGATGGCAGGTCTACCTGAGGAAAGGGGTATTTTCACATACCCCTTCTCTAGGCGGGCCAGCCACCTGCTTGAGAAAACCCGTTATACTCGTATGGGAAAATAGATTCTACAGTAGTGATTATAAAAAAAACATAATAGGGTGACATGTCAACATTTTTTATGATGTGGCAAAAAATTAATAAGAGAGGGGTAAAATAGGTTTTATCTAGATAAAACCATATATGTACTGTTTTCAATATAATTTGTCTCTTGTATGTAGTGTCTATGAGATAATAAAAACGAAATAATACATTGTATGGACTATGTTAACCATCAACTAAATGGCTTGTTGCTTATGTAGAATCTTTGGAAACATAAAAAAAAATAAAACCCCAACTAGAAATGGCCTCAGTGCCTGATTGATTAGTGCCTCTTTCTAATCATACCAAACAAACTCTTACAGGAGGAGAGAAAAAAAAAGAAAACACAATTATGTGTCATGTTCAAGTAGCGTGCACTTGCTCGATTCCGCTTGCATGCATGGTCACTCAAGCTAACTTGTAGTACTACTAATACGGCATGTGTACATTTAATTCAAAGCCTTGAAATCTACACATGCGCTTCAACACAAGTCTCCGATCGAATTCTGGGCTACGTGTGACACGACAATAAAAGCTTGAAACTCACGCATGCATGCATATCATGTGGCATGGCATCTTTGCGCATCTTATTTTTCTTTCGTTCAAGACCTGGCCTACATATAGTTGTGTACCATATTTCATACATAATCAGGAAAAAATCAAAGCACCAACCTGAAATAATTTTATCTTAGGATAATTGTTTTTTAATAATTCTGAAATTTCAACTGGAGACCCAAATGAAAAAATCTTGAGATAATTATTTTTTAGATAATTTTAAAATTTCAACTCGAGACCCCAAATGAAAAAAAAACCCAAATTAATTGGTATTTCAGCCCCATCTTTAAGGAACAATTTTTTTACATCTAGGCGCGTGTGCACCCGCTTGTTGCATGTGACCCAAATAGTTGTATAAAAAATCAAATGAACATGTTAATCTAAAATTGATCTACACATGGAGAAAAAAATAATTAAAATCAGACAACAAATTATAGTGCATGTATAACACAGAGAAAGAATTTGTTGTTTCAAAAGTGTTATTTTGTTTTCTTATTTACAAGGTATTAAATGGGTGGTTTCTCTCCCTCTTACTCCTCCTCAGAGGCAGCAGAATTATCAACGTTGGATCTATGCCCTGCCTAAGGGCATATACAATAGTCATTAATATAGGGCTCTTAGCCTTACTAATTAGGAATATTTGCTGACATGGAAGAGAGAGAAAAAAAAGAAACAAAATATCATTGCTACGATTAATAACAGCTCAACATCGACTCTTAGCCTCTACAAAATAGAAACTTGATGAAATAATAGTAATATAAAAATTATTTCTTATGTTAATGGTGAGAGCATTTGTTGTCTCAACTATTGTAAGGACATAGTTTTTAAATAAATGTATATCACATAAGAGTCCATATAGGACTCTACCTTTGAACATGCCCTAATGAACCATCCAAACAAATTTGGAGTAGAGTAAAAAAACTATTGTTTATCCATGTATAGATCTAAGTGACTTGTATCTGATCTAAGTGACTTATGTCTTATAATCTATCTTGTCAAATTTCGTAAAACTTTGTATAACTATTTGGACCATATGCATAAAGTTAATCTAGGTGTATATATACTTACCGTAACTTAAAACTCAAGGAATCGAACAATTGGATGGTTTCAAAAATTCAAGCTAAGCGTCGCGGATTCATGCAGCCTCTCAAATGCTCAGAAATCAATGAAACTTACTATGTTTCGTATATTATATATGTACTTCGCAAAACATCTATATCACGGAACATATATCATGTGACTGCAAAACCCCCTTCAAACGAAGCAGATATCTGCAGATAAGACATGACTGTAGTGTACGAGGTCACATATGTACACATCGGCATATCTCATACCCCATGAGATCTGTTGACAAAAAAAAATTTTAATTACCTATCATTAAGCTAAGTGTTATGGGTTCTTGCTGTTAGCTTAATTTCAAGATATAGGTCTATTTTATTCCCTCAAGCTATTTCACTGGATCACTTAACCACCTAAACTATTTTTTAGAATTTTTTAATCACTATTTACAAGTCGCACAATTTTTCACACGAAATATGCACAGGTGCAGAATGAGGAGTCAAAATCAGGACCTCTCTCTTCATACGTAGCTTTCCTTATCATCTCAAGCGCTTGTGATCTAGATCGAGATATTATTTCTTTGATTTCACTATGCTTGTTTGGCACTCTAAATAATCTCTCGTGGAAAAGTCATCAACTATATAGTTGTAGATCTCGTCGAACTCTACAACTTTAATATAGAGTATATCTCCATCAGAGGTCGTTTGAAATATAGATCTGAGATTTTGTAAAACTAGATCTGAGATTTCGTAATGAATATTTGGACTCCTAAACGATCTCGAAACAAAATATTATCAATTACAAAGTTATAGATCTCTTCGTACTCTACAATTTTTATATAGAGTTTATCTTCATCCAAATTCATATGAAAAAGTTATTTATATATATATATAATATGTGTTTTTTTTAAAAATGATTTTTACAGGCGGACGCTTAATAAGGGCATCTTCGAAGGCATTTGGTTTAAGTTGCCACATGTGAAAATGGATTTACACAGGTGGTCCATGACAAAGAACCCCTGAACCTCCTGTAAAAATAAAAAGGAATGTTGGCAAAAATGAGTTTTGTAGTACCGTCAAGACCCAGCCTACATATAGATGTGTCCCATATTTCATACATAATCAGGAAAAAAAAATCAAAGCACCAACCTGAAATAATTTTGTCTTAGTATAATTGTTTTTTTAGATAATTCTGAAATTTCAACTCGAGACCAAAATGGAAAATTCTTGGGACAATTCTTTTTTGATAATTCTAAAATTTCAACTCGAGACCCCAAATGAAAAAAAAACCCAAATTAATTGGCATTTCAGCCCCATCTTTAAGGGACAAGTTTTTTACATCTAGGCGCATGTGCACCCGCTTGTTGCATGTGACTCAAATAGTTGTATAAAAAAAATCAAATAAACATATAAGTCTAAAATTGATCTACACATGGAGAAACAAAAATATTAAAATCAGACAGCAAATTATAGTGCATGTATAACACAGAGAAAGAATTTGTTGTTTCAAAAGTGTTATTTTGTTTCCTTATTTACAAGGTATTAAATGGGTGGTATCTCTTACTTCCCCAAGAGGCAGTAGAATTATCAACGTTGGATCGATGCCCAGTGAACCGTCCACACAAATTTGGAGTAGAGTAAAAAAATTGTTGTTTATCCATGTATAGATCTAAGTGACTTATATCTTATCTTGTCAAATTTCGTAAAACTTTTGTATAACTATTTGGACCATATACATAAAGTTAATCTAGGTGTATATATACTTACCGTAACTTAAAACTCAAGGAATTGAACAATTAGATGGTTTCAAAAATTCAAGCTAAACGTCGCGGATTCATGCAGCCTCTCAAATGCTTAGAAATCAATGAAACTTACTATGTTTCATATATTATATATGTACTTCGCAAAACATCTATATCACGGAATATATATCATGTGACTACAAAACCCCCTTCAAACGAAGCAGATATCTGCAGATAAGATATAACTGTAGTGTACGAGGTCACATTTGTACACATCTGCCATACACATCGGCATATCTCATACCCCATGAGATCTGTTGACAAAAAAAATTTTAATTACCTATCATTAATCTAACTTATCTCGTGATCTGACTTAATCATCATACGACTAATCTCATCCTTAAGATCAGGGAGGAAGTCGTAGCATGATTGCTTCACCTGGACGAATGCACGAAGCGACAAACCCTACTTCAATTCTCCCTATAAATTCATCAGCTCAGGAGGCCACCACACCATGCAAAGCACACACACTTCACCACTACAGCTCGACAGCTAGCTAGCTAACATTAGCATTTAGCAACGATACGACCATGATGCCCTCATCGAGCGGCATGGCGTCGCGGTGGCGGCTGGCGCTGGCCGCCGCTGTCTGCTGCGTGCTGCTGTCCTCTGCAGCGGCGACGGGCAAGACTGGCCGGATCACGGTGTACTGGGGGCAGACGGCCGCCGAGGGGCGGCTACGGGAGGCCTGCGGCAGCGGGCTCTACTCGACGGTGATCATCTCCTTCCTGACCGGCTTCGGCGGCGGCAGGTACAAGCTGGACCTCGCCGGCCACGACTGGAGCGCCGTCGGACCCGACGTGAAGTACTGCCAGTCCAAGAAGGTCCTCGTCCTCCTCTCCATCGGCGGCGGCATCGGCAGGTACTCCCTCGCCTCCAAGGCCGACGCCAAGGCCGTCGCCGAGCACCTCTGGGACTTCTACCTCGGCGGCCACACCCGGTCCCGCCCCTTCGGCGACGCCGTGCTCGACGGCGTCGACTTCGACATCGAGCTCGGCGGCGCCGCCCACTACGACGACCTCGCCAGGTACCTCAAGGCGTACAGCGGGAGGAAGCCGGGTGGGAGGAAGGTGTGGCTGACGGCGGCGCCGCAGTGCCCGTTCCCGGACAGGTTGCTCGGCGAGGCGCTGCGCACGGGGGTGTTCGACCGTGTCCACGTCCAGTTCTACAACAACCCGGTCTGCAACTACAGCCCCAGAAACGTGGCCGCGTTCACGGCGGCGTGGAAGAAGTGGACGTCCAGCCTCCCGCGTGGCTCCGTCTACCTCGGCCTCCCCGCGGCGGCCGGCGCGGCTAACAACGGGTACATCTCGCCGGCGACGCTGGTGAGGAAGGTGCTGCCGATCGTGCAGAGGTCGAGGAACTACGGCGGCGTGATGCTGTGGAGCAGGTACTGGGACAGGCGGACCGGCTATAGCAAGAAGATCAAGCGTGCCGTGTGAGCCTCTGTGAGGTGTCACCGGCTCGTCGTCGCCGGCGGCCGGCCGATGTGTTCGCTGTTTCAGTGTTAGTGGCATACCCTACTCGGTTGGAATAAGGGAGGCCTTGCAGTAGTTCTTACTGACAAATGGCCCAGTAATAGCACAGAAAATTAGTGTGTGTTTGGGAAAAGCTTGCATGGATGTATGTGTGCTAGCTACTGCTCCCCAGTATACTATTTACTACTATGTGTGTTCAATGTTGTGTAATAAAATGGCATGCCGTTCTCGTCTTGAAAGAAAACAAGATGAAAGGCCTATAGCGACAACAACGCCAAGAGTGATGGAGAACACGTGAGAAACGGAAAAACACAACATCAGTAACATAATCTCAGGCCATGAACAATGATGTGACATTATTGTGTCCAGGAGAGAATTAATGTCACTTAGATTCGTGATAATGTGTAGGCAAGCAAAAGAGGAGAAAGAACGATGCCGTCTGTTGATTACCCAATGGTCTAATAGACAGCTTAATACCAAATATCTACTACAGAATCGGTTTTCGCAGACGGACACCCCTAGAGGTCGCAAGCGGGTCAAGATGAGGCCGGTCTCCGATAATCCCAATCCGGAAGGTCGCAACGGTTCGTCTGCAAAGATCAATTATGGTAGGTGGGCCACTAAGACGCTCGTCTGTGATAATAGATATATTATTATCACAGGCGGGCGTCTTAGTGGTCCGCCTGCGAACATTCGATTATCGCTGGCGGGCCTTTAAGTGGCCCGCCTGAGATGTCCTCTCACATATATATCTGCCCAGTCCGACCCCTTCTTCCCCAATCTGACGTTTCTCTCTCCAATACTTGCCAAAAGATTTAGGGGAGGTTTTGAACTTGGATTTTTTGGGAGATTTGCCTATCAAAGGTTAGAATCATGTTTTTCTACTATATTTATGAAATTTTCCTTCGATTTTAGGGTTTGGATAGTGTGAATTTTATATGAGAATGGTGGTTTATTTTGACATAGATGTAATAATTTTTATTTGTGTTTTACCACGAATTTAAGCCAAAATATCTATGTAATATTAGTGCAACGGTATGCCTTAATTCATATGTAAATGATTTTACTTTTTTTCAATGCAAAATGAGGAGATTTGAATATGCATTTGAACTCCTAGATCTATTTGGAGAGAGAAAGAGAGTGGGGATTTTTTTAAGGGAATAGTTGTTTTTTCCAATCATTTTTTCCTCAATATTGAATAGCTTGTTTTTTACGGTTTTAAATATTTATTTTAAAACTGGATATTAATGTTTGAATGTTTGATATTATTTAAATTTGTTTGAATTCTCAGATGGATAGGACATGGATGTAAAATACGCCAAGATTTCAGCAGTTGTACATGAAGGAGGTTTCAAAATTTATTGAAGCGGCAAAGGCGCATGCTTCGATAGTGGGTAGAAAAGAAATACATTGTCCGTGTGTCGATTGCAAGAATCAGAAAGTGTGGATTGTTTCAGATGTAATCAGATCACACTTAGTGAAGCGTGGATTTGTTGTGGATTATAATGTTTGGTCCCATCATGGAGAAGATGTCAACCTCAAAGGGGATGGTAATCACAAAGAAAGAGGAGATGGTGACAATTTCACAATAGATATGTCGGACGACGAAATGTTGAACGACTTTAATGACAATGCTGATTTTGATCTGGAGGAGATGCTACACCACGCCGAACCAAAAGTGTTGACGTGTTCTACAAGAGAGTTAGATAATTTTGAGTCTTTACAGAAGGCTGCAAAAGATCTATTGTTCGAAGAATCGAAGGGTTGTTCTAAGGAGATGATAGTCTTACATTTAGTGCTTGAACTACTAAGGATGAAGACGTGCAACGGACGGTCGGATAGTAGTTTCAATGATTTATTATCCCTCCTAAGTAAGATACTTTCGAAGCCTAACTTCCTATCGACCAACATATATCAACCGAAGAAACTCATATGTCCATTATCGCTAGGTGTGCAAAAGTTTCATGCATGCGCGAACCATTGTATCCTGTATCGCAAAGAGCACACAGACTTGGAGAGTTGCTCGACATGTGGGACCAGTTCGTACAAATTGGGTAACGAGTCATTGGATGTTGATAGGCAAAAAGATGATTCATCTCCGAACAACAAGAAGAAAATTCCTGTCCTAGTGATGTGGTACCTACTAGTGAAAGATCGTGTGAATCGTTTGTACTCGAACCCTAGGGACGCTGAACTAATGAGATGGCATCATGAGAATCGAAAGAATGATGGGATGCTCCGCTACCCTGCCGATGCTCGCCGGTGGAAAAACTTTGATGTAATACACCGATATTTTGTCTCGGATTCGAGGAATAACAAATTTGCGCTGAGTACCGATGGAATGAACCCTTTTGGTGACTTGAGCAGCTCATACAGTACTTAGCGAGTACTAATGACCATGTATAACCTTTCAATTTGGCTATGTCAAAAGCGAAAGTATATCTTATTGTCAATCCTTATACAAGGCCTGAAACAATCTAGGATAGAAATAGATGTGTTTCATGAACCTTTGCTAGAGGATATGACGGATCTATGGGACGAGGGTATCAAGGTGTGGGATAAATACCTACAGGAGTACATCACTTGCAGAGCCATTATCTTCGTCACCATCGATGACTACCTGGCAAATTTTTCCGTCTCGGGACAGATCAAAGGGTAGACCACAAGGACGACCTGTGGGTACTGGTTGAGCATGTCGCACAGGTTTTCTATGTTACCTACCCTGCGCACAAGAAGAAATCCATAGCTCTATCGGGTAAGCAAAGAATCGTTGGTGTTGATAGCGTCTAATATGCCAAAGATTACAACCAGTATGATGTGATGCCGTTGTTTACCGACTTTCCAAATAAAATCAAGAGCATCGAAGAGACCTTTAATGAACAAACCATGAAGCCGTACATGCCTAGTGATAGCGTTGGAAAATTCGTGAAATGCTAATGTTGGGTCTCATGTGTAACAACCGAATCGTGTGTTGCCATGTAATTACGATTTACGATTTATATATGAGGAGTTATGAATATTTATGCACATTGTACACTTAATTTAGAGCCTATATAAGTAAACTAGGGGCAATATGGTTAAATATTAATGACGTTGAATGCATAATAGTGAGGAGTTATGAATATTTATGGTGTTGTAAAATATCCTAATTAATTGTTTGATTAAATATTTATAATTTTTATATACATTTTAAATATTTATGGCGTTGTAAAAAATCCTAATTACTCGATTAAATATTTTAAATTTTTATATAAATTTTAAACGTTATTACTTCATAATCATAAAAATTAGTTGATTAAATAATTACTTGATTAGTTATTTATTATTTTTATATACATTTTAAACGCTACACCCAAATATTTATAATTATTATGTCCATTATCAAGTCGCTGACAGTGGGCCCAACTACACAGTATATATATTTTAAACGGTTTCACTTCACAATTGTAATACATTTAAACTATGTCACTGATTGGTGGGCCCCACTGCTCATCTGAGGCCGGTGGCTTAGCGGCCCGTATGCAAATATGATTTTCGCATACGGGCGCTAATGGTATCGCAGGCGGGCGGCTTAGCGGAACGTATGCGAAGATCCGTTTCGTAGGCAGGCCACTTAGGTGCCCGTATGAAAAGATGATCTTTGCATACGGCTCTCTAAGCCGCCCGCCTACGAAAATGCTTCCCCTATATAGGGGCACGGGAGTCCAAAATTTTCTAACTCCCGGCGCGCCCCACATTTCTAGGGTTACGCTACCAAAATTTCGCTCGCCGTTGCCGCCACCTCCGAGCTTCCTCGCAGCCGCCTCCGTCAAGCTCCAACGACGCCGCCGCCGTCTCCGAGCTCCGCCACCGCGAAGCTTCCTCGTCGACCCTCGCCGCAGCCCCGAGCTTCCTCGCCACCAGCGCCCTGCCACCGTCGCCGGCCAAAAATAAAAAAATGGTTAAATGAATTTTTTTTCTTTGATGAAAAAAGAAATGTTGCATAATGCTTGATCGTCGACCCTCGCCGCAGCCCCGAGCTTCCTCGCCGCCAGCGCCCTGCCACCGTCGCCGCCCAAAAATAAAAAAATGGTTAAATGAATTTTTTTCTTTGATGAAAAAAGAAATGTTGCATAATGCTTGATGAAATGTTTTAAATTTGTATGGATATGATGAAATGTTTTAAATTTGTATGGACATTTAAAAATGTTTTAAATTTGTATGGACATTATAAAATGTTTTAAATTTGTATGGACACTATGAAATGTTTTAAATTTGTATGGACATTATGATTATTCGTATATATGAAATTATATTTTTATCTGTTTGTAATTTAATTTAAAAGTTTTCATTTGCTCTATGAAGATTATGGTCGTTTGGATATTGAATTGTACAAAACTTTTGCAAACTTGGCCTACGATTCAAATACAACTTCACCACGTGAGGAGTGCATTTTTTTCCGAGTTTTGTAGGCACACCTGCCACTGGAAGATCGCGTGTTGACTCGACAAGCGAGGTCTTTCTTGTCGCCGGCACCCCTGCATGACTCGGCGTATTGTACCGTGCCATCCACATAAGTAAGGAAGTTTGCTTAAATTTTATCGCTATTTAATACGTGATTAATGACGACTACGTGAGATGGATGTACAAGATACCATCTATCCAAACCTCATCACATCCGAGAGCAATTTCCATATGTATAGAAATATTGTTCCATTTCAAATATGCATGCATAGTTTTTATTCAACATATTTTGCATATGCTATATGAAGATCGTCTGTCGTGTCGATATTTAATTTTTGCTCCATGAAGATTATGGTCGTTTGGATATTAAATAGCACAAAACTTTTGCAAACTTGGCCTATGACTCAAATACAACTTCACCACGTGAGGAGTGCATTTTTTCCAAGTTCTGCAGGCGCACCGGCGACCGAAGGACTGCGTGTTGACTCGACAAGCGAGGTCCTTCTTGTCGCCGATGTCCCTGCACGACTCGGCTTATTCTACTGTGCCATCCACATATATAGCCAAGTTTGCTTAAATTTTATCGCTATTTAATACGTGATTAATGACGACTACATGAGGTGAATGTGCAAGATACCATCTATCCTATCCTCATCACATCTGAGAGCAATTTCTATATGTATAGAAATATTGTTCCATTTCAAATATGTATGCATAGTTTTTATTCAACATATTTTGCATATGCTATATAAAGATCGTCCGTCATGTCGATATTTAAATTTTATAAGAAAATGTTTTGAATAGAACGATGGAAGGAAAGAACACATGACACGGGACGGAACAAGTGGCCAGGAGCGATCAGGATAAGTCATCTAACGAGACATCGTGGCGTACCCCCAGTGATTCGCGTCCCGTCATAGAGAGGGCAAGAAACGAAGAGGAAGTAGACCCTAATTATATTCCTATTGAACATGCTGTAAGTATTTCACCGAGTTACTTTGAGTTACTACCGATAATACTTTCTATTGTCTAATACAGTGTTCCGGCTGTATGTAGAATAGATGGAAACAAGACGTCGGACTTGCTGAAAAGTTACGCACAATCCCACTGAACTAGACACGGCTACATCTACCTCGGCCGGGACGGAGACGGATACAACCACAACTAAAGCCATCGGCCAAAAACGAAAGTGCGGTGAGAGAAGCAAGAACAAGCTAACAGATAAAGTACACGCCATCACCCGCGTAGGACACAGAGGGGACCCCATTGAGCCTAAAGGGGTGCTCGCAAAATGGAGCAACTCCTTTGGTGCTTTGGTAAGGGATCACTGTCCAATCCTCGTAGATAAATGGGAGAAAGTCAGCGAGGGGGTGAAGGAACTTCTTTGGACGGAATTGAAGAAAAGATTACTATACCCAGAAAGATTCGATGAAGTGGATAAGGAGTATGCACTGGCAGTTATGGGTCGGTGATGGCGACAATGGAAGTCCGATCTAAACAAGAAGTACGTCAAACAGAACCGGAGCCCCTTTAAAAGATACGGGAAAATCCCTGTGACCGACTGGGATGAGTTTGTTAAGAAGACTATGCCGGAGGCCTTACAGAAGAGTAAAAGGATATCAGAATTGGCAAAGAAAAATCAGTATCTACATCGTCTAGGTTCGACTAGGTATGCCCCCAAAGTGGAAGTATGGAGGAAGAAGGAAGAAAAAGCAAAGGCGGAAGGAAAACCCTTGGAAGTGAAAGGGTTAGATGATCACAACAAGAATTGGGTATGGGCTAGGAGCACTGAAGAAGTTACTGACGACGGATAGTTGGTATTTAAAGACCCCAGTGTTGAACAAGTAGCAAAAAATTTGAAGTAAATTTCCGAGAAGCAAAAAAGTGGGGAGTTCATGCCCAGAAGGGAGAAAGATCAGCTTAGTGTTGCGTTGGGTAACCCTGAGCATTCTGGCCACGTCAGAGGGGTATCTTCCATACTCAGTTGGAAGAAAGGGTTTCCAAAAGACGCATGATGTTACAAGAGACGCAATAAGTATAAGGAGAATATGAGGCAAAAAAATCAGGGAAGAAGTGGCTGAGCAATTATTTCATTTGATGAATAAAAACCAAGGAAAATTGTCGAGAGATTTGCAACATGTTGCGCAACACCAGGAATCTAGTGTAGCGTCATCACCTGCGACCTGACACCTAGGAGATGACATAACAGGTCCTACGTCATGCCAGTTACATGTACCGATTGGAAGGGCAGGCCGGACAAAGAAGGTCACTAGTAGGATGGCGATACTAGGCAAGAAGTTTCACTGCCCAGATATACCTGACGACTACGCAAGGGTCCAGGTGTCAAGGGTCAATACCGACTGCAACCAATACGAGCTATACATTCCCACGTAAGAGGGAATCTAATTTCTAAGGGATGCAGTCAATCAATTCATATTGTGGCATCGTAGAGACATCATGCTCCTCTTACAGTCGCCCACAAGTGCGTCGAAGACTGCAGCTCCAAACAAGACAGCTGCTGCACCGGAGCCGACATCCCCATCAGGTCCTTCGTCATCGGAAAAACCGGAGTCCCCCAAAGACAAGGCACCAAAGTCCCCACCATATCCACCTTCCCCACCACCGCCGTCTTCCCCACCACATCCACCTTCGTAGCCACCTCAAAGCTCTCCACCCCCTGAGGTGCACATCAAAGCTCAAGCCCACACTCCATCTGTACCGTCCGCTCCACCTCGGGCTAAATCTCCAACTCCACCGTCCGCTCCACCTCGGGCCATTCCACAGATGATAACCACGTACAATCACAAGGCTAAATCAAAAGATGTAGACAAGTTTTTATTTACGGCCTTCAGAGGTAGAGGCAACCTGAAGAAAGATACAATATCAGATACAAGCCAGAAATCAGTGCAAAGCGCCAAGAAATCATTAGAGTCTATGCTATTGACGATGTCCCTAAGGAATTCGTAAATGGCAAGCCTTTTGTTCCAATGCACACCCTGAGGAGTTTGTCATGGTAGATGATCAGGTGGCATGAGTGGTACATGAAGGCTAGTAAAGCAGGCCTGAGCTGGCTAAGTGCCAGGGTGCCAAAAGATGTTTTCATGGGTGGAGATAAAGGTGTGTTCTTTATTGATTTCAGGGACATGCACACCGTGTATCGTCTAGAAAAATTAGATGCCAATCTTGTCGGCGCATGCACCCTGTAAGTATATATATCGACCACTGTTCTTTCTATACATAATCGACAAGTCTATAAGTCGGCGCATGCGCCCTGTAAGTATATATATCGACCACTGTTCTTTCTATACATAATCGACAAGTCTATAATTGACATGGTGCCAAATGTTTTGAATCGGCATGCATGTGTAGATTACAATTACATGATGCAGACCGAATGGAGGAACCGGTTGGCTACCTTAACCCAACCAGAATCTGTAAGACGCAACATACCGTCGACATACGCGATGATTCTATGGTGCTCAAGGACAAGTCACTGAAAGAGAAGAAGGAGTACATAGAGCGAAACTCCGTGGCGACAAAAGTCGCGAAGTGGCAGCATCCATTAGATGGGCCATGCTATCTTATCAAGATAAGAGATGCATAAGGTCCCGTATAACTTCAAGTAAGTTTGCAATTTCTTCTATAAGAACTTTAAAACTATTAACTTAAAATGTTTTTATTTGCTTATAGCAGCCACTACATTTTATTCATAATATACCCAAAGGACATACAACTCATTGTCTACGATCCGGCCGATTACCCGGAGAATGATTATATGGATTTCCTCGTTCTTTTGAACCTATAAATAATTTAAATCATCCTGGTATATACCTTCTACCTTTGTCATCTATTTTCTTATACCATGTCCATATAATTTTCTGAACAGCTCACACAGATGGTACATGAAAAAAGGAGGGAAAATAGAAAAGAAGAGGGAAAAACTACTTGTCAAGACAAAGTGGCCGATAATGACACGAACTACATATTTTATGTCTTAAAATAATTATTCATATTTAATTTACATTCTTACTACTCCTTGAATAGTGCTACAAACAACCCAAAGGGGCTATTCTCTGCGGATATTACATGTGCGAGATGATGAGGATCCACGGGAGGTTTACATCACACGTGGATATTGTATGTACATACTTAATTAAATATGTTAGTACAGACGCATGTATTACCGTTAGTATCATCTCGGTTATCTTATTCTTATTGCAGTTGTGTCAAGTAAATGGACCAGCACAGACGATGAATAAGACAACACTACTGAATCTCTGTGTCGACTTGTGCCACTTCATCTACCGTGACATATGTAACACACTTGGGGTGTTTTTCGAATCTGATAGTGCATATGCGAGGGATGACAAGTACAAAAAAAACTTCGAAAGTGAAAAAAAGAATATATGCTTCTTACAAATGTATGATACAAATATTCATTCACTGTGTAAACATATCTGTTGTGAATAATTATATTACGAAGCATGTTGTGTAATAATTATTAACTAGTGAATGATAATTAATTATTCATGTCAATTACTGTCCAACATATGTTTATGTCAATTACTAGAGAATGCGTAATATTTGATTTGGAGATAATTTCAAATAATCAATTTATTTATTTATGGAAAAACAAAACAGAAAAATATTTCTATTACTATTTTTGAATTAAAACCGCAGGTGGACGTGTTAAACAGACTGCCTATGATAATCGATTATCACAAGCGGGTTTCTTAACTGGTCCGCCTGCGAAGATCGATTATCGCAGGTGGGTGCTTTAAGCCGTCTGCCTGCGATAATCGATCTTCGCACGCGATGGCAGGCTCGCCTGAGAAAAGGGGTATTTTCACATACCCCTTCTCCTAGGTGGGCCTAACACCCGTCTGTGAAAACTCGTTTTACCTGTATGGGAAAACGAATTCTACACTAGTGATACATTGCATATGCTATGTATCAAATAAAATCATTAATTAATTATAATATAAACAACCTATTATATGAGTTATTCATTTATCGTCTACATATTATAATGTGAAAATATCATGTAGACAACCCTCGCTAAACCATTGTTCATGCCCTTCAAAAGAAAGGACAATTGAAAGTATCATAGCAAAACATTTCCTACAATAGAAATAATCCTACCAACAAAATCCACCAGGCAGGTAACAAATATGAAGAGAGGGCAAGGCGGAGGGTGGTGGCGGTGGTCTAGTCGAACGAAGAAAGTGATAAAGAGAGGTATAGTTCAATCAATCTCGACCATTAAAAAAAGTGGTCGATACGTAAAAAATAAATGTTTTACAATCGTCTTTAATAATTTTAGAGATTATATTTTACAATAATCTTTACTAATAGTAAAAATTATGTTTTACAATGTTCTAATAGTAAAAATTAACTTAGATTGTTTATCTTTTTTAATTTAATGGATCATATCGATTTAATTATACTACCACATCAATTATATGCGGTTGAATATTTTTTTACTGGTAATGAAATTTAGAAACCAACTATAAGATCACTTCTACTAATAATAATACTGATACTAATGATAATACTGACAGTAGTCTACAACTAATTGAGACCACAAAATTACTCTAGGAAAAAAATCAATTAACAGATGAATAGCGAGCCCCTATTAAGGAAAAAAAAATCCAGATTTTGATTTTACCGGATCTAAACAACAATTTAGCCCTAATCCTAGAAAGTTTGGATAGTTAGCCCTGATTTTTCACAACTCCAATGACACGATTTCTCGAGGCAAGGCGCGCGCAGAAGACGAGGGAACGCACGCGCGGCGGCCCGCTAGCTCCCCTCCTCTGGCCGCCATGGGGTCGCCGCCCGGCGACCATGCCGGCGCGAACGCAGGCGCGGCGAGGGCCATGCAGCTCAAGGTGCTGATGCCTTCTTCCTCCCGCAAGATGGTAAGAGGAATCCTCCATTGCGCTCTCTCTCTCTCTCTCTCTCTCTCCCCCTTTCTTCGCCTCCCCTACTGGCAAGCTCGAACCGTCGCCTCTCCTTGTCCCCAGCGCATCTCAGACGAGCTCGCGGCGCACCTACTGGGCGGCGCGCGCTCTGGCCGCGACGGCGGCGCGGCTGCCACGGCGCGCGTTCGGCAAGGTCTGGGACGTCGAGGTCGGCCGGGACGACGGCGACGGCAGCGCGTTCCTGGGGCGCGGGTGGCCGGAGTTCGCCGCGGCACACGGCCTCGGCGTCGGATGGTTCGTCGTGCTCCGCCACGAGGGCGGCGGCGTGGTCACCGTCAAGGTGCTCGACACCACCAACTGCCTCAAGGAGTTCGCCACTCCCCCTGCAGGTAATCCAAAGGAGACTTGTATGCAAAATTTAAATTAATTGTTTTGATTATGTTTATTTTATGAAAAATATAGGTAATTAGATTGAGCTTGGAAAGTCTACTTGCAAGATGGTTTTGGAAAGAAAAAAATCATTGTACAAGACGATTACTTGGAGTTGATCATATTAAGCATATAAAATCTCTTTTAATAATTGCTATTATACTACCATTGGTTTGTTAGTTAAAATTAGAGTTGTAAGTAAACGTTTTCTTTTAGTTGTGGCAACCAGAAGAGGAAGAGCAAGAGATGCGTCACATAAGCCGCAGTTCGTGAGGGTACTTCTACCAGGTTTCATGGAGAAGATGGTGCGCAAACTCGTCCTATGACTTTGTTTCCACCTATTGGTATTTTTTGACATCGACATAATTTTCAAAATGCATCTGATTTCTCTTGCAAAGCACCTTAAAGACTTGGTGAAATTATAATATTATGGAAGTATTTTTTTCAAGACAAATCTACGCTTATGATTTCCAAATATTTAAAAAGATGTTGATATTTAAAGTTTTTAAAGTTTGATGTGAAAATTCTCCAAAACAAATATGTTTTCGTGATCAGAGGGAGTACTATATGGGTATTATTTTGCTTGTGCCATTAAAAAAAGCATCAAAATTATCACTTCTGCCACTAGTTTAATCATCAACCATCTCAATATTTTCCTGCCATCTGTTAGCCTCCTTTTGACTTAAGAAGGTAGAGCTAGCTCTACCTTATAGCCATTTCATTGATCAGAATGGAGACAAACATGTTTTACATGTGGAAGAGGAGGGAAAGAGAGAAAAAATATAGAAAAGTAGGAAGTAGAATGTACAAAAATGAGAAAGAGATAAAAAAGGACTGTACATAGAAGAAACATCTAATTTTGCAAGGAATGCTCAGACCAATGGCGAATCTTTGCTTGGCTAGCAATGCTTTCTCTGTGGCTCTAGAGATCAAGAGTGTCAGAAATTTGCTGTATTATGCTCGATAAATCTTTCAAAAATCCTATAGTTTCTTGCCTTCCAGTGTGTGTTAGGGCAAGGGTAAAACCATATTGGTCCCATTTCCTTATCACCGCTATTGATGTTGATGATAGCTTCCAGAAAACATATAGCTGATGCTGATCTGTTTGTGAGGTTCAATAGACCCAATCTTTCCCATAGCTCTGTAGCTGTCCAGCAACGCAGGATGACATGGTCTGCTGTTTCCATTGCTGGGCAGAGGTCACAATGCGGATTCTCATCCCATTTCTTTGTTACCATGTTAGCTTTAGTGTTGAGCTTATCTTTCAATGCTAGCAAAAGGAATATCTTGCAATTGTTAGGAATGACCCTGATCCATACATATTGAGCAGCCCTCCAGATTGAGCCATGATAAGTTAGAAGTTGATATGCATTAGAAGTACTTGCTCTATCCTAAAATATAGCTACCTTTAGGTTCAAATTTTGTTCCAAATACAACTATTTAGGACATGTAAAAGATGATTTTTACCCCATTACTTCCCATGCTAGCCCTAGTGGGTCTCATCATTCCACCAACTCTCAAGACCCACACCTCACCTATACTATTCATAATTCCCATCACCCCACCATATATTAATGAGAGCATGTTAGACTGTTTACCTCAATCCTTGATTCCTCTGAAACACTCCTAGGTAGCTATATTTCGGGAAGTAGGGAGTAGTGATTTTTGATGCTAGGAAAACATAAGTCCTGTGATCAGAATTTTCTTGGTTGAGGGCGAGGTCACTTAGAATATGTAGAACCCTTTGTAATTCTGTTTGAGCTTGTTGAGATAGGTTTGGGTAGAGCTTCAGATGCCAATAGTTCTCATATTGTGAGACGACTGTTCAGTCCTTGTCCAGAGCAAATGAGTAAAGAGCTGGAAACTCTGTGTTGAGACGACAATTTGCCCAATTATCTTTCCAAAAGAAAGCTTTGTGCCATTTCCAATAGTGATAAGACTTGTCTCCTAACCGGAGTATCCTTTGATTTAGGTGTCAATGGGATGCAATTCTGCATATATCTTTCTCTAAACCAGATGCCTACCGGTTCAGGGGGTCCTGATAATAGCCTGTTTCCAATTTCAGAAGAAGTGCCATGTTATGAGCCCTCAAGTCCTTGACCCCTAAAACTCCATGTTGTTTCTGCAGTAACACTGTCTTCCAAGCCACTAAGCACTGACCCCTCCTTCGTACTTTTACCTTTCATCTTTGTATTCCATCACGTATGGTGCAATGCAATGGCCCACATGTCAATGATACCCATTGGAACTAGACAGAGTCCTCCCCTCGATGGCTCGAACAAGATTGCCCCATGTTTATGAGAGGGGTAGTTTTGACTTTTCACATCATTGTAATGGCTCGAACATAGGGATGTTGTCCATATCCATAGCCACAAAAATGATAATTTGATGTATCTAATTAGTGGCACGAACAAAATAATCCCTCATTTAGTATGCATGGTATGTATGCCTTTCGGAATATTCAGAGTTGAGATGTCAGATGTACATCATGAACAATGCATATTTCACTGACATATCTGTTCTTACAGAGGATCCCTGATAAGTTTGTTCAGCATCACATTACTGAAGAGCATCTAAACAGCAATATGGCTAACATTTTAAGTCCCCTCGGCAAATTTTGGCGCATTGAGCTCGAGAAGGATGATTCGGGCATGTTTTTCAAAGGTGGCTGGTTACAGTTTCTGTCATTCCATGGGATTTCTCCGGGTGATGTTGTTCTCTTGAGGCATGAAGGCAACTTAGCGTTCAAAATCAAAGTGTTTGGTCCCAATGGATGCAAGAAAGATTTCAAGACCAAGGATATCAGAATTCAGCAAAGTGAGCCATCAAATCTAGTTGCTGATATCTGTCTTAAAAATGTGTTATCAGTCGATTCATTTGTTTTCTCAACAATTACAGATACCGGAAACCAACATGAAGCACCTTCTTTTTCCTGGATGAAATGTAACCAGAAAAATAGGAGATGTGGTGAACATAATGAGAACCAACATTGCAGTAGAAAGGTTAGTAGCAAGAAAATGAGTGGCAGAGTAACAAAAAGGCAGAAAAGGGCCGAATCCATCTACGGGATTGGACCGTCTTCTTGGATAAAGAAGATGATCAGCAAATATATGCTTGAACGAGCCTTTCTTGTAAGCACTACTATTAATTCCTCCCATGCATGATATATATGAGGATGTTATGAATAAGATACAGTAGCCCAATAAGAACAAAAAAAATTTTTTGTTAAATGGCTATGGATTATTCCTATTGTTCTAGTAGCTATAGACCACAACTAATTAACACTTGCACAGGAATTCTTTTCATTCATAACACTGCAAGAACAAGCCATCCTAGCTACATCATGTATCGTATTAGTATGTAAGCATGCATGCCACGGAACTGAAAAAAATTCAGCTGATCAGATCCATTGTCACAATGCCTGCAGTCTTTATCAGGGATCTTTTGCAAGTCGATCGGGCTCGTAGATGAAAGCACCATCACGCTCGAGACCTCCAGAGGAAGCAGCAGAAGGTCATGGGAGGTGCCTGCTCATGTAAAAAAGAACGGCCACGGCGGCTGCTACCTGGTTGGCGCCGGCTGGAAGAGGTTTTGCCATGACAACGGTCTCAAGGTAGGCGACGTCTGCACCTTCAACGTCGTCGAGGCCAATCTGTGGCATGTCTTCATCGAGCGTAGCTGATGCTAGCTTAATTAATTAGCCAGATAATCTGTGATTCGTCAGGGTAATTAGTTATGTCTCTGATATATGCCTGCTTATTCTGGACATGCAGTTTTTTGTTTCTGCAATTTGAGATGATGATGATGACTGTGGGATGTTCAGTTAATTAAGTGGTCTAGTAGTGGCAAATAGGTCATGGTCAGGTCTCATAGTTTCTGTCTTTCTGATGCCGCTGCGAACAGGGTGCGTTTTTACAATTTGAAAATACAATTATATTTTTGTATAATCTATTCAATTGGTCTACGCCGTTACAATATGGACACACAATTATCTAATGGTGTAAATCTTTTCCTTTTCTTTAATTAACATGAGAATTTCAAGGTCTTCATAGCGAATGTGGTGAGTTTGTTTCAAGCTCTCCTAATAATATAATAGACCAAGATACAGGTTTTTAAGTGGGGTGGTCTAGTGTGCCACAGTACAAACTGAATGTTTGGTTAAACGTATGTGATAATTATGCACTTGTTTGGTTCATTGGATGGAATAGTGAGATGGTATATGAAAATGTATAGTTGATAGGATGGAATTGATATTTTTTCTATTTCTCTTTCTATTTTTTTTACAGAAATTAGTCTAAATCCGAAAAAAAATTCATCTACACCTCTCTTTCCTCAATTCTAAAGAAGGTTGTAGCGAGTGACAAAGGGTTCTAGGTGTGCACTGGCACACTTGAAAATTTTGAGAGACGATATCAGTAGATTGTTAAACATAAAACACAACATAAAACGCGGGGAGAGATAGATAGATATAAAGAAAGAGAGGGAGATTTGAGAAGAACACATGCAAAAAGAAACTTTTGTTGTGGTGTGTTTAGCCTTCTGATCGAGTTCTTGGTGTATCTGATACGCACTTGTTGTCACGTTTGACACCACTATCAAGCATTGACCAGAGTTTTCCTACATGCTAGCCTGCTCTTTTTTTCGTGTTAGCAAGTTGTTTTGTCAGTTGAAATTTTCATCGTGAAAGAACTTTCTATATGAAAATTTTCTCATAAAAAATTGGCAAATTTTTCTAAAGGAAACTCAAAGTTTGTGTAATTTGCTAGTTGCCATCGCAAAAACATGCCATGGCTGGAAAACACCTCTAAAAACTCATAATTTGCTGGAGAATACCGTAACCATTAGTTTATTATTACTAGCCCAATTGGAGAGAGAAACTACATTGAATGACGAATTTGCCCCTTGGGCAGCACATGCCACCTGGCTTGGTTTCGTCGAACCCGACCATCTCTCCTCCGATTCCCTCCAAAACTCTAGAGCGAAGGCCACAAGTATATTTTGCAATTTTTTCAATTTTTTCCAAATTTTTAAATTTTCCCCTTTTTCCAAATTTTTAAATTGCATAGTATACAACTCTCAATCAGCCATCACCCAAATACACTACTACCATACATAATATTTCATCTTTACTCTTGCGCCAGGTTAGAAGCTTGTTGCCCGAGGGGCATTCTTGTTTTATTGAAGAATTTCTCTCTCCAATTAGGCCGAAAATAATAAAATAATAATTGCGATGTCCTCTAGTAAATTACCAATTTTTGAAGGTGTCCTCCAACCGTGGCACATTTTTATGATGTCCGCCAGTAAATTACACAAATTTTAAGTGCCTTATAGCAAAATTTTCCTCAAAAAACTAAAAACTTTCTTAAAAAGGTAAAAAAACAACTTTCTTTATGAATACTTTCACCTACAAACTAAAACTTTCCATAGTAAAACTTTTACGTGACCTCTCAAAAAAGTCTTATATGAAAAACTTTAATGTATAAAAGTTTCATGCACATATCAAGAAATATTTCTTGCGGAGAAAAATCTTTTTATTCCAAATTTTAGGCTTTGGGCTGGGATTTTGGACCCGAAAACTTCTAGCTCAACCCTGGCTAGATCACGATCTGATGGTAATAAGCAGGCTGCCATGGTACATTAGCATGACATGTTAGCAGATTAACTATATATTTTTATTTTTAGTAAATTGTATTGACAGTACATAAACTTATTAAGTGGGTGCAATGTAGTATATATAGTTGTAAAATACTTGTTTCAGTGCACGAACTTATTTGGTGCCTACGTACCGAGACCAAAACAATAAAATGTGACTCTTAATGAGTTGACACTAATTAGTATGTCACGCACACAAGTGAGGAGGACATGAGGCATATTCTATATGCAAATGATCTGCAATTGGTTTCTATTTGGTCTTTCCATCATTTCTATCCACTGCACCCTCCTCTATAGTTCGTTTCAGCGTGACTTATTCTATGACTGAGCACGTGCATGTCTACATACAATTCTTTATGTGTGTGTCTACGTGGCATTTTAATCGGCGTCCAACTTAGTAAGATTAGTCACATGTGTTATTTTGGTCTTAGATTTGCAGATACCAGACAAGTTCATGTACTGGACTAAGCATTTTAAAAGTTCATGCACTAAATTACACCAATCTCGCAAGTTTGTGTACTTTAATGCTATGCTATTTACTCATAATTTTTTGCATAACACACGATAGGCCGCCAGTCACGCACCGCAAACGAGCCAACCAAGCTATGCATGTTAGGCAAAGGACTTCTTTTAGTATCATTTTGGTGAAGTATACACAACCATTGTCTTTTCCTCAATAGATACTGCCACTGTCTTGTTAATATGCAAGGCTTTTTTTTTAAAAAAAAATCTTCGTGGCGGAATTTGTCCATTCTGGTTTAGGTTACATGTGTTCGTATTTACGATTAATTATTATGTCAGTCTTTTAGATGTGCTAATAAAGATAGGGTGTGCATGTGTTTTTATAGGGGGTATGCATTTATACTATGTATCGTAAAATATACAAGGCTTTTCAAAAAACCAAATTAAAATGCTATCTTTCTATGAATATATGAAGGTTAATTTCTTATATTTTCTTAATTTAATTTAGACTTTAATAGATACCAATTTGTTTAACAACAATTGAATTAGCCCCGATCCGTGACAAGAGTTTGGATAGTTGACGACATGCATGCGCTGCAGAATCTGGAGCGATGATCACATCTGATTCTTCGCAGCACCACCGGGCGGCAGAAAAGCCTCGTTGCGTCTCGCCGCTCGCCGGCCGCATGAGTCTGCCACGATTCTCGAGGCCCGCTCCCCTAGCTCCGGCGGCTGCCATGGGATCGCGCGGTGATCACCATGGCGCCGGCGGCGGCGCGGCGAGGGCGACGCAGCTCAAGGTGCTGGTGCCTTCTTCCTTCCGCAAGATGGTAATGCCGCCCGCCTTATTTCTTGCACGCTTGCTTCCCGTACTGCTAGCTCGATCGAAACCGTCGCCGCTTGATCCATGGCGCGCGGGACAGATGAGATGGCAGATCAATCGATGAACCCTGGCCGCGCAACTCCTCCTCCTGTGGCTCATGTCCGTCTCTGCAGAGCATCTGCGACAAGCTCGCGGCGCAGCTGGGCGCCACCACCGCCGGACGCGGCGACGCGGCCGTGGCCACGGTGCGTATGGCCAGCCCGCTCGGCAAGGTCTGGGACGTCGGGGTCGGCCGGGACGACGACGGCCGCGCTTTCCTGGGGCGAGGGTGGCCGGAGTTCGCCGCCGCGCACGGCCTCGGCGTCGGGTGGTTCGTCGTGCTCCGCCACGAGGGCGGCGGCGTGCTCGCCGTCAAGGTGTTCGACACCACCTGCTGCCTCAAGGAGTTCGGCGCTCCCCGGCCTGCAGGTGATCCCAAGAGACTTGCATGCAAAATTTATCTGTCTTGGATGATGTTTTCTTCTGCGTGGTGCCAAAGATAAATTTGAATAATAACTACTTACAAAATACTACTTTCGTTCCAAAATATAAGTTCCAAAATATAAGGATTTCGAAGGTAGTATTTTTTTTTTTTGAAAAATCTAGGTTATCAGATTGAACTTTGATAGTCTGTTGCAAGATGTTTTTGTTTTTTCGGCAAAAGAAAGTATAAATCCTATAGAAAGATGATTATATCACATTAAGCATACATAATTCCTCTTATTAATTGCTCTTTTACTATAATCCACTATCTTCGGTTTTTAATAAATAACGCCGTTAAGTTTTATCGTAACATTTGACTATTTGTCTTATTTAAAAAATTAGTGTAAATATGCAAAAGTATAAGTCAGGTCTAAATTTTTCTTTAATGATAAACCAAATCATAATAAAATAAATTATTTAAATAAGACGAATAGTCAAACATGTTGTCTCAACGACATCATTTATTAAAAAACTGGAGGTAGTATTTGTCTAGTTTTCGTTAAAAGTGAGAGCTATAAATAACGTTTTCTTTTAGTTATGACAATCAGAAGCGAGGGAGCAAGAGACTCTTCACATAAGCCGCAGTTCCTGAGTGTACTTCTTCCGGATTTCATGGAGGAGAAGATGGTATACAGGCTTGTCTTGTCACTTTGTTTTCCTCGTATTTCTATTCTATTGCAGAGCATTTTAAAACTCGATCAAACTAAAATATTCGGAAGTATTCTCAAAGATAAATCTATACATATAATTTATAAATATCCAATCTAAAATTTTAGATGATATGATATTTGAAGTTTTTAAAAGATTGACTTGAAACATGTCCAAACCAATATGTTTTTATGATAGGAGTACTATGTGAGTATTATTTTGTTTGTTACATTAAAAAATCCTCAAATTATCACTTTTGCCAATAGTTTAATTACCAAACAGAGCCTCTCCTTGAATAGGATTGCTCCTTGTTTATGAGAGTGGTAGTTTTGACTTTTCCATCACTCTAATTGATCAAACAGACAGAAGTTGTCCATATCTTCAGCGACAAAACGATACTTTGAGCTATCTAATTAGTGGAACAAACAAAATAATTTCTCGTTTCCTATATAGGCTATGCCTTTCTGAATATTCAGAGTTGAGATGTATCATGAACAATGCACATTCCACTTCCTCTATATGTTCTTACAGAGGATCCCTGATAAGTTTATACGACATTACATCACTGGAGAGAAACTGAAGAGCAACATGGCTAATATCTTAAGTCCCCTTGGCAAATTTTGGCGCATTGAGCTTGAGAAGGATCGATCGGGCGTGTTTTTCAGAGGTGGCTGGTTACAGTTTCTGTCATTCCATGGCATTTGTCAGGGTGATGTCGTGCTCTTGAGGTATCAAGGCAACTTGGAGTTCAAAATCAAAGTTTTTGGGCCCAACAGATGCCAGAAAGAATTGAAGACAAAGGACAGCAGAATTCGGCAAGGTGAACAAACAATTTAGTTTCTGATATTTGATTAATCCAACCGTTAGTTGTGTTTTCAATTATGTCTTGAAAATATGTAATCATTTGATTCTTTTCTGTCTTCTCAACATTTACAGATATTGGAAACCAACAGGAAACACCTTCTTTTTGTAGAAGGAAATGTAACAACAAAAACATGAGATTTGGTGAAGATAATGAAAACCAGCAGAAAACACCTTCTTGCAGTAGAACGTGGGTAGCAGAAGAAAGGGAGGACAAATGGCAGAGAAACAGAAAGACGGAAAAAATCAAGATCTACCTACGAAATTGGACCGCCTTCTTGGATAAAGAAGAAGATCAACGAATATATACTTGAAAGATACCTTGTCGTAAGCACAACTATTCCTCTCGTGATATAGCCATGATAAAGGGAAAATCTTTTTATCCCTCGATGAAATACCCCTTTATTATCTTTAAATTACATGTAAGTAGTCATAAAAAAAATCTAATGATATTGGTACATTATATATCTACTATCCTAGAAAATTTCAATTCTGAATTCAACTCACACATTAAGAAAAAAAACACAAACTATGAACAGCGCTTACACTGTTTATCATCATATCTGTCTTTTTATTATTTTGTGGTTTTGTAGGTTTGTAGATTTTTGTGGAGAGAACTTTCTTTTCCTGAAATTTTCACGACCATTTGTATTGCATTTAATAAAGCAGAGGGATAAATAAAAAAAATGTCTCCTGGTAAGAGTAAGATAAGTTCAGCTGAGACCATGGATTAATCCTCTGTGCAATGCCTGCAGTCTCTGTCACTGACCTTCTGCAAGTCGGTCGGGTTCGCAGAAGAGAGCAGCACCATCACGCTGATCACGACGACGTCAAAAGGCGGCAGCAGATCATGGGAGGTGGTTGGTCGTCTGTACAAGAACGCCTACTACCTGCTTGGAGCCGGCTTGAAGAGGTTCTGCCATGACAACGGTCTCAAGGTAGGCGACGTCTGCACCTTCAGCGTCGTCGAGACCACTCTGTGGCGTGTCATCATCGAGCGTTGCTGATGCTACGCTCCATCGTTTCCCAATCACTTTAACCATAAATTACTTTTAAATGATTAGGTTATGATAAACGAAAGTTGTATGGTTATATTTATGACACGACACTCTTCGATGATATAACATAGTTTTAAGTATTTATTTATTTTTTTGCTAAAAAAAGATAATGCTTGTAACCAGACGTACGATGCAAGATAAAAAATCGGATGCTTCTGGGTTTGCTAGCCCGCCACTATCGTCCCAACATTTCACCAGGAGGATTCTCCCATGACTCACTTAAGCTCCTTTATCTACATGAGGTTCTTCCCCGTTACTTATGCTCTATTCTCTCTCCTCTTTCTATATGTGTTTCTTGGAGGTTCACAAGGCAACAGCAGGCGGCTGGTCACGCCACAGCCACATTCTTTGCCGACGAAGAGGAGGTCAGTGATGCGATGGCCTAGGAGGCCGGCGGTGGCGCGGGTGGAGCATGTCGGAGCTAAAAGGTGAAGGGGCTACAGGAACTTGGGTTCACCTTCTTCGACGTTAACATTGACACTGAGCTCGCATCTATTTTGTAGGGGGTTACAGTGACGGCTCTTAGATAAGAAGGAGATAAGAAACCATTTTGTGTTGCATTGGATCTTCTCAAGTATCATACATGCTGTTATTTGGATATTTTAATAAGTTTCTTTTGTGAAACGGTGTTTTATTTGTTCATTTGTGAATATTGTAGATGGTGCTCTTAGTATGTTTTAGTAAGTATGTTGTGATGTTATAGATTGTATATTCAATTTGCTTCTTTTTTAAAAAATAAAGTTTCAATGCTTTGATAATTTGCTTCACTCTGTTTTAGTGAAGGTCTCATCTTTGACCAATTGAAACAATTGACATTATGATAATTTAATTCAGATTGGACATTCCACCCCTAGTTTTGCAAAAAATAAATGTCTAAGTTTGAAATTAAAAAGTGCCACTGTCAATTGTTAAGAACGAAAGCAGTAGCTTAATTAGACAGTTAATTTGATTCGTCAGGGTAATTATGTCTCACGAATGTGTATGCCCGCTTATTCGATCAGGACGTGCTATTTTATTGTTTCAATTTGGGAGGATATATAATGACACTGGGATCGATTGTTCAGTGACGTGGTCTGGTAGAGCCCATGGCTCTTAATTGCCATGATAGCCGTTTATGTCTTTCTCATATGCTGCCCAAACAGGCAAACAGTTCTTTGCTACTGATTGCTGATTCTTCCTCTTTTTTTTTCTTTGGTGAGGATATTGACTGCTGAATTTTATTATTTTCTCAGTATGCATATCGGGTCTCTGGACTTGAACTTTTTTTGATGATTGTAAAAAGAAAAATAATTCAGAATTTTTTTCATTTTTTTTCTCATCTAACTCATGCATTGATTCAATTCCGGAGTCCAAACATCAACCTCCTAGTTATCGTCTGTGTTTATTCAATTTACGTGCTCTTGTGAAGGACTACTACGTACTACATGGGACCCGTCTATTTGTCAGTTTGGTGGTTGTTTTTATAAGTCACTTTTGGATGGCCTGTTCCAAAAATATGTATAACATGCTTTCAATACACCTTCTTTAGGGATGGTCATGGATCGTTCATAGATATCCGTTGTGTGCTTTAGTCTAACTAAATAAAGTAGGTTTTATTATTTAATATTAAAAATAAAACTCAATTCATTTAGTTGAAGATTACCTGTGACTTGTACATTGAACCACTTCCTGAGTGCTGGATTTCAATTCTACTTTGGCCCAATATCCAGGGGCGAAGCTATGTTGGCTGACCCCAGTGCACCGGCAACAGGGTAAAATTTAAAGTCAAGTTATTAGCATCTAATTTTCATCTCTTGGGCACCACCCTAGCCCAAGTACGTGCACCACCCTAGCCCAAATATGTGCTGCGTGCACCACCAAGTAGCAGTCCAATTGTCTAAATCCAACATACAATAGATGGCCGTTGCTAGCCCAAATAGCTAGCCAAGTAAAGCAACGCGCTGCACTGTTGCTTGCGCCTGATGGGTAGATGGACGGGAACCAGAAGCATGCCGCCTGACGCATCGTTTCCTTCGCGTAGAAGCTTTGACCGCGACTCTTCATCTCGCTCAAAATTGTGAGAGCGCAAGCGGGAACAACGCCGCTCCCGCTCACCGCCATCTCCGGCCACCACGTCGGTGTCGCTCCTCCGCGCCTCGTCTCCTTGCCAGAATCGACAGCCTCTGCCAAGCCCTCTTTTGTTTCTCAAGATTCAGGTTTCAGGCTGTAGTATGCTTTGCAGCCCCTTCCTTCTTTCTCTCTCGGAGGCTCCCATGGTATGCAATTAAATTCTGCCCAAATTTGGTAAATTGTAATGCAAACCAATTTATTTCAAGCATATAGGGTAGTGATCGAATCTTTTCTTTACGAATTATATTGCAGGGTTAGCCAGTTACAGTTAGGGTTTGCAATTGGTGTTTTGCAAATTGCAAATAGGAAGGGAAAATACAAAGGAAAGAGAAGGAAAGGCTAATGGAGACTTGAGAACTAAACACAGATACAAAAAATCATGTCAAGTAGGCTTTTGAATTTTTGATCGAATCAAATAATGTTATTTTCTTCTCATAGATTCAATATGTAATTGAGGTTTTGAATGATGTGTACTGTCAGGTAAGTTTATGGAAAAATGGTTGAAAAGAAAAGCGCTAGATGAAGACGATTGTACCAATATTGGTAATTCTCATGAACCTCATCAACAAGACACCAATGTTAGTATTTCAGCGCCAGAAGAACTCAATTGGGAGGAGGAGATCCAATTTAATCCAAACAAAAGAAAACAAATACGTGCTTATCATCCTAATCTTAGAGAATTGGTAAGAAGAAAGTATTTTCTTAATGGGCCTTGTCAACCTCGCACTCATAGTTTTCTATGGACTTGGATTGGGGATAGAAATAGAAGGTTTAATCCGGAATGGTTTGATGAATTTGGAAATTGGCTTAAGTACAGTGAGTCTACCGATAGAGCTTATTGTTTCACTTATTTCTTATTTAGAGATCCCACTAAGGAGGCTGGATATAAGTCATTTGTTGTAGATGGTTGGAATTATTGGAACAATAAAGATAGATTAAAGGATTATGTCGATGGTGTTAGCAGCCCACACAATGTAGCAGTGAAAAATTGTGATGTTCTATTGCAAAGAAAACAACACATTGATGTTGCTTTAGAAAAACAGCTAGAGACTTCTAAGAATGCATATTTTGTTCGACTCAATGGTGCCATTGATGCTGCTAGATTATTACTAAAGCAAGGATTACTTTTTTGAGGTCTTGATGAGTCAAAGACATCCTACAACAAAGGGAACTATAGGGAAGTTTTTAGTTGCTTAGTTAAGAATGATCCAGGTTTAGCCAAGGCAATGACGATAGATGCTGCAGACAATAGTCTTTTGGTTTCTTCTGACATACAAAAGGACATCATTAAGTGTTTCGCAGATGAGATTTTACATTCTATCCTTGAAGACATTGGGCAAGATGTATTTTGCTTGCTAGTTGATGAATGTAGAGATATCTCTTGCAAGGAGCAAATGGCTATGGTGTTCAGATATGTGGATAGTTGTGGGATAGTGAAGGAGAGCTTTGTTGGGCTTGTTCATGTGAAAGATACAACTGCTGCCAACCTCAAGTCATGTATTGATTCTCTATTTGCTAGATTTAAGCTGAGCTTGAAGCAATTGAGAGGCCAAGAATATGATGGTGCTAGCAATATGCAAGGTGAGTTCAATGGCTTAAAATCATTGATCCTGAGAGAAAAAAGTAGTGCATATTATGTCCATTGCTTTGCTCATCAACTTCAACTGGTGATTGTAGCAGTTGCTAGAAAGCATATAGGCATTGCAGAATTTTTAAGCAAGGTTTTCACCTTGTTGAATGTGATGGATGGATTTTCAAAGAGAAGGGATATGATTAGAGACATTAATCTCAAAGAAGTTAGCAAGGCTTTAGGTTGTGGGTTACTTAAAACTGGGACATAATTGAATCACGAACAATGTCTTCAAAGACCCGGAGATACTCGTTGAAGTTCTCACTGTAAATCTCTTAGAAGTTTAGTTAACTTGTTCCAAACAATTATCAAAGTGCTAGAATTTATGGAAATAAAGACAAGGATGAAAAGGCAAAGGGATGTTCTTATGTACTTCCAATCTTTTGAATTTGTCTTCTATTTGCATCTCATGTTAATCATTTTAACTATCACAAATATCTTGTCAATGGCATTGCAACAGAAAGATCAAGATATTGTGAATGCTATTAATTGTATGAGATCTACTAGAAGCCATTTGGAACAAGTTAGAAGAGATGAGTGGGATAAAGTACTTGGAGAAGTGTATGAATTTTGTGATGAACATGATATTTCCAAGTTGGAAATGGATGAAGCTTATATTGATCCAGCTAGACCTAGGATAAAAATAGGAATTACCAACAAGCATCATTTTCATATTGATTGTTTTAATGAAGTTCTTGATTGGTTGCTACAAGAGCTTGATAATTGCTTCAATGAGAATTCCTCTCAGTTGCTTCTACGTTCAGCTGCATTCAATTCAAGAGATTCATTTCATGATTTCAATGTGGATAGTTTGATAAGCCTAGCTAAATTATATCCAAGTGACTTTGATTTTATGGAATTGAGAGAACTTAACACCGAACTTTGCCTTTATATTGCTGATGTGCAACAAGATGATAGATTTGTCAACATACAAACCATTGCTGAGCTTTTCCAAAAAAATGGTAGAGACAAAAAAACATCTCACATATCATTTGGTTTATCGACTTTTGAAGCTAGTACTTCTATTGCCTGTTGCCACACTTATAGTTGAGAGGATCTTTTCGGCCATGAAAGTTGTGAAAACAACTTTGCACAATCGTATGAACGATCAGTACTCATTTTCTATGTGGAGAAACAAAAAATTTTGAAAGTTACCAATGATGTTGTAGTGGATCGCTTCAAGAAAATAGGACATTGCTGATACTAGGAGATAACGCATTTATTTCCAATTCTTGAATCCATGTTTTCCTAATATTGTTTAATCATCTAATTAGCACTTTTTATAGGTCATTATCTCATCAAGGGCATGGATTTCATGATGTATTTTGCCATGACATATGATATTTTGTTGTTATTTATTTGAGATTCTTTATTTTGGTAAGTATTCCTACCAATCTATTATTATTGTAGTACTTTTTCATTCTATGTGTTAGACATAATTAGATGTGTATATTAAAGTGTGCACTTAGGTCTTTCGTGCTCTATCGCTCCTGCCAATATCTAGGATTATAAAACCACCCCCTTTCTCCTCATTCACTCCTTTTAAGTCAAGTTTGATTTGATATCAGATTTCATGATGAATCGACAAAGAAAAGGTATTCTGTTTCATTTCCGCTAATTTATTTTTACTTTTGGGATTAAGACTTGAGACTGGGATGATGGCATGGGAGATTGGCACCCAATCCACGTTATCAACCAAGATTATTGGCATCCCCTAATTTATTTTTTCTTTTTGATTAAGACTTGAGACTGGAACGATGGCATGGGAGATTGGCACCCAATCCATGTTATCAATCAAGATTGTTGGCGTTGAGACCTTTTACCTTGGCGGCAAGAAGTCTGGCGTCGAATTTTAGGTCCATTATTTATATAAGCTTTATAGGGGTTTGTTTATGAAGTGTTTGTTTAAAACAATGTTTAGAATGTGAAAAATTCAGCTGGAGCTGAATATATCGCCGACCTTCGTACTTTATATACTATTGATCAACATGGTATAACAGCCACCGGCCATGCCCATGCTCATTAATTAGTAGGAGACTTAGGAGGAGGAGCACGCACGTACTGGCCGGTATGTCTACAGTATTAGCAGTTATAATCTACAGTATTAGCAGTTATAACGCTAAGGTTTGCACGAGTTGTTTAGGCCCATGCCTGCCCGATTAATTTGACCAAAATGTCCCATGCCATGTATCACCCTATGTACTATGGCAAAAAATCTAGTCTCTAATTGTTTAGCTTTACACTGACCGTGAACATCCAAAACCACGCAAAGAAAAATTAATTAAGCAGATGATTTGTCTGCCGCGACGGCGACCTGATGATAGCGCCGCGTGCTGTCTGCTTAAGCGTAAACTAATCTCTTTAATTAACTCATCATGGCTAAGGTCATGTGCAACAACAATTTGTCAGTGAGAACTTTGTGACTGGAGACAGTCTCTTCGAAGTTTTGTCCAGATTCGTCATTGCGCTGAATATTTATATTATCCTTCTGTTGCTTATTTGTGACCTCACGTGTAGCCTCCTGCATCATCACTGTTCTCGATCTCTGATTCTCCTGAAACCACCATGAAGTTCTGTTCGATATTGAGTGGGTCATGATAATCTCATTTCATGTGGTTGCTCTCGGAGACATTTTGGTTATTTTCTTATCCTTTTGATGATAATTCAATGGTTCTCATCACTCCTTATTAACTTTTTAAACAAAGGCCATAATTTGTTATTTGAAAGGTTGACCGATAATTTATTTTAACCTAAACATGAAATAAATTTACAGTCTATAAAAGATTACAAAATTACATGGAAAAAAAATCAAACTTGGATAAAATAAAACAAAACCATAAATAACAACAAACTACAGTTAAAATAAACTAGCTAGAATTGTACATTACATACCACTGTATTTTAGGCTTAGCAATGTATAATTCTAGGTGACTGAAAATTTATAAATTTTTAGGCGTATAAAATCTACCAAGTAACTTTCTTTTAATCTTTGTTACAGAAGATAATATTCTCAAATTACTAAAATATGGGATAATTTAAAGATAGATGGCAGTTAGGTAACAAAATATTATCTAAGCTTAATTTGGTTTTTAAATAAACAATAACATTTATAAATTTTATTTCTATAATAACCTGAAAGATAAGCATATCATAACAACCACCAACTGAAACTGAATCCGAGAAAGCACTAAATATGTAAATACGCAGAGACAGAGGCCCCATTCGCTTGTGAGTTTTGGTATGGCTTATAAGCCGTAGATAAAACGAGAAATGTTATTAGCGTATGATTACTTAAGTATTAACTATTAGAAACTTGAAAAATAGATTTATTTGATTTTTTTAGAGATACTTCAATATAGAAAATTTTTAAAAAACATGTTATTTAACATTTTGGAAAGCGTACTTACGTGAAAGGAGATAATAACCAAAGTCAGCACAAGCAAACATGTCCAGAGTCGTGTGTATAACCCCATTCATCAGTGTTTTAATCCTATTGCCTAAAATTACATAGATGCAGGTACACGCTGGTCTTCTGTCTTTTGTTTGCAGGTGCATCTTCGATGTGATGGGATAAAAAAAAACTAGTTAATCCCTCTGTTGAAGAATATAAGGACATTTGGAATTATTTTGAGGCTAAGGCTGAGGCAATATTGGTTGAGACTTACAAGTAGGTGAAAAAAAATTAAATGATGAATGATTTTGATTAGTTGAGATAAAAAAATAGGTAGACATGCTTTTATGATAGGAGGGAGTACTATGTTAGTATTATTTTGTTTGTTACATTAAAAAATCCTCAAATTATCACTTTTGCCAATAGTTTAATTACCAAACAGAGCCTCTCCTTGAATAGGATTGCTCCTTGTTTATGAGAGGGGTAGTTTTGACTTTTCCATCACTCTAATGGATCAAACAGAGAGAAGTTGTCCATATCTTCAGCGACAAAATGATGCTTTGAGCTATCTAATTAGTGGAACAAACAAAATAATTTCTCGTTTCCTGTATAGGCTATGCCTTTCTGAATATTCAGAGTTGAGATGTATCATGAACAATGCACATTCCACTTCCTCTATATGTTCTTACAGAGGATCCCTGATAAGTTTATACGACATTACATCACTGAAGAGAAACTGAAGAGCAACATGGCTAATATCTTAAGTCCCCTTGGCAAATTCTGGCGCATTGAGCTTGAGAAGGATCGATCGGGCGTGTTTTTCAGAGGTGGCTGGTTACAGTTTCTGTCATTCCATGGCATTTGTCAGGGTGATGTCGTGCTCTTGAGGTATCAAGGCAACTTGGAGTTCAAAATCAAAGTTTTTGGGACTCAAACGGATGCCAGAAAGAATTGAAGACAAAGGACAGCAGAATTCGGCAAGGTGAACAAACAATTTAGTTTCTGATATTTGATTAATCCAACCGTTAGTTGTGTTTTCAATTATGTCTTGAAAATATGTAATCATTTGATTCTTTTCTGTCTTCTCAACATTTACAGATATTGGAAACCAACAGGAAACACCTTCTTTTTGTAGAAGGAAATGTAACAACAAAAACATGAGATTTGGTGAAGATAATGAAAACCAGCAGAAAACACCTTCTTGCAGTAGAATGGGTAGCAGCAAGAAAAAGAGGACAAATGGCAAAGAAACAGAAAGGCGGAAAAAATCAAGATCTATCTACGAAATTGGACCGCCTTCTTGGATAAAAAAAAAGATCAATGAATATATACTTAAAAGATACCTTGTCGTAAGCACAACTATTCCTCTCATGATATGGCCATGATACGAGGAAAAGCCTTTTTATCCTTTGATGGAATACCCCTTTATTATCTTTAAATTACATGTAAGTAGTCATAAAAAAATCTAATGATATTGGTACATTATATATCTACTATTCTAGAAAATTTCAATTCTGAATTCAACCCACACATTAAGAAAAAAAAACACAAACCATGAACAGTGCTTACACTGTTTATCATCATATCTGTCTTTTTATTATTTGTGGTTTTGTAGGTTTGTAGATTTTTTGGAGAGAACTTTCTTTTTCTGAAATTTTCACGACCATTTGTATTGCATTTAATAAAGCAGAGGCCCTGTTCATATGTAAATATGTACGGGAAAGATAAGCATATCATAACAACCACCAACTGAAACTGAGTCCGGGAAAGCACTAAATATGTAAATATGTAGAGATAGAGTCATGTGTATAACCCCATCCATCGGTGTTTTAATCCTATTGCCTAAAATACACAGATGCAGGTACACACTGGTCTTCGGTCTTTTGTTTGCAGGTGCATCTTCAATGTGATGGGATAAAAAAACAGTTATTCCCTCCGTTAAAAAATATAAGGACGTTTGGAATTGTTTTGAGAGGCTAAGGCTAAGGCAACGGAGGATTGTTATTAGTTCAGACATAGAAGTAGGTGAAAGAAAAATTAAATGATAAATGATTTTGATTAGTTGAGATAAGAAAGTAGGTAGAAATGTTCTTATATTATTGAATAAATTTCACAACTCTAGATATTCTTATAAATCGAGAGAGTAAGACATCGTTTGAATCAGCTTATAACTTAAGCTTATTCACTTATTTTCTATGAACACGTTTTCTAAACTATTAAATAGTGTCTTTTGCAAGTATTTTTTATATAATAGTTTCTTTAAAAAAATTAAATAAATCTCTTTTTTCAAGTTTATAATAGTTAATAACTAATTAATCACGTGCTAATGACTCATCTTATTTCACGAGCGGCTAATAAGCCCAAGCCATAAGAGCATCTCTACTAGTCTATCTCTCTGAATGACCAAACTAAAATTTTGCCAATGTGGACAAAAAAACAACCGCTAGCAGACTCTTTATCTGAATGACTAAGCCATCTGAATAGTCAAATATCTAAGTTAGATAATTTGACCACCTGGATAAGATTAACATCAGACTCTTTATCTGAATAGCTAAGCCATCTAAATAGTTAAATGTCTAGGTTAAATAATTTAGCCACCCGAATAAAATTGGCTATTCTTATCGCGAGTAGGCCCTACTCCTCCCTCCCTCCACCCAACGTCGGCCCGGCGGTGGCCCCCTCCCCGAGCCAGTGTGCGCTTTTGGAATTTTGCTGAGGTGGCAAATGCCCACACCCACTTGCTGACTGTCCAACCAGAAGGGGTGAAGTGTCTGGATAGGGATCATTGGCCAGCCTGACCTGCTTAAAAGGCCTCCTTTCATCACCATCGGCGGCAGACAAGCCGACAGCTCTCCGGTCCTCTCCTCATTCACCTCTCCCCCACAAATGACAAACTACACACACAGCACTATCCACAGCATCCACGCGTAGTAGAGTGCAACTGTGCAACAACACAAGTACAGATCATACCACCAGAAAAGAAAAGAAAGGAAAAAATGAATAGATGAATGGATGAAAATGGGGTACTGTTTGTTCTCATATAACCGCTGCAGGTGATCTGCATCAGATGCAGCTTCAGAAAATTTTTCAGTACAACATGCTAGGATCAGAAGCTCAGCACACTGATTAAATGAGATTCAGTGGCCATGTTTGTAGCCTACAAAAGATTTGAGCTAGTTTCTTCAGAAGATGTAACCCAGCATAGAAAACAGGATGGTTTCATTTCACTCTACCAGAAACCTGTATCATCACATCCTGTGGTGTGATCCTCTGGTGAACAAGAACCAAACATCAGGGCAAGGCTACCAAATTCAGGGAAGCTAAATTGTCTGAGGAGCCATTGCTAGCACTGTTCCTTGCCGGTGGCATTGCCGTTCTCATCGCCGGCAGTGCCATTGTTGGTGGTGGTGGAGTAGTGGGTGTGCTTCTTGGACGAGCCCCTGCACTGTCCGACGGGGTACTTGCGTGCATTGAGCTCCATCTTGCGCAGCGCCGCTTTCCCGAGGTCGACGCCGCACATGTCGGAGAGGCGGACGAGGTAGAGGAGGACGTCGGCGAGCTCCTCGCCTAGGTGCTCCACCTCCCTCTCCCCCCACCCCGGCAGCCCCTTGGGCACTTCCCCCTTCCACTGGAAGATCTCAGAGAGCTCCCCCACCTCACCTACCTGCAGGCATTGCACATTGCAAGAGCAACAACAGTCAATTGCAGTATCACAGATGCACATTGCAACAGCAGCAACAGTCAATTGCAGTATCAGAGATGCACATTCCAACAGCAGCAGCAGTAAATTACAGTATCACAGAACATGGTGCACAGATGCAGGATGAGCTGCAGTCTGCAGGGTGCCATTTATACTAGGTGCTGGGACCAGCTTGGTCAGCCTTTTATGGTCATCCCAGCCAAGCAAAACATGGTATAGTAAAAAGATAAGAGGATGGTTCCAGTTGCTGTTGCTTTCTGTGGCTTTTTGGCTGCTTTCTCCAGCACAGCATTATAGTACATCAGTAACAGAGAGGAATCTGACTACAGATTCTTTAGCTGAAGAATGAATTTTCCATCAGGAATATGAGAAGAAAACAAAAGGACAGGTCCAACATCACATATTCATCAATTGATTCAATTCATCCATGGATAACACATAAAAACAAAGTGGGAGGACATTGCAAAAGCATATTATGAAGTGCATCTTTTTTTTTGTATCTTTGGGGTTGAATTCTTGTCTCTGATACAAACAGTGAAGTACTCACCATGGGACCCTATGTCAGGACCCAGGACTACTTGGTCACCATCATTTACATGTATTTGAAATGCATGAGCTAATGCATGACTACACAAAGTTCCTAGTAATTACCAAGTTACTTTCACATCGAGTTTTGACTAATTGTACAATTATGGTCATATTGAAATTCCAAATCCACTCTACAGTCAAAGCACAAACCAGGCTTTGTCACATAAAAACAACAACATAGATCGATATCTTCTATTTTTTTCCCTCAGAATCCAGAGAAGGACAATTTTGATAGGTAAAAGTAGCTCGCAGGAAAGATCCTATCCAATCGCAAAGATATCCACGGCAAATTATTATATTTTCCATCCATCTCACCCCATTTCTCCAACAAACATAGCAAGCAAAAACCTCATCACTATTTGCTGTCAAAAAGAGTAGGATTAAAGATCCCAATCCCATCATGCCTGCAGAAGCAGCAGCAGTACAAGAACAAGAACAGGAGAAAGAGGGGAAAAAACAGAAGGGCTGACAAAAGAGGACAAATCTCTACTGCACATGATGATTTCCTTCCTTCCCTCTCATGGAGACAAGAAAGGAAACAACTGCAGGCCCCATTCTGACCCCCCAAATCTCTGGCTGTCCCATACAGCAAAACAAATACGAACCGAACGAACCAAGAACCCACCAAGAACAAGAAGATAGATGCCAAGCAAGAGATCATAAACATTAACAAGAACAAGACAATCACCCCCAAAAAAAAGTCCCACCAAACAGAAAGCTTGAAGAACCAAGAAAATGGATGGCGGGGTGACCTAGAATCTATCCAAGATTGGTTGAGACGCCGCAAGAAAGAGACGAAGGAAGAGAGGGAGGGAAGCGAAGGCGAACCAGAGCGAGGAGGAGGTTCCTGGGACTGTGAAACTGCTCCCAGTCCCTCTCCCTGGCGAAGTCCGACATCTTCTTCCTCAGCATCTCCAGCGTCACCGCCGCCTCTCCTCCTCCGCCGCCATCTCCGCCCTTCCCCGTCTCCCCCAATCCCACCACACCATTCATCTCTCTCTCTATCTCTATATCTCTCTCTCTCTCTGGAGTAGGCAGAGAGGTAGTAGTACTAGTACTAGTCGAGGAGAGGCTTTATAGGGGAAGGGGAGGAGAGAGGAGAGGAAAGAAAGGGTGGGTTTGTATTGTTCTTGCCTCGTGTTTCTTTTTTTGTTTCCGGTGTTCGCTTGGGAAGAAGAAGAGGAGGAGGCGGAGGCACCACGACGGGGAAGAGGCTAGGGTTAATTGGGCCCACCTGTCTGTCTGCCCAGGTTCTACTGGCACCTGCCCTACCTTTTGTGGATTTTTGTTGACTGCAGTAGACCTTTTATTGGATTTTACGGCCAGTTTGGTAAAGAATCTGGGATGGATTTTGTAGGCGGGGAGCTGCAAATTTTAGAGATTTGTTCGATGGCGAGATGAGTCCATTTGTGAAGGAATTGCCAATTGATTTCCGTGACTCTGGTCAGATGTCTCAAAGAGGAGAAGAACGAGAGGTCGATATTAAACTAGAATAACTATGATTGGTTTTGATAAGAAAGTACATGTAAAAATTAAATAAGAGATATTTATAATTGCTATATTTAGCATAATTATTAAATGCTAGAAGTTGCTATATACTAAGGCTACTTTTAATGGGAGCTTTCATTCTCATTAATTAGCATGCCACATAAAATTTTCTGATGACATGATATTAAATTTAAGAAGAGTGAGGGTGAACCAGTTTTATATAGATAAAACCACGTATACAAGGATACCAACTCTTGATGAGTCATAAAATTAAATACTATTTGGAGTCTATGAAATCATATTATAAAATTATTCATTAGGGAGGTAGTTTCAAACACCATTTTATTTCTTTGTTGCTTATGTGGTTATCTTAGAAATATTAATATAAAACCTCCAATTAGGATTAACCTAAGGGTGAGTTCGAATAAAAGGTTGAGGGAAAAAATAATTCGTTTTCCGTGAGCATTCTTTCCGAATTGCTAAATAGTACTTTAAAAAAAAATTATATATAAAAGTTGCTTTAAAAATCATATTAATCCATTTTTCAAATTTAAAATAATTAATACTCAATTAATTAATTGCTCACCTTATTTTGCGTGATCTTTTTTCTTTTTCTTCTTTTCTCATCTTTAAACTATTCCTAAGAGCCTTTAAACTATTCCTAAGAATGGAGAGAGCATATCACTACAAACATAGAAAGCACATTTTCTTGAAGAACTATTGGGCTAAGTTTGATAGTGAGGGAAGAAGATGATAATGATCATGTAAAACGAGATAAGTCATTAGCGCATGATTAATAGAGTATTAATTATTTTAAACTTAAAAAATAGATTAATATGGTTTTTAAAGCAATTTTTAAATATAAAATTTTTATAAAAAAACACACCGTTTAGCCGTTTGAAAAACGTGCTTACAGAAAACGAAAACGAGTGAAGTTTTCACTCAACATGTACATTCGAACGGCCCGTCAGCGACAATACCGCCCGAGTTTGGTGTGTGTTTTGCTCAGTTTGAAAAGTTCAAAGACGTCTAATGTCCGGTTTCAAATTTTAATTATAAATTTTAGAGTGGAGTATCTTGCTAGCTATACAGCGGCATATATATCATTTTCTTTTTCTTTTTTATCCCCACACTGTGCACGCATGACATGCCATGGAGGTATAGCAAGGAGTTTGTATATTTCTATGTCAGTTTTTCACCTTTTAGATTGTTTACTTCTAACACTTTCAGATATTAAGGTATAAAAAAATGCTGAATAGATATAATGGAAATAACCCTATTGGCACCATTTGAATCAGCTTATTGCTTAAACCTATTCCCTCATTTTGCATGAGCACGCTTTCAAACTGCTAAACGGTGCGTATTTTATAAATACTTATATACAAAAGTTTATTTAAAAATAGAAAAATTAAAAAAAAAACCACCTAAATGTCACCCTAAGTTTAAGATTCCTCTTATAAAATGATTTGTTGTAAATACTTTCCTCCTAATTCACCATAGTTTAAGATTCCTTTCTAATACCGTTGCTTACGTGTTCTTATAGCCAAAGACGCACACATGTACTTCTAGGAATACTAATATACCAAGAGGAATTGAGGTCGCTGCTCATGACGACTAGGCCCAATGACATGGCTGCGATATCTCCACTTGTGATGTCCAGCACGCAGTTGGGTGACAGTGGTCATGAGTGTCCACTTTTGGATATTGAGATTGCCAGAAGATGAGCCGTTGTGTTTGTCTCAAGAGGTTCTGCTGCGGTCGATTTTTTCGATATATTCAAAGTGAGGAGATGAAACTGGTGTGATACCGTGCCGCTGAGAAAAAGATGGGTTTGAGATATAGGGCTGTGGTTATATAGCACGTGCGAAAAAAGAAGCTACAAAAACACGAGCAACGATATTTGAAGGGAGTCTCAAAATATAGGAATGAGGTATTTACAACAAATTATTTTATAGGGGGAAAGTTCAAACTTAAGGTGATATTTGAGTGGATTTTGTAATTTTTCTAAAAAATAGATAAATCTATTTTTTAAGTTTATAATAGTTAATACTTAATTAATCATATACTAATATTTTATCTTATTTTATGTATAGCTTCTAAAGTGCCTCCGGTGTCTAACAGGCGTGCTAGCAGTGGCCGAGTGGGACAGGGAATTTGAAGGACGGGTAGGATAAAATGAAGTGCCAAGAATGCATGACTCAGATGAGAACTTACAATTTGACGGGTAGAATGGTGGGTGGAATATATTATTTTTTCCGTTTCTCGTTAGCCAAACATGCCAGGATCAAATAACATTTCATTTATTCCTCAATATTTTTGTAACTATGTGGTCCCTCCATTCTAAATAAGTTGATTTCAAGTTTAAACTGTCTCAAAATAATTTAATTTTTACTCTCTTATCTACGTCCATAAATCGAAAAGCTCTATACATTTAATACCCCTTTCCTACACGTCCACTAATATTACTTTTCTATTAACTAGACAACCCTGGTCTTTTCCCCTCACTATTAAAACTGTCTCGGAATGCTAAATCAATTTACCGCCTGTTCCTTCCGGCCTAAAGCTGGCAGCTTCTTCTCTTGTTTACCACGCGCAAGCTTCCAAAACGATAGATGGTGCGTTTTTTACAAATATTTTCTATATAAAAGTAACTTTAAAAAATAGATCCATTTTTCAACTTTTTAATAGTAAATACTTAATTAATCACGCACTAATAACGTTCCTCGTTTTACGTGCCCACTTATTTAAGTGGCTACTTCAGCCCGAAGGAACAGAGCCTTAATCGCTACTACTATATTTGCCTCCGACTGCTAGAAATCGATTTAATTTGGACCCTCTTCTTCCTTTGTTCTTGCATAGTACTGGGGAATGAGTCGAGTCGATACCTAACAAGCTCCAAATCCCAGCTGCAGGAACAACATTGCCAGGAACAAGATTATTCGAGGACCTCAACGGGAGACAAGCTGACATGGATGAACAAACATCCGATGGGTTGATAACAAGAATTCATGCGACCCTTGAATGTATACTGTGATATCAACATCAAAAAGATTTTGCCATGTGGTATTTGTGGTGACATAGAAAAAAGAGATAAGATACTGTCTGTTGATAGCTAGACTGTCTCACAGATAGGAATCAAATCTCTAGAGAATTCCTCTTGGCTAGGAAACACAATACCAAATACAAAGACTAAGCGCGTGTAGACTGTAGAGAAATACCTGATGCAGAAAGTGCATGACACGATTGCGACATACTAGACACTAACAAAAAATTTCACAGCTAAACAAGATGGTCTCTGAGCAACACAAGACTAAACAAAAATATCAACGGTGAGAGAATCGGAAAAAGTAGAGCGATTCACATCATACTAAAGTAGCTTTCTCTGACATAGAGCACAAGATAGATACTTCTCTGGCATAGAGCACAAGATAGATAACACGTTGCTACATCATGCAGGGCAGTAAACAGGTTGGCATAATTAACAAAATTTATGGAGTACACATCAGGAAAGGTAACAGGATAATATTGTTCAGCAGGGCATCTTTGTCCCAGTAACAAGCCACACAAGCTAACCTAGTCACCCTTCCGGCGGAAGGAGCAGCCCTCAGTGAGCCTGGCCTTCCCACCAGTTGGTTGGCAGAGAACAGTCTGGCAGCCTGGGCACACCACCACGGTCTGAGAGTGGCTGAAAACAGTTGTTCTGCAATCACAGCATATTAACGAGATTAAAAGGCGCCAATATTAGATAAGCATACCTGAACAAAAGATAGGAAATTGTTTTGCTTTAAGAAAACAAGAATGTCCTGGTTTCCTTGAATTGGTTGATTATTATTTATCAATACAAACAAGCCAGCTAAATTTTAAAAAAAAGTAATTTGAGAATGCAATTTTGGCATTCTACAGAACATTGTCTACAACAGCGTGATGATCTTAATGTTTGGCCTGATAACAACTAGCTATTTTCCATTTCTTATCTAAGTTACCCGAATTGCTAACAGTAGATGAGCTCATAATATGAATCTTCACACAACAAACATGAAAGGGGCATCTCAATCTCAAGCACAGTAACAACACAACAATTCACAACCAACACTCAATCGAGAGAGGATGCAGAAGCTCTTACATGTTGAAGCAGCCCTGGCACTTGACATCCTGCACATAAAGAACACAAGGGCAACACACAACTATTAGATCCCCGGAATCACCTACCAGACGAGACGATACAAAACTTGAGAAACAATGGGGGAGCTATCTCCTACAGATCCCAGGTGATCTGCACCATTCCGACTTGTAAAGAGATTCATACAATAGAGTGAAGGGGCTGGGTGAGGATGAGGCCCGCGTACCATGAAGAAGGAGTTGGGGGACTGGACGAGGCGCTTCTTCTTGTGCTTGAGCTTCTCGAGCTCCGCCGGCGGGTTCAGCAGGTCGATGTCGTTCTGCAGCACCTGCTCCGCCCAAACAGAAAATCAAAATCACATCAAGAAATCAACCCTTCCGCGCGCAACGAGCAATCAACGGATCAAACGGAACAGCCAGCCATGGAAGGCGATCCGAGGTGGCAAGATCGAAGCAGCGTTACCATCTTGGAGATGAGCGGGTCCTGCGCGTTCTTGCGCGGCGGAGGAGAGAGAGGGAGCTAGGTGGCGGCGCGGAGGGGAAGGCGCGGCTAGGGCTGGAAGAAGAGGGGCTCGCGAGAGGTGGGAGGCGATGTATTTATAGGTGGATGAGGTTGATCTGGACCGTCCATTGGAAGCTCGTTTCATCCTGGCCTTCTGTGAAGCTGGGCGGCAAGTCGGGTTGCTTGCTCGTCTCTGTTTCTTCTTCCAGTTCCATGAGAAAGTTCCATTCCTTTGAAAATTTAAGAGTACACCATATTGTTCAATTCAATCCAATTCACACTTCATAATTCAAAGTGGATTGAACTTGTAATTACATCCTCGTATTTTTCACAGGCTCACGGTGTAACTCGTGCTCGTGGATGAGGTTCGTCAAATTGCTCCCACTCACTAGAAAAAAAAAGAAGAGGCAACTGAAAAACCAAAAGCACTTTAGTCCGACTTTCATGAATCTTAATTAACCTTTGTCGAACTTAGCCCTTTGTTTTTTACACTTAAAATACAGAAGCCGACAGATAATCTCTTATCGAACTAAATTCCTACGTGCATATTATATAGATTTAAATTAGAGTTATACAGCTATGACTCCACCGCTATATAACTATTATTTCTCTAAACTTAGGTCTTCTTTAGAGCTTTAGAGTTTTTTTTCTCGATTTCAATTAAATTAATCTACGTGAAAATTATGCTATGTCCCAACAGGACCTCATCCTCTAGTTGCCGTCCTCTCGTTTACTTCTTTTACTTGACGTAAACACAGTTGGAATTGTAAAGAGCACATACATTTTGCGTGATGACTCAAAAAAAAATATATCTACCAAAAGACTACCAGTTATAGTGGTTTTTAGTGAGTGACGGTTTTTTTAATAGAGTGGCTTTTGAGAAAGAGTGGTTTGGATTTTTGGTAAAGTGGTTTTTTAGAAAGGGTGTATTTTCTTTATGATGAAGTACGGTGGTTAAGAAAGAACAACCCCACTTTTATAGTAGTAGAGATATAATTGTATATTTAATGAAAAAAGATAAATTAATTCGTTTTTTTTCCTTCCCTCGTTTGTCCCAATTACCACTTGCTGAAGCCTGAAGGTATTGTATCCTGGACCACCTTAACCCTTTTGTAGTGATGTATAATAGCAGAGGTGTGCAGTACTTTAGTTGCCTAAGGCTCTATTGCACTTTCATATACTTGCAAGATTCATGAAATGTTTCATACATGTATTATAAAGAAATAGTTCCCATATCTGCATAGCCAAAGATTAGAAGGCATCATTCTTTGCCTCATCTTTTGCTCAAACAAAATCTTTTTGCCTCATCCATTTCGTAGCTGACCATTTCTCCCCTTCCAGAACAGGGCACCCACTGTGAATGCTGTTTGGGTCGGTTTCACCATCGAGCCCCTGAAACAATCGAAATTAGCACGGTAGCAGAAGAACACTGATAATTTAAGAAAACAACTGGAACTAATCACTATGAAATATGTTTGATTCATGCTTTGGTGTATGCTTTGTGTAAAACAGTTAATAACACACCATGCTCCAAAATAGCACGGCATCTCCTTTGTTTGGCTTGACACATAGTCCTTTGACCATCTTCCTGCCGCAGCTACATTCACCTTCTCCTGCCTGGAACAGAGGTGAGAATTGCAGGATATCAGGCAAGCACAACACAAATCATGTAACATCAAAGAAAAACAAAGCTGGAAGAAGCAGCCTCACGACATGTAATATCATGCCATGTATTAGAGGAAGAACCTAGGGCTACGAAAAGCATGGGTGCAGATTGTTCATGCAAAGGGCTATTGACCTAAAAATCAGATTCAAAGATTATTTGAACTCAAGGGCCTTAAACATCTGTCAGATATGCAGTCTACACTTTCCATATTGTGTTGTTCTTAGGATTGTATCCCACACTACCAATGCAGTTATTGCGGCCATCTGAGAGCACAGAGATCAAGTTGTAGCTGATGTTGCCATAATCTACACTATCAATTCCTCCTGCAGATTCAATTGTCCCCCTTTAAAGTACGAAAAAGTCCTCTGCCAGTACAGCTATGACTTAGGCTGCGTTCAAAGATACAGGTTAGGCTGAGATTTTCAGCGCATGCAAAACGAGACAAGCCATTAGCGTATGATTAATTAAGTTTTAATTACTACAAACTTGAAAAATGAATTTATTTGATTTTTAAAGCAACTTTTATATAGAAAGTTTTTGCACGAAACACACCGTTTAGCAGTTTAAAAAGTGTGCTAACGGAAATTGAGGGAGTAGCTCAGCCACCCCTTAGAATCGAAGGCCGCCTTAGGAGTATGTCCAAAAACTATTGTACAATGATCAAACATAAGTAAAGCTGAAACAGAAGAAACATGTTGAGAGCTTTTGATATAGTAAGAAGCTATGTCGGCATAATTCAGCTAACCTGAGGAAAATGGGTTTCACCCCCTTCAACACCATCAGTCAAGTACATCAACATTGTTGCAACTCGCTGGCCCCCACGTTTGATGTTGAACTGCAGATTGAATATTCATGGTTCTATTAATTTGCATTGTTAGTTAAAGGAAATGCAATCTTGGTCCCTCAGCTCTTTCAGACTATAGTTTCCATCAATCCACCCCAGGGTTTCCCCTACCACTGGGGTGCAGTAACCGCACCCCGGCGGTAAGCGCCGTTACTGCAGTAACCGCAGCAAACCGTACAAAATTTATCAAAAATTTAAATTATTTTTTAAATTTATTTGAATTTAGTGGGGATACCGCGGTACTACCGTTACTGTGCCCTGACGGTAAGTGCAGTTACCACGGTAAGGTGAACCCTAATCCACCCTAAATTCGAACCCATTTTTTTATGGTTTTTTAAATGTCAAAACTCAATCAAATCAAACCCCAAAGTAGATCTTGTGGGCATTTTTGTTTGATGTGGCATCCTAATTGGCATATGAGCTGACTTCGGATGATGATTTAGAAAAGAAAATCCATAAGACCCACATGTTAGCCACCTTTTCCTGTTCTTCCTTTCATCTTCTCCAGAAAGAGCTGAAGGACCAAAACTGGGCCTTTTCCTTGGTTAAATGTACAATTGTAAGGACCTGTCTAAAGGAAGCTGTAGCTCTCCACAGCATATACAGGGAGGTCAACTTACACTGTCAGAAAAGTAATCATGATGTGGCCTGTAATATTGGCTTGGTTCATACCTGTAATACTTGAAGTTAGCTTGAAAATGTTTGATTAATCGTCAGGGCAAAGAACTTCAGAAAAAATACTCTCTATTATTCTAGTACCGTAATACTTGGATGAGTTCCCCATTTTCTTCAGGTATCTGAGAGTATACAGAAATCCTCTTCTCTATAGCCTGGAGAAAGCAAAGCAAATATTAATGGTAGAAGAATGAAGCATTCAACTACAAAGATTAAAAGTAAAACCCACTGACACAAATTTCAGTCAAACATGTGATAAGGGCAATGTCAATATGGATAATGTATAGTTGGATAATTTGACAGTGCATAATTAGGTAATAGTGTCAACAAAAGCCGAATTTTCCTGAGAAAACACCCACTAAATGGTGCATTAATAAGCACTTACAAAAACCTAATATGGTGCCAGGATTAACCACAGAAATACAAGTTAAGTATGTGCTAGCAACTTATGTGTTGGAGAAGTTCAGGGAATTTGTCAGATTTTACAGATTAAGCTGCATAGTTGACATTGGTGAACTAAAGATCAATAGGGAGCATCAAGCAAAAGTAATATATGCTATAAGAAACACAAACTGCATTTTATATCAGAGGCCATAAAAGATTTCAGTGTTTTATCTGTCACCAAAAATATTTCTAAATATATGTTATGTGCTGTTGCTGGTACTTTTGGCAAACCACCAACAGAAGGTACAAGTTCTATTAGCATAGTTTTTGCATTGAAATAAAAGGTTAGTTCTACATAATGTTACCTTTTATAACCATGGTTTTATTTTATCTTGATATTGCAATCAACAAACAATAAATAATCTCAAAATTACATCTATATCAAATTTTGGTTCAATTTCTAATAGGATGTACTAGTACCTTACTTTGAATCTAAAATTAGGAGCGAAGAAATTCTCATACATTCATCATCTTCTTTTGACCTAACAGATAAAAGAAAAGGACAAGTAGTTAAATGGCGATCTAGGTGTGGACTATTACATATGTTGTTGTTTTTAAATTTAAAAAAAAAACACTCAATTTAGGAAACAAATGAGAATCCCATCTCTGTGTCAAACTTATGAAAAGAACATGACTTGTTACTAACCACAACAAAAATATCCTTGTATTCATCTGTGTCACATGATGGCAACTTGACAACCAAAAGAAACAAGTAATTTGTTGCAGTACAGACATATCCTGAGAGCACCTAGTTAATTCCTTCATAAATTAAAGGGAAATTGCTACATTAAGCAACAAGTGGTAAGGAGGAAGGACCTAGAGTGGGATATGATGAACGGACCTGAATGACTGGAAACTTTCTTTCTTCAGAATTCACAAACATACCAGAACTTGTACGAACATTACTTTTAACACCCTGTTTCACAAAACAATGGCAACAGTGGAAATATTGAAAAGACAGGAAAAATATTTCTGGGGTTTCAGAAATGGAGAAGTACAAAAAACCATCAACAACAAAATCCTCACAACCAATCAAGTATTATAAATAATCTTTTAATAGACATTACAAATGGTTCCATAAAGGAGAGTACACCACAAACAAAAAAAAACAAAACTTCCGTTTTCTATGTATGAAAAAATAGATCGTATTAATGCTCAAACTATTTTCTTTTGCCTCAAACTTGAAGAAAGGAATGTTGACAGGAATCCAGAGAGACTTCTAATCTCGCAAGTAAAATAGTCCTACTCATGTTAACAAACAGAATGAGTTAAATATTGCTCTCATGTTTATCTTAATACCTACTTTTGTGCTCTGAGGTGGAGAAGAGTACAAGATTTTTTTCTCGGTGGGGAGAGAAGAGTACAAGTTGTACACAAGAATTAGAAATAGAAAAAGAAAGAAGCCTCCCACATTGGAAACTATGGCTTGGACTTCATAAATCTGCTAACTTTTGTTAAAAAAATAACTGCCTAACATTGAGATACAGCGAAAATGACACATGCTATGAAGTAGAAGGCAAGACATGTACCTTTCCTGTTGCGACATCCACTACAGTGGAAACCTGTAGTCTTGGTCTAGCAATTGCTCTTAGATAGTCACACTCCTGCAAAGATTAGCAAAAGTGAACTCAGCAACAATTGTTTTGCCTATTGTCCACCATCCACCAGATTTGTGGTTTATGTATGTCATGTTAGTATGTTACTGCCTTGGGCTTACAGTTTTTCTTTGCTTATGAAAATAGCAAGGAAAGCATATGCCTAAGTCACCAAATACAAGAGTTGAGGAGAATTATTTAGCTAACACCAAACAAGAGACAGGGCCGTACCTCAGAACTAAGAAAGTTATGGAAGACAATTATCCGAGGTGTCCAGCTGATGACTTCAGGCTTCACCTACACATTATGAACAAATTGATGTAAAATATTAATGCTACTGAGATTTTCCCAGTAATTAGATTATTTGTGTTTGAGTCTGCTACAGATTAAGTTGCCAAAGAAGACTACATAAGGTTAAAACAACACGCCCAATTGCTCATACAAAGTAAAGCTAACAAAACACACCATATCATGAATGGATGCTCATTGGTCAAGAAAAGATACAATCTTGCAACAAAGAACAACAAAAAAAATTTATTTCAGCTTATAGAGGCCGGGAGAATGTTCTTCCATCATCTTAAAAAATACAATTTCAGGAGATTCTAAACCATTCATCAGATTAAAGGTTTATAAAGTGCCTACATCTAAAGCTAAACCCTTCTTCAGAATAAAGCTTTACACAGTTGTACAACTACATCTAAAGCTATATGCCATTTTTATCAATTACTAAAAACCTATATCCATTACATTGATAAAAGAAAATTCTAAGAACCAATTCCATATCATAGTTCACTTCATAATTGCATGCATAATCAATGACGAACCATCATTGACATTTCATCTCTGTTATTATCCAATCAATTGCACATGAATCACATCAGCTTGTCAGCCTTTTTGGATATTGAGCATTCGATAGATAAAGTTTTCTTTGTACCATACAATATGATCAAAATCTAGTTAAATTCCAGAATACACAGGGCAGTGTTGGGAATTGGAAAAATGTACCGACACACTTTTGTGCACATAAGAAGCTGAACTTTTTGAATAAATATTGAAATAGGAAATTAATCAAGTTAATTTATCTGGTCACTTGTGCAAAGTAGATAAAATATACAATGAAATAGAAAACAAAGCTAAGACTAGCTTTCCACTGTCTGTTTATTTCTCGAACTTCCATAATGACTTTAAAACCCCAAAGTTATCTGGTATTTGTGGCAAAAAATATCTTACTGACAATGTCCATGGATAGGTAATGATTAATTAATCTTTTTAGTATAGATCACAAGAACATAACCCAATGAGAATTGTAAATTTATAAAAAAAAAATATGGGGATACATACAGCTTAGGACTTAATCCTTTAAAAAGTAGCATTGCATACCAATCCTAGACGAAGAAGAGCTGCCTCTTGATCATTGTCCAAATGTTTCGTATCTGGCATGCAGAAAACCTCATGCTTGGTTACACACAATCACATAGGACAGAGGAGAAAAACTGTAAAGCATGTAATTTGTTAGAATAGGTGTCGAATATACTAGTCCTAATCTATTAGGTTATAGTTGGACTTAGAGTTGTATTAGGTGGTACTGGGTGGAGTTAAGAGTCGGACTTTATAACCCGGCAACCCTTTAAATAGAGAGAAGGGCACCACAATGTAATCATGGTGACAACAATGTAGCGCAAACACACAGGGAGAGGTGGGCGGCGAGGCCATGGACTCATAGCGGCTAGGTGTTCTATGTTGATTGGGGAGGAGCACCCATAATCAGAGCTCTGGGGATTAGACTTCGGCTAAACCTCATTAACAAATATCGTGTGTTCCTATGTCGTCATCTGACATGTCTTGGTTGATCAATGGCTACAGAGATCAAGAAGGTTAGTCGTTGTTCCGCTATATTGGCTAACTTTTATAACAAGCCCAACCCAGGGCCGGGCTGCGCACTCTAACAAGTGGTATCAGAGCCCAGGTTTGGAAACGCGGAACGATTTCCAAGGGTCACACGGTGGGAGAGCCTAGTAACAAGTCTTTGGGGTCACATGGGCTCTGATGCGATGGGAGAGATTGTTGGGCTAGGCACGAAACAAGTCTTTGGGGTCACATGGGTTGATGTGATGGGGCAGATTGTTGGGTTTAGTCCCACATCGGTAATTGATGTTGGGGGAGCACAACTTTAAAAGGTGGGGTTGGTCCTCACCCATCACACTAGTCTTTTGGGTAGTGTAGTCCCAGGATCTAAAGTTTGTGGTTCCGTTGGGCCTATTGTGTAGTGGGCCCAATGTGACCTAGGTGGCCCATGGTTGGTGGGCCATGCTGCGCACTCTTTAACATAATTCATGACTTTGTGGAACATGATTTACTAAGAGGCAGGTCTGCAGCCCTATGTTCAATCGAATTGTTGGAATTTGATTCGACATGGATTGAGCAGTAACAAGCATGACAATGCCACAGAAGACAGTATAAGGCTGTTTCAGTTCTATTAGAAGTAGAGGGAGGAGAAGGTGCGTGCATATATTTTTGGAATGCAACAAAAAATTAGGGAGGATAGACATACGGGAGTGATCATCTAGCCGGCGGAAAAATGCTAACTGAAGCAAAGAACCTGAAATTGTAGAATAAATCACGATGAGACAATTATTTTATTGAAGCAGCATATATTGTGCAACTGCAACCAATGGAAATGCTAGTTGAAGTAAATAGCCAAAAGTTGTAGAAAAGGGAGCAAAATGAAAATAAACTGTGGTCAATGACCCAGTAGGTCAGTATCTTTCGTCCAGATCAGATAAAACAAAATTCAATATGTTCATCATTTCCATCTGATACTATTTACTCCTTGAATTTGCTAGGACACACACTGCTGAACTGGATGCACCAATCCCATAAGATCTTGAACATGATTAACTTTTCAGACGGCTCATATGTTGAGCTGCATGCACCATGTAAGCCGTAAGCTCTAACTTAGTAGCACCCAGTTGTGACGCAACAGCAGAAATCAGCCCAATCTTAGCTCATGAGCACACTAAGCTCTCACTCACTGGCTCACACATCAGTGTCAATGGTTGGCATCCCTGCGCCGGTCATGCAATCTGTGCGGGGGCGACAGCCAACAGGTACTGGGGCGCCATCGATGCAAGATGCCAAAACTCATCTTGCTTCCATAGCATTACAACGATTCCAAACAACCGGCGCCCCAATGCAGCCGCAGGAACTGCAAATTTTTTGAGCTATTCCCCCGCGCTCATGATTCATGTCCAATCCGGCAAGTCCGGAGGTCGTCAGATTCAGCCGCAACTAGCAATTGGCCGGAGAAGCAAATCACGGAAACGAGTGCCGACCCAAATTCAACACCAACAGCTTCAAACCAAGCGGAAAACCACCACGGCGGCGACGAAACACCCTGATCCCAAATCGAGATGGGCGACCCCGAGCTAGCCGACGGGGACTCGGCAGGAGCAGTGAGAGAGAGAGAGAGAGCGAGAGAGAGAGCGCCGCACGCACCTAGGATCATGCCGAGGGTGACGAAGGTGAGCAGCGGCAGGAACCGCCGCGCGCCGCGACCGCGCCATCCCCACCCCCCGACGCCTCGCCGTGCTACTGCTGCTTGGGGACGAAGAATTAAGGGCACGAAACGACGACTCCCACGAGACTCCAGCCGCCTCCCGCGCCCCGGGGGTGTCTTGTACTATTTTTGGGTGCGAGAAATCCCGACGAATCTCGCATGCCTGGTCGGCGCGGCGCGGCGGAGGCGACGCGACCACCACGCCGGAATCGGGCCGCGGCCCGTCGCCTCGGCCTTTTTCCTCTCCGTCGTGTCTCTCCGGTCTCGCCCCCACGACTCCAACGTCAGCCCGAATCCGGCTCCACCGACCCCCCGCTTTTATAAAGCGGCAGCTTACTAGTACGACCCACTTAAGTCCCCAATCGCCACGTGACGGGCGTGGCGGCGATGGCTGGCGGCGACGACGACGTGGACGCTCGCGACCACGCGGCGTGGGTGGCGGCGGCGATATTCTGCCGGAACAACGCGGCCACGCGCCGGAGAAGCCCAACGGCGGCGGCGGCGGCGAACGCCGCCGACGAAGACGCTGCGGTGCACCTGCCACGCGCTTGCTGGAGGATGACGGGGCTGACGTCGCGATCGGCACTGTGCGTGTTGATTTTCACGCTGGACGGCGACGACGACAGGGTGCGGCTGGGGTGAGAGGAGGAGGAGTGGGTGGAGGTGGCCGCGGAAGGGATGCGGTCGTCGTGGAGGTCATTCGTGCCGAGTCCGCGGTGCCCGGAATAGGGGCGTTCGTAGGGTACGTGACGTGGCGGCGTACGGTTAAGATGTACACACGTTTCTTCCTAGAGGACTAGAGGACTACTACAGCAGTTAATCGGATGTACACGGAACAAATGATGCACATGTCTGCCATTGACTTATTCAGTTTATGTATATACTCTTATTTGAAAATATAATATACATATACTAATACAGGCCTCAGGATTCATACAGATCCACATCATATCGAACCACTTACTGTTATGCAGCCATAAAGCAAAGTCACTCGCTTACATACAAGCTTTACGGACTAACTGATATACGGTCTTTAGTATTATAACTTTTACTATTAATTTTTTTATAGTATTATTAACAACACAAAATTACATCATATAAAATATTATTAAATATAATCCAGTGATACTACATATATGTCCAAAAAAACACATAATACTTTTAGTTTAATTATTAATCAAAATTTTTAAATATTGACTTTGTGATAATAAGGACACTTTACAAATAGAGCAATTTGGTATGGAGGTCTCAATGCAAGATCACCTTATCCTACTTAGGTTATGTTCTAATCGGGGAAAACTCTCATCCTTTTCTATGAGCACGCTTCCCGAACTGTTAAACGGTGTGTTTTTTAAAAAAAATTTCTATATAGAAGTTGCTTTAAAGAAGCATATAAATTTATTTTTTAAATTTATAATAGCTAATACTCAATTGATCATATGCTAATGACTTACCTTATTTTACGTGATCTTCTTACTATTCCACCTCACTCACCTTCAAAGTTGTCACATCCTGATTGTTCTCCTTAAATAGAGCCACATAAAATATATTAAAGAAAAGCCCCAAAGAAATTATTTTAAAAGGCTAAGGGAATTAATTAAATAAGAAAAATACAAAATAATAAAATATCATAGCTGAGAATATTTTTTCTATATTCTCCTTGCCAAAATACACTAACATGAATTTTAGTGGAATTTTTAGAACACTGGAAGTATTTTTAGTAAATCAAAACAAATTATCATAATTAAAATCCTTCTGAAAATTCTATTTTTCCTTTTCTTTCCTTCCTTTCTCTTTTTCTTTTCTTTCTTCCCGCTGGGCCGCGTGCTGTTTCTTGGCTTGCCGCGGCCCGCGTGCGCACACGCCCCCCCGCTGGGCCCCGTCTGGCAGCCGGTCACCCCCGCCTCCTTTTCCCTCACACCGATGACGGCCGGGTCCTACTCGCCAACGTCCTAGCGCCTCTTCCCTCACCCCTCCCGTTGACATGTGGGCCTAGGGCCCCACATGGCAGCTTCGTCCCCAACCTCCGGCCAAATCGGCCAGAGGGGATCGAGCCGCCCTGTCCGTCGGATTTCGCCCATTCCCACTTCCCCGCGCCTCGGCTCCGAGTTCAAACCATGCGGACCGAGTCCCCGCCCGTTTCCCCCACCTTCTCCACCCCTCTCGCCCACGACCGCGGATGAATCGCACCCACTAGCCGCCGCGGCCGCCGCCCTCAATCCCGCGAAATTGCACCGCCTTGGCCACGAACTCCCGCAGCCGAGTACATATAAACCCTCCCCGTGCTCCGTCCTCACGGTCCCCTCAGTTGCCCACATCTGCAAAGTACCCTAACCACCTCCGTGCCAAGTTCCCGAACCGCCACCGCGCTCCGCCGACTCCAGTAGCCAGTCGCCGTCACTACAGCTGTCACCGACTACCGCGTTTGCGCTCACTAGCTTCGCCGCGCCCCGCTGCATCCTATTCCGCTGCCGGCCGCCTTGAATTCCCGCCAGAACTCCATCCTCTCTGTCATCCCCTTTCGGTAAGCCTCTCCACTGGCAGTCGGCCGCGGATTTCCGTCGATCCACTCGGTCTTTTTCCCTCCTAACACTATCTACACCTTTGTCAGGTCCTCCTGCACCTCGTTCACGCATCCCTCGTCGCTTTGAGCCGCCGGAACACTGTCGCCCTTCGACATCCCGAACCTCGTTGCCGCCAATCCTCTCTGCTCGCCACCGTTCGCCGCTCTCCGTCCGTCGCCGCACCTCGGTGAGCACCCCACCGTCTTCCTCGCCTCCTCCGCTGCTTGCCGCTGCCCTCTGCCGTGCCGGATGGTCGCCGGCGGCGACCATCGGGCCACGCGCGCCGGCGGGGGCTCGGCTCCAACCGGCTCAACCAGAGCCATCCGATTTGCCTCGTCAGATCGGGGCCGTTCCCACGCACCCGCGCTGTGCCCGCATGCGTGGACCCGGTCCATGTGCGCCGCCCCTCTCGTTGCCACCGACCCGTGGGCCCTGCCTGTCGACGCCGGTCCCCCGTCGTCCGCTGACGCATTAAATCCTTGTTAATGCACAATAAATCGTTTAGATATTATTTTTGCATAGGAAAATCATAGTAAAACTTCTAAAATTCATAACTAATTCATACGAGCTCTGATTAATCCCATCAAATTCATTAAATCCAGAAAAAATGCCAAGAATCCATTAAAATACTTTCAGCCCCTATTTGCGGGTATCGTTCCACAGTATACTGTTTGAATTGTTTGTTTTCTTGTTGCTAATTATCTTTTTTGGCAATCCTCGCAGTCGACCTCTCTGTTTACTATGAAGATTGTTCGAATTCGCCGAGCCGAAGCAAGGCAAGTTACATCGTTTTCCTCAATCATGTTGTACCCATTTATTGTCAAAATGTTTGTTTTAAATTAATAAACATGCATTATTTCATTATTTCATGTGGGAAGGTTGACCTATATAAATGTAATTTTAATTGCTTTAACCTTATTCCACCTGTACACCTTTGTAGCTAGATAATAATATGACTAAAGGCTATTGTTAGGATGCTTAGCCCTGCTTAGAAACCCTTAGCTCACATGGAGATTTAAATATCTTAATTTACATTTATGGTTCAACTCAATGTCGGGAACTGGAACTTTGGATATGTCGATATTAAATTACTAAAATTTGACCTAAATGGTGGGCTATGGGTGCATGGTTTTATTGGTCGCGCCTATAACAGATAAGGACCGGTTCGCGGGACCCCTTTGAGCAAATACTCATACATTTCATAAGCCAGCGTGGGCAATAGCTGGGCTTGTAGCGTTTCTTCTCCCTCTCCTAGGCACCGTTGGTGAGAATGGGCGTGATGGAGTTGGGTCAGCTTGGGGTCGGGTTAATCGGCTTCCGGATCCATTATGGCGCAAGGGGGTAGCCTGGCCTATGTAGGGTGTTCTATCGGCAGGTGCAATCTCAGCGTGGTGTGGATGGTTAGGAAGAGGTTGCGTGAACGGTTCTGTCACAGCCTCTCGCGGGGTGTCATGATGATACACCGGCACACGGGAACGTGTGTAGGGCTGTGTTCTCTGATCAAAGTAAATCTATTCGAATAACCGCGCATGCAGTCATGGGCGTCTTGGTCAAGACTTTGATTAGTCTCACTATAATAAATTAACATGCAAATTTTACTATAGTGTTAGAATGGATAGTTGGGCCTGATTAACGTGGAGTAATGTTGATCAATGGAGGATTAATAATGCTCAAGTAATCAACCTTTTTACTGTTTACGAACTATCATTGTTTACAACTGCTTTTACACAAATAAACCTCTAGCCTATCTTTATCTCCCGTGTATTGTGCATATTTGCGGGTGTGACTTGTTGAGTACTGTGGGTGATATTCAGTCTTGCTCCTTGTGGGAGCCATGGGCCCCGGGTACTTCACTACAAGCACATGGGCCACTCGGATAGAGGATGGGCCAGATCATGTAAATTAGAGATAAGATAGACCCGGCAGGCTGTACCTTGTACAATAAGGAAACAAGCCTTAGTCGGATAGGATTCTTATCTCTAATAAGGAAATCCCTTGGTCGTATCCGACTGGGATCCCTTACCATGTACCCCTGTCCCCTAGTATATAAAGGGAGGCAGGGCGCCCTATGAGGGCAACCCGAGATCATCGATCACAAATCCACCTCAGAGGAATAACATCTCAACTGGACGTAGGGTATTACCTCACCTTGAGGGCCTGAACCAGTATAATTCCCTCGTGTTCCTCTGCAATCCACCGAATTCCAGTTCGCCGAGTACCCCCATAGTATTATTGCCGGTGCAAAGCATCGACAGTTGGCGCGCCAGGTAGGGGACCGGCGAGTTCTTCATCAACAGATTCGATGGATCCCATCAACGGAGTCAGGAGCAACAAGTTCTCCAACGGAGACACCATCACCTTCGGGAGCCTTGATTTCGTCGCCGATCAACTCGGCAACCTTTCTTTGGCTGAGGCAGATCCGATTCGCCAGCCGAAGAGCCAGCCGGCGTTGCGCCAGTCGCCCCAGGGACGTCACCATCTCTTTCGACGATCTACTACGACAGTCCCTCACGTCGCCGGACATCGGGACAACTCTCTCCTCGGCGTCCGACTCGCGCTAGGCCTTGAGCCAGCGCGGGTTAGGCCAAGAGGGGAGAGATCGTCAATCTCCCGTACGGATTCGGCGACGCTGTGCATCCACAACCCGCGCAGCAGACCCGACCTCCAGCGATTCAGTTCGGACACGGTCATGAACCGTTTCAGATTGGGATCTAGGGAGAGTCGGAGTCGTCTAACTCCGATAAACTACTCGGAGTCGACACTAAGTCGGATGGTGGTTCGAGCATCAACTCGGACTCCACCTTGGCAAGCTTCCTCCTCCCCCGCGAGATCTTCATGGCTTCAACGCCACCTTCCGAGGTGCGCCGACTGCAAGAGGAGCAGCATGAGGAGGCGCGCCGAGTGCAACAAGAGGAGGCCAACCGACAAGCTCGCAATGACGGGCTTCGACAAGCTGGGCGAGCCGCCAAGCAGCAGATCCTCCGAACCAAAGTCGGCGACCACGATGTCTTCGTCACGCCACAACAGAACGTCGTGGCCGCCGCAACTCTGCTGGACACGCTCCAGTTTGGGCGACCATCAGGCCACACAACCATCGCCAAGATCAAGGCGATGATTACTGCTGCCGCCTGCCAGCAGCAAGAACAGTCAGCAACACTCACGTACCGACCGTCGAACGGCTCTCCAGCGGCGGAGTCATCTGCATCAGCACGACGACGGGCAGCCGGCTCACCGGCAGCATGAAGAATCCCGCCAAACAACACTCGGCAATACCAACTACGAAACCGGCGCGTCACCAATACGACCGCCGACACGATCAAGACCTCCGATTGCGGTTACAACGCGATCTTCGCCACACTATAAATGCCCGGCGCGAAGAGCGCGAAGAGGATGAACGCCGCCGACTGGAGGACGAACACGAGCGCTTCGTCTCCACTACGAGCGACTACACCGCAAAACCGAAGCCCGAGTCCTCACGATAATGAAGGCATCCCAGCCTTTACTCGGAGTTACAGACGTCGATGGCCAGTCGGCTTTAAGCCTACCGGGATTGAAAAGTACGACGGCAAGACCAACCCAGAGTCCTGGCTCACCGTTTACGTCCTAGCAGTTCAAGCTGCTGGGGCGACAGCAGAGCCATGGCTAACTACCTCCCAGTCGCGTTATCCGACTCGGCGAGGACATGGCTGACAGGCCTCCCAAGCGGTCGATCGGTTCCTGGGGACAACTCAGGAGCGTTCATCGCAAACTTCCAGGGGACCTACGAGAGACCGGCTTCCGAGCACGACCTCTACCAACTGCATCAGAAAAGAACGAGTCTCTACGGGAATTCATCAAAAGGTTTTCCGAGAAGCGCAATCAAATCCCAAACATCAAAGACGAGGTCGTCATCGCCGCCTTCCGCAAGGAGTAAAAGACGCCCCGCTCATCGCGAAGTTCACTCGAAAGCCACCTTCCACCGTCCGGACTCTCTTCGACATGGCCAACAAATACGCCGACTCAGCTGAAGCCGTCGCAGAGGCCTTCGACGAGAAGAAGGAGCCCCGACAAAAAGACAACAGGGCAAAAGCCGACAACGAGCAGCCTCAGAACAAGCCTGGCAGCCGCAAGCGGAAGTCGGACAACGAGGTGGCTAACATGGAGCGCAGTCGTCACGGCCCAGCGGAACAACGACTACCAGAAAGTCATGAGCGGGCCTTGCCCCTTTCACCCCAAGGGCGGCACGCAGCCAAAGACTGCCACATGCTCAAGAAGTTTGCCTCCGAGCAGGCTTCATCATCTGCCGTCGGCGACAAGGACAAGGACAAAGCCAGACTCGGGTCCGGCTGACGACTTCCAGGACCCCCAAGCCGAACTCAACCACATCTTCGGGGGCCACTCGCGTACGAATCCAAGCGCAAGCAGAAGCTATCAGCGCGGGACATTAACGCGGTCTCCACAACGGATGCCCCCCAATACTTGCGCTGGTCAGAGATGGCTATCACCTTCAACCGCGCGGATCACCCAGATCGGGTTTCCACCCGGGACGATATCCACTCGTCCTGGAATCCGGTCGTCAAAAATATTAGGCTGAAGAAAACCCTCATCGACGGAGGCAGTGCGCTCAACATCCTGTCGCCAAGACTTTGGGACGAGATGAGAATTCCTCGTTCAGAACTACGCGAGCACCGCGCCCTTCCATGGGATAATCCCCGGCTTGTCATCAACCCCACTCGGGCAGATAACCTTGCCGGTGACCTTCGGCACGCGGGACAACTTCCGCACGGAAAACATCTCCTTCGAGGTCGCCGACTTCGAGACCGCGTATCACGCGATACTCGGACGACCGGCCCTCGCCAAGTTCATGGCGATTCCGCACTACACATACATGGTGCTGAAGATGCCCGGGCCAGCAGGAGTCCTCTCCCTCCGCAGCGACGCTAAGCAAGCCTTCACCTGCGACAAGGAGAGCTGCGAGCTGGCTCAAACACAAGAAGCGGCAGTCGGGCGCGACAGCATCCGGCAAGCCGCTACATCTGAAGTCGATCAAGATCCAGTTCCGGCGAAAAAAGCAGCGAAGTCGGGAATTTCAGCGGACTCTGACACGAAGAAGATCCCCCTGGACCCTTCCGACCCCTCCAAGACTGCCTTAGTCGGGACCGGACTCGACCCCAAATAGGAAGACGCGCTCGTCACCTTCCTCCAAGCCAACAAAGATATCTTCGCGTGGAAACCGTCCGACATGCCGGGCGTACCAAGGGAGTGATAGAGCACGCCCTACACGTAAAGCCAGACGCCAAGCCGGTCAAACAACGGCTGCGGCGCTTCGCTCAAGACCGCAAGGATGCTATCCGGGAGGAAATCACCAAGCTCCTCGCAGCCGGCTTCATCAAGGAAGTCTACCACCCGACTGGCTGGCCAACCCAGTCCTGGTCCGGAAGAAAAACGGTAAATGGCGCATGTGCGTCGACTACACCGACCTCAACAAAGCGTGCCCCAAGGACCCATTTGTCTTCCCAGGATAGATCAGGTGGTTGACTCCACGGCGGGTGTGACCTACTCAGTTTTCTCGACTGTTATTCGGGATATCATCAAATTAGCTTGAAGGAACAAGACTGTTTAAAGACATCTTTCATCACGCCGTTTGGAGCGTATTGCTATATCACAATGCCGTTCGGTCTGAAAAACGCAGGCGCAACCTACCAAAGGCTATTCAGCGGTGTCTGCACACTCAGATCGGCGCAACGTGGAAGCCTACGTCGACGATGTGGTGATCAAGTCTAAATCCCGACAAGACCTCATTGCCGACTTGGAAGAAACCTTCCAAAACCTTCGAAGATTCAAGATGAAGTTGAACCCGGACAAGTGCACCTTCGGGGTGCCGTCTGGGAAGTTACTCGGCTTCATCGTCTCGCACCGCAGCATCGAGGCTAACCCGGAGAAAGTCAACGCCATCATGAACATGGCGCCCCCGACCAAACCTCAAAGACATCCAGAAGCTGACAGCTGCATGGCGGCACTCAGTCGGTTTATCTCCCGACTGGGCGAACGGGGCATGCCCTTCTTCAAGCTCCTCAAAAAGGCGGACACCTTTCAGTGGACCCCGGAAGCCCAGCAAGCCTTCGAAGACTTCAAAAAATTCCTCACATCACCCCCCGTGCTAGCTTCACCCCTGCCCCAGGAACCACTAATGCTTTATCTGGCGGCAACAACACAGATAGTCAGCACGGTGCTGGTAGTGAGCGATCCGAACAGGGTCATCTTCAAAAAAATACAACGGCCAATCTACTTTGTCAGCGAGGTCCTTGCCGACTCCAAAACAAGATACCCGCAGGTCCAGAAGCTGCTATACGGCCTACTCATCACAGTCCGAAAGCTGGTGCACTACTTTCAAGCACATCAAGTCACGGTGGTCACAGCGTTTCCACTCGGGGATTCCTTCATAATCGCGAGGCCACCGGCCGGATCGCTAAATGGGCACTCGAGTTGATGGCGTTTGACATCACCTTTCAGCCACGGACAGCTATCAAATCTCAAGCTCTAGCCGACTTCGTGGCCGAGTGGACAGAAGTTCAACTCCCAACACCAACAATAAAGCTAGAGTACTGGACAATGTACTTCAACGGTTCCCTACGGATCGGCGGTGCCGGGGCTGGAGTCATACTGACGTCCCCCACTGGCGAAAAGTTGAAATACGTACTACAAATCCACTTCCCGGCTTCCCACAACGTCGCCGAGTACGAGGCTCTTGTTCACGGGCTCCGCATCGCCATATCACTCGGCATACGTCGACTGGTTGTGCGCGGAGACTCCCAACTCGTGGTCAACCAAGTCATGAAAGACTGGACCTGTCTCGACGACACAATGGCGGCATACTGTCAGGAGGTCCGCAAGTTGGAAAACAAGTTCGACGGGCTGGAAATCACACACGTCTTGCATCAATACAACGACGCGGCCGATGAGCTGGCAAACATGGGATCCAAGCGAGAAGCGGTCCCGACTGGAATCTTTGTCGAGCAACTTATGGAGCCATCAGTCAAGAAGAAACCGGCACAAGAGCAGTCGGGAGGCGAACCTACCCCGACCACCGACGAAGTGCTGCACATATGTCAAGACTGGAGGGGTCCTGTTCTCAAATTCCTCCTGGACGATGAACTCCCAGAAGATCGCAATCAAGCCGAGCAAATCAAGCGTCGAAGCAAAAGCTTCCTGCTAGTCGGAGAAGACCTGTACCGAAGGAGCGCATCCGGTGTCCTCATGCGATGTGTCACCACCGAGGAAGGCAAGCAGATCCTGGATTCAATCCACTCGGGCATATGTGGCAACCACGCTGCATCCAGGACGTTAGTCGGAAAAGCTTACCGACAGGGATTCTTCTGGCCCACCGCAGTCACAGACGCCAAAGATATCGTTCGCAAGTGCGAGGGTTGCCAGTTCTTCGCAAGACAGACAAATCTTCCCGCCCAGGAACTTCAAACTATCCCTATCTCTTGGCCATTCGCAGTATGGGGGCTCGACATGGTCGGGCCATTCAAGAAAGCGCCAGGAGGGTTCACACATTTATTCGTCGCAGTGGATAAATTCACCAAGTGGATTGAGGCTAAACCTGTCGCAACAATCACAGCGGCACGAGCAAAGGACTTCATCTTGAGTTATACTATACCGGTTTGGGGTCCCTAACCGCATCATAACCGACAACGGCACTCAGTTCGCGGCAGGCCTATTCCAAGATTTCTGCGACGACCTCGGCATCAAGATCTGCTACGCGTCTGTGGCACACCCACGGAGCAACGGGCAGGTTGAGCGAGCCAACGGCATGGTCTTACAAGGCATCAAGGCCAGGATATACGACCGACTACAACCATATGCGGGTCGGTGGGTACAAGAACTACCATCCGTTCTCTGGTCTCTCAGAACCACGGTTAGTCGGGCAACAGGGCAATCCCCTTTCTTCCTGGTCTACGGTACTGAGGCCATGCTACCGACTGAGATACAGTTCGGCTCTCCGCGAGTCCGGGCTTACTTCGAAGACGATTCCAACAGCACCCGACTGATCGAATTAGATCAGCTGGAAGAAGCAAGAGACGCCGCAACAATCCAGTCGGCAAAGATATCTTCAAGGCCTGCGTCGCTACCACAATCGCAATGTCCGTGGCCGCGCCTTCTTGGTCGGGATCTCGTTCTAAGGAAGATACAAACCACCAAGGACAGGCATAAACTATCCCCATCTGGAAGGGGCCGTTCATTATAGCCGAGGTCACGCGGCCAGGCGCCTACCGACTGAAGACCAAAGACGGCGTCCTCATCACCAACTCATGGAATATAGAACAGCTACGTCCTTTCTATACCTGAGTTTTACTTTTTCCATGTGTACAGTTTTTCCTGACTCACTACGCCGCTTGTTCCAATCGAGTAGTGAGTCGGGGGCTGCATGTATATATGTGTTCTGTCAATAACATACAAGCTTATCTCACCTCGGTTATGAAGCCTTGCCACGACTGATGCGTTCGCCCGAGTATAGCATCTTCCTCTGAACGATTTTTATCAAGTTCTATCGAACTAACTCGGTGCATGCTACATGGTCGGGTAAAGCTAATGACAACCGAATAATAAGTTTGGCGGCACGACACATATATTCACACATGATCGTATATGAAAGCATATGTATACACCGACTACAAAATATATTGCCTTTACAGACCCAGGTCTCGGGTAATCGCTTCAGCAGTCGGCTTCGCCTGTGAGATCAGCTCCAGCGCTTCCTCGGGCGTCGTCTCCTCGGAAAATCCCTCCCCGATGGCCTCAATGTCCGCCCTCGGGTAGATGGACTTGGTCATTGCTAGGGTCTGGGCCACGCCGCGCGGCAAACCCGCTCGTCTGAGTACCTTTCAGGGCACTCGGCGCATCCCGAGACGCCCCATTATTTGAGGAATTCTGCTACAGCTGGTCCCCACTGAGCGGGGATCCACAAGGTCAAGGAGCCCCTTCACGGACCCGACGAGGGCCTCCCGTGACTCCCGGATTGACCTTATCTCCTCCGTGTAGAACCGTACTGGGCCTGGACGTTGGCTCTCATGCCTGCCCAGATCGGCCGGCAAGTATGCTTGTCAGGATCGGCTACACGCAGGGTGAATAATGTATTGGCTGAGATCACAGTCGGGTTGAGGACTTACTTTCGTAGTCGGCCTCCCACCGGCCACGGTCTTCTCCAGTTCGGCCTTCTCCTTACCGAGCTCGACGACGGCCTTCTCCAACTCGGACTTCTCCCGGTCAAGCTCGGTATTGACTTTTGTCAGGTCGGCCTTGACTCTTTCAAGCTCGGCCTTGGCTTCTTCGGCCTCCTTCAGCTGCGACTCCCTCTCCGCTTCGAGGTCTGCACCACAGATTAGCCAAGAGCTCAATCGCGCAGTCATGACACCACCAAGCAGTCGGATCGACGTAACTGGATGATTACACCAACGGTCCAGTCGGGGAGATATGCTCGAGGATTTTACCTCTGACCTTCTCGGCTAAGGCCCATGTCTCAGCCCTGAGCTGATCAGCGCCGCTCTTCAGCCAGGCCTCCCTACTCGTGTGACGCGCCTCCATCTCGGCCTTCAATGCCCGGAGCTGTTGTAATTCCGCGAGATGGGGAGCCATCTCGACTAGGATCTCTGTCATCGCCTCATTGCGGTCGACGAGCTTCTGCTCAGGACAAGGAACAAACCGACGACAGAGTCAAACATCAAGACAAGAAGATTGCTGGAGCTTCACTACAAGAATCATACCGCGACCCCTTGGGACCCGTTGATGGCGGCACGAAGCAGGCTCTCGCGCTCTCTCCTTGCGACGATTTCATCAAGTCTGAAGCTCTTCATAGTGCCGTCGCGAGTGGTCCACGAGAAGGTCCGGGGCATCACGCGTGGGGGAGCTTCGATCCGAGGCAAATGTGGGATCTCCGGTGGCGGCGGCAACGGCGACGATGGCGGTGACGACAACCATGAAGGCGACGGGGTCCCGGCCTCGGCATCGCCTTCCCCTACAACATTGGGGACCGGATCGGGGGATCCGTCCCCTGCTTCCGCGACGTATGGTGCCTCGGGGGCCGGGGCCTCAGCTTCAACAGCCACCTCCCGGTCGACTGGCGGTAGCGGCCCTGTAGTCGGAGCCACCTCGGTTTCAGCAACCGGGCTGGCCACCGGCACAGTAGGTGGGCTCGCTGCTGCTGACTCGGCTGGGGTGGATTCATCAAGCGGGGCAGATGGGCCGACCTTTTTGAGGTCGATATCGGCCCGCTTCCTGCACAACGAAGCAAGACATCAAGACTGTATTTCAACATACGACGACTACAGAATGCTCGGAGTAGCGCACCTCTTGGAAAACTTCAGCCTCCTGCTAGCGTACCCGCTCCCCGGCGAAGCGCTGGCATCGGCGCTCGCCCCGGACGGTGTCGCCGACGGCAGAGGCATATCGGCCTGAGTCGGCCTCGACTCTGGTACGGTTGGTTCGGGTTCCTTCGCCCCAATCGGCCTCCGCTCTGGTTGGCCCCTTGGCGGCGCTGTTGCTGGGCATGACAACGTCGAGCCCAAGCCAGCTGCTCTCAGCCTGGGACTCGACCGCGTAGGCGTTGTGGCAGCGGTGTCCTTTATCTTCAAGCTACTGCTCACGGCACGCGCTGTCATGGCCCCCTCGCCCCGATATAAAATTGGCTTCTTCCCCGCTCTCTTGGAGTCGGGTTGGGCATCAGAGGGACTCCTTGGCCTCTTCTTCGACGCGACCGCAGACAATGGGCGAGAATCTTCATCAAATTCCTCATGCCACTACAAGCAAGTCGACAAGATACCATCACGCAAGGTTGAACAATCATCGTTCCACAGGCGTTCACCACAGAAGAAAGTACAAGGTTACCTTGGTCCGCGGCCGGATGAAGCTATAGGCAGCAACTCGGCGGTTATCATCTTCGGTGGCAACGACCCCTTCTGAGAAGTAGCCAAACAAGGTATCGGTTACTGCCCCCTTGTCCGCTGTCTCGCTGCTCACCCGGTCGGGATCGTGCTTACCTCTGAAGGCCCAGCCGAAAGCACTTCTCAGCTTCAGCGGCTGGACGCGCCTCGTCAGGAAACGACGAGCCACCCAGGGCCCTGTCAAGCCGGCCCTCTTGAGGTCATCTATCTTCGTTAGCAATATGTGTGCCTGGCCCAGTTCTTCAAAGGTTGGCTCCGAAGACCAGCTTGGCAACACCACCGGCGGCATACCAGTAAACGGGGCAAGGAAGGAGCTAGATTGGCACAGTAAAACCACTCCTTGTGCCAGCCCTTCAGAGAAGATTTCAAGGGCAAATCGATATATGTTTTCTTCCCATCACTCCTTAGTTGAAGACCAGCCCCCCCAATCACACTGATATTACTCTTGGAAGGCTGGGGCTTGACATGGAACAAGTGTCGGAAGAGGATGAAATGGGGCTCAACACCCAGAAAGCACTCGCAAAGGGTAACGAATATGGAGATCTGAAGGATTGAGTTGGGATTTAAATGCACCAACTCCAGCCCGTAGAAATCAAGGATGCGGCGGAAGAAATCGGACGACGGAAGACACAAGCCCCGATCAAAGAAAGAGGCGAAAACTACCGTTTCACCAGGCCGGGGGTTGGGGCTCGACTCATCCCTCGCCGACCGCCAACGGATCACTTCTTGGCTGGGCAACTTCAGCTCGCTCTCCAGCCGTCTCAGCTTCACCGAGCCGCAATCCGAGATCGGCCAAGAACTCCCTGGCGCACCCGCAGGATTCGTCACCTTCGGCATGACTGGAGGCGTTGAGATTTGGGGGAAAGCAAATCGGGGGCTTGGAATAGACGAAGAGGATTGAAATCGCCCGAGTCCGGGTGGGAACGGCTGCTGCTAACCCTAGCCGGGCGGAGGCGAAAAGCTAGGCGCGAAGGTGGAAGATGAAGAGATTGGTTGCTTTGGGAAGACGATGGAATCTTTTTCTCTCTCCCCATCCTTTTATAGCCTGAACTGACTAGATGCGACCCAGGCCCACACAGTTGGTATTGGGGCGACAAGATATGAGTTCCTACAGTAGCATGCTCCATGTGGGCCGCCCGCAGGCTGAGTTGAAATAATAGCGCTGGTGCTACTCACAGGAATCGATGAGGTAAACAGATATGCTTCATGAGAGCCTTACTGCTAAACAAATATGTTTGGGTATCTGTCTTATCCACCAGGTCTCGAGGATATATCCTTACAAGGATCACAAGCTGGTCTTCATTAAAATTGGGGATGCAGATATCTCTCTCGAGTACACCTAACCACGCGATGGATTTATTTTTCATAAAGTGGTACTCGGCCGACATGCGTGGCTATCAGTTGCCATGAGCGACATTATTCCAGCCGACATGACGCTGAAGAGTCTAACTCTCGAGTAGTGCACTACTCGGGAGAGACTATAAATTTATCATTCCCGCTGACATGATGCGGATGAGTCTAACTTCTGGATGGGACGCCACTCGGGAAAGACTATAAACACTCCCTTTCCAGCTGACATGACGCTGAAGAGTCCCATATACGAGTAGTATCCTACTCGCAAGACGTATAAACACACATTCCGACTGACATGAAGTCGAAGAGTCCTATATACGAGTAGCCTCCTACTCGGCAAGACTATGAATTATATTCCGGTTGACATAATACCGAAGAGTCTCATATACCAGTAGTAATCTACTCGGGAAAGACTTCCAGGTTAAAGATCTTTGACTTTATGTTTAATTGTCTTCACAATTAAGCACAAAGTCGGGGGCTACACCTAATAGGTGCGTCTATTCGGCGCACACTATTCATATATTTACATGAAGCCCTTCATAGCCTCGCTGCCAGCTGACATGAAGCAGGACTCGGGAAGACTTACTCGGACAAAGAGTACTCGGGAGCATCGCACTCGGGTAACCTTCACCGTGGAGGAAGAGCACTCGGCGTCAGCTGTGACTCAACTATGAAGGTCTCAGGGGCTACTGTGGGAGCCATGGGCCCCGGGTACTTCACTACAAGCACATGGGCCACTCGGATAGAGGATGGGCCAGATCATGTAATTAGAGATAAGATAGCACCCGGCAGGCTGTACCTTGTACAATAAGGAAACATAGCCTTAGTCGGATAGGATTCTATCTCTAATAAGGAAATCCCTTGGTCGTATCCGACTGGGATCCTTACCATGTACCCCTGTCCCCTAGTATATAAAGGGAGGCAGGGCGCCCTATGAGGGCAACCCGAGATCATCGATCACAAATCCACCTCAGAGGAATAACATCTCAACTGGACGTAGGGTATTACCTCACCTTGAGGGCCTGAACCAGTATAATTCCCTCGTGTTCCTCTGCAATCCACCGAATTCCAGTTCGCCGAGTACCCCTGTCGGCGAAACGGGACTGGGGTCCCCACAGTCGCAGGGACGCGTGGGTCTTTGGCCACGTCAGCTCCTCCGGGCCTGAATTCCGCTCCGGCAAGCGGGCGGCTACAGCCTTCTTCCACTTAAGTAAAGGGGGGGCAAGAACGTCCCGGTCCCGGGGCTGCAAGCTCCGTGCCCGGGCCCGGGTGCCGATTGCCCGGGCGCCGGTCCCCCCGGTCCCGGGCACCGATCTTCCCGGTCCCGAGTCCCGGGGTCATCGGCTTCCCCCGGTGGCATCGGCTTCTCCCGAGTAAGGCGATCGGCATCGGCCCCTCCTGAATCGGCTTCTTCATCGTCTGGAGAGCGTGGATGGCACGAGGAACCCTCTCCCCTGGGCATGAGGATGACTCGGACGGACCGGCTCTCCAACCACCCGTGGGCCCACACCCTGCGCAGTCAGAACCTTTTTGACTATCGAGGGCTCAGTTCGCTATGCATCTGCTGCGCAGTCGGAGCTTTTTGACTTCGGTGGCGAGGGCGTGCGCCGAAGTCAAAGGAGTCACTTCGGCAGTGTGCTCCATCACATCCCGTCGCATCCTCACGACTCCACCACCCGCTGCATACCAACTCCGGCGTGGGTTCGGTAGGCGGACGCGTCCAGGACATGGGAGCAGCAGGCGGCAGCAGGCGGACGTGATCGACTGGACGTCTTCCAACTCCGGCGTGGGCGTCGCAGGCGGGGAGGAGGACCGGAGACCTCACCAGAAGCTCTCTCTCTCTGGCGCAGGCACTGTGGGCACCCCTGCATTATAAAGGAGGACCCATGCCGCAGATGAGGGGGGAGAGCTCAAGCTTCAGCATTAGCAACCGCTGAGGACAGCTCCTCTCACAGACTCAACTTAGGACCTCTAACTTCCAGCTCTCTACACCGGAGCTCACTCTACTGTTCTTCTTCCTCGGCTCCGGCTGAGCTCACATTGTAACCTCATTTCCACATTCATCCACCAAAGATAGCAAACCATACACAGGACGTAGGGTATTACGCTTCCGAGCGGCCCGAACCTGTATAAATCCTCGTGTCTCCTCTGACGTGCTGTTCATCGCCTTCTCCGCATATCTTTCTGCTACACCCGAAGCCGGCTCCGCCTGAGAACTACTCCCCTGGCCGAATCTCAAAAGGGGGGTCTCCCGACTTCCCGCCGTCGAGGTTCCATCCTCCGACAGCTGGCGCGCCAGGTAGGGGGAGTTTCCTTTTCAGGTGACACGCCGACGTCCCCAAGACCAGCGCACTCCATGGCAGGAGGCCACCGTCCGCGGGACTCCGACCAGGAGTCCGACGACTTCACCCCGCCGGGTGGCGTAAGCCCGATGGTAAGCCCCCTGCGCTCCCCGTCTTCCAGGAGGCGCGTCGCGCAACCCAGGCGGGCTGAGCTCGCTCCTCGGCGGCCTGGCAGTGCGGCGTCGGCTCTTTCTCTCTCGGAAGGAACCGGCAAGTGCCCCGCCGGGTCTGCCACGGCCTCATCCTTGAGGCGCGAGCGGAGGCGCCGCTCCACGGCACGCCGCAACCTCGACTATCAGCCAGCATCGCCACAGGGGGTTCTCCTGGCGGCGGAAGCCCTCCTGCGCCACCCCCCGGCTTTTAACGGGAGCGGGGGCCGGGAGAGGCGCTGGCTCAACGAAGTCACCCACCTCGTAGGCGCGGCCCATCGCCAGGTCGCTGCCCACAGCAGCGCAGGGGCCAGGAGTGCCGACCGCGCAACGTCTAGCGCGGGCCGGCCCCCCGCCCCGAGTCAAAGCAGAGCCCGGAGCGCGGCGCAACACGCCACGACTCTGGCAGACAGCGGCCACGGCGACCTCCGTGACCGGCTGAACCGGGGGCGGACCGACGAAGATGCCCGGGTCACCATGGAGCGACAGCGCGAGCGGCGGGCGGACGCCGCCGCGCGTTCCGAGGTCCAGGCCTCCAGCTCCAATCTACTGACGGGAAACCGTCATCTGTTACCCGAGCCCGCGCTGTACGGTTCGGGTTGCCTGGCGCTCTCCCCAGGCCTCCGGCAGGTTCGCTGGCCGGACAGGTTCCGGCCCAGCTTGCCGGAAAAATATGACGGCTCCGTGAATCCCACGGAGTTCCTGCAAATATACACTACTGCCATCCGGGCGGCCGGTGGCGATGATCGAGTGATGGCGAACTACTTCCCGTCGCTCTCAAGGCCCAGGCGCGCTCTTGGGTGATGAACCTCCCCGAGGGATCAGTCTACTCGTGGGAGACCTCTGCCACCAGTTCGTGGCCAACTTCCAGGGCACCTTTCCGCGCCCTGGGACCGAGGCGGACCTCCATGCCCTACGCCAGGGCAGGGACGAGACGTTGAGGCACTTCCTACAGCGCTTCAGCCAGGTTCGCAATACCATCTCCCACATCGCTCCTCACGCGGTTATCCATGCCTTTCGCTCGGGTGTGCGCGACAGGCGCATGCTCGAAAAGATGGGCACCCGTGACGTCCAGACTACGGCTGAGCTATTCAAGCTCGCCGATCTCTGCGCCCGCAAGGAAGAGGCCCGGGCATGGAACGAGCCACGCCCCGGGGCCCCTGACGAGGACCCCGAAGAATACGGCGAGTCCTCGCGCTCCGCGGCACGTCGGGACAGGAGGAAGCGACAGAAGAGAAGGCGGCCGCCGACGGCTTCGCCTTGGCTGTTGCGGGCGCCCCACGGTCCGACGATGTCCGCGGGACAACATCACCGGCGAGCGGCCAAGGGCCGCACGCGCGCCGCCTTCGACGGCAGCGGCCCAGAAGTGGTGCGCCGTCCACGAGACGGATTCGCACGATCTCACGGAATGCCGCGCCGTCCAGAGCTTGGCCAAGCAGGTCAAGTACTTCCGGCAGGAGCCTTAGCCGGCCAAGCCCGGTTCGGACAGTCCGGCCTCGGCTCGGACAGTCCGAACGCGCGGGTTTGGATGGTCCGACCCCTGGCCGGACGGTCTGGCCGAGGGCAGCGGATAGGCCGACCAAACGTCCCAGCTCAGGGAAGCCCGAACCTAGGCCGCCTTGCCAAAACGAGTGCGAGCCTCGAACGTGGCACCCGGGACAGCCAAGCCGGAGAGATCATCCCGATTTCGTCCCACCTTCCCGGGAAGCGTCGACTGTATCGGTACTGGTCCTTTGGTTGGCTAGTGGTTTGATGAAAATCTCTCCTCTCCTCCTTTATTAGAGAAAGTCTTCCCCTGACGCCCATAGGGTACGACTGCCCGGACTCCATCGGACGCGATGGCGAGTCCGGGCGGTTCGTCCCGACTCAGTCCGGGGCCTCCGGGCCCGGACGCGCATAGGGTACAACTACCCGGACTCCATCGGACGCGATGGCGAGTCCGGGCGGTTCGTCCCGACTCAGTCCGGGGCCTCCGGGCCCGGACGCGCATAGGGTACAACTACCCGGACTCCATCGGACGCGATGGCGAGTCCGGGCGGTTCGTCCCGACTCAGTCCGGGGCCTCCGGGCCCGGACGCGCATAGGGTACAACTACCCGGACTCCATCGGACGCGATAGCGAGTCCGGGCGGTTCGTCCCGACTCAGTCCGGGGCCTCCGGGTCCCGGTGTGATAGTCCGGACCACGCCGCCATGTCGAGCGCAGGTCCGGGCAGGCCGCTCCCGGTGGAGGATCTTCTCCCGGTGACAAGAGCTCGCACCCTCGCAAGGGAAGCTGAGCCCGAACACGGCCCCTACAGGCCAGAACCAAAGAGCATCCTCGCTGCCCTCGGTAGCGGGGCTCATGCCCGCTCCTCGCGCCATGGCCTCAGGTCATGACACGCGAGTTGACGGTTGGGCACGTACCAATCATATTCCGCAGGCAGCAATCGTGGCGTGCGTCGCAGCGTGCCCCTCGCCGGCAAACGCACGGCCTGGGACTTACCTCCCGGGCACGACTCTGAGGAGCTCGACCCGGGGCGGCATCGCCAAGGCGAGTGCGCGCCTAGGCACGTGGCACCCGGAATGACCAACATAGGGCGCGAGTATCCGGACAGCATTGCCTCGGCAAGGGCGGGTCCGGGGAAGTCGTCCCGACGCGGTCCATGTCCTTACCCAGGCCTCCGTGCCCGGGCACATGGCAACAATACATATCAAGTCACATTTCAGTCCGGGGCTCTCTGGATCCCGGGCACATATTTGAGCCGAGGCACGGATTCCCGAATCCGTGCCCCGGGTCCGACGCCGAGGAGCCGAACCAGGGCGGCATCGCCAAGGCGAGTGCAGGCCTAGGAACGCGACACCCGAATAGGCGCGGAGCCCGGACAGCACCGCCCCGGCGAGAGTGCATCCGGAAGGCCGTCTCACATTCCATATTTCAAGCCCGGGCCCCCGGAACCCGGCTTATATCAAAACCGTATTTCAGTCCGGGGCCCCCGGGTCCCGGATACATATCTTTAGTGCTGGCCGGGGCCCCGAGGCTCACGAGGGAAGCGAGTCTGAGCTCCTTTCCCGAACACCAGCGACCTCCGAACAATACAATAAGCCAAGGCGAAACCGGAGCACAAACGCGAGCAAGGCCCGGAGACGCCGTCACGCGGGGAGAGGTCGCTGGCCTCCTTCGGACCAAACCCCGGGCGACGTCAGAAGGAGGGCGCTCGGGGGCATGGAGGGCCCCCGGGCCCCGAAGGCGCTCGCGCATGGCGTCAGAAGGAAACCGGCGCCTTCCTCAAAACTCTTCATCAGGCATCAGCTCTACGAGATGGTCGCCGCGGTCGAAGAACCCTGCCTCCGGGGCAGCGGACTCGACCACGGCCTCCCGCGCTTTCCTCGCGAACTACCGCGACTTCCTCGCGAACTACCGCGACTCCCACGCAAACTGCCACGACTTCCTCGCGCGCGGCGAACTCACACCCCCGAGACGCGAGCCCGGCCTCTTGGGTCCAGACGCTTCCCTCTCGGGAGAGTGTTTCCTTCTCCCACGCCTCCATCTCGGACCAGGCGCTGGAGTCCTCGTCGGCGGCAGGCTCGCTGGCGCCCTCCGATTGGACGACGCACCCGTCCGCTGCCGAGATCTCCGGCCGGAGGGTTGCTACGAAAACCTCGACGGCGGCGCCCGAGTCCCGGGCATATATCCCATCTAAAGCAGCAAGGACGTCAAGCTCTACCAGCTCAAGACGGACAGGAGGACCCAGCGTCCCCTCGTTTCTTCAAAGACGTGGCCCTGTTCCTGCCCAAAGTGGACCCCGGCCGAGCAACAGGGCCAGGGCACTGTCGGCGAAACGGGACTGGGGTCCCCACAGTCGCAGGGACGCGTGGGTCTTTGGCCACGTCAGCTCCTCCGGGCCTGAATTCCGCTCCGGCAAGCGGGCGGCTACAGCCTTCTTCCACTTAAGTAAAGGGGGGCAAGAACGTCCCGGTCCCGGGGCTGCAAGCTCCGTGCCCGGGCCCGGGTGCCGATTGCCCGGGCGCCGGTCCCCCCGGTCCCGGGCACCGAATCTTCCCCGGTCCCGAGTCCCGGGTCATCGGCTTCCCCCGGTGCATCGGCTTCTCCCGAGTAAGGCGATCGGCATCGGCCCCTCCTGAATCGGCTTCTTCATCGTCTGGAGAGCGTGGATGGCACGAGGAACCCTCTCCCCTGGGCATGAGGATGACTCGGACGGACCGGCTCTCCAACCACCCGTGGGCCCACACCCTGCGCAGTCAGAACCTTTTTGACTATCGAGGGCTCAGTTCGCTATGCATCTGCTGCGCAGTCGGAGCTTTTTGACTTCGGTGGCGAGGGCGTGCGCCGAAGTCAAAGGAGTCACTTCGGCAGTGTGCTCCATCACATCCCGTCGCATCCTCACGACTCCACCACCCGCTGCATACCAACTCCGGCGTGGGTTCAGTAGGCGGACGCGTCCAGGACATGGGAGCAGCAGGCGGCAGCAGGCGGACGTGATCGACTGGACGTCTTCCAACTCCGGCGTGGGCGTCGCAGGCGGGGAGGAGGACCGGAGACCTCACCAGAAGCTCTCTCTCTCTGGCGCAGGCACTGTGGGCACCCCTGCATTATAAAGGAGGACCCATGCCGCAGATGAGGGGGGAGAGCTCAAGCTTCAGCATTAGCAACCGCTGAGGACAGCTCCTCTCACAGACTCAACTTAGGACCTCTAACTTCCAGCTCTCTACACCGGAGCTCACTCTACTGTTCTTCTTCCTCGGCTCCGGCTGAGCTCACATTGTAACCTCATTTCCACATTCATCCACCAAAGATAGCAAACCATACACAGGACGTAGGGTATTACGCTTCCGAGCGGCCCGAACCTGTATAAATCCTCGTGTCTCCTCTGACGTGCTGTTCATCGCCTTCTCCGCATATCTTTCTGCTACACCCGAAGCCGGCTCCGCCTGAGAACTACTCCCCTGGCCGAATCTCAAAAGGGGGGTCTCCCGACTTCCCGCCGTCGAGGTTCCATCCTCCGACAACCCCCATAGTATTATTGCCGGTGCAAAGCATCGACACTCCTTTTTTCTCCTCTTAGTGGTGGAGTACCTGTCAGACGAGAATCAACAAGAGGACTAGGCTGACTCCGCCGTCAAGACGCCTGTGAAATGAAAGCCTCCGTTTGACTAGTTGTAAATAAGCTTTATTTATCTTTATCGGTGTATTTATATAAAATAATTTTATTCTGTTTATAAGACGCACTTTGTATGTACTCTAGCTTTCCTGAATAGGGATTTAATACACAGAAATGTTTAAAATTCTGATTACGAATTTTTGGGCGTTACAAAAGTATACCTTATCCTACGTACGGCATGTAGGATGCAAGCAGGTCAAGTGATGTACGTGTGTACTCATTGATTCATTGAGCGAGCTACTGTAGTTGATTTGGCTGAAAAGTGTAGTAATTGGATGCATGGTGTGCTCATTATATACGCAGAGTTTCTTTTTTTGTCAGAGTTGTGCATCATGTCACATGAAGTTCCCGTATAGCTAATTATTCTTTACTATAGCTAATTTATTCTTTACCAGTTGGATGTTCGTGCATTAGAACAAAAATATATTTGCATATTTTCACACCATCTAGCCCTTTCGTACCTTGTCAAAGCTAAATTTGAGGAACATAAGTAACATGTTATTGCCCACAAATATATTATAGTAGTTAGCAAAATACAAATTTTATGTCAAAGCAATTTATATGACACATTTCATTTTCAATAATTCAAACAAAAGCCTTCACAACAAAAGTCTGTCTTCCACCAATTTCTGGCGCTTAAGAAAAACACAACTTTAGGTTTCCTAAATGTTTCTTTTTTTGCCTCAAAAGAATCTAGTAGCAGCATATGAGGTAACAATGACATTTTGCTGGCCTTAGGGCCATAAGGAAAATCATTTTTCATATTATGTTAATCTATCTAGGTTCAAAACTTCCATAATTTGTGGCTAATTCCAAAGAAGGCACCAAGTGAGCATTCAATACATTAGACTAATGATGCTTGATACATGCACTTACAAAATTGAGCTAAAAAAATAAAGACCAATAGCGTAGTATGTTTGATATTACGGGCAAAAGACATCAAACCAAAGGTACATATTGAAGTTTTTCCATTCAGTCCGATCATATATAATTCTAGTTGGCCCTGTACATCCAGCTAGGATGTAGAGGCCAGATTGTTATCCGTTATCTAAAAACCATATAATTCCAGTTAAACTAAAACAATACTTATTATTGGGCATTCATACGCTTCCCATTAAAAGGTTAGATTCCTGTCTAATAACGTGGATGGTACTGCATGTATGAAAAAAAGGGCAAGTCACCATTGAAATAACACTGTGTCAATCAGTGAATGAAATTTTGATCCAAACACACATAACATCAATCGGTTTCCAAAGAAAAACCCGAGTCATAAAGACGGTTAATCGTGGTTCCACATTGTACTGATACCTAGTTTAGGATCTTCAACAAAGATGGCTTAGATATGTCAGGCATAATCCTCTCCTGTAAATAAGAGTGTTCAAAACCTCTAAGAGAATGAATTTCAGTTTTGATATGCAAGATTTTTGCTACTTGTTAGGCTGGTTATTCGAAGCCATCTACTGGCTCCTGGGTTTCATCCCATCCATATAGCTTCAGAAGAGATAATCCTGTCTATAGTGCTTTGGAAGTCACCATGGCGCTGATGGACACTTCAGATCAATAGGAAAAACCCACTTTCATTCATTGCTGAGCGGCTTGGAGGTTAATACTTCATTACCACTAACAAGGATTACTTGAAGCTCATTTTTCTTGATAAAGGTATGTATGCAGCTGCAAAGACATAGTTATCATTTCTTTTATAAGAAAGTGGCTACATTGCTAAAAAATACTTTTGTTTTAAATCAGTGTCTAAAGTTTCAACCAATTTTCAGTCTACAACATCCAAATTTTGTTGAAACAGTAGTACAATTCAAGGACCAAATAACCTTTTAAAATGATGCCCATTGATGTACATCGAACACAACCATTAATTTAATAATTTCTAGCACTTGGTTTTTACCGACAATAGAGACATCTAAAATTTTGCAAGGACAATGAAATGCTCAGAAATAGCTTTACCCATGTGGCAATGGTTAACCCTACCAACCTTGAAATTGTGTTAGTTACAGGGTTGGTAGCACAGAACATATACAACACAATAAAGATTCAGAGGTGGGATTTTGTTGATTTTACTAAGGACTGGAGATGTGTAAAAAGATTAAGTTCTCTCCTATGATATTGACCTAAATTAGTCCTTAGCTCCTATAAGCCTGAACATAGCAGCATGTTGGTTACATATGAAGGCTCCTTTGGAACGCAGGAATTTTATAGATTTTCGCATGAATCAGTTTAGTTCCCACGAAAGTCCTCCGAAATTCCTTTGTTCAAAAGGACGCCAAAATATGTAAAGACAAAAGCATTTCCCGCAGCTCTTCATTCCAGGAGCAGTAAAAGTTGCTTCAAGGGGTTTCAACAAGTATTTAGCAAATGAAAACCATTAATATATGGAGTTGAACTCATCCAAACAATATAGATTCAAATTCAACATGTTACCTTGCTGATCTGTCATATATTCCCTATGTGCCGCATCAAGGAGAAAATCTCCGATGTGCCTTGCAGGAATCCTGCGCGGTTACGGTGCATTGATAGGCTATAAGCACAGCGCAGGATAACCCCAAGCTGAGCCTGAAGAATGTAGAATGCAAACTATAGTACAAATAATAAAAGCACAAAGAGCATATTAGATAATTTATTGACCACAAGGTAGATTAGCACAAAATTAATAAGTACCCATCAACTTATCTTGTAGTTTATATCAAAAGGATAAGACGCCATGACCTTACATAATCCAGATCCAAGAAGGCCCACTCACCTGTAGTCTAACAACTGCTTGCTGAGCTCTGTCTTCAAATCGTGGATTGTCATCAAATATATACTTGGATGCTTTATAGAAAATCTGCAACAGAACCAAATTGTATATTGTATAAACTAAGCAGAACCAAATGGTTGTTTTCAAATAAATTAATTTTGTAGGGATTTTACAAAATTAAATTAATTATGTAAAAGACTTGCAAATTTGTTCTGCTCTAAAGAAGCTTTACATAGGATACACGGGCTAATCTTAGATTTTCTTGATGTCGTACATTAGAAGAATAGGGTTTTTCTTATCCTATATGAGACTTGGATCCACTCACACAGAACAGGTTAAAAGACGCCTCTTGCATCTCTGTATGAGATTTTGGTCCTACCATTTAATTAAATTATTATGTGGATTTCAATGTTCAAAGGCTCATGAACCACAGTTGGGTTATACCTTAAGTTTCCACGACAGCTGCCTAGATGGTGTGGTAGTGAAATACTGCTTGCTGGTTGGTGTTAGAAATATAAGTTACTTTTTTGGGTTTGAAATCCTTGTGTGTGAAGTTTATGTGACTAAACTTTGTTTTCAGAAAAAGGTTAGTGAGTTCAAATAAATACTCTGCTTATAAATCTTTAAGTTAGCACATAAGGATGCATAATTACAATCACATAGTGTTTGAGCTGTCAGTTCCATAGTCACATTCAATGGTTACTGAAAAGCATGTTCTAAGTATCATTGTCCAGCATCTTTTTCTTGTTTTTGCGATAGGAATGACATTTCAATATAATAAAATTGAAGATACCGTGGAGAATTCGACAAGAAATTCTGATTTTGAGCCCAACCTAAAACCCTCACCTTATCTTGTACTCCACCTTCCTCTCTTCCTCCTCTTCCTCGAATCCTACTGCTCATGCTGCTGCTCCTTGCTTTGTTGCTTTTGGCCGGAGCAAGAGGCGGCCATGGCCACCACCGACGCTCCTCCAGCAGGGCCCGTGGTCGAGGAGAAGCCTGCGGTGCCTGATGGAGACGAGGTTGCGGCAGCGGCGGAGCAGCCCAAGGTAGTCGAGCCGGCTGGTGCAGCAGCGGCGGCGGCGGAGGAGGAGGAGGAGATAAGATTTGAGGGGAAAGGTGGGACTTTGGGTGGAGAGGAGGCCAAGGATGGGGAGGTGGAGGCGGCCGGAGGCGGGGAGGCCGGCGGCGAGGTGAAGGTGCCGGAAGGGGATGGGAAAGGCAGGAGCTTGAAGGCGGCGGAGGCGAAAGAAGAGGGAGGCGGCAGGGAATTCACTGGCATGCGGCATGCAGTGGCAGCAGCGGCGGGGAGGTGGAGGCCAAGGACAGAGAGGTGGAGGCGGCCGAAGGCCGGGAGGCCAGTGGCGAGGTGGAGGTGCCGGAGGGGGATGGGAAAGGCGGGAGCTTGGAAGCGGCGGGGAATTCGCTGGTGTGCGGCGTGGCTGGTTGAGGGGGAGGCGCAGCGCTTGCGTGCGGCGGCGCGGCACTTGAGGGAATGCGCAGGGGATCGATGCGGAGGCGCGTGAGGGCTGCATGAGTATCGTGGGAATGATTTTAACCCATAGAGAACCAAAATAGAAACTTTTGGTTGAACATAAGAACATTTGAGTAAAAAATGGTTAGAACAATGTCTGTGTCAAAAAAAAAGCAAGGAAAATATGTTGATAATAAGTGCTGGAGTTTGGGTACACTATAGAATTGCATCTCCTGATGAGTAAATTTCTACTTGCTTAAAAATTATGGTTTTTCTCTGAAGATTTATTTACATCTCCCAGTAATAATCAAATGGCCACCTCATGTAGACCAAAATTGTTCTATGGCTGAACCACATGGTACATACATTAAAAATAGGTAACTCACATAATGTAACTTCAAAAGTTTAGATGCTACTGATCAATAGTGGGTAATTGTCATATGTTGAAAATGCAACAAGTTTGTTAGAAGGAAATGGACTAACATGAAGTCAAAATGCATCAAAGAAATCAAAATAGATTACCTGTCCCACCCCAGTTGATTCATTAGAAAATACAGACTTTCCTGAAAAAGGAGACAACCTAAGCTTGAATTTAGCTTGCATTACTGAATTCTTTAACCCATGCAAGGCCTTGGTAGCAAGAAAAGATCATTTCTTGGTTCCATAGAGAAGACCAAAAAGGTACCTGAAGATGCTTCATAAGTGACAACAACTGTTATCTCCAATCCCAAATTAGATGCCAGCTCCAGAGCTTCTTCCTGTGCTCCAAGTGGATCCACTGATATAGTACGAAGGCACAAATATTATCTAAACGAGCAAAAAAAAAAAAGAATCAGGCAATACCAATCTATGGTTTGCAATGTCTTACCAGCACCCATGTTAGTTATTATTGCAAACTTCTCTATCCAAGGCTAAGGGTAGAAGCACAGATAGCCACTCCTTAACTGCATGTAACCATATTAAGAAAAGTGTCTTATCTACAATGGTAAACACAACACAATAAAATAAAGTTGCAATTTTTTCCTCCAGAGAGAAAAAACCCAAATACGCTTTTCTGTATGATTTGGTGCAAAGAACATATACAAGTTTCCATTCAAAAAAAGACGAACATATACAAGTTAGACTTGCAGAAAATTCTCTCCACAATCTAAAAACCAGATATGTAGTCCAGAACATAATAGGTATCACATACTTTGAGCAGAGAATCTTATCTATAAAATGTATACCTTGGGGATCATATCCTTTTCCTCCTGACATAATAATTTGGTAGCGATCTGCAAGAGTTCACTCCGCCAAACACTTGAGCATGAGGTAGTTAAGTTCCTTGACTCTCTCTAGTAACCTCAGAGTAGCCATGGGCCTGTCACCCCCAAATCCAGCCCCGCAGCCAACATAAATGGTATCCCAGCGCCGCTGAGGATTGCTCCTTTATCAACCAACAGCAGTATCAGCCAAACCCAAACATCCATTTCACCAAGCCATAATTAGCATTTAACAGATTTTCAAGTATGCAGCAAATACTAACCAGCTTGACCACGCAGTCATGAACTGCTTCCATTGTTACTGTATATATCCAAGCAATTATTCCTCAGTGATGAGCGAACCTAACAAATAATAATGTATACTAGACTATACGTACAAGACGGTGTGTAACTTGTTAACATGAAAAATGCATCAGGGTGCAGTACCATCCTAACAACAATTGCAATAGTTACAGAGTTATTGTCAATTAAAATAACCTAAGAACATAATTATTGTGCATAATGATATGACACATGAATGTCTTACAAATTGTCAGAAAGTTCAGGAAATAATACAGTACACTAACATAACAATTTGCAATCTACACTAACCATTATAGAAATACGAATCTAGCGTCTCAGTTCGGTCCACCCTCGTCCTCTCCTCCAGAAGAGGAGCCACCTCCATCTGCCCCCTTGTGGAAATCCCACGGTCCCACACCCCCTATGCCGAAACCATCTGGAGGATAACTCCACTGTCCAGGAGCTCGAACAAATGGACCAAACCCACTCTGTCCATGTCCTGCAGCAGATGGACCGAACCCACCCTGGCCAGCACCTCCAACCCCTCGAGCAAATCCTCCATGTCTAGCCCTTGCATCCCCTGCAGCAAACCCTCCATACCCCGGACCTCCACAACCTGGGTAATAACCACTTGGACCAAAACCACCCAAAAAAGGACCATACCCCCACTGCCCTGCTGCTGGACCAAACCCCCCATGTCCATGTACAGCACCAAAAAATGCACCACCAAAACCAGGTTGCCCTCCCATAGGAGCAGTAGCGCCAATGTTCCCTCCCATCTTCAAGTTGTAGTGGGTCTCGATGAAGTGTGCTCGCTCCTTGGCACTTTTGCAGTTCTTCAAGAAAAAGCCGCGATAGTATGGGTCATGGAAGAGATGCATAGCCTTGCTCCATGTAGGGCTTGTGTTGCTGTGGCCATCGGATTCCACGAGCTCCATGCAAGCTTCTGGGCATTTCTCTTTCATCTTCTCCAACCTCTGGGCCCTACTCTCCATGGACTCCATCCTTAGGTCAACTAGGCGCTGCAAGGCTGCGCTAGCTGATGAGTCTGTGGTTTCGTGTTCTCTTGAAGAGCCACCTGTAGATGCATCTTCAGGAATGCTTCTCTTGCCCTTTCCCTTCTTCTGATTGCTTCTGCCTTCAAGAGAGGTTCCTCTAAAAGGAATGTTGGGCACTGCTTCCAGGTCGATAGGGTCTGGACAAGCAGCTTCTTCAGCTTCTTCCTCCTGAGCTGGCTGCTCAGGTGCTGCCCCTGCGACTTTAGAGTGGTCTCCGGTGACTGTCCGTCCACGGAAAACTATAGTGTGCTCTTCAATGAACCTCAAAGGGGTCTTGCGAAACACAGCAACATCTTTCTTCATCTGCAACCATATGAGTATTTTAGTTATAGCAATTCAAACATGGTGCATCTCCCCATAAGACCATGCATAACAGCACTATTGCGGGTAAAGCAGCAGGAAATTAAATATATATCAACAGCAGGGGGACTGCTAGATGGGATAAATTGATTTCTTCATGCCACTATATATATATGAGCACTACATTTTAGTTTCTGATAGTTTGCATCAATGCAGCAGAGCCGAAGGTGATTGGCTGTGAGGGTTTCTTCAAATAGTGCAGTGCATAGTACTCTGTTTATTCTAAGAATCAACAACAGGTTGTAATTAATCCCGGACATACAGGAAAGTAAGTTATCAGATTATTAATCAAGGATACACATTCAGTACATTGAATAGAAGTTGTACCATACTACAACTCTATATTCCTTATGTTTTGTAATTTCATCGAGTAATTGCAGATTGTTGATAGCAGTAAAATATGGAATCACTTGCTCACATAAATTAACTGCATGAACAGCTTCGTTATTACAGACAGTGCTAAATAAACATGGTGCATTTCAAGGTACAGACAATGGTAAATTGCTGAAATGAAGTACTAAACACAACTCTGTGAGGTTGGGCATTACAGACAATCACCCTTTCTGAAGTAAACTATTTGAAAAAGAATAGAAGTTTGTACAAGCATATATGACTTTCAAATACTTCTTATTACCTATATAATCTTCAGAATTGCACAACAGATAACTAAAATCAGCACTTGCTGATTGTGGATACTTCGAACAGAAGATGTTGACAGTGTTCACATACACAAATGAAAAAGCCAACAACATTTGTCACAGTTCGTCATAACTACATATTCACAGGAAAAACATCCCTTTGATTTTGCATGAAGCAGCTATAAATCAGTTCAGTACCATATAAACAATCAAATAAGCAGAAAATTTTAGTTCAGTGCTTAACTTTGCCAACATATATCGATTCAAATATGTACACCGAGAGGACTTACCGAAATCACCTTCTCCCACCACGCGTCATCAGCTACAATGGCTTGAGTGGCTGGATCACGACCGAGACCTGTTGCATTTGATTCCAGCCAGCACCACAGCACCCATCGCTTTTTCAATGTATCCCAGTAGTTTTTGATTTGCTTCCTGCTGACCTTCTTCCCTCTCCTATCAACCAATTTCTTCTCCAAGTTAATGTATGCCATATTTTTCGGGTAGTTGGAGGTGATGTTACCGGCGGCTATCTCTTCCATGCAACACTGGAGGAAGCAAAGCTGGTCGTCGCGAGACCATGTCACTCGACCTTCGCTCATCTATGAATTGAAGTCAACACCGTCGCATCACCGGAAATGTTGCAAAAAAATAGTTGTGGCTTACCTTCGGGGGACCGCTAGATGGGATTCGATCCCAGTCGATGCAGCGGACCACAATGGAAGGGGTGACGCGGCGGACAAACGACCGCAGCGCTTCAGGCGACATGGCGATGACCTTGGTCAGGGCACGTGCGGCGACTGCAACGTCCTCCTCAGCCGTGCAGCCGGAGCGGCCGTCGGACTGTAGTGACGCCGACAATCCACAGCTGGAGTCCAGGGCGGCGGCGGGAGACGAGCGCCTGGTCGAGGTGCCTCCAGCTGCTCCACGCTTCAAAGGCGGTCCTCCACCATCCGGATCGGCCCCCACTCGGTTCGCCGTTCGCCGTTTGCAAGCCATCGTGCCGCTGGAGGCTGGTTGAAATAGAGATGAGAGGAGGAAGAAGACGACACGCACATATCCGAAGCTCATGTACGAAGGGGAATCTTACCTCACTGTGCGGCACGAGAGGTGGGGATGCCGACAACCGGTGGTGGCTCCGCCTTCTGGTCGCGAGAGGACGACGGAAGCAGCGAGGAAGACCGGCGGCGATGCGCACTCGGGGTCCTCGGCTGCCGCGCCCAGAGCACGCCGGCCCCTGTGCTCTCTTTTTTCCGACTGGTCACCGACAACCGCCTGCTGACTACCTCCACCACCGTCCCCTCCGTGGACAACTGCGCACAGCACGATGGATTGTCGTCGATGCCTGCTGCGGCGTCCTGACCTCGCGAGATGGTCTCCGCGGCCGGATCTGGGAGGACTGCTGAGGGGGAGTTGCGGTTGGCGGTGCCACGGCCATTGGCCCTCACGCTCTAGACGGCGTAACGAGATCTCTAGTCGCGCGTTCGCAGCTGAGATATTTTTCTACGGCTCATTTAAGCCACACCGATAAGCTCCTGCGAACACCGTGTTAGTACTTTACCATGCATCAGAGTAATCCAGAAGAAACTGGATGAAATCAATCCATGTAAGATGGATTTCCAATCCATGCCACGCCGGCTCATGATGAGGACATGGAGGAGGAGTAGGGGAGGGCTACGAGAGAAAAGTGGATACCTCCGATTCGATTCGAGCCTAGATGGAGGCCGGCCGCGTCGCCTCTCCAGACCTGCTCGACGGCCGTGCGCGTGAGGAGGCCACACAGAGGAGGAGGCTAGGGCGGGGTCAGGAAGGAGGGGATGCCGTCTAACACCGACGAGACCGTGGCTCCGGGCCAGTTCGCCGTCCGCGAGCGCGAGGAGGGCGTGGAAGCCTGGAGGAGGGGGTGGCGATGGTTGCGGATGATTCGTTCGGCTGAATGGTGGCTTAGCTTGGTCGGGTGGATTCGTTCGGTTGGCTGATGGCGTTGGATCTAGGAGACGAGCGTGGAAAGAATATTAGCCAGTGGATCTAAAGCAAGTAGCGTGAAAGAGGTCTCAGTTGTTAGAGAGAGAATTATTTTTAAGTAGTATAGATATAGATTAGTTAAAGACAAACTAAAAATAAATATGTTGCATAGTCCTGCACTAAAATAATGCGTGCATCCACATATGCCACATAGTTCTAACTATCTATCGACTTGGTATTTATTAATTCATATTTAGAATTTTTAAATTATAAAAATATTACTCCCATGATCTCAAATATAAGGTCATTTTAGACTTGGGCACATGAATTAAGAAACAATCTATGACTTTGTCGCACTTCATTTATATTGTATTAGCAAAGATGAATCAATTTATTTGTAGAAGAGATCATTTATTTATCAAGGGAAATAAGGAAGAATAGTTAAAAAGTTGCGCAGAGGTCCTAAAACGACTTATAATAAGGAGTGGAGGGAGTGTAATTGAGATTCCAAACTGAGATTTATTAATTTTGAAACTGTTAAATCATCAAAAATTTAAGAAAAATTCTACATGCCACCATCGACTAGGGACTAGTTTTATAAATCGCCATCGACGAGCATGAGTTATACAAAGTATCATCGCATAAGTGTTTTTGTCTTTTTTACCACCACCTTTAGGTGTTCATCACTTAACCTCGGTTAAGGCACTGTTTGAAGGTACAGGAAGGAGATAAAAAACTCCTCATTTTTCATGAGCACGCTTCCCGAACTGCTAAATGATATATTTTTTAAAAAAATTCTATCTAAAAATTGCTTTAAAAAATAAAATAAATATATTTTTTAAGTTTTTAATAATTAAAACTTAATTAATTATAAGCTAATGATTTATTTTATTTTACGTGCACTGAAAATTTCATCCAAACCCACACCTGCCCTAGAATCGATTAGGCAACTGGGACATGTTCCATTCTTTTGCACCAACAGTAAAGTATAATAACGTATTTACACCAATTATATGCTAATTTTACACATGCAAAATATGCACAGAATTTATATATATATAAATGTACAAATATTTTTGAAAATTTCATATGCAAATTCTACAAACACCTGAAGGGGCAGTGCGCCGCGTGGGCCCTCTCGCTTTTACCGTCCGGATGGGTATACGGCGCCCGAACTTCTCCCGATCAGATTTCCCTGCTGCGTTTTGGTTCATCAAAGCCGGAACGGTTACTACCGTTTTGCGTACGTGCTGGCTCCCTGAATTTTCTCTCTTTTTATATTTTCCCCTGATTTCATATCGTTTGGCTCTGAAGTTCCGCATGGTGTTCGCATACTATCACACGCTTCTCTTTGAATTTTCTTGGAATTTATTTTATAGCATTTTGATTTCATCAAATGAACTCCAATTACGTGACATAATTAACCCGGAATGGTATCGAGGCGAACGTGGCGGCCATATCCGGATGGAAAAAGTCTATTTTGCATCTCTAAACTATTAGGCCCAGTCTGACTTTCATCTATCAATTACAAAACCGGATACAAATGCACCCTCAAATATCAAAACTGGTTCGTTTTGCCTTACTGAGCGGTTTAGACAGCGGTTTTATCCTACGTGATGCCTATACGGTATGTTGACATGATCTTCATCCGATGTGACGTCTATGTGGTTCTTGCATGGCATTGCAGTCAACAAAAAAACACAATAGGTCCCACATATAAGTGATATACCCTTCCTCTCCTCCTCTACTTACTCCCTCCCTCCTCTCTTCCCTCTCTCTGCCCCCACACCGGAGAGCTATCCCTCCCCTTCCTCGTAGCTAGCAGGAGCGAGCTAGGCTCCTCGGCAGCAATGACGGGCTCCTTGGTGGTGTTGACCTAGCAGCTCAGAGCACGGCCAGTCAGAGGAGAAGTTGATGTCGTCGGAGTCCCCATTGCCATAGACGTCAGCGTCGAGGACGAGGAGATGATGGAGTAGCGCGACGATGATAGGGCCGGCACGGCGAAGACCACGCCTCCGCCAATATCTTGATTCCTAGCAGGTGGCGTGGCTGCGTCGACAGCGAGGAGTTAGATGGAGGAGCTGCTGGGCAACGGTGGCCGCCCCTTCCTCGCCGACGGTCTCGAGCTTGCTTGCACCTAGCTGCGGCGGTTGGTGCTACCGACGTTGGCGGAGCGGTCTTCGGGGAGGTGCAACGTCTGAGGGAGATAACGAGGCTGCGTCCGATGGTGGCCTCCGCTTGTCTCCCCTTCTTCTCTGCATCAAGCTCGCCGAAAAGATGAGAAAGGCGTGGTGGCTGGGGTTGGCAATGACGGCCATGGGCGTAGGGGTGGACAGAATTAGGCCGAACCAAAAAACTGGACCAAAAAGACTAGGACCGAGACCGAGAAATTTGGTTAGTAAATTCGGTCCCAGGTGTTAGGTAATCGAATTTTATTCGAGCACCACCCTCGGTTAACCGAATTGACTGAATAGACTGAATTTGGCCCAATAGGCCTAACAGGCATATAGCAACCCTAGCCTACCCCTACCCCTTACTCCATTTCTCCTCCTCGCACGTCTCCATGTTAGCGAGTTAGTTTCCATAGTTAGCCATATCTATTTTTTGGCATGTTATCTTGTGCATTGGCTCTCCCCGATTCTCTCCCAATTCTGTTTCCATACATCGTTTGAGCAGATAAGGGAGGACCATGCCTATATGTACTCCGCAGTGCAAATCAATCTGATCATTGCGTTAAGCCTAATCACGCTTTCATGGTATCAATCACCTTCGATCTACCACTTCCGCTTTCCTTCTACTAATCACCGCCGCCATGTCAGCCCCTCCTCCAGCCTCCACACTGGCGCCGGCCTCTCCTTCCCCGGCGCCCTCGGCGGCCTCCGACTCCACCGTCATCGCCGCCATCACGGATGCCACCCTTACCGTGGCTCACGCCGCCCTGCTGACGGACGCTTCCACGTCCGACTCCGCCACCGTCGCTCTTGCCGATGGCGTCGCGTTTGCCGTCGCTGCCGCCGTTCGTGCCCCCTACGTTGTGGCACGCCCATCTTCGTCCCCGCCACCTTCTTTGTCGGCCGACGCCCCACTCCCCGCCGTCCCGCTTTACGGGATGCCACTCGGGTTTCTGTCTTCAACGCCGGGACCGACGACTGGTACTTTGGGCGCACCAACCTTGCTGGCGCCCAATGCGCTGCTCCCTCTGAGTGCACCGTTTCCCCTGGGCGCGTCGGCTCTGTCGCCACCCACCGCACCGCTCCACTTGGGCGCAGCCACCGCGCTTGACGCCGATGCGATCTCCAATCACCACGCTCAGGCAGTCGGCGTCCTCAACGTCAAAGCCTTTCTATCAGTTACCCTGAATATCAACGCGGCAAACTACACTCGCTGGTGCGGGCTCTTCCTCGTCACCTTGGGCAAATACGCTCTCATGGATCATGTCCTCTCCGACGCCTTCAACCCCGACCGTGCCGATTGGGTCCATATGGACTGTGTTGTCCTAAGTTGGCTGTACGGCTCCATCTCCGCCGATCTTCTTGAAGGTGTCATGACCTACAACACCACTGCTCGACTCATGTGGCATGGCCTTGAGCAGCAATTCCTCGGCAACAGCGAGCGACGCGCCCTCAACCTCTCCGCCGAGTTCCACAGTTTCGCTCAGGGTGATCTTTCCGTTACGGACTACTGCCAACTGCTACATGAGCTTCATGCCCCTCCTGCTCGAGCTACCTTGGTCTACTGCAATAATGTCAGTGCAGTTTATCTCTCTACAAACCTGGTTCAATATCAACGCACCATGCATGTAGAGATCAATCTTCACTTTGTTCGTGACAGAGTTGCAGCCGGCACAGTACGAGTTCTGCATATTCCTACCTCGTCATAGTATGCTGACATCTTCACCAAGAGATTGCTGTCTTCCCTCTTTTCGAAGTTTCGTTCCAGTCTCAACGTTCAGCTCGCCGATGATGCGACTGTGGGGGGCATGTTAGCGAGTTAGTTTCCATAGTTAGCCATATCTATTTTTTGGCTTGTTATCTTGTGCGCCGGCTCCCCTCGATTCTCTCCTAATTCTGTTTCCATACGTCGGTTGAGCAGATAAGGGAGGACCGGGCTATATGTACTCCACAGTGCAAATCAATCTGATCATTGCGTTGAGCCTAATCACGCTTTCACTCCACCCCACCTGAGCGGCGGCCGACACCGAGCCCAACATCGGTGCCGCCACATTCCTCATCTTGTCGAGTCTGACGCCCAAGCTGTTGTCCTTCACATCTCGTTGAGCCACTCGACTACGCTATCGACGGCCGCATCCTGCTGACCCTGAGGCCTAGACCGCCGACATCCACATCCTGCCGAGCCCGTCGCTGGCATCTTTGTTGACAGCATCTTGCCAAGCCGACACCCGAGCCACTGGCCACTGCATCTCGTCGAGCCTGACACGGTGACATCACCGGCTGCACACTTCACCTGCGCCATCGCCAGTCGTAGGTGCCGCCTCCTCCACTCCTATCCTCAGCACCTCCTGCTCTCCTCAATTTTTTTTGGGATTTCTTGTTCATCTCCTCAAAATTTTTGGGATTTCTTGTTCATCTCCTGAAATTGCAATCCAATTCGACTATGACCTAGACCAAGACCAAAAAGATCGAGATGAATTGGTCGTTCTTGACTATTTTTCATTGTAATTTGGTCTTCACTTTTTGATGACTGAATTTCTCCTAAAGACTGAAGACCTGCAAGCGTGGGTGCGACCGCACGATTGGGCCGAATGTGGTTGCGGCGCGATTGTCGGCCTCGTTCTACTGGAAGCAGCGCAGCAGCTACCGTGGCATGGCGTGATGGTGCGCATTGGCTCAGCTTGGCAGGTCGGCAAGCGCGCTGGGCCGGCTGGGTATCTTGCGAAGCTGGGCTGAGGAAGGGTGTTGGGCCGGTGAGTAGGGAAAGAAGGAAAGGGATGGCTGTACTGAGGAAAAAGGGAGGGAGGGAAAGAAGAAAAGATAGGTGGGTTGGGTATAGTTGGTTTGAGCCCACTAGATCAAGTTTGAGAAAAAAAAATGAATAGCATTTGAATAAATGTGGAATTTTGAAAATAATTTGGTTGGGATACTTTAGGATATTAGCCATAGAGTCTTTTAGGAGATATATTTGATTTTTTGACCGTAATTTGAAATTTAAGAGTTTAGGATTTGAAAACAAAACTAGAAATTTGGAATAAATTGGAGGAGAGGATAAAATGGGAAGGAAAATTTTCAAGAATGATTATAAGTCCAAATTTGGTATTTGGACCGAACAATATCAAATTCATATAACCACTGGTTAGTCTTATAAAATTAGTCATGAATTATTTTAGTAGGCCATATTCTTGATTTTTGAATAGGAAATTTTGGAAATCAAAGTTTGATATTTGAGAACAAAGACTTTAATTGTTTGAATACAACTTTCAAAATGGTTTGGTTGTGTAATTTATGCACTTTTAGCCACAATTGAATTAAGGGTTGATGTTTGAATCTTTTAGTTGGTAAATCATATTTTGATTTTTGTTTAATTCTTGGCACTAGCAACGGAAATAAAGTAAAAAGAAACATAAGAACCAACAAGCTATGCAATTTTAATTTGAAAAGATTTTTGAAGTTAAAATTTTCAGGATGTTACATTAAGCCTAGCAACCATCTGAATTTTTCCATCTGACACACCTTCATTTTCATTTATGAGAGGAAGATAATGTTGGGAGCAAATTGCTTCTATAAATCTAGAAGTCCTTGAACTACCGGTTGGTTCTAGAATCCCCGGTGTCCCATCCTAAAATCCTCATTTTTGCTTGTGGGACTGTGTCATGCCCATAAATTCACCAAAATTTCTAAAACTAATTTGTGTATTAAATCCTCGTCTAGGAATCAGCCGAGGTACACAAATTGACAATTTGATAAACATAACCAAAACGATAAATGATAAATACTTACAAAAGAGACACTTAATCCTCACACAGAAGAAGACTGCAGCGGAACGGCAACCTAGCGAAGCTTCAGCACCAAGCCCATAGGCAGCTCAACTGGGGTATAAGCCAAACACCAAAATCTTTTCCTTCCATGCGAATCTTTACTCTGATGATGGTAATATTACAAGACTGAGTACCACCCACCATACTTAACAAGCCACACAGGGAATGCAAAATAATGCAACAAGATTCCAAAGAAAAGGCATAATATGGCTTGTTTGTATAAATAGCATTTAAAACATTTAACTTTAAAAGCATTGCAAACATAGTATAATTTAATTATTATCAACATTAAACTGATCACCGAACATCACTCCAATGCAGTCCAGGCCCAAACCAAAACGATCGAAACCTGGAGCTATCAAGTTATCATCAATTCATTACCATTAATGAGTAGTGTGAGACTATTACGGAAAACATTGCTAAGTTGCTCATTAACCACGGGTGCGGCTATTGGAACAGTTTTACTCTAGCCAAAGGTGTACTCCGTCTCAAAATATAAGAACCTAGTACTGGATGTGACATATTCTAGTACTACAAATCCGGACAGGGTCTTGTCCAGATTTGTAGTACTGAGATATGTCACATCCAGTACTAGGTTCTTATATTTTGAGACGGAGGGAGTACCAATTTACCCACAAGACACAACCCCACTACCAATTTACCCACAAGACACAACCCCACAACACGTTACTGTGTTCCTCAATACCACCACAGTATCTCGACAGGAATTGTGATAGGACCATCCATGTAACTCGCACAATAGGAGTGCCTCCCGCCAAGCCTCTAGTCTCCGGTAGGGGTGACCAAGTACTTTCCCGCGAGACTGTTCGATGCCCGAACTCATGGACTTATTGACGACTGCCATGCGTGGACTTACAACAGCCACAAACACGCCCTGGTGCCTCCTATTGAACTCGTCACACTTCAAATCCCGCAATTACCCATTGTAGCTTGTGGTTAGTACGGGTATTGCTTCGCAACAAGTAATCGGCGAACCGGTCCTTAAGTGTCATGAACATCACTAGCAGCAACATCATTCCACATGCTCACAACCCACCATTAGCCAAGTTTTAATTGGCAAGTTTAATTAACCAACCATGACTAACTGTCGTGAAATATAACCATTAATCATTAATTATTTATGAGTGAATCAATAGTTATCTCACATAAAATGATAGAACCAAAAGGTAGCTGCAATTATCACTTATTTGGTCGCTTGATGCTTCTCCCATTTTTTAGAACATTGCAAGAAGAAAGGTTTGTAAGGTGGCCCTGCACATTACATCATTGGATGTATTCTTTGACAAGCTCGGACAGTCTACAGAAACTAGCTTCTCACACCATCACGTAATGTTATTATTCCATTAATTTTACTAGTATGGTGCATTAGTATTTAGCAAATAATTACATGCATTGTACGCATGGTGCTTTAAGGGCTAGCAAGAAATAGTTTGCTAAATGGACAAAGATAGAGTGCTATGTGAAATCCACGCAAAACAATACTAATTCACGGCTAGCTTACCAGTAAAAGTGGGGTGATGTGGTTCTACCAGGTGTCAGTTAAGGTATAAATATTTTGTATGTAGTTTATATGGATGATCCAATCTTGTTTGGATCCAGCAGAGAATTATAGTGTTGTTAAGTCTGCTAGCAGTAAGCTATTATATATACTTCAGTTAATCACTGCATGCATTTCCATTTGTGGGTTGAGCTTTGCATCATGTGGAATTATGGTATTTCATATGGAAAGCATTAGTACTTTTGTCAGCTGTAGAGGTCACCCGACCTCTGGGACTTCTGGGATGAAAAAAGTCATTTTTATCTCTGTGGAGCATGCATGCCCGTAAAAAGCATTTTCAGATGTTTCAATCGTCTTTCGCAGATCTTAGGAAACATTTGCATTTAATTTTCTTATCATGTATGCTTCCATACAATTGTCATGGATTTGTACAGACTTTCAGAATTTAGTTACTGAATAGAAATAATGCTAACAGATGTGTGGTGAGCAGCTGTGTAAAATGGAAAAAAATAGGAGGTTGGACAAGGAAAAAAAAGAACCTTACAACCTTACCTTCTTTTTTTGCAAATAATTTATGTGAATTTGCTTGATTCTTTAATGTATATGTGCTGAGGGAAGTAATTCCAGTTCATTGTTTGATTAGCTCATATATGTATTTATATGCTTTCAAATCTTAACTCCCAATACTTTTTTATGCCTTTTGGAATATACTGGTCATATATTGTTGATGGGATGATACTTGATCTTCTTAACCTGAATTTCGGTCTCTGTTGGAGTGTTGGTATTGCAATTTAGAACAATTGCTTGGTCTTGATGTTTATAGGGATGGGAAGAATGAATATGGAATTACTTATGTTAAATAACATATGTGCATGTGGAATTACTTATCTGAAATTTTCTTAAAGTTCAGGATGATGCGGTGCTCTAACCATTTTCTTTTTTTTTTCTTAGGTTTGCCCTTGTATTGCATCTATTTTTGCAAGATCTTCAATTGCTAAGGTACTGATTTGGGAGCACTGTCATCTAATAGTATAAATTAGGAATTTAATTTATGTTGACCAAATTATATTGACTAAAGGAAAATATATGACTCAGCTGCTACTTTCACGGTAGAAAATAAAAATTGTGCTTGTTACAAAAGTATCATCACAGTTTGCACTTAATCTAGATTGTTCATTCCACCTCTAAAGTTTATTTAATTATTCTCTTGGTTTTATTTCCTGAACTATTAATTACAATTCTTCCATAGATCGTGGAATTGCCATTTATTGTGATTCCTCAACTATTAATTATTCTTTTGCACCCTGTATTTGACAATATTATGATTTGTTGCTTCAACACACATTGCTTCAACACATAACTTTAACTTTTATGAAACTTGATTTTGTTCAGGACAGATTTGGACAAGCATCCATTAAATTTCCAACAAAAACTATAATAATAATTAATATCAAGATTGTCTCAAGATTTGGACAGTAGTCAGTACTTCAATGAACAGTAAGTTAATTGATAATTCTATGTAGTAAGGTGTTGTCATGACATTATATGTCATCTTAAAAGCTTAGCAGGAGATAGAAAAATGACATATATGGGAACTAAAAATTGGATTAAGAAATCATTAGATGGCATAGCAGGAAATCATTGGATTTAAAAGGAACAGATTGCAATACATTTCCAAGCAAACATATGTGGTCCTTCATAGCCAATGGGGAGTCTCCAAAAACAATGTAGTACACAATAACAGTGGGGATACAGTAAATAGATTTGTGCTATGTTTGATTCTCTGATCCCATACTTGCTTGTGTCATACGAAGGCAATCTCAACTGATACTAACCACTACAGGACAACTTAGGCACCATTCTTTTGTGCTTATGGCTTAAGTTTATTCCCTCTTTTTCTCGAGCACGCTTTCTAAACTGCCAAACGGTGTGTTTTTTGCAAAAAAACTTCTATATAAAAGTTTCTTTAAAAAATCAAATAAGTCCATTTTTTAAATTTATAATAATTAATACTTATTACGTGCGGCTGTTGAGTTTATTCAAAAAGCTGTTGCGAACGGGGCCTTATATTCTAGTATTGCTTTTGTTTAGAATTATAATAGGTGAATCATGCATTTGTTGGACTATCTTTAACATGCTTTACCGAATAAAATAATTACTGTCTGCTTGTGTGATTGCTCCTGGGAGATATTTTATCGCTTGCTACATATCGAGGTTGAGATGTTATTTATTTATTTATTTCGAATATCACTGGGAGGAGATTGAAATGTTATGTAGAAAGATGTCACATGTTAATGTTCCATGGCTAAAGTACGATTGACGGCTCAAGTACTTCTTGCGGTAAACAAAAATATTTGCGTCTTTTGAAGGAATCAAATCAACCGAGAAGAAACAAGTGAGGGGTATTTTATTATTTGGATACATTGAGAAGTGGCTAGCAATATTTTGTTGTAACACTGTAAATTATGCGTTTTTGTTAACATGGACAATTCTTACCATCTTTGAGACCTGGCAGTGATGCAATCTTGGCGCCATCTTCTTCCCATATGCATAGCCTTGATAAAGAACGAGATATCAACTAGCTCATCCATATAGTTGAAAATTAGGTGGAAATTATACACATGTTCTGAATTTTAACTTTGACGAGTTATATAGAGATGCCATGCTTTAGTCATGATATGTTTTGATTTGCATTGTTCATCCGTTAAATCATTCTATACACACTCGGCATCGTCGATTCATTGGTGATGAATGTACCTTATGTATGCACTTTTCATTAACTGTGAATACATTGCATTGCACGGTCATGTAATTTAAGATATTGATAATTTAAGTGAAGTCACATTTTGTAGAGAACAAATTTATCCCTTTTAGCAATATATTTTTTGATTAAATTGTATCTGAGGCAAACAATCAACATCCCTGTTTTATTACAAGTCCATATCGTAAGAGGCCAAATGTGTTGATGGAATTGATGGCATTTGATGGTGGAAAAATATTTAAATTATCAATGCAAGCATCTGTATATGCATTGTTGTATCATATGTATGTTATAGGTTTGATGCCATTAGTATACTTCAATTTACCATGGGAGATCATTTATTTCACTTACAAAAGTTGAATCTGTTGTAGCATCCATGCATCTTACTATACAAGCCATTTGCACGTGCACATATTGTAAATACAAGAGCAAACAATAATAACATTATTTATTGATTAGGTGTAATAACATAATTTATTGATTAGGTATGGATGCAAAGGGATCACCCATCAGAGGCCGTATTGCATTTGGAGATATAACCAACAGACTAAATGTACCAGAAATAACAACTTCTAATGAGGTAGAATGTAAGAGGAAAGAAACTAGTAGCAAAAACGTGAATATTATGCAAGGAAGAATGCCGAAGCAAATAATCCACACCATGGTACATTGAATCATCCGTTTATACATGTTATGTTCTCATCTATACATGTAAATGTCATTGGCAACATACTTTTGATTTCAAAGGTGACAATACCCGACGAACACATAGCAGAAAGGAACAGAAGCAACGTGAATACCGCGCAAAAAAGAAGGTTGTTTCAAAAAATGTTCACAGCACAATCACACCGAGCACACCAATGCAGCCGACAACTGCTACTATTTCTGTAAACATGAACTGTCAGAGGAACAACGAGAAGAAAGGAACAGAAAGTAACGTGAATACCGCACAAGGAAAAAAGTTGATAAAAACAATTCTGTAATGTCGAGCACACCGATCCAATAGGTAACCGTTTGCATTTCTTAACAAAATGAAAATGATAGTGTCCGACGAGCTAAAATGCCTAATGAACAGAGAAAGGAAAGGAATAAAAAGCAGCGCAACCCATATTACTAGTAATGTTTACTGCCACGACCAACATTTTATCTTAATATATTGTTCTAATTTTTTTCTAGGGTCACTATATGGAATGACATGTTTTACCATTTTACAAGTACCAAATGTAACAAACAAGGAAAATATAGATCCAGATGACCCCATGGATTGGCTTCACAGAAATGATATGTACAAACGACAATGCAAGAAGAGGAAAGCAATAAGCATTGAACAGAACCAAAACTTATCCGTCCTAGGTGAACACATTTTTAAAATTTGGTACTTGCAGTGTACCCAATATTATTTATAATCACATATGATGCAATGAATTGTTCCTTTGTGACCAGATGGAGTTACGCAAGATGAAACTATGCATGTGCCAGCAATTCAGCAGGACATTCGAGATACTGGTTACATCAAATTTGATAGTGGATTATTTGAACCTGCACTAACTGATTTTAGCGCTAAAGGTGAGTTTTGAGAAATCATATTATTTTTTTATAACGTTAATGTATGAAATATATGATCTCATGTACAATCAATCATCATTCTATAGATCATGTCGAGGTGACACAAACCTTGAATGTGCAGACAGTGATGATGAGGAAGCCATGCAATTTTAGCAGCAAAGTAACAAATGTATAATATTGTTTATTTCACCCGATTATATATATATATATATATATATATATATATATATATATATATATATATATATATATATATATATATATATATATATATATATATATATATTAGTGTCAAACATTGATTTCTGCCACACGATGGGTACGAGTCATATCGCGTGGATGTTAAGGGGGTTAATGGTATTGGTACCGATTATTCATATAACTATGTATATCATAACCTACCAAAGACACACCACGTTTTAAAGAAAGTATCTGACTGCGAGCTCTGCAATGCGATGAGGTTTCAATTCGAGCCTCTTGGATTCTGTTGCAGGCAGGGAAAGATAAACATACATATTCCTGTGGTCCCTGCTGACTTAAAACGATTGTTTACAAGCTAGGTTCATAATGATGCAAAATATTTTCGAAAACACATTTGGTACTTCAATTCTCATTTCTCATTTATGAGTCTTGGAGTGACCTTTGACCGCAGCGTTAGCACCGCGACTGGTACCGGTACATATACCTTTCGTGTGCACGGTGCGTTGTACATCGCCTGGACTAGTTGGTGCCTAGTTCTGAAGGGCCTTGTCATATGCAGTTGTACTTTTATGATACAGAAGATGATACGCTAACTCACAGAGTGTGGAGGTCCCCTGACCTTGATATTAACCCTGTCCAAATGATCCTAAGAATTTTAGTAGATAACCCATACATACAGACTTTCATCCGAGTTGGTTTTATGCCTAATCTAGATGACTATATGATTAAACTCCACTAATGTCACGTCTAACCAACGAACATAGAATGACCCCACGGCCTCTCAAGTTGGTGCTATTTGGTTAGAAGGTGATGAACCAATGAGAAGAACCAATGAGAACTTTCGATCGGAGTGTGGTTGTACATCACAAAGGTGATCGGCTGTAATATATCAAAGCATACCATGGTTGTTATGACTCGTTGGTGTATCATTTATTTTTCCCTTCAGGGGAAACTGGATGGGACCTCAAAATACCATACGATTCTCCCCAAAAGACACTGGATGATATGGAAATAGATGAACCAAGTGAAGCTCCAACTTCTGCTAATGTGCATTCTAGGAAAGAAACCACTTTTGATGATCCCTCGGGTAAGTACACTTGTGTCATGTATCGAATCTTTGTAATAGTTATACTCTTAGGTTGTGTATATTAATATCTTAGTTTTGTTGTAGAACACGATAGTGTTGACGATCGTTTAGACAATGAAGATGGTAATGAGGCGGAGAACAGAGCTGGCAATGGTAAAAAAAAGAAGGATTTATCACAGCTAGGGAGTACTATTACTTTAGGCTGCAGGTTAAGAGGAGACTTTTTAATATCATTTTATTTAGAGTACATCTTTTCCAGCATGAGCCATTGACATGTAAATCAAGATCGAGTCTATGAGGCTAGATTGGTACTCTAACCCTGAGAACCAAAAAAAAAGGATACGAGCTGAGCTATACCAAGTGAATGGAATAAAATATATCCACGTTAATTAAAACTATTGCTCAACTGGCTATCAACGCACAAATGTTATTTATCTATTGCAGGGTGTGGTTGACGTAATCAATTTTGGAGAGACATGGGGTTCAGAGGTTGGTAAGAGGATTGTACTACCTCGCCCTTTTCCTGGGGGCAATCGCGAAATACAGCGAAGGTTTCTTAATGCAATGACTCTTGTTGAATGTTTTTGTATACCAGATTACTTCATCACGATGACTTGCAATCCATATTGGGAGGAGATAACATAAAATCTATATCCTGGCCAGTTACCATAGGATCGACCGGATCTTATCGCATGAGTATTTAGTGCTAAGTTGCGAGACATGATAGATCTATTTGTCAAGAAAAAAGTATTTTGGAGAGGTTCAAGCGTATGCTCATGTTACTGAGTTTTAAAAGAGGGGCCTACCAGATGAACATATCCTGTTGATCATGAAGCTAGGTAGTAAGTTAACAAACTTAGATGGATATGATAAAGTAATTTACACAGAGGTATCAAATAAGGATAAATACACTATGTTGAATCGTTTGGTTATCAAGCATATGCGACATGGACCATGTGGTGAGCTAAATAAAAGGTGTGCTTGTATGGTGGATGGAGAGTGGCGCTTTAACTATTCTTGATAGTTTTGTCAAGCAACACAGTAAGGAAAGGACTCGTACCCTTTATACAGGAGGAGAGATGATGGATGACGTGTCAAGATTAGAGGTACGGTGTTAGACAACAGTGGGTTGTCCCATACAATCCAAGACTGGTTATGCAATATAACTGTCATATCAATGTTGAAGCTTACTCGAGCATCAAATCTATGAAGTACCTGTATAAGTATATATATAAATGCCACAACTGTGCATCTTTCTCAGTCGACCCAACTGGGGAAATCAATGAGATTCATCAGTAGAGGGATGCTAGATACGTATCACCACCGAAAGCTATATATAAGATTCTTGGTTTCCCACTGTTCGATATCTATCCGGCTGTTTTGTAGCTACAGCTTCATTTGCCTAACATGCAGTATGTTACCTATGACAAGTCTGGTAATTTTGAGGATGTTGTTTGCCAACTATCTTCTTCTATGCCAACACTTACTGAGTATTTTAAAATGAATCATGTAGATGCGAATGCAAGGAAATTATTATATAAGGAGTTCCCAGAACACTATAGGTGGATCACTGAAAAAATATATAGCAAAAAAGAAAATCTAAGAGAAGTCAGGTTGGATGGATTGTGTATGTGCACCCTGTAGAGAGGGAGAGATACTACCTAAGGGTGCTTTAGAACCATGTGAGAGGTGCAACCTCGTATGAGAATTTGAGAATAGTATCCAGTATCACATACTGTAGTTTTAGAGAGGCATGTGAGAAGAGTGGGCTTATAGAGACAGACAGGTCACATGATGACTGCTTAAGCGAGGTCGCGACTTTCCAAATGCCATCTGCTCTGCGTCAGTTATTTGCGACTATATTGGTGTTTCACGAGGTTACTAATATCCGTATGCTACCGGACAAGCACAAGTTGTCAATGTCTGAAGATTATAGCCGGGATAACACTAACCCAATATCAGTAGAGCAGATAGTGCTTAGAGACATACGAGATATGGTTCATGCTATGGGAAGGATATCACAGATTATGGTCTTCCCGAGGTGAGTGATATAGGTAATTTTTTTATACTGGTGCATTCTAAATTTTATTAGATTTAATTATCTCATTTAACAATAGTTTCCTGACACATTTATTTATTTTCATCAATCAGGTGAATTTTCCAATGACATAGTGATAGAGGTTTGAGAGAAACTATCAGTGATGATAGACCAAGAATATTTAGATATATACACATGTCTTAATGTTGTAACATATTGTCCCAACAATATGGCAAGGATCTCCCTCCTCTGGGGAGGGAGCCCTTGCTAGTGCAAGAGTAGAGGGGAGGAGAGGAGAGATGACAGTGGATGGATGGAATGGAAGAGGGTTCCCCTTCATTTGCCCTTGGGGGCTTCTTTTATATTAGACAAACGGGAAGTTATGTAATTGCCCTTGGGCTATTTACATGGGAGTAGCATTGCCCTGGGGGTGTTTTAGTCCTCTTATATTATTCAAGACAACACCCTAGGCGTGGGGTTTTACCCCCCAATAGTAGCATTGCCCTGGGGGCGTTTTAGCATTGCTCAGTGACCAAACTAATTCAATATGTTTTTCCCTTGCTTGATGATGAAAGAAATATAAGCTCTACAGCTTATATGTGCACACGGGCCATTCTATCAACCAAAAATGAGTATGTGGATAACCTAAACGCAAAGATGATTGATAGGTTTCTAGGCCAAGAAAAGATTTATCACAGCTTTGACTCTGTCGATGATGATCCTCACAATAGCTACCCTATCGACTTTCTGAACTTGATCACTTCAAATGGCCTCCCACCACATGAACTCAAAGTAAAGATCAACTGCCCTGTAATTCTCCTCCGCAATCTTGATCCTAACAATGGGTTGTGCAACGGTACAAGACTAAAGGTCAGACCATTCCAAGAGAATGCAATTGATGCTGAAATTGTTGGTGGATAACATGTAAGCAAAAGGGTGTTCATACCAAGGATCCCTTTATCTCCCTGGGACGATATTTCTTTTCCTTTCAAGTTCAAGAGGAAACAATTTCCAATACGGCTAAGTTTTGCAATGACCATAAATAAATCACAGGGACAACCATCCAAATGTCGGGATCTATCGTTCCAGAGCCTATTTTCTTGCATGGACAGCTTTATGTTGCATTGTCAAGGGGTGTGTCAAGGCAAACAACAAAGATTTTGGCCAAGCCAAAGAAGGAAATAGACCCCACTGGAAAGAGCACTAGGAATATTGTGTATAAAGACGTCCTGGACTGGTGAATAATGGTAAGTAATCTAGCCAATATTTACGTTTGTGTGTAAACAAAAAAAATCCTAAAGTATCAGTACACACTTTGGTTGTTTTGCAGCCTTGTTCTAGATAATCGTGTCACGCTCGAAAATTGACCAAAATTTTCAAAGCTAATTTGTGCATTAAATACTCGTCTAGGAATGAGCTGAGGTACACAAATCGATAATTTGATAAATATAACCAAAACGAAATAACAATAAATACTTACAAAAAAGGCACTTAGTCCTCACACAGAAGAAAACAGCAGCTGAACGGCAATCCTAGCGAAGCTTCAGCACCAAACCCACAGACAGCTCAACTGGGGTATAAGCCAAACACCAAAATCTTCTCCTTCCACGCAAATCTTCACTCTGATAATGGTAATATTGCAAGACTGAGTACCACCTACTGTACTCAACAAGCCACACAGAAAAATGCAAAATAATGCAACAATATTCCAAAGAAAAGACATGGCATGGCTTATTTGCATAAACAACATTCAAAATGTTTGCATTTAAAATCATTGAAAAACAGTATAGTTTAATTAATATCAACATTGAACCAGTCACTAAACAACACTCCAATGTAGTTTAAGCCCAAAACCATAACCCTCCAAACTGGAGCTATCAAGATCCTATCATTTGTTATCATTAATGAGTAGTGTGGGACTATTCACGAAAAACATTGCTAGGCCGCTCATTAACCGCAGGCACGACTATTCGAACAATTTTATTCTGGCTAGAGGTGTACCAATTTACCCACAAGACGCAATCTCAACATCATGTCAGCCATGCATCGTGATACCTGAAAGTACCCGAATAGAGATTATGATAGGACCTTTCATGTAACTCGCACAATAGGAGAGCCTCCCACCAAGCCTCTGGTCTCTGGTAGGGGTGATCAATGCCTTCCCGCAAGATGGCTCGACGCCCGAACTCATGGACTTATTGATAACTGCCATGTGTGGACTTATATCACCACAACAAGCCCTGGTGCCTCCTATTGAACTCGTCACACTTCAAATCCCGCTATTACCCATTCTAGCTTATGGTTAGTACGAGTATTGCTTCGTAATAAGTAGTCCGCGAATCAGTCCTTAAGTGTCATGAGGACCACTAGCAACATCATCATTCCATATGCTCACAACTCACCATCAGTTAAGTTTTAGTTGGCAAGTTTAATTAACCAACCACGACCAACTGTCGTGAAACAATAACCATGAATCATTAATTAATAATTGGTAACTGAATAGTTTTCCCCACATAAAATGACGCTAAAGTTTCTAGGCATGGCTAAGCAGAACCTAAATAATCTAGTTAGATCATTAATTAGACATCTAGCTAGTCAATATTAATTACCTAGGTATCAAGGTAAATGTATCAATATCAAAGTAATGACCATAATCAAGGAATATCAGAATAATAATAATTACACGAATTAATACCATTCCAAAATATTGCATGCAATTATATTAAAATAAAATAATTTTCACAAATGGGTTCAACATGCTCAAGAGGATTGTCGTGTGATTTGCCTTGTAATAGAAAAATCTTCAATAAGTCTTCCGAACACTACCTTGATCTTCGCAACCTTCCAAAATAGCGACAATTACGTGACTACACACAAAACAAGAAAAAACACTAAGAAACTCCAAATAAACAGTACATAAAAAGTACATAAATATATAGATCATGATTTTAGATGAATTTAGGAAGGAGAACAGTCGAATCGGAGTTCGAACGGAAAAGTTATGGCCTCCGGAAGTTCGAATTAAGAGAAAATCCGAAAAGAATTGAAAAAGGAATATTCTCTCAGAAATTAATTATTGAAGGAATTATTTTTGAATGGATAAATTAGTGAGACCCACTTTCATAGGCTAGGCTCTTGTGGATTAGGTCCATGGACCAGAGAAGACTGAGGAGTAGTGGACAGGTTGATGTGGCTGTTGACTCAGCCCCTAGGGCTAATGTGGTATCGGCTAGAGGTGATGGAAAATCAACAGCTCAGATCGGATCTGGAGATTGGACGGCTGAGATTCACTTCGGCTGTTATGGGGATTGGACAGCTGAGATTCATCAAAATCCAGCGGATGGCCGAGATTGGTTGGGGATCTAAACTCCGGGGTCCACCTGTCATTCTCGGAAGAGGATAGACCAGCGAGGTCCACATGTCGGGAGGACCGGGGCATGGAATGCTCGGCCGTCGGCCATGGCGCGGCACAGGTGTTGGATAATCTTGGCTCGGTTGGCTCCTGATCATCGTTTTTAAACTCAGCCAAATAAGGAGAGCTGAGCTCAATCTTAGCTAAAACTAGGTGCATATGTAACGGCCTAACGCATGCTGCAGAGGTCCTCTGTTTTTTTCAGTTAGTAGTGGTAGAAGTAGTGGTGATCAGCACGATTCCATATCGTGGAGAGCACAGCATTGTGGCCGATCGTGGCTGCAAAATTCTCTTTGTATTCACATGTATTTAAGTGGCAATAGAGTCAGAAAACGCTGTAAGGTTGCAACACCAAAAACTCCTTGCGTTCATTGTGATTGTGAGTTTGTTTGCTCCCGGCTGGAGCTTCCGGCTGACATTGGTCAAAGCTTTCGGCTGACAATTGGTATCAGAGCACGGTATCATCGGTGGGTTCAAAATCGTGCGGTCGAGTGGGCACTCATGCCGCACGGTCGCTCTGCATTGCCAATTCATCGCCGTCAGTGGGACGCGACGCCGCAGCCGGGGAGCAGCAGCGGCAATGGCGGTTCTGGGCGGAATCTGGTGATCCACCGAGTCACCAAGGAGGTCAGTGGGAGTGGGCAATACCCGGCTCTCACACGAACAAACTACCACGACTGGGCGGCTTTGATGCAGGTGATGCTCCAGGCGTGCGGCCTCTAGCAGGCCGTGAGCCTCAGCGGGATCGACACCAACTTCACTGAAGATCGAATGGCGCTGGAAGTGATCTCCAAGGCTGTGCCCGCGGAGATGATGGGAACCATCGCAACCAAGCCCACGGCTAAGGCTGCATGGGACTGTATCCACACCATGCACGTCGGTGTTGACCGAGTGCGTCGTGCGAAGGCGAACACGCTTCGACGGGACTTCGACGCGCTTTGCTTCCGAGACGGCGAGAGCATCGACGCCATCGCCCATAAACTGGCGACCCTCGGTGATCGGCAAACCGAGGAGGACATCATCAGAAAATTTATTCAGGCACTCCCTGAAAGGTACGAGCAGATCGGTTTAGCCATTGAAACCCTGCTTGATTTGTGCCAGGTCTCGATCGAGGAACTGATCGGGCATCTCAAGGCGACGGATGAGCGTCGCAACCTTGGTGGCAGCGGCGGTGGCGCCATTGGCAAGCTGAACTTCTCTGAGGATGAGCTGGTCGCTCGCGTTGCATCGCGACTGAAGCTCTCTGGGGAGGGACCGACCGGGGGATACAAATCCTCGGGCTCGGAGCAGAAACGTGGACGCAGCGGCGCCCATGGACATGACGGTGGGAGCAACAGTGGCTCCAGACCGCTAAAGGCCGCTGGAGGCAGCAATCGGGGAAAGAAAACCGTCGGCAACGACGAATGCCGATACTCTGGCAAGAAGGGACACTAGGCACGCGAGTGTTGCAAGAAGAAACGTGACGAGCAAGCTCACGTGGCACAGGTGGAGGAAGACACCGAGCACACACTGCTCCTCGCAATCGTGTCTGCGCCCACGATCGACGTTCCAGGGCGCCGTGACGACGATCTGGTCGTCCACCTCGGCGAAGAAGGTGATGACGGCACCGTGCGCTGGGTATTCGACGCCGGCGACGCCGACTACTCCACCAACATGAAAATTGCCTCGCCAGAGGCATCTGCTCCAATTCACCTCCGAGAGGACAAATTGTTTGTGCAGATTGGGGAGAAAGGCGATGGTGACGCCACACACTGGATCCTTGATAGCGGGGCAACAAACCATATGACGGGGACGCGATCGGCCTTCTCTAACCTCGACACCGGCATTCACGGCACCGTCCGACTGGGAGACGGTTCGGTCGTGGACATCGAAGGGCGCGGCACCATACTTTTCAGGTGCAAGAGTAGGGAGCACGAGCTTCTCACTAGCGTCTATCACATTCCTCGACTCACAGCCAACATCATCAGCCTCGGCCAACTCGACGAGAGTCGTTACAAGGTGCTGATAGAGGACGGCGTCCTGAGGATCTGGGATCAACGGCGTCGACTGCTGGCTAAGGTGCAGCGATCACCGACCCACCTCTACACCCTCGACCTCAACCTCGACAAGCCGGTGTGCCTGGCGGCCCGAAGCTCCGAGGTGGCCTGGCAGTGGCATGCTAGGTTTGGACACCTCGGATTCCAGGGGCTCAGTGAGCTATCCAAGAGGGAGCTGGTGCGCGGTCTACCACAAATTGATCACGTTGATCAAGTTTGTGACGCCTGCCTCGCCGCAAGTAGAGGCGTCATCCCTTTCCGACAGCGAGCAAGTATCGTGCGACGCAGCCACTCGAACTAGTGCACTCTGATCTCTGTGGGCCTATCACGCCAGAGACACCAGGAGGAAAGCGCTTGTTCCTGCTCGCCGTCGATGACAAGAGCCGCTATATGTGGCTCGTGCTACTCGCGTCGAAAGATCAGGCTGCCACGGCCATCATCCAGCTCCAGGCACGTGCCGAGGCGGAGGCAGGGCAGAGCATGGGCACGCTCCGCACTAATCACGGTGGCGAGTTCACGGCGCGCGCATTCGGCAAATAGTGCGCTGAGCAAGGCATCCAGCGCCACCTCACCGTGCCGTACACTCCCCAGCAAAACGGCGTGGTGGAGAGGTGCAACCAGAAGGTGCTGGGCATGGCCAGGAGCATGCTAAAGGTGAAGGGGATGCCCGGCTGGTTTTAGGGGGAGGCGGTCACGACGGCCGTATTCATCCTCAACCGGTCACCGACGAGGAGCGTCGAGGGTAAGACACCTTTCGAAGTATGGTATGGGACTAAGCTTCCAGTTCATTTCTTCCGTACGTTTGGATGCGTGGCGCATGTGAAGGTGGCCGGAGGGCACTAGCAGAAGTTGGATGACCGGAGTACGCCGATGGTGTTCATCGGGTACGAGCCGGGGTCCAAGGCGTACAGGTTTTACAACCCAAACACCGAGCGCGTGTACATCTCGCGCGACGCGGTGTTCAACGAATCAAAGGCGTGGGACTGGAGCAGCGGAGCCAGATCTAGTGCGACGGAGTCAGAGCCATTTCACTTCGAGTTCATGACGGCGACGCTTCGTCGCGAGGAGCATGCCGGGCTAGAAGAAGGAGGCGCGGTGGGCATGTCATCCGCAGCGGGCACGAGCGATGTGGGGTTTGGTTCTGGCTTGCCAGGGACGCCCGCGCATACACCGGTCACGGCGGCAACTCCAGCGACAGCCGGTACATCTGCATCGCCGTCACCGGTGGAGTTCGTGTCGCCGCCCGATGCTGATCCGGACCTCGACGACGACCACGACGAAGAAGCACCCCTCCGGTTCAGGGCACTGGATAATGTGCTTGGGCCAGTGGAGATTCCCGGCCTGGCGGAGCGGGAGTTCATGGCCGATGAGGAGCTCCTTCTCGCCACGGGAGACGACGAACCGGCCACGTTCGAGGAAGCCCGTGGCGACGTTCGCTGGCGTAAGGCGATGGGGGAGGAGATGGCGTCCATCAAAGAGAACAAGACGTGGGTCCTAGTCGACCTCCCTCCCGGTCATTGACCCATTGGCCTGAAGTGGGTCTACAAGCTCAAGCGGGACGAGTAGGGCGCCGTCGTCAAGCACAAGGCCCGCATCGTCGCCAAGGGATATATCCAGCAGCAGGGGATTGATTACGACGAGGTGTTTGCCCCGGTCGCCCGGATGGAGTCCATTCGCATGCTGCTCGCCGTCACAGCTCAGAGGGGCTGGCTTGTTCATCATATGGATGTCAAGTCAGCGTTCCTGAACGGCGAGCTCAAGGAGGAGGTGTACGTCCGGCAACCGCCGGGCTTCATCGCAGCTGGGCACGAAGGGAAGGTCCTGAGGTTGAAGAAGGCCTTGTACGGGCTTTGCCAGGCGCCGCGGGCGTGGAACGCAAAGCTGGACAACAGCTTGTGTGAACTCGGCTTCACCAGGTGCGCCAGCGAGCACGGTATGTACACCAGGAACACAGCGACGTCACGCGTGGTGGTGGGTGTCTACGTCGACGACCTGATTATCACTGGTGCGAAGCCGGCGGACGTCGACGCGTTCAAGGAGCAGATGTGCCGTCTGTTCTGGATGAGCGACCTCGGCCTTCTCTCGTTCAACCTCGGCCTCGAAGTCAATCAAGGGCGGAGCGCCATCACGCTGGGACAAGCGGCGTACGCCTGCAAGCTGCTGGACAAGGCAGGCATGGCGGCCTGCAACCCCTGCCACACTCCGATGGAGGTCCGGTTGAGGCTCTCAGCCAAGAGCACAACGCCGGAGGTCGACGCAACGATGTATCGCAGCATGGTGGGCAGTCTCTGCTATTTGGTGCACACAAGGCTGGACATCGCGTTCACGGTGGGCTACGTGAGTCGATTCATGGAGAAGCCCCGGCAGGAGCACTTCGCTGCCATCAAGCACATCCTGTGCTGCATCGCCGGCACGGTCGACTGTCGGAGGACGAAAGTCCGACCGCGGGAGGTCAGGAGACCCCCCTTTGAGATTCGGCCAGGGGAGTAGTTCTCAGGCGAATGCGGCGTCCGGGAGATGATCAGCGGAGAGAAAGACACGCAAAGAGACAGGAGGAAGTAGACAGGTTCGGGCCACACGGAGGCGTAATACCCTACTCCTGTGTGTTTTGCTATCTGTGGTGGATGAACGAGGTTACAAGGTGAGCCCCAGGGAGCTCGGAAGCTAGCCCGGGAACTCCAAGGTTTGAGCGTGAGAGTCCTCGAGAGTTCGAGTCTGAGTGTCTAAGGCGGGAGCTCCAGCTGAGAGAGAGAGCTGCCTGAGTGGTCTACCGAGCCCGACCTCCTGAGTCAGAGGCATGGATCCTCCTTTATAGGCGAGGGGAGTCCACAGTGCCGAATACACGTGAGAGAGCTAGGTATGTTTTGTCTTGTCGCAGTCTTGTCGCACACGTCCTCCTGTCGAACCCACGCCGGAGTTGGAGGGACGTCCAGTCGCTCACGCCCGCCTGCTGTGCCCATGCCGGAGTAGGTCTGCTGCAGGCGGCCGAGTCGCCGAGACGCGAGGATGTGACGGGACGTGACGGGTCGTCTGGTAGTCTGCTGCTGGCTCTCACCACCGAAGTCAAAAGGCTTCTGACAGCACAGTCGGGTGTCCACGGGGGCCGTCACGGGGCGCCCACACGTCGCAGAGCAGGCGACAGGGGCGACGTGCCCCGTCGCCTTGCCATTAATGTGAGTAGTTGGCAAGTTGGTCCGCCGGGTTCTTCGAGTGAATCGGCCCTAGGGCCGAGGCGATCAGGACCCGGGACCGGGAGGATCGGCACCTGGGCAGTCGGCAGTCGGTAGTCGGCAGTCGGGCCCGGGCATCGGCACCCGGGACCGGGGGATCGGCGCCCGGGTCCAGGGCGACATGATGGCGCCCTGGGGGCGAGGCCCGGGGCTGGTGGAGATGGCGCCCCGGGGCCGATGGTGCCCTGGGGCCGAGCGAGATGCCGCCTAGGTCCGGGCGGTGCTCGGGCCCCGGGCACTCAGCGGGACGTCGACCGTAGCCGGCCGTCTCTTCTGCAGAATGTAGACTCCGGAGCATTTTGTCGTGGCCGGAGACCCTCGCGTCCCCGGGGGCTGGGGGACCCCCAGTCCCGTTTCGCCGACAGTGGCCCCTGGCCCCGTTGCTCGGCCGGAACCTCTCCGGGCAGGAACGGGGCCATGTCTTTGAATAAACGAGGGGACGCGGGGTCCGCTTGGTTCGTCTTGAGCTGGTGGAGCTTGGCGACTTGCTGTGTTTTGCCGGACTTTGTCCGTCGGGAACAAACACGCGCCCGGGACCCAGGGCCCGGGTTAGAAATTGGAGCGAAGTGTTGAGGAAGCCGTGCTGGTTCGCGGAGAGGCGCCGGAAGCGGTGGCCGAGATCGCTGCGACGGAGGCAGGGTTCCACGACCGCGGCGAGCACCTTGTGGAGCCGATGGCCGATGAAGAGGCTGACGAGGGCGGCAGTTCCCTTCTAGCTCTGCCCGTGGCTGTCCTTCGGGCCCGGGGGCTCTCCATGCCCCCGAGCGCGCAGCAAGGCTACTGGGAATATGATGTCTTTATAGATAGATTTGTGAAGATGCTCGATGTGCCAGGGATGGTGCTCGGGCTCAGCTTCCCTCGCGAGCACTCTAAGCCAGCAGGGGGCATGTGCTCGGGATCCGGGGGCCCCGGCTGTCATGCGGAGGATATGTGTCCGGGACCCAGGGGCCCCGGACCGGAATATGGTTTTGATATAAGCCGGGTTCCGGGGGCCCGGGCTTGAATATGGGATGTGAGACGACCTTCCGGACGCATTCTCGCCGGGGCGGTGCTATCCGGGCTATCGCACCCTATTCCGGGTGTCGCGTTCCTAGGCTTGCACTCGCCTTGGCGAGGCCGCCCTGGTTCGGCACCTCGGTGTCGGGTCCGGGGCGCGGATTCGGGAATCCGTGCCGCGGCTCAAATATGTGCCCGGGACCCAGGGGGCCCCGGACTGAAATGTGGGAGGTGAGATATTCCGGGTGTCGCGTTCCTAGGCTTGCACTCGCCTTGGCGAGGCCGCCCTGGTTTGGCACCTCGGTGTCGGGCCCGGGGCGCGGATTCGGGAATCCGTGCCGCGGCTTAAATATGTGCCCGGGACCCAGGGGCCCCGGGCTGAAATGCGGGATGTGAGACGACCTTTCTGGACGCATTCTCGCCGGGGCGGTGCTGTCTGGGCTATTGCGCCCTATTCCGGGTGTCGCGTTCCTAGACTTGCACTCGCCTTGGCGAGGCCGCCCGGGTTCGGCACCTCGGTGTCGGGCCCGGGGCGCGGATTCGGGAATCCGTGCTGCGGCTCAAATATGTGCCCGGGACCCAGGGGCCCTGGACTGAAATGTGATTTGATATGTATGGTCGATATGTGCCCGGGGACGGGGGCCCGGGTAAGGATATGGACCACATCGGGACGACTTCCTTGCCGAGGCGATGCTGGTTATGAGTGAGGAGCGGCGCCTCGCTGAAGAAGTATTCCGGCCTCTGTTATATGCTCTCTGGTCCTCGCCTGTCAGGGGCCGTGCTCGGGCTCAGCTTCCTCGGGAGGGAGCGGGCTCTCGACACCGGGAGAAGATCCTCAACCGGGAACAGCCGATCCACCGGGAACGGATCAACCGGGAGGTGCCGGTCTATTGGGAGCGGTCGGTCAACCAGGAGCAGCCGATCAACTGGGAACTAATCAACTGGGAGCGGCTGATCAACCGGGAGTGAGCGAACTCTCGAGACCAGGAGAAGACCATCAGCCGAGAGCAGCCGATCAACCGGGAGCGGCCGATCAACCGGGAGCAACCGTTCAACCGGGAACTTATCGACCGGGAGCGGCCTGCCCGGACTCGCGCCCGACAGGGCGGCGTGGTCCGGATTATCATACCCTATAGGTGTCCGGGACCCGGAGGCCCTAGACTGAGTCGGGACGAACCGCTCGGACTTGCCATCGCGTCCGATGAAGTCCGGGTAGTCGTACCCTTTGTGTGCCTGGGACCCGGAGGCCCCGGACTGAGTCGGGACGAACTGCCCGGACTTGCCATCGCGTCCGATGAAGTCCGGGTTACCGTACCCTTTGTGTGCCTGGGACATGCCTCTTGCGGGGTTGTCGGCGGGCTTGGGGCCGCGGCTTGCAACCAGCAGTCGATGGCTCGGAGCCTCGGTGCAGAGAGCAGACGTGCGCCCTTGTCACCGATGGTAGTACGGACGCTCCCGGGTTCTTAGAACTTGGGAGGTTGTCCTGAATCGGGTGTCGGATTCGGACCGTCCGCCGAGGGACCGGACAGTCCGAACTCATGCGATCGGACCATCATCCCAGGGACTGGACCGTCCGAACCCCAATGATCGGACCGTCCTCCCTGGGAGCGGACCGTCCGAACCACGCCGATCAGGCTGGGTCTGCTACTGCTCCTGCAGGAACTTTCTGACGCGCTCGGCTAGCTTTTGGACGGCGCGGCATTCCGAGAGGTCGTGCAAGTCCATCTCATGGACGGTGCACCACTTCCGGGCTATGGCTGGCTCGAGACGCTCGGCCAAGCCCTGGACGGCGCGGCACTCCGTGATGTCGTGCCGGTCCGTGTCGTGGAAGGCGCACCACCCCCGGGGTGTGGCCGGCTTGAGACGCTCGGCCATGCCCTGGACGGCGCGGCACTCCGTGATGTCGTGCCGATCCGTGTCGTGGTAGGCGCACCACCCCCGAACTAAGGCCGGCTCGACACGCTCGGCTGAGCGCTGGACGGCGCGGCACTCCGTAAGGTCGTGCCAGTCCGTCTAGTGGAGGGGGCACCACTTCCGGGCCGTTGCCGGCGGCGGCGGCGCACGTGCGGCCTTTTGCCGCTTGCCGCCACCATCGCCTCCGCGGGCAACATAGCTCCGGGGGTTGCCCGTAGCCGCCAAGGCGAAGCTCTCGGCTGCCGCCTTGGCCTTCTGGCGCTTCCTCCTGTTCTGCCGTAACGCGGAACGTGAGAGCTTGCCATCCTCTCTAGGGCCCCTGCCGGGGGCCTCGGGAGGCGGAGAGGTGCACCGTGGCGGCCTCGCCACCGGGCTAACATTGCCCGGCGGGGTGTAGCCGCCGGACTCCTCACCGTAATCTCGGAGATGATGGCCTCCTGCCATGAAGCGCGCCGGTGTTGGAGACGCCGGCGTACCACCTGAAAAGGAAACTCCCCCTACCTGGCGCGCTAGCTGTCGGAGGACGAAAGTCCGACCGCGGGAGGTCAGGAGACCCCCCTTTGAGATTCGGCCAGGGGAGTAGTTCTCAGGCGAATGCGGTGTCCGGGAGATGATCAGCGGAGAGAAAGACATGCAAAGAGACAGGAGAAAGTAGACAGGTTCGGGCCGCACGGAGGCGTAATACCCTACTCCTGTGTGTTTTGCTATCTGTGGTGGATAAAAGAGGTTACAAGGTGAGCCCCGGGGAGCTCGGAAGCTAGCTCGGGAACTCCAAGGTTTGAGCGTGAGAGTCCTCGAGAGTTCGAGTCTGAGTGTCTAAGGCGGGAGCTCCAGCTGAGAGAGAGAGAGCTGCCTGAGTGGTCTACCGAGCCCGACCTCCTGAGTCAGAGGCATGGATCCTCCTTTATAGGCGAGGGGAGTCCACAGTGCCGAATACACGTGAGAGAGCTAGGTATGTTTTGTCTTGTCGCAGTCTTGTCGCACACGTCCTCCTGTCGAACCCACGCCGGAGTTGGAGGGACGTCCAGTCGCTCACGCCCGCCTGCTGTGCCCATGCCGGAGTAGGTCTGCTGCAGGCGGCCGAGTCGCCGAGACACGAGGATGTGACGGGACATGACGAGTCGTCTGGTAGTCTGCTGCTGGCTCTCACCACCGAAGTCAAAAGGCTTCTGACAGCACAGTCGGGTGTCCACGGGGGCCGTCACGGGGCGCCCACACGTGGCAGAGCAGGCGACAGGGGCGACGTGCCCCGTCGCCTTGCCATTAATGTGAGTAGTTGGCAAGTTGGTCCGCCGGGTTATTCGAGTGAATCGGCCCTGGGGCCGAGGCGATCGGGACCCGGGACCGGGAGGATCGGCACCCGGGCAGTCGGCAGCCGGTAGTCGGCAGTCGGGCCCGGGCATCGGCACCCGGGACAGAGGGATCGGCGCCCGGGTCCGGGGCGACATGATGGCGCCCCGGGGGCAAGGCCCGGGGCCGGTGGAGATGGCGCCCCGGGGCCGATGGTGCCCCGGGGCCGAGCGAGATGCCGCCTAGGTCCGGGCGGTGCTCAGGCCCCGAGCACTCAGCGGGATGTCGACCGTAGCCGGCCGTCTCTTCTGCAGAATGTAGACTCCGGAGCATTTTGTCGCGGCCGGAGACCCTCGCGTCCCCGGGGGCTGGGGGACCCCCAGTCCCGTTTCGCCGACATCGACTACGGCATACACTACCCCAAGCACTACAGCATCAACAATGTCCTGACGGGCGACATGCTGACGGGCTACAGCGACAGCGATCTGGGGGGAGATGTTGATGAGAGGAGGAGCACCGGCGGCGTCATCTTCTTCCTCGGTGAGATGCCAGTCTCTTGGCAATCTCAGAAGCAGAGGACGGTGGCCCTCTCAACCTATGAAGCAGAGTACATGGCGGGCGCGGCTAGAGCATGCCAGGCTGTGTGGCTCGTGCGGCTGCTGGGCAACATCACCGGCGTCAAGGTCCAGCCGCTGCTTCTGAAGATGGACAATCAGTCCGCAATCGCACTCAGCAAAAATCCGGTTCTCCATGATAGAAGTAAGCACATAGATACCAAATTTCATTTCATCCGTGAATGTATGGAGAACGGTAAGATCTGCGTAGACCATGTGAGCGACCATGTGAGCACTGAGGAGCAGCTCGCGGACATCCTGACGAAGTCGCTTGGGTGCGCAAGGTTCTGCGAGCTTCGCGGCAAATCGGCGTCGTCAAACTGAAGTAAACCGAGCAAGTCTTAGGGGGAGATTGTTGGATAATCCTGGCTCGGTTGGCTCCTGATCATCGTTTTTAAACTCAGCCAAATAAGGAGAGCTGAGCTCAATCTTAGCTAAAACTAGGCGCATATGTAATAGCCTAACGCATGCTGTGAAGGTCCTCTCTGTTTTTCCAGTTAGTAGTGGTAGAAGTAGTGGTGATCAGCACGATTCCAGATCGTGGAGAGCACAGCGTCGTGGCCGTAAAATTCTCTATGTATTCGCATGTATTTAAGTGGCAATAGAGTCAGAAAATGTAAGGTTGCAGCACCAAAAACTCCTTGCGTTGCGTTCATTGTGACTGTGAGTTTGTTTGCTCCCGGCCGGAGCTTCCGGCTGACAACAGGGGCATGCCGGCGCGGCGGGTCGAGTTCGATGACGGCGACCGGCGGCTGACGACCGAGGGCAGCGAACGGCGAACCGGGGATGGCGCGGCCCGGTCACGGCGACGACGCTCGGTAGAGAGGAAGGAGGGGCGCCGGTCTCGCGTGTGGACGACGATGATGCCGAGCTGGAGGGGAAGAACCACGAGGCGACGGAGGGGATGCTCACCAGCGGCGACTAGGCGCAGTCGGTGGAGGTGACGAACGGCTGACGGCGGCTTGGAGCAGGAGGCGGCGGGCTAGGGTGCAGAGGCGGCGGCGGGCTTGATATTTATAGGGGGAAGCAGAGCTTAGGGTGCAGGCGGCTCGGCGCGGCGGCGGATTAGGCGGCGGCACAGGGTTGGACCAGAGCGGAGCGGCGGTGGTGAACAGGGGCCGGGGCGGAACGGCGGCGGCGTGAGCCGAGGCTGGGAGGAGCGTAGGCCGGGCTAGAGCACAGGCTGAGTGGAGCTCGGGCCCGGGGCGGCGTGGGCTTGGCCGGCTCGGCTCCTAGGCCGAGGGGAGAGAGGAGGAAAGGAGAAGGGAGAAAGGAGGAAGGAGGAAGAAGAAAGGAAAAAGAAAAGAAAGGTGAAAAAGGAAAAAGGAAAAGAGAGAAAGGAACCAGGAAAAAGAGGAAAATAAGGGGGGTTTTCAGGAAAATTCTAATTTGGCAAGAATTAGAATTTTTGAGGATTTAAGGAATCCGAGGAATATTTTTGAGTTGGAACCTATGGAAATATCCGGAATTATGGAATATTCCGAATATCGGGATATATATATATATATATATATATATATATATATATATATATATATATATATGGAGGGAATTAGAAAATAGAATATATTTTGTGGGGTTCGGTAGATGGAGGATATTTTAACGAGGGCAAGAAATTGGAGTATTTGAAGAATAATTAAACATCCCAAAATTTAGGAATATTTGGGGAATAGAATATCGGAATATTTCAGGAATTGGAAATTGGAAGATATTTTGTAGAAGTCAAGAAATTGGAATATTTGGGATTTTTGGAGGATAATTGAACCTCCAAAATATGGGGAATATTTTGGGATTCGAAAATGGGGAACACTTTAGAGAATATTCGATTGCTCAAAATATTGGAATAATTTGAGAATCGAGAAATTAAGAGTAGTTTATGGATGCCAGAATATTGGAATATAGAGGTATTGATGGGAATATTTTATGGACACTGAAATGGAGCAAATCTCGGAATATTGGAGGGTTTGCGTTTATTAGATTCTGAGAATATGGATATTTCCGTGAATCTCGGATCGGGAGTTAAAAGGGATTTCAGGGTTTCGGAATAGAATAAATCCAATAACTCCGGTTCCAGATTTCAAGGAGATTTTAGGGTTTCGGAAACGACACTCAGGCATTTACAGAGGAAGGAAACCCGAGTCCGGGCTGAACAGAGAAGTACAAAAAGCATTGGAGCCGGAACGACCCAAATAGGGGAAAAGAAAAGGATTTTGGATTTTTATTTAATTAATTATTGAAATGATCTTTGTTATATTAAAATTAATTCTGGAGCTTCGAAAAATTTGAGAAAATTTCAGAGAGTTTATTAAACCATGGGGAATTTACCAAAAGCAAAAACCACTATGAAACAGAGAAAATACATTATTATAAATACTTAAATGCTTAAAATATTTCGACAAAACTCCAGGGAATATAAAAGCATCCAAGCATTAAAAAGATTTTAATTCAGAAAATTTTTAATGTTGGAAATTTCAGAATTTTATTCAAACACTTTCACAAACAATTTTTTGTATTCTTGTATTTTTATTTACCCAAAATAATTTTTAATTAGACCGATTTTCAGGGTGTGACATATCGGGACGGCAACAAGTTGCTGGATGACTTACGTCGAGCTAAATTCATATATTTATTTTGTGTATTTGAGAGAAGCAGTACGTGTACTTTTTTATGAAGCCGGTTCCTATATGATGTTGTGGACATCGAGTGAATCTTGTGTCCGTTTCAAGTTACTAAAGTAATTAGACGGTGGTGCCGGAATCTTTCAGTGTTTAAAACTTAAATGGATATTAGCTGAACTTTTTTTTACTAAAATGTCATGTTTATCTTTTTTTGGTGTGAACCTTATAAGTATCTCTTTCTATGCTCTATTGCCGAAACATATAGTATCCCATTATCTTTTGGTTGTTTGATTTGCAATATTAATTATCGTCGTAGTATTAGTACGGATATATTACTAGTCCTCTATAAGTTATAGACAGTAATAATCCGTACTATCCTTCACCATAGGAAAATCTTTTGTGCCAACATAATGAATAGGTACGGGCACTAGAGCATGATTCAGATCGCCTAAAGGCTAAAGGCTATCCTTATCTTAATCTCTGTTGTACTACATGTCTGCTCAGGTTTTATTTTCCTTACGGGTTGAAGAATGAAAATTTCTTTATGGCTTTTAATAATTTCTTGAATACATCAAAACATTCCTATTTTAAATTGGGGCAAATTTATCATGTCATGAGAACTGGTCTAACCATGAAAATAACGGTCGTGACCATAAATGTTGCTGGTCTACACGAGATCTTGTCAGAGCGAAAATGGTATAACAATCTATTAAGTGGTTATGACCAGAAGCTCCGCTTGTCTATACGAGACCAGCCTATGCGAAAGTGGTCTAACCATCTGATAAGTAGCCATGACAAAAAAAATGCTAATGGTCTACATGGTCTAAGCGTCTATTAATTTTGGTCATGGTCCACTGGTCTATGGTGCAGACCAATTAAGGAGGAACTAGTGTAACCATGCAAATAATGGTCATGACTCATGACAAAAAACACTATTGGACTATATAAGACCATTTAGAGTGAAACTGGTCTAACCATCCAAATTATGACCACGACTAAAAACGTCACTGGTCTATGTGAGAACAATGAGCGAAAGTAGACCAGGCAAGGAAAAAAACTAGTCTAACCATCCAAATAAGCAAAGCCAATCGACGATCATGATAAATCTCATCAATTCCCTTTTCAAGATATTCATCGCTCTATTTGAATAGGTGTAAATTAGGTTTCCTATACACTCATTGTACTCCATATACATCAAGATATATACATACCATCAAGACGTAGGGCTATTATCCTAAGAGAAGCCCAAACCTGTATAAAATCTTTATGCACATATGAAGGTCTACGAACCCTTGCCTTTACACAAACAACCCTAGGGATAAACCATTATAGATTATCCAATCGACAACAGGAGGGAGTCCAAATTTGGAAACATTTGATGATGAATATGTTAGGGATATGTGTGTATTGCTCAAGTAGTGTGATTCCTAAGATGGTCGGACTATTATTAATTATAAAATTCATGGCTTGGTGGACAACATGTATCGTATTAGAGGACGACGAATCAAATAGAGAGATAACAATCAGAAAAACTTTTGGGTTTATTGTTTTTGCTCTTCCATTTAGAGTTTCATTTATGAGATTAGAGAAGAGTGTCTTTTTTGGTTTCTGCTTAAATTGTGTTTTTGCATTTTGGTGTGAATTTCTTTGAGTTGATCTGTTCAAAACCTTGCTAGAATATAGGGAAGAGTTTGTGTTGATGTTTTGTATCGGTAATAAATATATAAGGCGACTCGTTGGACCGAAACTCGATGGATTACAAAGGAACATGAAACAATTTATACTGATTCAGGCCCTCGAGATGAGGTAATATCCTACGTCCAGCTGTGATGTATTGCCTTTGAGGTGTCTCTGGTGAGATTTCTTCTTCTGCCCTTAGGGGGTGCCCTGCCTCCCCTTATATATCGGGGGACAGGGTTACAAAGTAGTAGTCCCAGTCAGACTACGATCAAGGGATCTCCTTCTAGGAGTACAACATGCCCGACTAGGACTATATTTTCCCTGTCGTATGAGGTTAAGTCTGCCGAGTTCTATCATATCCCTAATTACAAGGCTAGACCCATCCTCTGTCCGAGTGGCCTAATAACTTCTTATGAGGTACCCCGAGCCCATGGCACCGACAGCAGCCCCTGAGACCTTCATAGTTGAGTCACAGCTGATGCTGAGTGCTCACCCCTCATGACGAAGAATTCCCGAGTGTATTGCTCCCGAGTACTCTTTATCCGAGTGCTTCTTCTCCCGAGTCCTGCTTCATGTCAGCTGGCAACGAGGCTATGAAGGGTTTCATATAGAAATATAAATAGTGTGCGCCGAATAGGCGCACCTATTAGGTGTAGCCCCCGACTTTGTGCTTAATTGTGAAATAATTAAACATAAAGTCAACAATCTTTAACCTTGTAGTCTTTCTCGAGTAGTGTACTACTGGTATATGAGACTCTTCAGCATCATGTCAGTTGGAATAATTTTTGCTCATGGCAAATAATGGCTAAGCATGTAAGCCGAGTACCACTTTATGGATTTTAACCCAATACGTGATCAGGTGTACTTGAGAGATACCTACATCCCTAATTTTAATGGAGACCAGCTGTTGATCCTTATAAGGATATATCATCAATACTTAATAAATAATACAGATATCCAAATATATACACCCGACTGTAGGCTTAGCATGAAGCATATCTGATTATTTAATCGGTTTCTGTGAATAGCACCTGCACTATGATTTTAACACAATTAGTGAGCGGTCCAATAGAGCGTGCTATCGAGAAACTCATATCTTTGGCCTACTACCGAATAAGCTAGCCTAAACCGACCTACCCAGTGCAACCCTATAAAATTAGCATCCCTCGCATGTTAGGATGAGTACTCCAGCGTCGGTAACCATAATTAGCCAGAGGAATCCTTATCTGCAAGCCTTTTCGACTTATGTTCTGGATGTAGCATGATTGCCACAGATGCCTGAGTAGATATATTGCAGGATCTGCTTGCTCTCCTCAAGAGTGACGCAGTGCATGAGAATTCCGGATGTGTTTTGACGATATAGGTCTTCTTTGACTTCGGCAAAGCCGAATAAGGTATCCGAACCTTACATTAGCATAGGATTCGGCCAGCGACCATCATGGGGCGTACCCTATCCAATAGAATTATAGCTAAATAAGGTACTCGAACCTTGCATTAGCATAGGATTCAGCTGTCAACCCTCATGAGGCGTACCTAACCTAGCAGAGTTGTGACCAAATAAGGTACCCGAACCTAGCATTAGCATAGGATTCGGCTGGCGACCCTCATAGGGCGTACCCTACCTAGTCGAGTGGTACACGAGCCCTGATTGGTGCCAGAGGTCGGTTATATTAGCTGAATAAAGTACCCGAACCTCGCATTAGCATAGGATTCGGCTGGCGACCCTCATGGGGCGTACCTTACTTAGCAAAGTGGTACACGAGCTCCGACTGGTGCCAGAGATCGGTTATTAGCCAAATAAAGTACCCGAACCTAACATTAGCATACGATTCGGCTGGCGACTCTCATGGGGCGTACCTCACCCAGTAGAGTTGTGACCGAATAAGGTACCCAAACCTAGCATTAGTATAGGATTCGGCTGGCGACCCTCATAGGGTGTACTTTATCTAGCCGAGTTGTAACCGAAAAAAGTACTCGAATCTAGCATTAGCGTAGGATTCGGCTGGCGACCCTCATGGGGCGTACCTCATCTAGCCAAGTGGTACTCGAGCTCCGACTAGCGCCGGAGGTCGGTTTTTAGCCCACATACGAGTCCCGACTAGTGCGAGTACTCAGACAATGGCTCTCGTGGAGCATTCCAAGTGATTCTTGAAGCGTTGAACTCCAAGTGTATCTTGGCAGACTGGTCCAGCGCCCGAGTGTAGGAGATAGGCTCGTAGCCCTGAGTTCCTATTACGTATATCCGGAACTGGCCCTGCATTATAAACATATTGGATGAGTAGCATCTGATGATGAAAACAATCACCCGAAGAAAATTTATGTATTTTATAATATATGTAAATATGTGTTCCTCCTCTTATTGATATTAGTTTTCTCGAGTAGTTGATGCCTTACGTTTAAGCACTCTGCCCGACTAGTCATAGCCCCCTAGCGTCGAGAGTCGGCTCATGGCTCTTTCCCAGACACGCGTCTTGGGTGACTTGAATTCATCTTTCATGGAGCAAAGTTTCACGGATCGGAATTTATGCTACTCAAGTACTTCTACAATCATTAAGAGCAAAAACAGAAAATGCGCAGAATGTACACCTATTAGGTGTAAGCGGCTGCGGCATTGGCGAGGCCGAGTGAGGAAATATTTATCAGAAAGCAACTTAGCTGTTCGGTATTTGGGAGTAGCGATGCCATCCTTGCATTTGGGTTTTTGAGCTCCCGAGCATGTCACTTGTTGTTCTGATAATCTTCAATTGTAGCAGGTCGAAGACACTTGTGACCGACTGCCACAATGAAGTCGTCCGACTTGCGTTTGCGGTTCCCAGCCTTAGTCGGGGCCGTGTCATCGGTGTCCTTCCACTTCTTCTGTCAGGGTACCTTTTTGTTATCGAGGGCCTCAGCAACAGCGTTGGCCGAGTCGGCATACTTGTTCGTAATGTCGAATAGAGCCTTGACAGAGTTGGGAGGCTTTCGAGTGAATTTAGCGATGAACGGGTGTCTTTGACTCCTTTTCGAAAGGCAGTGATAACGACCTCATCCTTGATCATTGGAATTGAATTCTTCTTCTCAGAGAACCTCTTGATGAAATCACGAAGAGACTCGTTCTTCCTTTGATGCAACTGATATAGATCGTACTCGAAAGATGGCCTCTCGTACGTTCCTTGGAAATTGACAATGAAGCGTTCCTAGAGTTCTCCCCAGGAGCCGATTAATCTCTTAGGAAGTCCTGATAGCCATGTCCTCGCCGAGTCGGCTAGAGCGACTAGAAGGTAGTTAGCCATGGCCTTGTGATCTCCTCCAATTGCTCGGATTGCCAGAATGTAAACTGTGAGCCAGGACTCGGGGTTGGTCTTCCCGTCGTATTTTTCAATTCCAGTCGGCTTGAAGCCTAAGGGCCAGTTGACTTGTTGCAGCTCATAGGTGAAGGCTGGTACTCCTTCATCTTCATGAGGACTCCGACTCCGACTACGGCAGCGAAACCGCTCGTGGTGGAGGCCGAAGCACTCGTTCTCGTCTTCCAGTCGGCGTTACTCATCTTTCTCCCGTTCGCGGCGCCGAGCGTTGATGTCCTGCCGAAGGTCACGCCGTAGTTGGCCTCGGAGATCCTGGTTGTTCCGACGATTGCTTTGACGCCGTTGGTTGCTGTTGGGGTTGTCGAGTGACGTCTGGCGTGACTTCGTGTGTGGTTGACTGGAGCCGGCCGTTCGGCGTCGCATTGAGGCGGATGAGACTGCCGTTGGGGAAGCCGACCGGTTGGTCAGTATGAGGGTATCGCCCGACTATTGGTGCTGCTGACATGCAGCAGCGGTGATCATGGCTTTTATTCTTGCTATAGTCAGGGTGGCCTGATGATTAGGCCCAAACTAGAGCGTGTCTAGCAGAGTTGTAGCGGCTACGACGTTCTGTTGAGGTGTAACGAAGACGTCGTGGTTGCCGACTCGGGTTTAGAGGATTTGTTGCTGAGCAGTTCGCCCAGCCCTGCACAGATCGTCGTTGCGGGTGTGCATGCATCTTGCTTCTTCCTCTTGTTGTTCTTGCAACCAGCTAGCCTCCTCCTCTTGCTGCTCGCATAGTCGGCGTGCTTCCTGACTGGGAGCTGAACCCTTGGATATCATAAAGACTTCACGTGGTGACGAGAAGCTTACCGAACTGCTGTCCGACTTAGAGTCGGAATCCAACTGAGAGTTGGAGTCGAAATAGTTGATGGGGGTGATTACAACTCCGACCTCCCTAGATCCGATCTCGAGCGGCTCTGGGCCGTATCCGAGTCGAACTCCAGGGGATAGGGTTTGCCGTATTGGATGTTGATTGAAGATATCTGCGGCATTGCCGAGTCCGAGCGGGAGATTAACGATCTCTTCCTTTCTTAGCCCGATCTCAGCCAGCTCAAAACCGAGTCCGAGTTGAACACTGAAAGAAAGAGTTGTCCCTAGACTCGGGCATATTGGAGATCGCCGCAGCATGTCGCCGAAGATTGCTGCAGCGTTGAGTGGACCGACCGGCGCGGAGTTGGCTTGGTCCCTGGCCAATCGAATCGAGTCCAGGTCGGACAGGGTAAGGCTGCCGAATTCGTCGGCGACGAAGTCGAGGCTCCCGAAAGTGATTGTTTGTCCGGGGAAAAAGTTGATGCCGTCGACTCCGGTGATTGGATCCATCAGGCTTGATGAAGACGATCTCGATGAAGCCCCTACCTGGCGCGCGAACTATCGATGTTTTGTATCGGCAATAAATATATAGGGCTACTCGTCGGACCGAAACTCAATGGATTGCAAAGGAACACGAAACAATTTATACTGGTTCAGGCCCTCGAGATGAGGTTATAACCTACGTCCAGTTGTGGTGTATTGCCTTTGAGGTTTGTCTGGTGAGATTTCTTCTTCTACCCTCAGGGGGCGCCCTGCCTCCCCTTATATACCGGGGGAAGGGTTACAAAGTAGGAGTCCCAGTCGGACTACGACCAAGGGATCTCCTTTTAGGAGTACAACGTACCCGACTAGGACTGTATTTTTCCTATCGTATAAGGTTAAGTCTGCCGAGTTCTATTTTATCTCTAATTACAAGGCTAGGCCCATCTTCTATCTGAGTGGCCCAATAGCTTCTCATGAGGTACCCTGGGCCCATGGCACTGACAGTTTGGGAAAAATTCATTGGTTGATTCCACGTGGAGTAATCTCAACTTTACTTTTTGGTTAAGACATTTGGTTTCTACTTAATTTGCAGTACATTTCAGAGGTAATTACTTTTTGTGTACAAGCCCGATTTGTGTGATTTTTGTTGCATTGGATTCATTATTAAATGTAGTTTCTTGCACCCAAAATTCAAGTCAATCTGAGTTGTGGATCATGATTTATTCACGTTTTACTATCACACCATTGAGCTATTTGCAGGCCGACTGGTTAGACCATGCACCAACATGCTATCAAATTGTCACTTGTAGCTCGGTCTGATCGCTAGGAGCGTGTATTTTTGGTTTCTAAAGGTGAGAACGAGTTGTTATACTTCATACTGAGATTTTTTGTTGGACCCTTTGGTTTATAGGCTCTTGGTTGGGATATGGTGTTATACTTGATGATACCCCACACATTGCTGTGTGAATTGGTATAAATATTATGTTTGCAAATTCAATGATATGAAATTTAGAAGGCATTGGTTAAAAATGCTAGGTACAGCTTAAGTCAAAATAGATATACATAGTACTATAATTTATTAGGAAAAACTTGACATGTAGAAACTAAAATATGATATATATGATGATAATGATATGGTGTTGATATCATCAATAATCAATTATGGGACTGTCTAGTGGTCAAAGTTGAATGGGTCATATAGTTCTTTTTTAATGGAATTTAAGGACGCGATGTCTAACATATATATAGGTGGTTGGTAGTCTCTGCTTGTTGAGATTTTTTTAAAGATGAAACAAAACATGAGTTTTTGTACTATTCACTGCAAAACAATATATTTATGTGTCTATCTTAAATTCCCTTGGAGATAATGAAAGAATTGGTTCCATCATAGTGCTGATGACATCTAAAAAGAAAATTTTCATGCAAAGATGGTCTAGAACAAACACGGGATCAGAGGTGTGATGCACCTTGATCACAACTAAAAAAATAGTTGTCAATCAGAAAGTATAGGAAATTATACTTTGATTTTGGGGAAGATGCGCATGGAGGCAACAGTAAATACAATGTGACTATCCTTAACCTTGCATGGCATATAATCTTTGCAAAATCCATGTGTGGCTATTGGGCATTATGCAGTGAGTACATGAATTGTAGAAGGCAACAAAATGTATGGGCTATCCAACATATATGATACGTTTTACATTAAACAAATAATCCACACATGGTATTGGTGGCCTATTAATTGTAACACCCAGAAATTCACGACCAGAATTTCTGAACATTCCTGTGTATTAAATCTCTATGCAGGAAAGTCAGGGTACACAATACCAAGTTACCATCTAGAGTACGTCTTACAAACAGAATAAAATAGTCTTACATAATTACAGCGGAAAAAGATAAAGAAAGCCTATAAACAACTAGCCACGCGGAGGCTTTCAATCCATAGGCAGCTTGACGGCGGATCCAGCCTAGTCCTCATAACGATCCTTGTCGGGAAGGTACACCATCACTGAGAGGGGAAAAGAGAGTAAGACTGAGTACCACCCATAGTACTCAACAAGTCATACCCACAATTATGCACAATGCACAGGAGACAAAGATAGCTCATGGTTCATTTGTATAAAAGCAGTTGCAAACAGTAGTAGTTTGCAAACAGGTAAAAAGCTGTTTAATTTAACAGTATTAATCCACCACCGATCAACGTTACACCACGTTGACCAGGCCCAACCAACCATCCTATCCCAATAGCAGGTTTTAAGTCAAATATTATGGTGAGACTAATCGCAGTGAGTCTTGACCAAATGCTCATAACCGTGGGCGCGGCTATTCGAATAGATTTTAACTCTGGCCAGAGGTGTACAATTGTACCCACAAGACATAGTCCCACACGTATTCCCGTGTGCCGGTGTGTCACCACGACACCCCGCAAGAGGCTGTGACAGGACCGTTCATGCACCTCCTCCCTAACCATCCATATCACGTTGAGGTTGCACTTGCCGACAGGTCACACCGTATCGGCCAGGCTACCCCCCTTGCGCTGCAATGGATCCGGAAGCCAATCTACCCGACCCCGAGCCGACCCAACTCCATCACACCCATTCTCACCAATAGTGCCTAGGAGAGGGAGAAGCTACATTACAAGCCTAGCCGTTGCCTACGCTGGCTTGTGGTACGTACGAATAATTGCCCAAGGGGTTCCCGTGAACCGGTCCTTAGTTGCCATGGTGCGACCAGCAAAACCATACACCCATAGCCCACCATTAAGGTCAAATTTTAATTGTTTAATTAACCATGTCCAAAGTTCCATCTTCTGACATAAAATCGAACATCAAATATATAATAATCAATAATTACTCCCCAAAATGAGCTATTTGAGGCTAAGCATGGCTAAGGACCCTAACATTATTTATAATCAGATTATTACCCAAGCTACAAAGGCATACATGGTGATCAAGTCATAGCCATCATATTGTATATATAGGTTACCCTTCTCACATAAAATAATGAAATCATGCACATTTATTGATTTAAAACAAATATTTTGCAGTAAACAGGTGTAATATGGTTGAGAGAACGATGTAACGTGCCATGTTCCAGCTTTGCAAACTCTGCAACGACCTCGTAGTACACAGGGGGGTCGTACACGTCGGTTTCTAAAGCAATCAAAGCACAAACAATTAAAAAAGTACATGTGACCACTGAAACATGAGCTAAAAGTATTTTTAATGGATTCTTGGCATTTTTCTGGATTTAATAAAATTTGAATGGAATTAATCTGAGCTCTATGAACTATTTATGAATTTTTAAAGGTTTTTTGTGTTTTCCTATGCAAAAATAATTTCTAAACGATTTATTGCACATTATAACAGATTTATGGCATCAGCAGACCACGGGGCCGGTGCCGACAGGTAGGGCCCACGGGTTAGTGGCGCGAGAGAGCGGCGCATGGTAGACGCGGTCCACGGACGTGCAGGCGCGACACGGGCGCGCGAGCGGTCCCGATCTGCCAAGGCAGATTGGACGGCTCAGATCAAGACGAGGCCGGGCCCCGCCGGCGCGCGCGGCTCAATGGTCGCTGCCGGTGACCATCCGGCACGGCGGAGGGCTGCGGCGCATAGAGGGAGGGACGGGGAGTCCATTGGAGTGGTCACTGAGGGGCGTCGACAGTTGGAAGTCGGCGAACGGCGGCGAGGAAGGGAGGTTGGCGGCGGCGAAGCTTCGGGATGACGTCGTCAACGGGGTTTCGGTGGCGCAAAGGGACGACGGAGGTGCGGACGATGTCAGGGAGGACTTGGGGGAAGTTTAGAGCGGGTTAGGGGAAGGAATTGCTGAGCGGAACGGCAGAATTCTGCGGCCGACGGCCAGCGGAGATGCTCACCGAAGAGGATGACAGAGAGAATGGGCCTCCAGTGATGATGGGGCTCGCGGGGGTAGCGGGCTGGGTTCTCTGGCGTGTGGTGGAGCTAGCGGTGGTGAGAGGCGGGCTCGGCGGTGGCTACAGTGGCGGTGATGAATGACTGGAGTCGGCGGAGCGTGGTGGTGGCTCGGGAGCTCGGTGCGGAGGGGGTTAGGAGGCACTAGAGGCTTCGGTGTTTAAGGGAAAAGAAGTGGAGGAGCACAAGGAGCGTTTAAATAGGCATAGGAGTGGGAGATCGTGGGTGAGGCGGCCGGATTTGGCGAAAAGGTGGGCGGCGGCCGTGGCGAGGTGGGGGCGAAATCCGCTCGGGATCGTGGACGAGGGAAGAGGGAGACGTAGGGGAACGGCTAGATGACCACGTCGTGTCCTTTGAACCACTTGTAGGGGCAGGAGATCGCGGACCGAGGCGCAATCACACGGCGGGGGTGAGCGGATCCCCTCCGACCGATTCGGCTAGAGGTTGAAGACGGGATTGACATGTGGGGCCCCAGTCCCACACGTTAGCGGGAGGGAGAGCGGAGGGGCGGAGCGACGCACTGATAGGCGGGGCCCGATGGCAGTGAGGGAGAGTGGGAGGAGGCACGCGGGGTGCGCAGGCCATAGGGTAGGCTGGTAAGAGAAACAAGCCGTGGCCTAGGAAGGAAAGAAAAAAAGAAAAGGAGAAAAAGAGAAAAGAAAAAGGAAAAGAGGGATTTTCCAGAGGATTTTAATTTCGATAACTCATTTTGATTTATTAAAATTACTTCCAGTGCTCTAAAAATTCCAATAAAAAATCTTGTCAATGTATTTTGGCAAGAGGCATACAAGAAAAATTCTCCCAGCCATGATGGATTATTATTTTGCATTTTCTTTATTAATTAATTCCATAGCCTTATTTAAACAATTTCTTTGGGCATTTTCTTTAATATATTTTTGTGTGGCACTATTAAGGGGAAAAGATCTCAGGGTGTGACATTAATAGAGGGACTGTTTAGAGGATTACAGCAACGATTTATGGTGCCATTTCATTTGAGAGTATTATATATGGAAGAAAAGTCTATGCATGGTTGTGCATGAAGGGAGGAGTAAATGCAAGGAATCAAACTTGTATCTCTCAAAGAATCTGAGCTGTGTAAAAAAGTTGAATCCAATGGTCAACAGTGAAGTGACTTTGGGGGTGATCTATGATGTTGAACTTCAATCGAATGGACAAAAATAATTAAGGTGACGTGGAAGCAGCACATGAGAGGAAAATAGTAATAACTAGAGTAAGTGGGGATCACCTATATAAATCCCCTTAGCAATGGCCTTTATCCCATGCATCCGCATGTGGTCAATATTTACAGGTATAATAAAATAGATTTGTGATTTACATATGTTGAATATACATCGTATAGAAACCACAAATTTTTCATAGATGACCCAACATGACAAAATTCGTCGTACACTATTACCAACCTAGTCTGACCATCCCTATAGAGCTTCTATGATGAAACACATACTCATTTAGTGACAATATGATGCAATTGTCATAGGTTTCTGTCTCCAGATAGGTCTTATGATGGCATGCTAAAGATCGTCATAGATTGCTATTTGGTGTGGGGAAAGTATTGTTCATCACATTATTTTCATCATTGAATGTCATATCTGTTCTAGTTTACTCATGTTGCAATGTATCAAACTTAAATTTTTTTGTTGCGATAAAACTCAAAATTTTAACTCATAATATATGCAAAAACATTAAGATTTGTTTTGTGAAAAACAAAACTAATAAGTTCATCCTAGAAAATACTTCTCTTCTAACTATATTAAGGCCCTGTACGGCACCACTACTGGCTGCAGCTTATTTTTTTCGTTTTCCACGCACACGCTTCCTAAAACGATAAATGGTGCGTTTTTTACAAAAAATTTCTATATGAAAGTAGCTTAAAAAAACAAATAGATCCATTTTTAAACTTTTTAATAGTAAATACTTAATTAATCACGTGCTAATGATGTTTCTCGTTTTACGTGTGGCTTATTTAAGCCACCCAATAAGCTAGGAAAGAACACACGCTAAGTGAATTTTATGAAAACATGGTTAGAATGGGTAGCAATACACAGTGAAGACTATTTACATTGATTTAACTGAGATAACTACTAAGAAGAACAAAGGGAGTTTGTGGGTACAAGGTACATATCCAAAACATTGTACCTTCGTGACTGTTACATGAGTGGTGCATTAGTCCCTTGTTTGTCCATCCTCTTGCTAATGAACAAACCAATCTATATAGACTATATAGTTGGAACCGAAAGGTCAACATGCATATAGAAAATAATAGCCTTGAGATCTCTCTCTCATGCTTTGATCACAACTATCCATTTTTCATGTGCATTTACAACCTACTTAGTATAGTTATTGCTACAAACCTCAACATGCATTGAGCCACACCGCCTATAAAATAATAGCCATTTGATCTCTCTCATGCTTGATCGTAACTATCCATGTGTCATGCACAATTGCAATTCCAGATCAACTGCTATATAGAGCTCAAAATATATTGTCCTTTTAGGCATTATGATCACACGATTTCCAAATTGTTTTATTTGATTGTTCTTAGAAGTATTTTTAAATTCTCCGCTGCAACGCATGGGGTAATCACTAATAATCATATGTAGCATGATATTCTAGGTATCGTATTGATTGATTACATAGGAGCCACCTCACGTGATTTGCCGACTGCAAGCATGCCTATAAAAAGAGATCGAGGTTGGACCCGTTCATGTTCTAAAGACAGCTAAGCTAATTAAGCATACATCACACACAATAGGAACATGCAGATGGCGTCTGGTGAATATGCCACTCCTTCAAATGAGGCAACTGGCTTTGAGCCCTCCTTATGGGGCGACTTTTTTATCCGTTATGAGCCGAAGCCACTACAAGTATATACATATTTATATATTCACATATTTACATATGCTATGTGCGTATATATAAAAAGTATATATGAAAGCATCTATGTCATCCACAAATGTTGAGATGCATACATGCTTGGTACTTTCTTGCTTTGTGCTAATGGTAGAATTAGTATAGTGAAAAGGTTGGGAAGGTACACTGTGAACTGACAATGTGGTAGTGCCTTCTTGGCTGCTTCATGAGGAGTAAACGGTCTACCTTTCCATTCATGGAGGCACACAACATTATAGAGGGTAAGATAGATGATGTGGAGAGGGAAAGGGAGAGATGGCTACCAGTGGTGTGTTCCTGGCAATGGTTGGTGGAAGGCGCTTCCTCAGCACCAAATCTGGCCACCCAGACTTCTCCAGTTGCGGGGGATGCCGGCTCTCCTCCTTGGAGGTTCCCCTCCTAACAATGGAGGCGCCGGGGTTGTGGCCTCGAGTAAAGCGGCTATGTGAACAAATCAGCCGTGTAGGAATTACGTAATTATCCTATTCCAAAGTCCGAACACCATAGTTGATGTAAGTATCTGGTGTCTTATATGTTTTTGTTTATTATATTGTTAGTTTCATGCACAAACAAATTGAAGGAAATCATCTTGTTCATGGCAGCGCTGTAAGCAACATCCATGGAAGAAGTGAATTTGCTAGCCCTGTCTCGTTCCAGATCGTTGCTCTTCAGTTTCACTTGTTTAGAGAGCATGTCTGGTCTTCTGGGGCCCTTAACACCACTACTATAGGCTACTCAAAACTTATTGCACTAGTTATCTATAAGTGAAAACTTATTAAACGGGTGGATATTGCACTAGTTATCTATAAGTGACAACTTATTAAACGACAACAAAACTAGCAAATTGTATGGGTGAAAGTATTGAACTTTAAAAGTGTAATTTAGTTGGTCAAGTAATATGCGCAGGTCAGCTCGTGCCCATCCATAGCTTTGGTGATTAATCTTGATTTTCTGCTGGCCAATATTTCTGTGGAGTGTAGTGCATCTCTTCATGCCTAACGTCTCGTGATGGTGTCGATGCATGTCTCGTACGAATGCATGAGTAAGGAAAACATGTGGTAGCATCTATTATCGCCCGTTTGAAACACTTGTAGCAGTTGTATCTTCTCTCGAAATCTTTAGCTCATCTTGAACAGTTCAGCTTCTCACATAGATTTTGAGTATTACTAGCTAAAAATCCAAAATTTGATTTAGTAACCAGAAGCAAGGAAAACCAGCTTTTCTATGTATCTCCAGCTCCCAAATCGGGGCCATCGTACATGTCGGAGTAACTAGTTACACATGGTTCAATGTGAGGTGGCTGGACTACGGGTTGATACCTTAATTTGCAACCCGGGCATTCCGATATAAAGGTTGTAGCCACCGTTTCTAGTTCCCAAAGACCTAATTGTGTTATCGATCTATGAAGCATGTGTGCAGACTGAAACTCAGTGATAATATTCCAAAAAAAAAACAAAAACTCAGCGATGTATATACATAGGAAAAATTCCATATACCCTTCTAAACTTTCATTAGAAGTCCATCTAGCATCCTGATCTTTGAAACCAAGCATTCAATCTTGTTATGATACTATTCATATAGCAACCTGAGATGGTTTTGCAAGGTGGTTTTTATCTAATTTATATATATTTTGGATGTGTTTGACCATGTGACATGCATTGGACTTATGTGCTAAAATCTCTACTTAAATCTTTTTTACCCTTGTTGTCTTTCACTTGGAAATGAGTTTAGACATAATACTAGTATGACATTGCTATAGAGTATAACTAAGTACCGATGATTCACTATATGTATATTGAGTCATTCAAAACCGCTTGTTTAAGCTTCCAAATACACAAAACCACCCTCTAAGACCACTTTAGGGGGTAACATGAACGGTATTATAGAGTTTTGGGGGTTGAATATCCAGTTTTGAAGTTTAGGATGGTGCTTAGACTTCCAACCAAAATTTAGGGGGTACATGCACTTTTTCCTATATACACATAAAATATGTGTGGTAAGGATGATTTATTACCATGCATTTCAAGTTAATTATGGTCATTATTACATTATATTATAATAAGGAATTATCTAATGTTTCCTTGTTCAAATATTATGGTTTTAATATTATTAAAAATACATACTAGTGATATTTCAAACTTGCAAGTAAAATGACACATATCAGAACTATAAATAAAATATTTTTTCTTTTAGTTTATAACCTTTTAATCTGGAGAAATCTATACCTATATGAATTGGGCACTTTCTAAGAGCTCTCACGTTAACCAGAAAGATTTAGCTATTGATTATTTAAATTGTATTATTCTCACTATAGATATGATTTTCACATATGGGCTTTGGATTGTACAATTGTGGTCCTATTTTGAAGCACATGCAATCTGTCTCCTATAATTGTTCTTTTTGTTTTTGCTCAGGCCTAGTTGTCAGAGGAGGAAACTCCAACCGCGGGGAGTCTGGAGACCCCTCTTTTGAGGTCGGCCAGGGGAGTTTGTTCACAGGATGGCTTGCGGCGTCGAATCGGTGGCACACAAGGGAGACAGGAGGAAGTAGACAGGTTCGGGCCGCGCGGAGGCGTAACACCCTACTCCTGTGTGTGTTTTGCTATGTGGATGATGAATATGGTTTGTAGTTACAAGATGGACTCTCTGTCTTCGGAGGCCAACTCCAGGTAGAAGAAGACCCGGGGGCTGAGAGCTGAGAGCCGAGGCAGAGCGAGGGAGTGTTGAGAGCTAGAGCTTTTGCTGGTCTTCCAGCCCTTCGAGACCCTTTTTAAGTCTGGCATGGATCCTCCTTTTATAGCCAAGGGGAGTCCACAGTGCTGAGTATACAGTCTGAGAGAAAGCTAGCTACGATCTATCTTCGTCGCACACACGTGGCTGCCTGTGGCGCCGCGCTGGAGGAACGTCTAGTCGCCACCTACGGGCGGCTGGTCTGGTCGGCCCGCTGGTCTGGTCGGCTGGTCTGGTCGTCACGCCGCTCGGCTGCTGCGGGTGGCTGCAGGCGGCTGGTCTGTGAGATTATGGAGACGTGAGAGCGCACGTCGTTGCCGCGGAAGTCAAAAAGTCCTCTAACAGCACAGGCGTGTGTCCGCAGGGGGAGAGCGTCCGAGTGCGCCAGGACCCGAGCTCTCCAGACGCTGGATTCAAACTAGGAGAAGCCGATTCAACCAGGAGAAGCCGATCCAACCAGGAGAAGCCGATCAAACCGGGAAAAGCCGATCCTCCGGGAGAAGCCGATCCAACCGGGGGAAGCCGATCTAACCAGGAGAAGCCGATCCTCCGGGAGAAGCCGATTCAACCACGGGAAGCCGATCTAACCGGGAGAAGCCGATCTAACCGGGAAAAGCCGATCCTCTCGAGGCCCACTTCCCGAGCTCCTTGGGGTGGAAACTATGAGCCCCGGGCTCGGGATCGCGCCCCGGGCCTGGGGATGTCCAAGTAATTTGCCCCGGGGACGCGACCCGGGGCTGGAGCTGTGGGTCCCGGGACCGGGAGGCGAGGCCTAGGCACGGGAAGGTCCCCGGGACGCGGGGCCCGAGGAGATGGCTCCCGGGACCGGGCGCGGGAAGGTCGCGAGCCGTCGTCGCGACTCGCCTGGGGAGTACGCACCCAGGCCAAGGCAGTGCTCGTGCCCAGGTACTTAGCAGGAGAGCGGCCGTAACCGGCCTTCTCTTGCGCAGAATGTGGGCCCAGAGTAGCCGCGTGGCCGAAGACCCTCGCGACCCCGGGGTATGTGGGACCCCCTGTCCCGTTCTATACCTATATGAATTGGGCACTTTCTAAGAGCTCTCACGTTAACCAGAAAGATCTAGCTATTGATTATTTAAATTGTATTATTCTCACTATAGATATGATTTTCACATATGGGCTTTGGATTGTACAATTGTGGTCCTATTTTGAAGCACATGCAATCTGTCTCCTATAATTGTTCTTTTTGTTTTTGCTCAGGCCTAGTGTACATATTCTACTGTTTATCCAGCCGTGCGTATATTCTTTTGCGGGGTATCTGGCTGATCTCCAACCTTCCTAATCTATATTTTCTATAAAGTTAGAACCTACTAGCTATAAAACACAACATGCAAACATGCTACATCATCCCCCACTAGCAATTAGAATATCATGAAGCTCATGTAAGTATGTCACATCATCTATAATTTATTAGATTCTAGAGCTTAGCATGTAAGCATATGAAATGATCATCCACTAAATCATTTCTATAATATTTTAACATATATTCATCTATTATTTCAACAATACTTAACATGTATTCCGCAGCAAAGCACGGGCATCATCTAGTTGGTATCCGTTATACAACCCCTGCTACGAACAGTAGTCCAACGGAGTTATATAGCCACGAAACAAAGTGGAGACACAAGATATAGGAGGGAGAGTTGTATCTTTTTATTCAATCCTCTAGCACTAGTATAAATGAGCAGCCTCCCTCTTCCTTATATAGCCATATTTCATATATAGAAGGTTATGTGACGACCCAAGTAGTGTATTTGGGATGGGTCTTCATGGGCCCAAGCCCAAAGTTTCTCAACAGTATCTTAGCAAAGATTTGGATTCCATCCCGTTGGTCATTCCCGATACCAATCAACATCAATTTTGAGTCCATTGACATTGATCAAGATATTGATTTGTATACAACATAACATATACCTTTTCTGTCCAAAGTACTGATTAATTAAATTATAAATGTGAAATTATGATTAATTAGTTGTAAAAATGCTATAATTGGGATTCCAAAGTAAATACAACTTACTATTTGTTAATTTCAATTTTTCAATATATTACATTATGGAAGGCTATAATTAAGACTTCAAACCGAGTACAACTTGATATTCATTAACATAGCACAGAAGAAAGGAGTGAGCGAGACGGTGGTTAATTTGTTGTTCTTGCGATGCGAAGATCATCCGCTTGGCAAATGAAGTGGATCAATCTGTTATTAGCCCGGGCCAAACAAGGTTTCTCACTGGTTATTAATTCCAAAAAAGTCTACATGTAGCTATATTTTGGGACAGAGGGAGTATAAGTTAGCTACTTATAAAAGAAATTTTGGGATGGATTCTATATACAATTTTGTAATAACTAATTTCGATTTTTGGAACTAAAATAAAAAATGTCCCTTGAACTTTAAAGCAAAGTTTACATATAGCTTTCTGCAAAACCTAGCAGTAACCAATGTATTCAAGACATTATTAAAATTTTTATAATTATAACATCAATAACAATAACCAATGTATTCAAGACATTATTAAAATTGTTATAATTACAACATCAATAACGATAACCTAGCGGTAACCAATGTATTCAAGACATTATCATAGCCATAGATTATATTAGAAAAACATGTTAAGTAGAATATGCTATTAAAAGTATAATGGACTTTTCAGTTTTTACTACCATGGACTCATTAGTTTTAATTATCCTAAAATTTAAAATTCTTTAATTTAAAATTAATAAATATGAAGTTGTATCCATCTTGAACTCTCAAGTAGTAATTTAATTTGTTTAGCAAGTCATAATTAATATGGATTTTTCATTTAGTTTAAGACACTATAACTGAAAAATAACCAATGCATTCAGTGTACAATAGATTTTTACATTACTAATATTAATAAAATGACCTGTGCAATGGACAGGTTGGTGACTAGTTCAAATAATTTCATTCAAAAATGTCAAACATTTCTAATTTTTTTAACAAAATAGCAAATAGAGGATTCAAATACAATAATATTTTTCTCCAAATACAAAAATATGTATAATTATTGAAAAATCATATACTTCATGCTTGTATGCATGATTGAATAGCTAGGATGCATGTTGGGCGTGGTAACCATGGCACACATGCCAGCTGGACGTGGTTCGGTAAATAACACACACGATTAAGGTAGCTATGTATTTATGTGCATCGGTACTTCACGTATTTAGTTGATTATTTTTTATTGATTAAATCAAGCCAGTAATCGACAATCGACGGTTAGTATTACTCAAAAGCTCTTACCACTTGGGAGGGTAAGATGAGCACACTAAAAACCTCGTGAAAATTATATTAGTAGATTTATTGCTACATAAACACGCATAGTTAATTTATTTCTTGGTATTCACCTTTGTCAAATGGTCTTTGCTACCTGTAACAGTTATTGATCAGTTACAGAGCAAAAAAGAATTTGTCCCTATAAAATTTCGTTTATTGTGCATATACCCCTTTTTGTTAATCTAACTCTCAAACCCATGAATCCAAGCATACAGAGATCAGAGGAATGGATGAGAATGAAGGCCCAGGAGCTGAAAGAGGATGTCCACACACTATTCTTGACTTGCAATGACGTGGTGGGGAAGATGAACTTGAATTTTTTGTATTTTTATATTTATTTAATAAAAGATTTATAAAAGTAGATTTTTGTTTGAAAAAATTACAAAAATAGATTCCCACCGCCCTCTGGGAGGGCGATTTTTAAAAATCGCCCTTCCAAAGGGCGATTTGATGACGTGGCTGACGGCCGTCGACCCCCCGGCCGACGGCCGTCAGCCATTTTGCAGGTGGCCCCGGCCACCCAAAAACCGCCCTCTCAGAGGGCGGCAAGGGGGCCGCCTGGAAAATGCGTCCCGAGGGCCGGCCTCCCCGCGCGCCCGCAGGCCGGTTCCCCTCGCCCGCGCCCCCCGCCCGCGCGCCCGCAGGCCGGTTCCCCTCGCCCGCGCCCGTGCCCGCGCCCATGCCCGCGCCCGCGCCTGCGCCATTTTCTAGGTAGCCCCCTTGCCGCCCTCTGAGAGGGCGGTTTTTGGCTAGCCAAGGGGCCACCTGCAAAATGGCTGACGGCCGTCGGTCGTCAGCCACGTCATCAAATCGCCCTCTGGAAGGACGATTTTTAAAAATCGCCCTCTGGGAGGGCTGTGGGAGTCTATTTTTACAATTTTTTCAAACAAAAATCTACTTTTGTAAATCTTTTAATAAATAAATATAAAAATACAAAAAATTCGATGAACTTAGTCAATGCCATCCAACACCTTGGTATAGATCACCTGTTCAAAGAAGAGATAGGAAAAGCACTAAGTGCCATCAATAAAACTGAATTCACAAGTTCTAGCCTTCATGAAGTTGCTCTTCGGTTCAGGTTCCTTAGGGAACAGGGGTTTTGGGTTTCTCCAGGTATCCATCTAATACAACGTAATTAATGCCTTGAAAAATGTATTGGATCAATCATTGATCTCCATGTTAACTAAAATACTGACCAGTATAACAAAATGGATATATTCATATATAGGTATTATTGAGAAGTACAAAATCAGTTGCTGCACCAATTACCAAATTTTAGGAGATCACCTTTACCAAATATTTTATTGTTGTTTGTTTTCATATTTTTGGAGTTCAACACAAATTTACTTTTTTTTCTGTCTAGATACAAATATTTTGAGAGTGCGTTTTGTTGGTCTTTATCAAACTCATATTTATACGTTTAAAGTAAAACTTTATATTTTTTGTTTTAGTCTGAGAATAACAAAAGGCAAAATAAAAAACAAAATTAACATGTCAGCTGTTGAATATTATTGTGTAGTGGTTTGAAACATGAATTACCCTATAGATAAGAAAAATTAAGTTTAGGTTATATTCTGTATAGTCAAAATAAGAATTAAAATAGATTACACATTAAACTTTCCCTATTGTCTTACAGATGCGTTAAACAAATTCAAGGGTGATGACGGGAGGTTCAGTTATGGAATATTTGATGAACCAAAGGGGTTATTAAGTTTATACAATGCGTCTCACCTTCTTATTCATAATGAGCCAGAACTTGAAGAAGCCATCGCTTTTGCAAGGCACCATCTCAAATCAATGAGTCAGGACAGTGGTCCTGTGCCTCCTTTAGCTAATCAAGTCAAGCGTGCCCTTCACATACCACTGCCAAGAACCAACAAGAGAGTAGAGGCATTGCATTATATGTTGGAGTATGAACAAGAGGAGGGACACATTGCAATTCTTCTCAACCTTGCAAAGCTAGATTTTAACCTTCTCCAGCATGTTCACTTGAATGAGCTCAAAGCTATTTAGTATGTTCGTCACTTTGATATATATACCCACCAAGTATTTAGATATGATCATATAGCAATTAATCTCAATTATATATATTTTCCATATTAATCCTAGGAAACCGTCATGCTTTCATACAGATAGTATAAGCATGTGTTCTAAAAGGATATATCTGAGATAGGATGTATTATTATCAGTCTTGTCATAGCCACTACAAGCGACACTGCTAATTTATCTATCTATGTATCTATATATATTTAACAACAGACTACATAACTGTGCTTATGATTAATTATTTATCAGGTGGTGGAGAGATCTTTATGGATATATAGGGTTAAGTTATGTTAGGGACCGTGCGGTTGAGGGTTACACTTAGTCCTACACAGTGTTCTATGAGGAAGAATTTTCTACTACACGAATAATATTTGCCAAATTGATTGCACTAATTACTGTTATGGATGACACATATGATTCCCATGTCACCATCCAGGAATGTCGAAGGCTAAATGCTGCGATACAAAGGCTTGGATTAGTACACATCAACTCTCTGCGTGCTAGCTAGCCAGATCAATTTGATATCCGCAATCCTTTTGTCGCACTGTGCAGATGGGATGAGAACGCGCTCTCTCTTCTACCGGACTACCTAAAAACGTTCTATGAAAAATTATTGAGCAACTTTAAGGAGTTTGAGGATCAAGTTGGAGTCAATGAGAAGTACCAGGTTGTGCACACCATAAAAGAGGTACATGTCTGCCTGTTCAGCAGTGCTTTTTGCACTGGCTTATTTCAGGCACGTAAAACGAGAAACATCATTAGCACGTGATTAATTAAGTATTTACTATTAAAAAGTTGAAAAATGGATATATTTCTTTTTTAAGCTATTTTCATATAGAAAATTTTTTAAAAAAACACATCATTGATAGCGTGCACGCGAAAAACGAGGCAATAAGCCAACGCTTGTTTGTGCTGCCGAACAGGATATTACTACTATATGTTTATGTTATTAATACTCTGTATGAAATTGCATAAGAAGAAGAATGCTATGATATGAGTAGTTTTGTCATGTTTAACGCTTTACTTGTGTGCAGTTCCAAAAACTGTCCACTTATTATCTCCAGGAAGCTGAATGGGTACATCAGAAACACAAGCCAAGCTTTGACGACCAGGTGACTGTCTACTATGTCGTCGGCTGTGCCCTTGCTATGTGTGTGCGCGATGCTTGGGACTGGTGAGGCAATTATGAATGAAGCATTTCAGTGGGTAGCCTCTTATTCTAGCGTCGTGATAGCAAGCGCAAAGATTGGGCGTTTCATGAATGACATTGCTGCATTTAATGTATAGATAATTTAAGGTATACATCTAACATGCAAACCCAATAACTTTAATATTCTCATATTTTTTTTGAGTTTATATAGAGGTTGTCTCTTACCTAAGGGGGTGACACCTTCCCTCTTTCCTTCCTTCTCTCTTCCACCTCATCAAATAAGTCTACATGGTATCTTGGGACAAATATTTAGAGCAAATTTTATAATAAAGGTGGCCATTGCCTCTAATTTTATCTATGTCATTTACCCATAAATTAAGAGATAACATATACAATAGATTATATTTAACACACAAATCCCAATAACTCTAATACTCTCATATTTTTATTGGAGTTTACGTAGAGGTTGCCTCTTATACGAGGGATGGCTCCTTCTTTATCTGCTCCCTTCTCTCTTCCACCTCATCAAATAAGCCTATATGATATCTTAGAGCAAGTGCTTATGGGTTTATAGTACTAATATAAATGTGGTCATATCCTAGGCAACAAGCACTATGAAACGACTACTTACAAGAAAATGAGCACACATGTCACACGTGCAGGGCAGAAAAAATCGAGGTGACGTGGCAAGCTCCGTGGAGTGCTACATGAACGAGCACAAGGTAATGGGCGAGGTTGCTTTACCTTGTGCTAAGATTGATTCTCTAGTAGAAGATGAATGGAGAACCACAAACAAAGCTCGCTTTGTGCATCGTATGCTGCTCCCGACGGTACAGCGAGTCATCAATTCTACAATTTCTATGGCATTCTTCTATGACGGCAGGAAGGATGCATACACATTTGGCACGCACATAAATGAAGTCGTTAACAGCCTCTTTGTCAAGCCTATTCCATTGCAAACCCCAATTTCATGACGGCACAATCCATCTATATATGTTGCAGTATGTTTTGGCATATATCCCATGTTGGTGTTACCATTATTTAATTTATCCTTGCTTGTAAATAATGTTATATTGGCACATCTGAATAAAATATTATATTGTTAAGGAGGCATACTCATGGGCACAATCTATGTTATTGATGTAAAATAATTCTATTTATGTTTTATAATCAGTTAATGAATCCTAAGCTATATCACGGCATGTCCCTTCTACTAGCTATATTATCTCTACTGGTTGCCTAGCCGTGCGTCGCATGGGCTATTATTGTTGATGTTATAGATATATTGTTATTGAATTTTGTTAAAAGTTACACGTCAATTTTGTTTAAAGTTCTATAGATAAAATAATTTTCTTTTATTCATAGTTTCAAAAAAATTATTGATTAAAAATTATATGCAAAATCTATCTTAATATTTCTTGTATTACTTTCAATTTTATTAATTTAATAAAAGCATCGATTTCTACTCACGTTAGAGTTTCAATTTATTATTTTCCATAATTAATTTAGAAAATTGAAATTAATAAGTACCAAATATTATTCATGATTTAATAATTCCAAAATTTGTAATAAATAAATATCATGCTATACTTAATTGGAAGTCTCATCTATAACTTTTCCATGATTCAATAATTCTGAAATTTAGAATGGTTTAGAGTCTCAATTATAACTTTTCATTATCTATTAGTTTCAAAATTCATAATTAATAAATATCAAACTTTACTTAGTTTTGGAGTCTCAATTATAGTATCTACTGATTTAATAATTTGACATTTAAAATTAATCATTACCTGTTTGTTCCCGTTGGAGCTGCAATTTACTCTTTTACTTAAGTTACTAGTTCCAAAATTTGGAATTATAAGTACTGACTTGTACTCAGGTTTGATGTCTTGTTTTTAGGTTAAAGTAAAAAAAACTCCATTCAATTGGTATGTTTTATTTAACACAAGTTCTTTGTAAATCCTAATGCATGTTTTATTTAACACAATTTCCATGGTAGTCCATGCAAACATTTTTCGATTTGTGGATGAGACGACGGATGAATCTTCTTAGGTTTAAGCAAATACTCCCTCCGTTTGAAAATATAAGGCGTATTAGGTTTCTACACAGTCTCCAATATTATAATTTGACCATTAGTTTCTTTCAAAATATATCATCTTCAACAACAACAAAATTAATATCATATGAAAATATTTTGAAATATAAATCTAGTGGTACTACATGCATGACACTAAGCACATATATTTTCACTTTAATTATTAGTCAAAATTTTCAAATATTGACTTTGCGGAAAATAACAAAGTCTTATATTTTCAAATGGAGGGAGTAATGAATACTTGTATGGATTGCAGATGCAATGACTACACATGGACTTTCTTAGTAGTTGCAAGTGAACTTTTCGATCTATAGATGAATATCTCATCACCTGAAATTTGTAGCGTCAGAGATGGAGTAGCGAGTACTGGTTGATGTCATTTCAGATGAGGAATAACTGAATTAGAAACCAATCTTTTTTGAGAAATAGAAATTAGTCTTGATTAATCTACCCTATAATACACCAACTTATTTTACTCATTCACTGTGTAATAAATCTGACAATCCATATTATCTACATGCAATCTAATGACCCAGCTCGCCTCCCCTCCGCCTAGCAAATCCCCCACGCTGTCTACCCCCTCCCATGATACCCCCTATGCCTACTCTCTCAATCACCGCCACTGGCGCACTCCGCTTCTCCTCACCTTCACCACCGTCAATGACTACCACACTAATTCCCCTCCGCCCACACCTCCATCCACTATCTGCCTCCGCACTCACACGTCTGTGCCATCGCTGAGGCTGACAACTGTTGGAAAAATAAACACATGTAGATTTAATTTATTCCATAAGTAAATCATGACATTAACCGCATAAGCTATCAGAACCATCTCATAAAATCTAGACATGTAAACAACGGAACAATACATGAATAGATCAAACACGTAAAACATAATGAATACGTACTGACAATTCTGATCAGGAGGAGGGCTCAGAGCAGTTGTGCTTGAAGCAGTAGCACGCATCTTACGTACAACGTGCAGCGCCCGAACATAGAGAAAGACGAGCCATGGTAGACAAACAACGAGCAGTTGCGCGGAGCGCTTCCCAAAAACTTTATTCGCCCTCTCTCAGTGCAGGACTTCACGAGGACAACGGTTCCAGAGACCTGCTTTCCCAAACGCTGGTGCACGCCGATGACCGAGATGGAGTAGACGACATGTGGCGGCGCGGTATAGAGGAGACGCAAAACCCTAGATTACTTTCACGTGTGTTGTGTGGAGGTGGCGGTTCAGTATTTATAAGACGTGTGATTAGGACGCCTTTTATAATCCGTAATCGAACCGGATAAGTAGCGCGTAACCTATCGCAAAAGGAAGCTACGTCTACGCAAGCATGAGCCAATTTTAGCGGACTATTCACACGCATGATGTGTGCGTGCGCCCCCGGCCCCGTGCCCGTGCCCAAGCCCAGCGAGGCGAGGCAAGGCGAGCACACGCGTGTTTCTCTAATTCTCTCCACCACACATTGCTCTAGTGGCTAGGAGAGCACTCACCCTTTTAAGGTGACCTCTCTCTTCTAGAATAAGTAAGGTTGTACTAAAGTTCACATGCATGCCTCTTATAAAATGGGCTTTTAAGATTTTTCTAGAAATTATTCTCCAATTAGACCCTAGGCCTACTAACAATTCCAACAATCCCCCACCAAATATCAAAGTCACATAGAGATTTGCATTTTTCTAATGTACTGTTTTTATACCAATGTTTCGATGGAAACCGGTTAAGATTGAATATCCATCTAGATCTCCAATATATACTTACTCACAACTTGAACAAGTGCTAAGCCTTGAATTGCAAGTTTTGTGTAAGCAAGTTTCACTCAGAAACTTAACTGATACTAGGCCACCAGTAGACTACCCCTCGGCTGGAGCGTATAAGTCATACTCCTTGGTCTCTTCATGAGCTTCCTAGAAGATTCACTCAAAATCTACATAGACTGCGATTAATAATCGGGCTCATATAGGTATGCTCTTTCAAAAATATTCTATAGGTGTTAACGCCAAAATTTGGTATGACTCTGTATCAGATTCGGTCAAGAAGAAAATTACAGTTAACTAACGGAAGTTGATCCAGAAAGAACCGAATCCAGGAAGAAGCCGTAAAGACCACAGTATGGCAGTTAATTACTGTATCTATTAATTAGGCAAGTGCTGGTGTCTATCTTTAGGAAACCTGATCTTGTGTCTGATCGGGTCCTGTTAGTGTTTCCTTTTGTATTTAGGAAATCTTGTGCCGTGTCCAATAAGGACTCGCATCAACTCGGGGTATAAATACGTATGCCCGGGTGCTTTGTAAATATCTACATCAAATCAGATCAATACAATTTCGGCGCATCGCCACCCCTTCGACGGGTTCTTGCTTCTCGAACCGGGCTGCATCGGTTAAGTTCGACCTCCTGCGAGAGGGTAAGTCTCGTCACCCCGGCCACCGCATCGGCTAGGACTTCCTCGGTTAAGTCTGATATGCTAGTCGGTTCACGGTGGACGGCTTACCACGATATATCTATTTTGTCTATGGCTGCATCAGTTTAGTTTGATCTCATAGATCGATTAGGTGTATCACATCACGCGTGCGCAGATCGTATCGGCTTACTGGGAGCGATTTATCATCAGTTTGTGCTGCATTGGTTGGGTCCGACCTACTAAACTGCCAGTGATAAATCGTTCCTACTAGGTTGATAGTTTTTGCGCAAGCGTCTTATCGGGATGTATAGCCAATAAGTTATCATATTTTACATCACGATCGCATTAGATCTATCGGCCCATCGAGGTCTCGTTATCATCATCAGTCTGTACTGCAACGGTTGAGTCTGATCTACTAGACTGTTGGTAATAACTTTACTCTTGATAAGCCGATGGGTTTTATGCGACGTTTTATCGGAGTGCTTAGCCGATAAATTATCTTTATATCCAGCCGATTTGTCATAAACATGTCTAGAAATCGCTGTCAAGTCGGGGAGGCACGAAATTGCATATCTCGGTTGTTCCCTATGGTGAGAACCCAGGCTCGAGCACGGACAGGATCCGGGCACGAACAGCATACAAGGACCCGGACGCGGGCACAGGCAAGGACCCGGGCACAGACACGGACAGCGCGCGAGGACTCGGGCACGGGTACGAGCAAGGGTGCGGGCACGAGCAAGGGCCCGGGCACGGGCACGGACAGCAGGCGAGGATCCGGGCGAGGGCACGAGCAAGGGCCCGGGCGCGGGTGCGGGCAGCATCTTTGGGGCGACGCTAGTAATTATAATCACAATCGGCTGAAGTTCATTCAATCTATTAATTTACGCATTCTGCCTATTTATTTTATTAGTTTATAGCTGATTTTCGAGTATCCCTTCGGCAATCGGCTAGTTCGATATTTGCTTATTATTATTAATTACTATTCATGCCATCATCGGCTTCCAGTCGGTGTATAAGTGCTACAGTTCATATCGGCCATCGGCCGATGAGACGAGTCCAGATCGGCTTCTAGCCGATTGGCTCACTAATCTAATATTTTCTATCTCCTTGTCAATTGCAAGGTCAAATTGACTGGCACGCCTACGAACCTTAAGATTTTAGGACCTACACTGGAGCGAAGCAAATCTCCCAGGCCTTCGCGTGTCTATAGGCGCCGAACCAGGTCTTCGGCCCCCGGCGGTTTTCGGCGTCAACAGTAGGATAGCATCTTCGCTATTTAAAGCCAACAAAACACGTTAAGGCATAACCAATCTGCCTTACAGCTTGTGAGAGTGCATGCATCTTCACTTAGAGAGGGTTAAAGGTACTCTCATCTAGTTAACTAATGGTTTATTCTTCCTATGTCCTATTTGACGGATCTCTGATCATATAGGTTGGGTTACCACCATAATATAACTTACATGGGTATCATACCCATCTCCTTCGATGTATTATCTATCACATTCCGTGATAGTCCCTTAGTAAAGGGATATGTCAAGTTTCTAGATGTTTGAATGTAATTCAATGTTATAACTCCAAAGTTGCTCAATTTCCTAACAGACTTCAATCGTTTCTTTACATGTCTAGACGATTTCATGTTATACTTAGAACTGTTCATTTTGGTAATGACGGTTTAATTGTCATAATTTATAAGGATGGTCGACACATGCTTCTCAATCACATGTAGATCCATTAATAGATCACACAGCCATTCTGGCTCAACAGTACTAGTGTCTAGTGTCGTAAGCTCAGCTTCTATGGTTGACCTCGTCAAGATAGTCTGTTTGCAAGACCTCCATAAAACAACAGCACCACCTAGTGTGAAAACATATCCACTAGTAGGTTTGATCTCATTGACATCAGAGATCCAGTTGGAATCACTACAACCCTCTAGTACCGACTGGTAACCAGTATAATGAAGTCCAAGGTTCATAGTACCCTTCAGATAGTGCATAACTCACTCAAGCGCATGCTAATGATCATCTCCTGGGTTACAAGTAAATCGGCTCAATTTGCTCGTCGCAAAGGAGATATCAGGCCTAGTCCCGCTAGCTAGGTACATAAGTGAGCCAATTATTTGAAAGTATCCCAACTGATTTCTAGCTAGTTCCTTATTCTTGCGAAGCAACAAGCTAGGATCATAAGGTACTGGAGAAGGCTTTCTATCAATGTAATCAAAATGGTTCAAGACCTTTTCCACATAATGGGACTGCATGAGTGTAATCCCATTCTCACCTCTTATTAGTTTGATATTCAAGATAACATCAGCTAATCTTAAATCCTTCATATCAAAATTCTAAGAAAGAAATGATTTGTCCTCATTTATCACATTAATATTTGTCCCAAAAATCAGTATGTCATCGACATACAAGCACAGAATAACACCCTTACCTACACCATAGCGATAGTATATATATTTATCTGCCTCATTGACTGCAAAGCCTGCAGATGTTAGTGTTCTATCAAATTTCTCATGCCATTGCTTAGGAGCTTGTTTTAGGTCATACAAAGATTTTAACAACTTTAGCACCTTGCCTTCTTGACCTTTTACTACAAACTCATTAGGTTGTTCCATATAAATTTCCTCATCCAGCTCTCCATTAAGAAAAAGCTATCTTAACGTCCATCTGATGAACGAGAAGACCATGTGACGCAGCCAAAGAGAGTAGTACTCGAATTGTGGTCAGTCTAGCAACAGGTGAGTAAGTGTCAAAGAAATCTTCGCCTTCTTTCTAAATATAGCCTTTGGCTACAAGCCGAGCCTTGTACTTTTAAATAGTACCATCAGGTCTATACTTCTTTTTGAACACCCACATACAACCCACAGGTTTGGACCCATAAGGTCGCTCTATCACCTCCCAAGTCCCATTAGGGATAATGGAATCCATTTCACTACAGACAGCCTCCTTCCAATAGTCTGCATCAGAAAATGCATAAGCTTCTGAAACAGACTTAGGACTGTCATCCACAAGATACACAGTGAAATCATCACCAAAAAACTTAGCAATCCTTTGTCTCTTGCTCCTCCTAGGAGCTTCACTATCATCCTCCTTAGTGACAGATTTATGTAGGTGTTCTCATTGTTCAGGTGGTGTGATTGAGCTGGGAATTATTTCAGAAGATTGAGCACAAGTGTTATGTGTATCCTTCATTGGAAAAATGCTCTCAAAGAATATAGCATCACGAGACTCCATAATTGTACCAACATGTATATCAAATATCTCAGATTTAACTATTAAAAATCTATAGGCAATGCTATGGTGAGAATATCCCATAAAGACACAATCCATAGTTTATTTATGTTAGGAACTCTATTTAATATATGATTCGAGGATAGCAAGGCTTCCCCCTACCATGCCTTGGATAATCTCACAGTAACTAACATGGTATTCACCAAGTCAGTGAGTGTGCGATTTTTCCTTTTGGCAATCCCATTAGACTCGGGAGAATAGAGAGGCATCCTTTCATGTATAATTTCATATTCCTCACAGAATAAGTCAAATTCGTTTGAGAAAAACTCTCTACCATGATCTAATCTAAGTCTTTTTATCTTTCTGTCAAGTTAGTTTTCAACTTTGGCCTTATAAATCTTAAAATAGTCTAGAGCCTCATCTTTTGTTTTTAACAAGTACACATAGCAGAATCTAGTAGCATTATCAATCAAAGCCATCAAATATTGTTTTCCAACCTTCGTCAACACCCCATTCATTTCACAAAGATCTGTATATAGGAGTTCTAGTGGTTCCAAGTTTCTCTACTCGGCAGCCTTATAAAGCTTACGAGGTCGATTTGATTGCACACAACTATGGCACTAAGAACCTTTGACAATGGAAAAACTTGGAATTAAATTCATACTGAAAAGCTGAGACATCAAACCAAAATTAATATGACATAAACGTGAGTGACAAACATTGGCCTCATCATCCACACTACCACAAATATGGTTCACAGACTTATTGCTGAAATCAGAAAGAGAAAATGGAACAAGCCTCCGTACTCATAGCATTTACCAATAAAATATCCATATTTAGACACGACTACTTTATTAGACTCAAACAGCAACTTAAACCCGTCTCTGCATAAATAGGCACCACTAACGAGATTCTTGTTGATAGTAGAGACATGTTGTACGTTCCTCACCCGCACGATATTTCCCGAAGTAAACTTCAGATCTATCGTGCCGACACCATGAATAGTAGCATGCGATCCATTCCCCATTAATACGGAGGAATCCTGAGTGACCTGACAAGAAGAAAACAACGAGATGTCAGCACAAACATGTACATTGGCCCTCATATCAACCCACCAATTAGTAGACTGAGTAACTAAAAGAACAGTAGGTAAATTATCATACCTGGTCTCATCTCTAGTGTTGTCAAATGGGCACGTTGATAGATTTAGAAGTCTGTTCTGTACGTGCTTTCATTCTCTTGCGTTGTGGACACTTTTTGGCCAAGTGACCAGGCTAGCCACACACAGAGCAAATTCTTTCCTCCTGGTTGTTATTGTTATTCTTCTTCTTCTTCTTGAAGTTGGTGCTCTGATGGACTTGTTCGATGGCGTCTGCACCACATTGGTGCTAGACTGCCCACCATGGCCTTTAGACGCACCGTCTTTTTCCCGAGCTTTCTCCTCAACATCAAGAGAAGCAATAAGACCTTCAACGGAGTACTCCTGTCTCTTGTGTTTAAGCACAGTACTGAAACTCCTCCATGAAGGAGATAGTTTCACAATAATGCACGCAGCCAAAAACTTGTCGGGTAAGGTACAGTTAATGAGTTCGAGTTCCTTCTGTATGTCGTGAGCCTGATCGACCATAGAACGGTTGTCAACTATCTTGTAATCGTGCAATTGCTCCATGACATACAGATCATTGCTAGCATCAATACAACCGAATTTGGTATTCAGTGCATCCCACAACTCCTTAATGTCTGTCATGTGCATATACACCTCAGCCAGACGATCAACAAAAACGCTAAGAATGCATCCCACAAAGATAGTAGTGGCTTCCTCAAATTCCTTCTATTTTTTGGCAGTAAGAACTCCTTTAGATCTGCTAGTACTAACCTATAATACTTTCATAGCGTCAGCCAAAGAGTGACCTTAATCTGCCATCTTTTGAAGTGCACACCGGTGAATTTATCCAGCCTCAATGCATCGGCAAATCTAGCCATAGTAAAATTACAGTGCCTATAATAAAGTTTTTGGATTGTTGAAAAAATAAGTACATGTAGATTTAATTTATTCCATAAATAAATCATAACATTAACCGTATAAGCTATCAAAACTATCTCACACAATTTAGACATGTACACAACGGAACAATACCTGAATAGATCGAACACGAAAACATGGTGAATATGTACCAACAATTCTGTTCAGGAGGAGGGCTCAGAGCAGTTGTGCTCGGAGCAGTAGCACGTATCGCACGTACAACGCACGGTACACGATGGTAACGACAACGCGCAGCGTCCGATCGTAGAGGAAGACGAGCTGTGGTGGACAAACAACGAGCAGTTGTGCGGAGCGCTTCCCAAAAACCTTATTCGCCCTCTCCCGGTGCAGGACTTCATGAGGATGACGGTTCCGAAAACCTGCTTTCCCGAACGCCGGTGCACGCCGATGAGCGAGACGGAGTAGACGATGTGTGGCGGCGCAGTATAAAGGAGAGACAAAACCCTAGATTGCTTTCGCGTGCGCTGCGTGGAGGTGGCGGTACGGTATTTATAAGACGTGTGATCTAACCGAATCGGATAAGTAGCGCGTAACAAACGCCGGAATATCCGTTGGATGCAGCAAAACCAAAACTATAAAAGGAAACCGCATCTGCACAAGCATGAGGAGCCAATTTCGGACTTGCAATATGATTTAAACTGCTTAGAACAGAACTTCATCTCATTGTCAGTACAAAGTATTTTCACCATCCTTTCGGTCTGTCTTTCAATCATAGTCTTCCACACTTTAAATACAGAAAATGCTTGATACTTGTGTTTTAGAAAATAAGGCCAAACTTTTCGAAAATAATCATCAATGATAGTCATCATATAACGAGCACCTCCTAGAGATGTTTTACGAGCAGGCCCTCATAAATCAGAATGCACATAATCAAGAATACCTTCTGTAGTATGTGTTGATGTGTTGAACTTCACCCTCTTATACTTGTCAAAGATGCAATGCTCACAGAATTTCAGTTTTCCGATGCTTTGACCATCTAGCAATCCTCTCTTGCTCAATTCTGCCAAACCAATTTCACTCATATGCCCAAGACGCATATGCCAAAGATTAGTAGCATCGAAATTAGATAATGAATCAAAGATTGCAGCAACATTACCTAATACTGTAGTACCCTACAGATGGTATAAGCTGACAGTTTTAATATCAGCTTTCATCAGAACAAGAGAGTCTTTTGTTACCTTCAAAATTCCGTTGCCTTCGAAATATTTGTACCCCTTTCGATCAAGAATACATAAAGATATGAGATTTCTCTTCAAACATGGGATATGCCGCACATCTGACAATGTTCTGATACAACCATCAAACATCTTGATCTGAATTGAACCAATGCTTGCAACCTTGCATAGTGTGTTATCACCCATCAACACAGTACCATCTTCGACAGGTTCATAGGTGGCAAACCAATCCCTATTCGGGCACATATGATAGATGCATGCAGTATCAAGAATCCACTGATCACTAGTTTGCACACAACCAGCATAAGCGACTAGTACAGCTCCATCAGAACCATCATCGGTAGCAACAGCGGCTTTACCTTCATCTTCTTTCTTACCTTTTGGCCTATGCTGCAGCTTCCAACACTTAGAAAAATCATGTCCACCTCTCTTGATGTATTTTCATGACTTATACCTGCCTCTGGACTTTGATCTCCCACGGTGGCTGTCAGGACTTTTGCCTTTTGATTGGTTTGTGTTTTTCTCCTTTTGCCTGTCCTAAATAACCAAGCCTTCTACTTGTGAACCTGAATCCTCAGAGGGTACCATCTTTTTCATCTTCTCTTTGGCATGCAAAGCATCATAAACTTCTTACAAAGTTAAAGTATCACGGCTACAAAGAATGATATCTCTGAAATTTGCATATGAGTTAAGCAATGAACACAATTGTCACGCCTAGAAATTCACCAGAATTTCTAAACCTAATTTGTGCATTAAATCCTCGTCCAAGAATCAACCAAGATACACAAATCGATAATTTGATAAACATAACCAAAACGTAATAACGATAAATACTTACAGAAGAGGCACTTATTCCTCACACAGAAGAAAATAGCAGCGGAACCGCAACTAGCGTAGCTTCAACTCCAAACCACAGGTAGCTCAACTGGGATATAAACCAAACACCAACTTCTACTCCTCGCAAAGCTTCACTCTGATGATTACAGTAATGCAAGATTGAGTACCACCCACCATACTCAACAAGCCACACTAGGGAATGCAAAATAATGCAACAGGAATCTAAAAGAAAGGCATAGTATGGGTCATTTGCATAAACAATATTTTAAACTTTTGCATTTAAAACCATTAAAAAAGTGTAGTTTAATTATTATCAACATTGAACCAATCTTTAAAAAATGCTCCAACGCAGTTCAGGCCCAAACCATAACCCTCCAAACTGGAGCTATCAAGTTTCCACCATTTATCATCATCATTAAGCAGTGTGGGACTAATCACAGAAAACATTGCTAGTCCCGCCCATTGACTGTGGGCACGGCTATCCAAATAGTTTTACTCTGGCCAGAGATGTACAACTTCACCCACAAGACACGATTTCGCACATGTTACCATGCCCTAAAATACCACGATGGTACTGCAAAGAAGAAAACCGTGATAAGACCTTTCATGTAACTCGCCCAACAGAATGGTCACCCGCTGAACCACCAGTCTCCGGCAGGAACTAATCAGGCGCCCAACGGGAAGACGATTCAATGCCCGAAACATGGACTTATTGGCACAGCCATGGTGGACTTATTGATACAGCCACAGCACCCTGTGGTGCCTCCTGTTGAACTCGCTACACTACAGGTCTAGCTGCTGTCCATTCTGGCTTGTGATTAGTACAGTAAATGCTTCGCAACAAGTAGTCCGCAAACCGGTCCTTAATTGTCATGAGCACCGCTAGCAATATTCACAATCCTGGTGCTCACAACCCACCATTCAGTCAAGTTTTAGTTGCCCATTAAGAATAAGTCTCACACAACCACCGTCGTGAACAAAACCATCATCATTTTATGTGTAATCATATGTGATTAACAACCTTTATGTGATTCTATAATTTCTAGGCAGAGCTAATCAAATCCTAAATAATCTAGCCAGATAAATAATTAAACCTCCAGCTAATCAATATTAATTACCCAAGGTATCAAAGTATAGATATCAACATCAAAATGGTCATAATTATCAATGGATATTGGATAATAAATAAATACCTATATAATGTCATTCCAAAACATTTCATGCAATAACTTTAAAATAAAATAGATTTCACAAATGGGATCAACATGCTTCAGGAGATTGTCGTGTGACTTGCCTTGCAACAAAATGTCTTCAATTGCTCTTCCAAACTCTTCCACAGACTCTGCGATCTTAGAAAACGGTGAAATATACGTAACTACATGTAAAACGATAAAAACCCTAAGAAATTTCAAATAAATAGTACATAAACAGCTAGATCATAATTTCAGATAAATTTAGGAAGAAGAACAGGTCGAATCGGACTTCAAACAGAAAAGATGCGGCTTTCGGAAGTTGAATTTTAAAGAAAACCCAAAAAGAATAAAAAAAGAGAATATTCTCTCAGAATTTAATTATAAAAGGAATTATTTTGAATAGATAAATAAGTGGGACCCACCGGTCAATGAATTAGTTTACAGTAGAATTAGTCTATGGACCGAGAAATAGAGAGATGATGGGTTGATGACGTGGCAGCACATGTAGATAAAATGCCGAAGTGGCAGCTGAGACGGACTAGCTAAAGCTGACATTGCTCTAACTAGATTAAAAAGAATCAACAGCTAGGATTTGATTTGGGCGGATTTAAATGGTCAAGATTGATTCGGTATTTTATATGGATCAGTGCCTCAGATGGATTAGATAAGAAGGATCCAACCACTGGAATTAGTTGAGGTCCTGACCACCTGAGTCCACATGGATGTGTCATAGAAAAAGGGCGGTCATCGGGGTCCACATGTCACGGGGAAGTATGGACCGGGCCCACTGTCATACACAGAGGGGAGGAAACTGCTTAGGCCCGGGTGTCGTCGGCCAGGAGGATGGGCGTGCGTCACGGCACCATGGCGTGACGACGTGCGGCTGAGGAGGATGGTGTCGACGGTGGCCGACGGCGACCTGGCGGATAACGGCGACGCGCCCACGGGAAAAGGGAGGGGCGATGCCGGGGAAACAGCAGGGGCCGGCGCTGGATTAGAGAACCCCGATGACGACGAACAACGGGGCGGCTCCAACGGGGAGATGCTCACCCGTGGCAAGAACGATGATGGGGATGACCGGCGACGGCGGCTGGGCGCAGCGGCGTCGACGGCGGGGATAGACGACGGCGATGGACGGCAGTGGCCGACGGGGACAAAGGTCCGCGTGCCGGGCTCTGGACGAGCAGCGGCAACGGATGCCGAGGGGCGGCGGCGGAGATGACATCGCGAAGATGCTGACCGGCGACGGACTGAGGTGCAGAGGCGGTGACGTCGGTGGCGTCCTCCGGCGGCGACGGCCTACCGCGGCAGAGGCGGCGCTGGGGAGCAGAACTGCATGGCGGCGGACGGTGATTTGAGGAGGAGACACAGAGGCCGACGATGACGGAGAAGAAACGATGTCAGAGGATGGCGACCTCGGAGCTCACCGGTGACGACGACGTGCACGGCTGGCGGTCGTGCGGGAAGCCGAGGCGGCGGCGGAAGCAGGGCGGGGCGGCGGCGCACAGATGCAGGGCGACGGCGGCTCGGGCGTGGCATCGCGGCGTGCAGCAAGGCGACGTGACGACGGCGGCTCGTCGGCGGCAGGTGGCGACGGCAGACGGCGACACAGAGAGGAGAGAAGAGGGGAGCAACGGCTGCGGCTCACCGGCTGCAGGAAAAAGCGACGACGCCGACGACGATGCGCACACGGCGGCGCCGACGGGGCAGAGGGAGCGACGGCGGCACGCAGGCGTGGGGGCGGCAGCTACAGCAGAGGAGGCGGCGGAGCACGGGATGGAGCGTCCGGAGGCGAGCAGGGCGGCGGCGCCTGGATGGCTGGGCGACGGTGCTGGGAGCGGGCAGCCAGGGCGTGGGGCGGGGTGCTCACTAGACGACGACGGCCTTCGGCGGCGGCGGCTTGCACTGGGCGACAGCAGGAGGCGGCGGCTCGGAGCAGGGCGTAGAGTAGGCAGGCTAGGGTGCAGAGCGGGCTTGGATATATATATAAGGCGGCGGCTCCAGGAGACCGACGTCGACACGAGCGCAGGAGGCGGCGGCTGTTGCGCGCGCGGTGGCTTCGCGAGGGATAGGCGCAGGCGGCGGCGCGGCAGAGGCGTGGGCCAGGGAGCTGCGACGGTGGGTCGGGCCAGACGCGGCGGCGCGCGGGAGGCCGGGCGGGGCTGGAGGCCGAGGGCAGGGGGCTGGCCGGCTCGGGCAGGGCCATCCGAGAGAGAGAGAGGGGAAGGACTACAGGAAGAAGATGAACAGGGAGAAGGGGAAAAAGAAATAAACGGAAAAAGAAAAGAGGGAAGGGAAAAAGGAAAAAGGGTTTTCTGGAAAAAAAACCCAAAATTTGGAAAATTGAAATTTAGGATTTCGAGGAATATTTCTGATTTAAAAATTGTAGAAATATTTAGAGGTTCGGAATATTCCGTTATTCAGATTATATATATATATATATATATATATATATATATATATATATATATATATATATATATATATATATATATCTATCTATCTATCTATCTATTCGGGATTTGAAAAAAAAGGAATGGGCATATTCAGGGTTTCAGGGGAATATTTCTAGAGCATCAGTACCTGTGAAAATGCTCGGAATTTTTGGAATATTGGAATTTAGGGAAACGTGTGGTATATTCGAATATTTTGGTATTGTTTTCGGGAATGAAAATCTCGGAAATATTTTATGGGATACAGGAATTGGTAATACTCCGAAGTATTTGAGGATTTGGATTTTATTTGATAAATTCAAAAGGGGAAAAGAATAATGGATATTCAATAAAAAGGAGTAAATCCGAGTCTGTCGGATTTGGAACTTCGGGAGATTTTTTTGAAATCAGGCTTTTCGGGGAATTAGGGTTTTGGGGACGACAACCCGAGTCTGGCAAAACAGATAAGATGGAAGGGGTTTGGGCAAAGAATGACCCGAGATTGGGGATAAGAATTTATTCAAATAATTGCTGAACTAATCTTTGTAATATTAAAATTAATTCTGGGGCTCCGAAAGATCCGAGAAAATTTCAAAGAGTGTAATTACACCCAAATAATTTATTAAAAATGATTTCAACCATGATTTATTAAAGAAATTTTTATTTTCTATTTTTACTTTACTTAACTGATTTGCTCTATAATTTAATATAAATTCTAGAAAATCAATATTAATTAATTGTTTAATTCCCAAAAATTGGGTTGTGACAATAATAGAATATGACCTAAATTCTCTTCATCATATTTTACCTCCATAGACTCAAGGTCAGTAACAATTTTCTTAAAAGTGGAGAGATGATTTATTATAGACTCACTGTCTTGTAATTTGTGTAAGAATAATTTTTACTCCATGTGCATCTTATTGGTCAGATCCTTTGTTATGTATATCTGTTCCAGTTTCAACCATAGTGTTGCGGCTGTTTTCTCTTTAAACACCTCCTGTAAAATATTATTAGATAGATGAAGATGGATATGAGCTATAGCCTTACGGTCTCTTCTCTTCTCATCATCGAACCAATCATTGAGTCTCTTGTTATTGAATCCATCTAGCACATCATTCAAGTCTTATTGTGGTAGAACTGCTCGTATCTTTACTTGCCACAGTGAGAATCTTTTATCTCATTCCAGGAGCGGTAGATTATACTTCAAACTCGTCGTGGGAAATTTAATTCCTGAATCTACGGGTACAAAATTTGGGTAAACCTAGCAGAAGGGTGAACTTCTAGGTACACCTCTTGGTGCACAAAGCGAAGATAGAGAACTCCTGGTATGAATTCCGTGTGCGCTTAGCAATTTCCTCCAGAAAAATCACCTTGTCTGTACGATGACTAGCTCTTTGTGGATTTTTTTTTTCACTTGAGCCACGTGCGCTTGATGTCATAGGATAGCTATTGTAGGAGTCTGTTGTGTGCGTGGCTGTGCTGGTATGAACGGATGCGCATGCAGCAAATATCGATTCCGACTCCAGTTGATCCTCAACACATTACGAACTCATAAAATTGATCTCGTCGAACAAATTGTACCACGAAATACGGATATGCCGGTGGCTAGAATAGCAGATCAATCTCCAATGCTCTTATACCACTTATTAGAAAAATAGATACAAATAGAGACACGGATTTTTACATGAAAAACCCTTGCGGGAAAAAACCACAGGTGCCGACCGGCAATTATCACTATTGAGGAGTTGATTACAAATGCAGGGAAATAACAATGGACCGTCACTCCTTCCCGTGCAGTTTACAAGAAATATATATAGGAGAATAAATCTAGAAGTTCTAGTAGAAATAGACTAGAAGTCCTATTAGGAAACTAATCCAGTAATCCAAATATGATACATGCTGAAATTCGGATCATGTATTTAATAATTAAGAATTTTTAGAGATATAATTTACGGTAGTGGACACTCTAATTTTATGGTATTTTATCAAAACACACTGACAATTATTTTAATATATTAGTCTCAAATTGAGAGAGAAAAAAATTGAAATGATGCTTTCGACACTTTTATCCTCGTGATGTCTAAAAATGGTCGAGTAGTCAAAACGAGAAAGGTTATGAGGAAAAACTGAAGTAGAAGAATTAATGTCCATGTAATCCTTTGTGACCCGATTGCACTTATTAAACAGGCTGCACGAGGGTAATAGCATCGCTTTAAGAAATTCTCTCTCCAGTTGAACCAGACATTTTAAGTTTACGGTCATAGTGTGTTTTGGTAAATTACCGTCAAACTGGAGTGTTTTGTGGCATAGTTATGTTACGGTGTCGTATCGCAAATGCCATAAAATTAATATGTCCTACAAGAAATTTTTTCCTTTTGAATATATAAATTGAAATGAAATCAGCACCTAATTGTTTGTTTTGCATGTTTGTATTGTAGTCACCAGTTGCATTTAGTTGCCCAAGTCGACTAAATATGTGCATTTGACGTAGTGTTTTTTAACTTAAGAGTAAAATACAATAGTGGTTCTTAAGCTTTGCATCGAGATGTCGTCTGGGTCCATAAGCTTGTTTTTTTAGGCAAGTCCCATAGAACTTTATTCATCAACACAAATACAATCTTGAGGGATAGCATCTCCAAATAATTTAGGAGCTTACAATTCACCCAAATTACACGACAATTTGCTTAAATGCACATACATTGCACAACAATGTGCAGCTCTATTAGCACTCCTAGATACATGCTTAATAGAAAAACATTCAATATATTTCTCTGCTATTGGACTTCATGCCAAATACTTGCCAAACTTGAACGCAAGCCTTCATCAGTTTTTCAACATCTTAACTAGAGTAGTATTATCTGATTCAATAGAAATCCGACGGAAACCATCTCTAATTGCAAGTTCAGACCTTCACTAATTGCCAGCACTTCAACAGTGAGAACCACTACAACAAAAATGTCTTATAGAGACATTTTTTTAATATTATAGAGACATTTTTCAAACGCCTTTACAATTTACAATACTGTAGAGGCATTTTTTATGATGCCTCATAAGTAACTTTTGATGAATTGTCTCTAAAAACGAAGAGACATTTAATAGATTGTCTCTATGCACAACATCATTTTCTAGAGGCATTTTTTATGTCTATAAAAGAGCAGAGGCATTTTCTAGAGGGATTAAATTGTACCACAACCAAACCAATGTGAAAAAAGAGAAAAAAAATGTCAATTCTTGAATTCAAGACCTTTCAAGAAAATCAATTTTATCTTCAATGCACTTGCTATCTCAACCTCATGTCATTACTTGAATATATCGGCCTTGTGTTACTTATATCTAGTTATTTAACATATATTAACATTCTAAAAAGTGTCTCTAGAAAGATTAAAATGCCTCAAGAACATGCCTCTACATATGGGGCAAATTTTAATATGCCAAAAAGTAGCCTATACTAGATAAATTTAACAAAATATACTAAAATTGTCTCTGAAGTGTCTCTAGAATAAAAATTTTCTAGGCAATTTTTAAAGCATCCCTAAAAAGTGCCTCCAGAGATCAGAATTCCTGATTTTAGAGGCGATTTGAAAATTGCCATTAGAAAAGTTCATCTACGTAACGTTTTTCTTGTAGTGAACATATGTATTGTGATTATAAAATTTCACCCTGGCTACTTGAACACTTCCTGATAAATCACGGATGATATAACCCGTGCCACCTGTTCCAATGATATCTTCAAAGGCCCCATCGGAGTTCAGTTTAAGAGTGCCATGTTCAGGTGGCCAACACACCGCCACTAGCCTCTTTCTTTTGGGACTATTTTTCTATATATAAATGTCCTACGCTTTGCTACATAATATATAAATAAATATATATTAAATATTATTAAAATAATAAATAAATATATGTTGAAATATTATAGAAATAATATAGAAGATGATAATTTGATATGCTTGCATGTTGAACTCTAGAATTTAATAAATTATAAATGATGGGGTATGCTTGCATAAGTTTTATCATATAATAATTATTAGTAGGAGATAATATGTTATGTTTGTATGTTGAGCTTTAAAACTAGTAAGTTTATATTTTGTGTGTGTTAATGACCAGTTCATGCCAATGGGGTTTGGTTAACAGTTAAGTGGCCAGTTGGATTTGTTAATGATTGCGTATGCAGTAAGAGCGGATGGTCTGCGTTAGCTCTTGCGTGCATTTTTGTACGTTAGCATACGCACAAATCTGGGCCATTCACCTGGTTTTTCCCAATATTATTTCACACTTTGCGTTTTGAATAATGATTCTATAAAATTCGATCTGGGCAGCGGCGGCGAGCGATGTCGGGTGGTGCGGTGAACGAAAACCATGGCTCAGTTCATTATAAATTCCCAACGAGCCGAGCCGAATCAATCGTAAACCGAGCGCGCTAGCGAGCCACAAGTTTTTGTCCGGCACTAGTTTTAGCACGCCATTAACACCATGATGCTTAAAAGAATACTGATTAGACCGGCGCTCATGTGTTTTATTAATATCAAACTGTCACGGTCTTGCAGAAACAAGTGACAAGCACTCATCAGCACCACATTACAATTCACTTTATCAACATAGCTTCTAATAGAAAATACAACTCTCACCTTATGAGTAATTTTTAATACACACGCTTAATTCATCCATTGAATATAACGTCGTGTAGGAAGCCTCCCTACGGACGAAGATAAAGCACGCACCAAATTTGAACTAATGGCATTAGTAAAACTACCACCATCAAGTATTAATTTACATACCTTGCCCACATATGCACACATACACAGCGGCCATGTCGGCACACGGTGCTAACGTGGCAATGAATAGGAAGCCACGCGGGACAAAAGGAGGTTTGCTGGCGCTGGTGGCACAAGACCCATGGTCGCTAGCACGTGGCGGACTTCAGTGAGGGGCACGACGAGAAGAGGACGTCGCGAGATGCTCACCGATGAAGGCATGGTGGCGAGGGGACAACGGACGCAGCCAATGGCAAGGTTGAAGCGGCGGAGCTCCTTAGATTGGCAATGACGGTGGTCTTCCGGCGGGCTCCAAGGTTGGCGAAGGTGTGGCTAGGGAAGAGGAAGGCACCACGTGTTAGATCTTATAATTACTCTTAACCTTAGCCTACACATGATCACCTTAAAAATTATCCGGAATTGGGTGATTCACTGACCAGTAGATGTCGAAGCCATTAGCGCCATGGTGGTAGCTATCGGTGACGCCGTAGATCGTCGTTCAACGTGTGGGTGGCGTCACCCTTCCGGCCGCCACCTGCACTGTCCAGCGATTGGGGAGGAGATCGACCTTCGGTCTCCTTTCAGCGCTCTTAGGATCGGCTAGGGTTTTCGGGAGTAGCTTAGGTGTGCATAGATCATCAACTACATACGTGCCGCACTTCCCTTTTATTTTAGCACTAGAAGAGATCAGGGGAGAGTCTGTTAGGAAAGGAACAGGCGCTACCGATTGTTGCGCGGGCGTGGGAATAGGTCCATGTTCATTATCGGCGGGTGAGTGGCGGTGGGACTCAACCCATGCACCTTATCCTGGCTCGTGAGCCAGTAGATTAACCAATATTCTCCCACTTGATCTTAAGGCTAACGAATCCAGTCTAAATAGAATAGTAAACCAAAATAATGTGTCGTAGCGGTCAGTGAACGCCACTGCGACAACAGTACCTATAGTCACCAAAATATCTCGATAGGAAACAACTTACTCTTATAGGGTATTGATTGATTCTTATGCCCCTACTCTAGAATCACACTTATAGGCTACCTACTAATTCCATGCCGGTAATATGCTCATTAAATAAATTGGGTGGTAGTCCTTTAGTGAGCGGATCCACGAACATTAACTTAGTGCTTATGTGCTCAACTTTAATTGTTTGATCCTAGATTCTATCTTTCACAACAAAATACTTTATGTCAATGTGTTTGGCAGCACCACTTGACTTGTTGTTACTCGAATAGAACACTGCGACCTTATTGTTACAGTATATAATGAGTGGTTTAGAAATGTTGTTTACCACTCTCAATCCTGGAATAAAGCCTTTAAGCCATATGATCTGCCCGGTTGCCTCATAACATGCTATAAACTCAGACTGCATCGTCGATGCTGCAGTGAGAGATTGTTTGGAGCTTTTCCACAAAATGGCTCCTCCTACAAGAGTGAAGACATAGCTTGATATGGATTTCTTAGTGTCTATACCCCGTAAAGTCAGCGTCTGAATAACCAACAACTTCTAGGTTATCAGATTTTCTTTAAGTTAGCATGTAGTGCTTATTGCCTTGCAAATAGCGCAGAACTTTCTTAATAGCCTTCTAGTGGTCTAGACCTAGATTAGATTGATACCTGTCAAGCATGTATCAATCTAGTGGTCTAGACCTGGATTAGCTTGATTCCGTGGGCTTTGGAACAAACCAAACTTATCGCCCTTAATAATTGGCGCAGGCGTGACAGAGCACTTACTCATGTTGTATCTTTCAAGTACTTTGTCAATGTATGACCTCAGAGATAACCCTAATACTCCTCTAGGCATGTCTCAGTGTATCTCAATGCCCAAAACGTAAGAGCCTTCACCAAAATCTTTCATGTGAAACTTGGAGGACAAAAATGCCTTAGTCTCATGCAGCAAATGCTTATCGCTGCTTGCTAATAAAATATCGTCCACATATAGTACTAAGATTATAAACTCATCACCCTTATACTTCATATAAACATAATTATCCATTCCATTCTCCTTAAATCCAAAATTATTAATTATATCATCGAATTTAAGGTATCATTGTCTAGACGCTTGCTTTAAACTGTATATGGATTTCTTAAGCCTGCATCCCATATGTTCCTTGCCTTTCATGACAAAACCTTTCATGACAACTCTAAACGAGTCTTTCTTAAAGACAGGAGAAAACGTTTTATTATAGTCTATTCCCTCTCTCTAAAAAAAACCCTTAGCTATGAGCCTCGCCCTGAATCGTTCAACGTTTCCCTTGGAGTTATACTTAGTTTTGTAGACCCACTTACAGCCTACTGTTTTGACTCCTTCAGGAATTTCTACTAAATCCCAGACATCATTAGTGCCCATAGACTTTAGTTCATTTTCCATAGCCTCAAGCCACTTGGATGAATTCTCGCTGACAATGGCTTCCTTAAATGAAATGGGGTCATCTGCTTTCCCAATATCTTCTCAAATGAAAATATCATAGTCACTAGGAATGGCAGATCTCCTTTTTTGCTGTGATCTTCTTAGTTGTCCATTAGGGATTTCAGCGGGCTGAGGAATTTGCATGTCAGTTTGTACATCATTTTGTACTACAGGTTCATTAGTATCCTCAACTGGAGATGGATCCATAGAAGAGGATGCTTGTGGTACTATCTGAGATACAAGCAGATTTTTCTATTGGATAACCGGCATGGTGACACGGATTTCTTCAAGGTCCAACTGTCTATCTTGTGAGCTCCCACAGATTTGATCGTTCTCTAAGAAAACAACGTGTCTTGTCTCAATAAATTTATTGACATGGTATGGGCAGTAAAAGTGATACCCTTTAGATCTTTCTGGGTATCCAATGAAGTGTCAACTCATAGTCTTAGGATCTAATTTTCTTAGATGTGGATTGAAAGGACTGGCTTTAGCAGCGTAGCCCCATACTCTTAAATAATTTATAGTCGATTTTCTATCAGTCCATAATTCATAAGGTGTCTTAGGCATGGATTTAGTAGGTACCAGATTTAATATATGAGCGGCTGTTTTTAATGCCTTCACCCACAATTTCACAGACAGACTAGAATGACTGAGCATGTTATGCACCATGTCCATTAGTGTGCGATTAAGACACTTAACAACTCCGTTCTGCTGTGGTTCACCAGGCATAGAATATTAGGCAACTATACCATTTTCCTGTAGGAATTTGGTAAATGGCTCCGAAATTTGCCCGTATGGAGCACTTTTCCCATAATATTCTCCTCCTCGGTCTGAGTACACGACTTTAATTTTAACATTATGCTGATTTTCCACCTCAGCCTTAAAATTCTTAAACTTTTCTAGTGCTTCAGACTTGTCATTAATGGGGAAAATGTAAACATAACGAGAAAAGTCATCAGTAAACGTAATGAAGAAATCAAAGCCGTCTACTGACGTCACTGGAAAGGGTCCCGTGTGGATTAACTCAAATATTCCCGTACTCCTAGTAGCCACTTTTTAAATTGTTTTAGTGAATTTGCCTTTTATGCAATCTAAGCAGGAATTTTCCTTAGTGAAATCTAATGGTTAAAGTATCTCGTCCTTAATGAGATGCTCCATCCTCCCCTTCAAGATATGGCCTAAGCGACAATGCCATAGTTTCGATGAGGTCTCATTAATTTTAACATTATTAACAACATCACACAAAGTCATTGCAGATTTATCAAAGGAGAGCAAATAAAGTTTGCCACGGTTAAAAGCAAGACCCATAACTTCATTATTAAACTTAATAAAACATTCAATGTCTCTAAAATCAACTCTAAAACCACATTCGGTTAAACCAGCAATGGAAATAAGGTTCCTTTTGACAGATAGAACATAAAGAACATCATGTAATAATAAATTGAAGCCTCCTAGAACTAAGGGAAGATCTCCAATGGTCTCAACATGAAGTTCATTACCATCCGGCACTCTAAGACTTTGCTCCCCCTTGTGATAGTCCTCACAGAACGCATTTCTGAAATGAATTGGTGACGTGCACAGTTGCACCTGAGCCAATCCACAAAGAACCAGAGGCATAATTCACATAGAGTGCATCATCAACATAAGAGATAATATTAATAATGACATTACCATGCTTAGCAAGCCACTTCCTAAAGCCATTACACTGTTTCTGCATGTACCCAATGTTCTTGCAAAACTTACACATCACGCCACTAAATGTAGATGCACCAGATCTAGATGGAGCACCCTGGGGCGGCTTATATTTTCCTTTAGGCTTAGGCTTGCCAGTGGAAGTCTTAGGTCTTTTGCTAGCTTCACCTACACAAGCTTCATCAGCCTTTCTCTTTCCTTTATCAGACTCAGCGAGGAAAGCCTGTTCCTTCTACCTTTCTGCCTTCTGACACTCCTCCTCCTCCATAGAGTGAGAGATGAGCTCAGCAATGGACCAATTGTCCTTCTTGAGTATTGCAATTTATTTTAAATGGATTGTAGTCCGGTGGCAAGGAACTCATGATGAAATAGACTAAGAAGCCATTAGAGATAGCCATGTCCATACTTTTCGGTTGTGCTGCCATGTTGGTCATAGACATAATGTGCTCTCGCACACTCCCCTTCCTGTCGTAGTGAGAGGTGAGCATCCTCATGATGAGAACACTGGCATAAGTCTTAGAAGAGCCTTTGAAATTTTGCTCAACATTAGTCATATATGCCTTAGCGGTGCCAGCATCAGAAATGCCGCTTCTAATGCCATGGGATATAAAGTTCTTAATGACCATCAAGCTCATGCGATTTGCCTTCTCCCTTTTTTCCGCCTTCTCCTCATAAGCCTTCTTAATTGCGTTAGCGGCATTAGCGGGAGGTGCAATGGGGGCTTCCTCGCTTAAGGCAACATCATAATCAAGTAGCCCAAGAGTAATGTTCACCCTCTCCTTCCATTTCTAGAAATTAGTGTCGTTTAGTTGCTCAATGTTGTTTATTTGAGCAATTACATCATTCACAACTGAAATTAACGACAAAACAATAGTAAACAGCAACAAGGTGTGTATAATTATCCCTACGTTGGTCTGGTTAATCATGCATAGAAATAAATATTCTACCCCATAATACCGTTGGGCAAAATGAAGTAAAACGTAAATTATTGTCAAAACAGTAATAATATTCTAAATCATAACTCCTTTGGGTCGAAATGACAGAGAAAATAAATAAAATATTCCAATTAAACTTCTCGTTGGTTCCATTTAGTTAGAAATTAATTCTGCTGTAGAAATATAAATTTTACTTTAATTTATAGCATCAAGAAATGGCTTAAAGGAATTAAATCTCAGCATATAAATCATAAAGGAATAATTTTACTTTAATTTAATAGAATCAGAATAATTTTACTTTAATTTAATAGCATTAAGAAATAGCTTAAAGGAATTAATGGAAATTAAATTAAAAAAAGGAAAAGAGAAATCGGCCTGGTGGCCTGTTACAGCGCCAGTCGGCCCATTACTGTGCCCCTGGGCGAGCGCGGCCCTTATGCACGCTGCCTGGCAGCCTGGTGCGTGCGTATGGCCCATTACTGCCCATAGGCCCATTACCGAGCGCCGTCCGATCTCATCGAATGGTCAAGATCCGAGGGGATCGACTCAATGAGGCGCGGACACGATGACGACGATCGAGATCTAATCCAACGGCCTTAGATCGACGCACCCGCGACAAAATCGCCACGCGCCGAACCCAAAACCCTAATCCCCATTTCTTCCCATTTCTCTCCGGATTTCTCGCGAGAGAGAGAGATGCCGATGCCGAGCGGAGCGGCGGCAGCGGCCACGGCGGGCGGCATCCTTATGCCGCGCGCTGTGTTGCCCCTCGCCGCTACCGCCCTGCTTCTCCTCCACGGCAAGGCACACGGCCGCGCCGGGGGAGCCTCGGCCCTGCGCGGCCAACGAGAGCAGGCACGGGACTGGTCCAAAATGGCGACGAGGCGGGTACGCGGCGAAGCTCAGGCCATGCACCAATCAAGAGGACGGCGGGACGCACGGAGGCGCACAAGCGAGGACAAGCTTGATGCCTCGCGCCGCGGCTTCGGTGAGCTTAGCTCCGGCGAGATGGATCGGGTAAGCAAATCTTAGCCCCATCCCTTAGGCTTTTTGCTTGATTTGGGGTTTCTTTACTCTGGATTTAGGGAAATTTGACATTTGGGCTCTTAATTCTCGGGAAAAAACGAATTTAGGGTTTTGGCCAAAGGGGAATTTTGGGGATTTTAATTTTTCTTAACCCAATTTGGCTCCCCTCCTTCTAATTGCTACCCAAACCGAACGTAATGGCCTAGGATGCGAGTAAAATTGAACTAGTTTGAACTTTAACACATAAGATTGGATAGAATAAACTGACATTAGAAAAACCACGGCTTTAGGGTTTCTAACCGGGATGATGGATACATGTTGGCGGCTAAGGTGGCTCTGATACCACAATGTTAGATCTTATAATTACTCTTAACCTTAGCCTACACATGATCACCTTAAAAATTATACGGAATTGGGTGATTCACTGACCGGTAGATGTCGAAGCCATTAGCACCGTGGTGGTAGCTATCGGTGACGCCGTAGATCGTCCTTCAACGTGTGGGTGGTGTCACCCCTCCGGCCGCCACTGCACTGTCCAGTGATTGGGGAGGAGATTGACCTTCGGTCTCCTTCCAGCACTCTTAGAATCGGCTAGGGTTTTCGGGAGCAGCTTAGGCGTACGTAGATCATCACCTACGTACGTGCCGCACCTCCCTTTTATTTTAGCGCTAGAGAAGATTGAGGGCGAGTTCGTTAGTAAAGGAACGGGCGCTACCGATCGTTGCTCGGGCGTGGGAATAGGTCCACGTTCGTTATCGGCACGTGGGTGGCGGTGGGACTTAGCCCACGCGCCTCATCCCGGCTGGTAAGCCAGTAGATCAACCAACACCACGGTGCCGAAGGGGAGGTCGGCGAGCTCCGGCAAGGCTTGGGTGCCATGGAAATGACTACCGGAGAAGCTTCAGTGTGGTGGAGAAAGATGAGCCCGAGGTCGACGAGGTTTCGGTGGCCTCCGAACAAAGAGGAGGCAAGGTCGGGGACGATCTTGACGTCTTGGGCCGAAGGATGTGGCAGCGCATCCAAGCGATGCTTCGGTGAGGAGGAAAAGGCAGTCAGATTTCATCAAGTGGCGACGAAGCTTGTGAAAGTGGTGGCGTGACAGCGAGAAAGAGCGTGGCGTTCGAGCGGCAAGGCAAAGGGGAAGAGGAGGCCACAGGGCTCTTTTATAGCCGGCCGGGGAGGTAGATTGATGGCTAGGAGGCCGGCCATTGGCATTGAAGGCGGCAGTTTGTTCAAGGTTTTCATTTGGCGATTCGAGGCCAGAATATTTGTAATTGATGAGGGATATTGATTCCTCAACAAATTGTGGACTTACTTGATCCTGGGAGGCAAATCAAGTGGTCAGCGGCACTAGGGTTCCCACCGGGGAGAGAGAAGGGCGCCGACTGGAGGTTGAAGATGGCCCTCACGGCAAGCGGGCGAGCGGAGCCGAGTCGAGAGCTAGCAAGCGGAGGCCAGGCATATGGGTGAGAGTAGGTGGGTCGCGCCAACTGGGCCTGTTGGAGGCGCTCGCGTGGGGGACAAAGCAAGCCAAGCTGGCCAGGCCGAGCGCGAGAAGGAAAGGGAGAGGAGGCCTTCGGCCAGGGGAGAAGCAAACTGGGAGGGGAAGAGAGAGAGAGAGAGAGAAAAGGAGAGGACTACGGGCCAACGGGGAGAAAGGTATACCTGGGCTGACTTTCAGCCAAAGGAGAGGTAAGCAGTTCCTTTTTATAAAAAGTCAATTCCCTGCGTGCTTCTGAAATTTGACGTGATCCCTTCTACGCTCCTGAGATTTACTTGATCTCTTGTATACCCCTGAGTTTTTATTTGGATTCTATACATGCCCATTTCGTTAGTTGACCATTAGTTAGCCGTTAGTTTTTTTAAATAACTTTATTGCCCTTAGCATATTATTAAAAGTTAGAAATATTCCAAGTAGGAATTATCTGGGTTATGAAAAAATAGTGAGGGATAAATTAATGAATATGCAGTTTTGAATTTCAAAATTTTGAAAGGTAATTTCATTCAAATTTTAAAAAAATTTCAAACTTTGCAACAAATTTGAAAGGTACATTATGAACGAATATGCAGTGAAAAAAGATTCATTTGCAAAAAACAAAGGGGATGGAATTATTTGATCACAAATTTAAAAAACATATTTAAAATTTTTAAATAAATTTTAAATCAAATTTGTTGAAATTCGTACAACATGTTCACCAAAATTTACAACCAAATAACAAACAATTTTGGTTCTCAATTTCCTGTTGAAACTAATGTATGGATTTAATCATATTTTTTAAAATTTGTTCATAAATTTAAATTTTGTTTTTCAAATTTGGCAATAAATGATTCTGTCCCATTTGATTTTTTTTATAAATTAATTTTTTTACATTGAGTTTTGTGAATTAAGTAACACATAAGTATGAGAGAGGGACAATATAGTCATTTTAGAAAATTCTAACGGTGAACTGACGGTTAACTAACGGAATGGGTATAGAAGGGATTAAGATGAAAACTCATGTGTATGTAGAGGATAAGGCAAAATTTACAGAATGGATTGAGCAAATTCTTAGGGGCACGTAAGGAATTTTCTCTTAAAAAACACTGATAATTGGTTTTTCGTTGATTAAAATTATTTCTTGTGCTATGGAAATTTTAGTAAAAATTGGTTAAGCATTTTAGGGCACAGAGAATTTAAGAAAAACACTGCAAGCCTTATTTGAGTTTTTCTTGGACATCTTTTATAGTTTGAGATTTTTTTTAGCTTTTAATAATTTTTAGAATTCTATTTTAAAAGTGGTATTTAATTTGGAGTAAATTTGAGGGCGCTACGTGGTGCTGCCGAACTGATGCTGCTACTTGCTGCTCGATCGCTACTGCTGCTGCTTCCGGGATGGGCCAAGGCCCAAGGCCTGCTGCTGCATGCACGCTAGCTAGCTTCCTATGGCCCAGCTGCTATGTAGCCCTTCATGGGCCTGCTAGCTAGCACTAGTACCCGATATTTTCTATATAATAAATAATAACCCATAAATTAAATAATTGATAAATAAGTGTTGTTATTTAGCAAAATAAGATAGACGCTGTTTGGCTTAGACGCTCAGAAGAATAGCGTCCATCCTTGGACGCTATTTTCTACTGCGTCCATCATAGTATTACCGTCGGATCAGTTCATCTAACAAATAGTAGAAAGGAAAATCGATCTGAAGGTCTCATCGGTTTATAAAAATAACGTCGTCGCTCTAGCGATCACATCCTGGGCATGGGCGCGCGGCTAGCTCTAGTTGGTGCGTTCACCATCAACAATCAGTGATCGCAAGCACTCGGTGGCTCCGTTCGTGTAAATACATGGTATTATTCTTATTCGTAAGAAAAAGTTGGTAATTTTCTGCTCATTTATGAAAGTGTTTATATTAGCAGCATTACAAGGTAAATATCACTTATGTGCTATCAGGTGCTTCCAAATTCAGATTTGCTTTGGTACTAATTAATCAATCGTGTGCTAATCTCTGTAATGAAAGTTCACTAATTGAGATAAAAATAGCAATCGACAAGGGAGTGGACGAGGGAATCAGGTGCAGTACTGTCCAAACACTTACTACGTGAGTGCAGGGAAGCATTGGCCTCTCGATATACCCGCTAGATCCCTATGGAAAACAAGAAGAGAGAAGGAGAAAGAAGAAGAGGCGGCTAGAGAAAAAAGAAGGCAATGAGTCTCTCTCTGTCCAAAAGCTACATCCGCCTTGGGAGAATGGTAACAACATTATGCTGGGCTCTCGGTGTGAAGTGGACACAGGTCACACCGTCACATAGCTGCAGCGGCAGCCTGCTACGGCCCCGCGGTGGCACCAGTTCGTGCCTTGTGGGTATGGAAGGACGCCAAGCCTTTTCGCACGCTGCAGAGAAAGAGTAGGCATAGGTGTAAGAAGTAATGATCAAGATGTCAAGGAAGCGTGGCCAATCTACCTAGCTTATTCGCCGCTTTAGTGGCTGAGAGGCTAGCGATGAGCGGCACCGAATATGAGGACATAGGATCGATCAAATTTTTTTCTCCTACAGTGGCACCGCATAGGTGGACGCTCATGCTAATAGCATCCACATCTAAATACCAAGGAAAGGAGTGTCCTTATCTAGACGCCCTTAATGGTAGTGTCCATCCTATTTACCGATTAGTTAATTGATAAATTATTAATTATTACATATAAAAATTTTGGCACTAGAACTCGTTTTTCCTCTCCAAATATTGTGGGGCGTTACATTTATTAAAAATATGACTTTCGATTTATTATTTCTAGAAATGTTTTTATTGTGGGACTTTCGATTTATTGTGAAGCTTTTGAATTATTTCTAGAAAGTTTTTATTGTTTGAGATTTTCTTTTTGGCTTTTGATTATTTCTAGAAATACGTAAAAAAGTTTATATTTTAAATTGACGTAAATTTATCAGGGCATGAGAATTGGTCTAACTATGTAAATAACGACCGTGATCATAAACACCGCTATTCTACACGAGACTAGTCGGAGCGAAAATGGTATAACAATCTAATAAGTGGTCATGACCAAAAGCTTTGCTGGTGTAGCCGAGACCAGTCTTCATAGAAAGTGGTCCACCCATCTAATAAGTGATCCTGACGAAAAACATCCCTAGTCTACATGAGCACAGTCAGAACTAAAGTGGTATAAGGGCCTAATAAGTTTGGTCATGGTCCACTGGTGAACGTGCAGACCAATTAATACGAAACTAGTCTAACCATTCAAATAATGGTCGTGACAAAAACGTCATTAGTTAAAGCGAGGACAGTCGGGGAAAAACTGATCTATCAGTCCAAATAATGGTCATGAGCCAAAACGCCGCTATTGTAAGTGATACCAGAAACGGATCTAACCATGCAAATTATGGTCATGACCATAAATGCCGCTAGTATATGCCGCTACTATTTTCTATTCTGATGATATTGGCCAAAAGATCAGACTTTGGTCCAAGTAGTTGCCAGTACCACCGAGTGGTTTATTGAGCTTTGCTACTGAACTTTACAAATGTAATTTAGTTGGTCAAGCAATACGTACATGTCAGCTCGCGCCCATCCATGCTGTGGTGGTTAATCTTGAGTTTCTGGCCAATATCTCTGTGGTGTGGAGTGTAGTAGTGCAGCTTTTTATGTCTAATGTCTCCCGTTGGTGTAGATGCATGTCTTGTATGAATGCTTGTGTAAGGAAAACCTAGTGCATCATCTACTATATCTTATTTGGGAAACTTCTATAGTGCAGCTTCTCTTATAACCTCTAACTTGTTTTAAATAGTCTAAATTCTCACCCATATTCTATGAACTAGTAGCTACAGAATCTAGAAACTGAATTACTAACTAGAAGCTAGAAAAATTGGTTTTCCTAAATTTTCATCAGCTACTTCTCAGAATATCTAGCTCTTTAAACATAGCCATGAACTCTCTCCCACCATATGTTTTGGAGTAGCCAGCTATAAATGGTTTAATTTGAGGACGCCGACCAAAATCCTATCATTCTAATATAAAGGTTGTAGCCATCGATTCTGGCTCTTGAAGCAGCTAATTATTACCAATCTCCCAATCGTCGGTTGTCACAGCCCGATTTTTCAGAAATTAAATAATTAATTAATAATGGATTTTCTATAATTTATATTAAATTATAAAGTAAATTAATTAAGTCAAGTAAAAAAGGGAAATAAAAATCTCTTTAATAAATCATTGTTGAATTCATTTTTAATAAATTCTTTGTTTTTAAATAACATCTCTGAAATTTTCTCGGATTTTTTGGAGCTCCAGAATTAATTTTAATATTGCAAAAATCATTTTCAGTAATTATTTAAACAAATTCCAAAATCCTTCCCTCGGGTTGTCACTCCCGAATTCCTAATTCCCTAAAAGTCCGATCCCCGGGAATTTCCTTAAATTCTAAATCTGGAGTTCTCAAAATATATCCAATTCCGAAACCCTAAAATCCTCTATATTCCTTTGATTCCCAAAACCTCCCTTCCTCCGAAATCAATCCAATTCCTTTTGGAAAATGAACCCAAACCTTCGAATATCTTCCAATTTCCAATTCCCAAAATATTGTTATATTTTTGAAGGTTCCAATAATCTTTTGTTTTCCCTAATTTTCAATATTCTAAATATTCCTGTTAATCCGAAGCTTCCAAAAATATCCCTTTTCTCTGTTGAAATAAATCCCTGATGATTCCTCGAAATTCCTTTTCATTAAAATATCCCCAAATCCCCAACCCCGAAATTATTTCTAATATCCTGACTATTCCAATTTTCTAGTTCCCAAAATATTCCAATATTCTGAATGTCCCAAAATCCTTTTTATTCCAAAATATCTCAAATAGTCCAATATGTTATTCCCAAAATATTCCGATTCAAAAAATATGTTCCAAGGTTGAATGTTCCAATATTCCAGTTGGAAAATATTCTAAATATTCCAGAAAATTATTTTTTTCCTAAGTTTTTTCCAAATTTCCAAGTTTGGGAAAAATCCAGAAAAGTCCCTCTTTTTTTCCTTTTCCTTTTCTCTCTTTTTCTCTTTTTCCCCCTTTTTCTTTCTTTTCTTCTTCTTCCTCCCTGCCTCCTTCCTTCTTCCTCCTGCTCTCTCTCCCCGATCCTGAGCTCCTCCTCGGCCAAGCCTCCCTTCCTCCTCGGCTCGGCCCGCTGCCGCTACCTTAGCCCGAGCCACACCACGCTGCCTCCGCTCAACCGTCGCCACAGAGATTGTGCCGCGCCACTGCCTAACCGCCCGCGCCCTAGCCCCATCCTCCCTTCTATAAATACTACTCCGCCGCCTCCTCTCTCCCTCTCTGGAAGCCCTAGCCGCCGCCCAACCACCCTCGCCCGCGGGCTGCCGCCCCTACGAGCCGAGCACTGCTACCACCGCTCTATTTCTTTTTGCCGCCATGCACCGAGCTGCCGTCCTCGCCGTCGTTGTCTTCGGGTGCACGTTGGTGAGCCCTGCCGGTGCCCCTGTTTCCCCTCTGGTTCACCGGTTGCCGTTGCCACCATGCCGCCATCCCCTTCACTTGGTTGTGTATCGGCGTCGCGCCATGGATGGGTGCCCGTCCGTCCATCCAACCGGGTGCCACTGACCGGCGGTCCCCACCGGTGTCCTCTCCATCTCGGTGTATGACCGGCGGGTCCCGTGCCCTTCTGTCATTATCAATGACGTGTGGACCCCGGTGTCTGACGCCCAACCAATCTTGGCCCTCCGATGAATCTTGATGTAATCCCTGCCGTCCGATCTTCATAAAATATCAAGATAATCCGGAGACATCCGATCGCCTCCAATCTAACCCAGGCCGTCGGATTCCTATACTGTAAGCCGACTCTGCCACGTCAGCCCTAGGATGCCATGCCATCATGCCACCTCACTGCCATATCATCACCACCTCGTCCACTTCGGCCACATGGCAGCCATGTCATCGGGTTCACCGAAGCCCTCTTCATCTGGTCCATAGACCTGGTTCATCGGGGAGCACTTCACTGACCAGTGAGTCCCACCACCTTTATCCATTTAAAAATATTTATTTTAATTCAAAAATCCAGGGAATATTCCTGAGAATATTTCTTTCCTTTTTCTTTTTGGATTTTCTCTGAATTCAAACTTCCGGAGGTCATATCTTTTTCGTTCGAACTCTGATTTGACCCATTCTTCTTTCTAAATTTATCTAAAATTATGATCGTTTGAAGATCGTTTGAAGATTTTTCTTTTGCAAGGCAAGTCACACGGCAATTCCCTTGAGCATGTTGATCCAATTGTGAAAACTATTTTGTTTCAACGTTATTGTAGACAAAACTTTGGAATGTCATTTATTACGGGTATTTATTATTAATCCTATAATCCTTTGATTATGGTCATTATTTTCCTATTGATACCTTTACCATGATAACTTGGGTAATTAATATTGACTAGCTGGATGTCTAATTAATGATCTAGCTAGATTATTTAGGATCTGCTTAGCCAATGTCTAGAAACTTTAGCGTCATTTTATGTGGAGAAATTATTCATCTACTCATGATTAATTAATGATTGATGGTTATATTCTCATGATGGTTGGTCGTGGTTGGTTAATTAAACTTGCCAACTAAAATTTGGCGGACGGTGGTGTTGACATCGAAAATCACTAGCAGCGTCGAGAAAGCTGAGGATCTGGTTCGATGCACTAGACATGTGAAGGCCTGGGAGATCTACTTAGATCCAGTGCAGGTCCTAAATTTGAGGTTCGTGGGCGTGGCAGTCAATTTGACTCAACAATTGACAAGGAGATAGAAACAAATTAGATCATTGATCTAATCGGCCAACAAGCCGATAGAGACTCCTTCCAGCCGATTGCCAATGGCACTTGTACATCAGCTAGAGAACCGATAATATAAAAAGATAGAAAACCAGCCGACTTCCCTCGAGCCGACTGCCTGACTACCGACAGCACTTGTGTATTGGCTAGGAAACCGATAACGATATAAATAAATAAATTAGCCGACTACCAATAGAACATGTGCATTGGCTGGAAAGCCGATGATAGTATAGATAATCAAAATAATAATCAAGATAATGCAGTCGGCTTTATCTAGTAAAAGATAACTTATCGGCTATATATCCCGATAAGACGCTTGTATAAAATCTATCAACCTAGCAGGAATAACTTATCGCACGCAGTTTAGTAGGTCGGACCTAACCGATGCAGCACAAACTGATGATAAATTATCCTCAGTAAGCCGATAAAATCTATGCACGCGTGATGTGATATATCCACTCGGCCTAAGAGATCAAACTTAACTGATGCAGCCATAGACGGAATAGATACACCATGGTAAGCCAACTACCGTAGATCAGTTAGAATATCGGACCTAACCGAGGAAGTCTTAGCCGATAAGGTAGTCGGGGTAACGAGACTTACCCTTTTGCAGGAGTTCGGACCTAACCGATGCAGCCCGGCTCGAGAAGCAAGAACCCGTCGAAAAGGGTGGCGATGCGCCGAATTTGTATTGATTTGAGAGATAGTTTAGATGGTCCCCGGGCATACGTATTTATACCCTGAGTTGATACAGTTTTGATTGGATACGAAACAGGAGTTTCCTAACTATAAAAGGAAAATTAACAAGCCCTGATCGGGTACGAGATCAGGTTTCCTAAAAATTATTAAAGCTACCTAATTTATAGATAAAATAGTTAACTGTCATGCTGTGGTCTTCACGATTCCTTCCTGAATTCGGCTTCTTCTGGATTAGCTTCCATCGGCTGATATAGCCTCTTTCCTTAACCGAACATGATAACGAACCGTATCAAATTTTGGTGTTAACACATGCCCCCCAATTTCGGAGTTTGTTATCAAACTTCGAAATTCTTCTGTTTGGGTTTCAGCAATGCCTCCATGGCCTCTTGAAATCGGCTTTCATGAGCTAATACCTTCTGTACTAGGTGTGCTAGGCTCTCAAAGTCTTGTGATGAAAAATCTTTCCTTGATCGGAGCCAACAAACCTTGGAATGCTAACTCGGCCAGCTGTGCATCATCTAGACTTAAACTATAACATCGGCTTCTAACATCACGAAACCGCTGGATATATTCTGCGACTGATTCATCCAACTATTGTATTGCCGATGTTAAATCTGTTAAACTCATCTCCTGAATCCCAGTAAATAAATATTTGTGGAATTGCTTTTCCAAATTGGCCTAACCCCAAACTGAATTTGGTGGTAATGTAGAAAACCATGTGAAGGCCGATCCGGACAATGATAGCGGGAAAAATCTAACTCTCAAAGCTTCTTCAGCCGATGCCTCCCCACACTGAGTCAAAAATTGGCGGACATGCTCCACTGTAGATACATCATCTTGCCCTGAGAATTTGGAGAAGTCTAGTACTCTGTATCGGCGTGGCAACGGAACTCTATCAAACCAATCCGGATATGGATGCCGATACATAAATGTTTCTTCCTTTGGTTTTAGGCCAAATTGTTCTCTCACGACCTCTGTGATTCTTGCTGTCCAATTTTCTTCCCTTGGATCTTCGACGTGATAATGCAGAGGTGAAGTTGGTAGCCGATTCTGCCTCTGATATTCTCTCTGATAATTATACTCAGGGACAGCTCCTGGATGATTTTGTTGATGCCCCCTATAGTATGCAGTTTGATGATATCCTTGAGGAATTCCATCTTGTTGCCCCCCAACCAATTGAATCGGCTCCACCACCTTCTTGATCAAGCTCTGTAATATGTTCACCAATATCCCAAATTGATTGATCAACACATGGTGAACTGCTTCATTAACCATCTCTTGAAGTAGCTTCTGTGAACTTGCAGGCGATGTATGGCTCGATTCCCCAATCAGAACAAGCTTTGGAAATTGGGACTTTTGAATCGGCTCTTGATGTGTCATACCGAAGGATTCTAGACAAAGCTTCCGAAAATCATCGATGTTGTGTTCTACCTGTTGTCTCTATTCTTTGGTCAAATCTTCCATTGTGACTGGGATTATATTGTCTGTGCTGACCCCCTTTCTAGCCATGTTGAAGTTTTGTATCTCACCGGGTGTGCCAAAAACGTGTTGACACCGAAAATCACCAGCAACGTCGAGAACGAGCTGAGGATCTGGTTCGATGCACTAGACACGCGAAGGCCTGGGGATCTGCTTAGCTCCAGTGCAGGTCCGAAATTTGAGGTTCATGGGCATGCTAGTCAATTTGACCCAGCAATTGACAAGGAGATAGAAAAAAATTAGATCATTGATCCAATCGGCCAACAAGTAGATACAGACTCCTTCCAGCCGATTGCCGATGGCACTTGTACATCAGCTAGAGAACCGATAATATAAAAAGATAGAAAACTAGCCGACTTCCCTCGAGCCGACTGTCTGACTACCGACAGCACTTATGTATCGGCTAGAAAACAGATAACAATATAAATAAATAAATCAGCCGACTACCAATAGAACATGTGCATCGGCTGGAAAGCCGATGATAGTGTAGATAATCAAAATAATAATCAAGATAATGCAGTCGGCTTTATCTAGTAAAAGATAACTTATCGGCTATACATCCCGATAAGACGCTTATATAAAATCTATCAACCTAACAGGAATAACTTATCACAGGTAGTTTAGTAGGTCGGACCTAACCGATGCAGCACAAACTGATGATAAATTATCCCCAGTAAGCCGATAAAACTATGCACGCGTGATGTGATATATCCACTCGGCCTAAGAGATCAAACTTAACTGATGCAGCCGTAGACAGAATAGATACATCGTGGTAAGCCGACTACCGTAGATCAGCTAGAATATCGGACCTAACCGAGGAAGTCCTAGCCGATAAGGTAGTCGGGGTAACGAGACTTACCCTCTCGCAGGAACTGATGCAGCCCGGCTCGAGAAGCAAGAACCCGTCGAAAAGGGTGGCGATGTGCCAAATTTGTATTGATCTGAGAGATAGTTTACATGGTCCCCGGCATACATATTTATACCTCGAGTTGATACAGTCCTGATCGGATACGAAACAGGAGTTTCCTAACTATAAAAGGAAAATTAACAAGCCCTGATCGGGCACGAGATCAGGTTTCCTAAAAATTATTAAAGCTATCTAATTTATAGATAAAATAGTTAACTGCCATGCTGTGGTCTTCACGATTCCTTCCTGAATTCGACTTCTTCTGCATTAGCTTCCATCGGCTGATATAGCCTCTTTCCTTAACCGAACATGATAACGAACCGTACCAAATTTTGGTATTAACAGGTGGGTCGTGAGCACATGGACTTTTAGTTGATGCTAGTGGTGCTCATGACAATTAAAGACCGGTTCGTGAGCTACTTGTTGCGAAGCAATAACCGTACTAACCACAAGCTAGAATGGATAATAGCTTCACTGGACAGGTGGCAAGCTCAACAGAAGGCACCAGGGTGTGTTTGTGGCTAATATAAGTCCACATATGGCAGTTGGTAAACCATGAGTTTGGGCATGGATCCGTCTCGCGGGAAGGCACTTGATCACCCCTACTGGAGACCGGAGGCTTGGCGGGAGGCTCTTCTGTTAGGCGAGTTACATGAAAGGTCTTATCACTGTTTCTCCCTTTGCAGTACCATGGTGATATATTCGGGGCATGGTGACATATGTGGAACCGTGTCTTGTGGATAAATTGTTACACCTCTGGCCAGAGTAAAACTGTTCGAATAGACGTGCCCGTGGTTAATGGGCGGCCTAGCAATGTTTTTCGTGATTAGTCTCGTACTACTCATTAATGGTAATAAATAATGGAAACTTGATAGCTCCAATTTGGAGGGTTATGGTTTGGACCTGAACCGTATTAAAGTGTTGTTCAGTGATTGGTTTAATATTGATTAGTAGTTAAACTATACTATTTTAATGTGTTTTTAAATGCAAGTATTTTAAATACCATTTATGTAAATAAGCCATACTATACCTTTTCTTTGGAATCCTGTTGCATGATTTTGCAATCCTTGTATGGCTTGTTGAGTTCGGTGAGTGCTACTTAGTCTTTTACCATCATTAGAGTGAAGATTTACGTGGAAGGAGAAGATTTTTGATGTTTGGCTTATACCCCAGTTGAGCTGCCCATGAGTTTGGTGCTGAAGTTTCGTTAGGTTGCCGTTTCGGTGTTGTTTTTCTTCTATGTGAGGACTAAGTGCCTCTTTTGTAAGTATTTACCGTTTATCGTTTTGGTTATGTTTATCAAATTGTCGATTTGTATATCTCGGCTGATTCCTAGATGAGGATTTACTGCATAAATTAGCTTTGAAAATTCTAGTGAATTTCTAGTCATGACACGGGTGCACACACATATATACGTTGAGACCTTGTTTAGGGAGATTGAGATTCTGAGAAGCAGCTGGTGAGTAGCCTATTGGTGAGAATCTAGAAAATTAAAGCTGGGTTTTTTAGCTTTTGGCTTGTAATTTATTTTTCTAGATTCTATAACTACATATTCTATGAATCTGAGCAAGAATCTAGACTGTTCGAGGAAAAGAGATTCTGGGAGTAGCTGCAACTACTAGAAGCTCCTCCAAACATGACATGAAACTCAATGATATATCCCTAAAAATATACAAACTCATATGATATGTACATACATAGGAAAAGGTTTATATAGTCTCCTAAACCTTGATTAAAAGTCCATCTAGTACTCTGAGCTTTGAAACCGGACATTCAACCCTTTTAAGATACCATTCATATAATCCCATAAGATGGTTTTGCAGGTGTTTTTTTTTATCTAATTTGGATATATGTTGGATGAGTTTGGCCATGTGACATACGAGTTGAACATATATGTTAAAATTCCCACTTAAATCTGTTTTACCCCTTTTCTCTCACTTGCAAACAAATTCGGACATAATATTAGTATGATATTACTATAGAGTATAAAATTGGGACCGAGAATTCACTATATGTATGTAACTAAGTTATTTAAAACCGCTCGTTTAAACTTCCAAACATGCAAAACCACCCAGCCATGCTCCCAAATTTACGGGGTATATGGACTTTTTTTTGTATACATAAGATGTATGCACATACATAAGGCCTCTGTGATGCCGCCAGTGCTGACAAAGAGGCTATTTGATTTAATTTTGTCAAATATGAGCTGCAGCCACCAGACAAACACATATTTAGTTAATTTAATGTTTTATATTGCTGCCTCTGTTCTTTTAAAACATTTTAAAATACGTGCGGTCATACCTCATAATTTTAAATCATTAATACATTAAAATATTATGATTTAAACTATGAAAAATTGGACTTTTAATGTGGTCCAAGTTTTTTTGAGCCATTCATTGTGCATCGATCTAAGGGCTCAAATATATTTGTCTGACCTCATGCGTGGTAAAGGTTACCATGCATTTCAAGTTAACTATGGTCATTTACTACATCTGAGCCAAAGGACAATTATTCAACATACATATATATCTTGTTGGTTGATCGTGCATCCTACACCCTCCGTCCAGACGAAGAAGTATGTAATAAGATCACGTTAATCGCTTTGCAGCGCCACATGGCCGAACCAGAAAGACTACGGGTAATGTAAATTTTCCTAAAATTTTCTCAAAGTCGAGTAAATTAAACGCTACGATCCAAATCTTGGAGCCCTTTTATCCTGTTCTCGTTTTGCATATAGTCACATAGTTTTCGTCGTTTCGGAAGGTTGCGTAATTTGAGAAAGAATTCGGAAGATCGTTTGAAGACTTTTTTATTGCAACACAAGTTATATGGTAATCTCTTTGAGCATGTTGATCCTAATTGTAAAAACTATTTTGTCTTAACTTTATTGTAGGCAAAACTTTAGAATGTTATTTTTTACGGGTATTTATTATTGCAGGCAAAACATATATTTAAATGATTTTTATGGTTAAAATTAACTTGCAGTGACTGCACATGTTCCAAAATGAACTCCCTCTGGTTTTTAATGTTTGACACCGGTGACTTTTAGATATATGTTTGATAATTTATCTTATTAAAAATATTTAATTGTTACTTATTTTATTATGATTTATTTTATTATTAAAGATACTTTAAACATAACTTATATTTTACATATTTGTATATAAGTTTTAAATAAGATAAATAATTAAACTTATGTCTAAAAGCCAATGGCGTTAAACCTTAAGAATCGGAGGGAGTAGTTTTGTTAGACCGGAGGGAGTAGCTAGTGAAAATCAAGGTAAAGTAAATTTCTTGTACATACCACTACCATCAAGAGAGTAACGAACCACTTCATCTCTGAAGAATCTCTTGATCATCACATCATACTTCGGCATTTTCTCTGGGGTCAATTCAACAATGTCCTAAGCAAATGAAAATAAATACTTTGGATTGAAACTTTTTTTAATAATTAGATCAAGTCATATGAGCTTATTAACCTTAATTAAGCAGGGTTGCATTCCTTGGCAATTCAGCTAACAAGAGTTGGGCGAGCTTTGCTTTAAGGATATATGTATTGTATTGAAGTAGAAAAACAGATGAATTAAGCCAACCGCCCAACATCCGCAAATAGCTGGGATTAACCTTTTCTCCTTTTTGGGGGAAGCTGGGATTAATTAACTTTGTTGTGACTTTTCCGATCTAATCGTCACGATCGATTGAAGGCTGCCGCAATTGGGATCATTGTCTTTGCGTCGGCGCTGCAGTCGCAGGCTTCGATTGATGCTTTGCCTATAGGCCTCAAGTCCGAACTGCGTGCCAACAGAGATTAAGGAGAAGTACATTGAGCAATTTACATAAGCTCAACGAATTTGGTATTGAACCAAATCCCAATCGTCCCCAATCTGTCTTCTTTTCATTACGTTTTACGGATAAGTTTCTTTACATCATACTACTCTATACTAATAAATCGTATTAGTGATTTAATGGGTAAGATCTATCCTATACCAGTAAAAATCCACACTTATAATATAGGCAGTATACGTAAGTAAGAGAATTATGGTAAAAAACTTATGGTACTTTTTAATATATTAGATACACTTCCGCGAATGGTTAAAAATCATTGTTTCAATCCTTGGCGTCGCGCAGCGCCGCCGAGATCATGATGCCAACGACAGACATGGCGACGACAGTACGATCAGTACGTCGGCGACAGCGGCGTCGCCGTTGGGCCACAGACCATCCTTGCACAAAAGCACCAGCTGCAGCACCGCGACGGACGGGCGCATGCCACATCGTCCTCAAGCTGATGCTGATCGCCTGGCCGCCGACGCCGGCGGATCACCGGTGCCGTCGTCCTTGCAGCTTCTTGAGGGCAGCACGACGTGAATACGGGCGGTAGCGCCAGGTGATGACCTGAGTGCGACAGGTTGGGCGTTGTCGTGATAAGAAAAGAATCTATTGACTTAATTGCCCTCAATAACACGGTGAGTAATTTTTACAATTCTTATGTCAATTACAAAAATATGCACGCAAGTGAAATGTTAGATTTCGCAGGTACTAGTATCTTCTTTTAGTGCACCGTAAAGCAACCCTTTATGGATATGTAGAAGCCATAGCACATTAGATTAATGCCAAAACACATATATGGGATGGGCTTTTAAACAAGCATATGGATTGCCTATAAGACAAGCCCATATATAATATTAAACACGATCTATGGCTGGGATTTTACAATCAATTAAATCAACGGTCATATTTTTTGATTAACGTGAGAGCGCCTAATATTAAACACGATCTACAGTTAGAATTTTATGATCAATTAAATTAATGATCATATTTTTCTAATTAACATGAGAGCTTCTAAAAAGTAGTCACAGTTCAATAAAAAATAGATGGATGGATGATGGATATGCCCAAAACTCACTGGCATGACGTGGATTATTTATCCATTAGAATATGTAACAAAAAGGCAGCCGCTTTAAGGCTTTCTACCTTTTAATAATAAAAATAAAAAAATAACTAAGCGTCCTTATAGAAAGGATTGACCTAATATCAATATCAAGAAGTCTAAAAAGAAAGTTTAAATAATCTATTTAAATAACTAAGAAAGGATTGACCTAATAACTAAGTGGTTTAAATAATATGTGGAAGAAAGATTTTTGAGAAAACGTATTTTTTAAAACGTAAAGCAAATAATTTATTTTAATAATCCGATGAATAATAAAAAGAACAGGGCATATGAGCAATAAAATCCCAAGAAACTCATTTGCTCGAATAGCATAAAACTTGCGTGCATTTTCAGTCAACTATAGAATATAAACCTTATTTGAGTGATTTTTCTTGGTAGGGCAATTTAATTTAATTGGCTAATTAATTACGTATAACCTTGGCGCCACTGGCGATGATGGCTGTAGGGAAGCCAAATCCGTTCTGGGAAAACGGCAGCTCATCGTCGTGAACCAACCTTCAAGCCTCGCCTCGCCGCCATTGACGCCGGCGAGGCATGCTGCGAGGAGAAGCAGCAGCTTCTTGCTGATCACCATTAATTAGTTTCCTCTAGCTACAGTACGTATCTACCTGTCGTGTGAATTGGCTTGGCATGATCGAATTGATGACGGCCATCCTTATGTAGAGATCAGTTCACAATTATAATATATCTCCATTATATCTTAAAGAAAATTTGACGAGATTTGTTAATGACTGCGTATGCAGTGATAGCGGATGGTCTGCGTTTAACTCTTGTGGTTGGAGAGGAGTCCTTCTGTGCGTTAGCATGCATGCATGAACAAATCTAGGCCGTTCATCTAAGGAAGGACGGCGGGGAACTTATCAGGTTTATCCCAATATTGTTTCACACTTTGGTGTAGTGGTGTATGTGCATATGTGTCTTAGGATGTTTTTTTTGTCAGTTTTTAATATCGACGGTGAAAAATAACCAGTTTTTTTTAGTTCAGTGCAGAAAACAAACTTTGAGTAAAGTTTAAGGGCAGAAAATGCACTTTAACTCTTTTGTAAGCTTGAGAAAACCCAAGGTTTTTGGCAACTATGTTTCTGTTTTTTCAAATAACCTAATGTTTAATTTCAAAAGTTTTAGAAAACCCTAGGTTTTATACAGAATCACTACATATAACAAATATATGTAGAATTTTCAAGTATATGTAATACTTGCATCAATGATCCCTATACATATTCTAAGGGTATGTTTAGTTATGGCCCATATATTTTACGAAAATATTTGAAAGCCAAATTATGGGCATAACCAAATTTTTTTGGTAAAGTTATCTTTTTCGCTGGGTTACACGTCAATCGGATTTCTAAAGGCATAACTTTTGTTGCAGTTGCAGAAGTCGGATTACCCTGAGCCTTTTGATTTAATGGAAATTCTTGAATATTATCAACAACTCTTGCAGACAAACATTTCCCAAGTTAAGCCTATAAGGCCCTCAAGAAAAAAGTTTGATCTACAACTGTGATTACTGTAGTCAGACAGATAAGAGATGAATTGAAATTTCTGAACCTAATATATACTCCATCTATCTTAAAATACAAAAAACTAGTACTGAAGGTGATACATTCTAGTACTGGAGGGGTTTTGTATTTTAAGACGGAGGGAGTATCTTCTATAAAGTTAACAATATGCCATGTCTCACCCACTAACAATTATTATATCATGAAGCTCATACAAACTTACCATATTATCTATAATTTATTAAATTATCGAGCTTAACATACAAACATATCAAATGATCATCTCTTATATTATTTCAACAATATTTCAACTTATATTAATATATCATTTTAACAATATTTGACATATATTTATCCACGTGTTCCACAACAAAACATGAGGCATCATCTATTACACAAAGATAGTTCATGGCGACCTTGCATATGGATTTACTACAAATTGATTTTACTTACCATGGTTGAGTTCCCTGGATTGTGGAGATAAAAACAAAAGGGCAGGGTTCCTCTCTTCTTCTCTCTATTCCTCCCCGCTTGCCTGATAGTCTGCTCATCCCAGCTCCATCCCAGCAGTGGCCGAGCAACAGCAAGAACAGTTATTATTAAGGATTATCTGCTTAATTATAGAGATAAATTTAAATATTGTAAGAAATAATAAATTTAACAAACAGTTTACAAGAACGTTGTTTGACAAAAAGTATTTTTAGAAGAATTTTTTTTTGACAAAACGTATATTTAAAGCTTTGAGCAAATAATCTATGGTAATAATCTGATGAAATAGCTTAAATGAGTAGAGTGCAGCTCTAACTCCAAAAATTTCCTGAGCTAGAAAACCCAGCTAAAAAAACCTGGAGTTGGAGTGTGAATACCAACAGGGTCACGGTATCACAATCTTTCGCATTGACCAATTGAATTGGAACGAGACACCCAATCACAGTAAAAATGAGCAGAGGACTTTTCACCCTATGTAGGCCTATAACTTTCTTCCGGCTGGTCGGCGCCCACCGCGACGTTCCGTCGATCTATGGAACGAGACAGAGGAAGGCAGCAGCGATATGTGAGCGGAAATAGTCTCCCATGTTTGCACGTTGCTGACTTTGGCGTTCAGGATTTGGACCAAAATGCACAGGGTTTTCAGAAAAGTATTACTCCCTTCGTTCCTATTTACTTCGTTAGGTGTCACCTTAACTTCAACCATCAATAATTTTTAGAGTAAATTTTATAGAACCGTAATTATTTGGTCAAAACTATTACTTTGCTATAACTTTTATGGGGTGTTTCACAAAACTATAGAAATACAAACAATTTTATCAGAAAACTACAACATTGTCCTGTCTGTGACATATGGGCCTAACACGCCAATATTAGTATTCATATGTATATGAAAGGTGGACCCAAACTTGACAGATAAATAAAGTTATAGCTTTGTGATTACAGCATACATTGTATTGTTAGAGATCTATGAACATTGAAAAAAATAGTTGTAGTTATATATGAAATTTAATCTAATATTTGAATTATCATATCTTGTTGAAAGGAAAATGTACAGTTGTATTTAACACACAACATACTTAAATAATACATTATATCTTTAAATATCTACATTCATTGTTCATATAAGGGTCCACTACTACAGAACCGGCAATCCTTGCTGGTTCATAATCGGCATCCCTGCTGGTTTTGGAACTGATAGGCCGTATGTGGCAATGATGGTCGAGTAGTTCATTTTGTACAGTATACCAACAGGGATACTAAATGTATCACTACCAGTTTGACCTACCAACCGGCAGCGATCTAGACTTATCGTGTTCACAAAGTGAAATATCGCTAAATTATAGGTCAAATGTCCTCAAACAGTTTTGAGATAAAAATTTGCCACCCTTGCATTCAGCCCGAGCACAAGTGGAATGCTCAGGTTGGGGGTGGATCTATCTCCCTGTATACTGTACCATGAATCGCTGGTGGTTTATCTTTTGGCCAGCAAGGATTATAATAGTTTCGAATGTCCTTCGTCTTAAAGGAATGTACAAACTATTAGAATCCGTGCCGGCCCATGCCACGAACCGACAAGGATTATTTTGCTACCTATTCGTGGCATGGACCAGCAAGGATGTGGATGTTCATAGTTGTGTGGGTAGGAAATTTCCCTCCAACATCATGAATCAGCAGGGATTGGCTTTTCTATACTAGCGGTCAAAGTTTAAATATATATAGTGCATGTGAAAAATGTTTAGGAACACACATATTAGCATCTACATATTTACTCCTATATAAAGGGTTGGGTGCTGGTCGTGTTCCCAAGCAAGCATCTGAGCTTAAAAGAATCAAGCGCTGAAACACACACCCAAAATGTATATGGCTTCCAGCACAAGCGGACCAAGACCTGGGCTACCTACCCATATAGGACATAGCGTGGTGAAGATCACTTTGAGCCGATGGACAGTTAGGCCTAGGCCTCATATCGTGGCCCAGGTGGCTAGGGATGATCTAAGTCGACCTCTAGTTTCCAACGATACAGTTGTTCCAAACAATGCGTTCAGCTATGAGCCCTCGGTCTAGGGGGACTTCTTTATCAACTACAAACCACAACCACTTCAGGCATGTTATATTATTACAGTTCAGTTCATAAATAGATCCTAATATTTTACGCATGGTCTATTATTAAGGAAGTCGATCAAACCTTCCTAAGGCCTTTGTTTGGACCGGTTGAAATATATCCGGATCCATCTACGTGTAAGTAGTCCTAAGTCTGTTGCTGTAATTTTTGCTGCTTTTGACAAATTAAATTGTTATTATCTAATAGTGTCCCTTTTGGTTGGTTTCTAACAATCCAAAGCATGCCTGCAAGCTTGCAGAGATCAGAGGAATGGATGAGGCAGAGGGCCGATAAGCTCAAAGAGAATGTCCGCACACTGTTTTGGAATTCCAATGACGTGGTTGTAAGGATGAACTTAGTGGATGCAATCCAACGTCTAGGAATTGGTCACCTCTTCGAAGAAGAGATAAGCACCACACTAAGTGACATCCACGCAAGTGAATTTACTAGCTCTAGCCTATACGAGGTTGCTCTTCGATTTCGCTTGCTTAGGGAGCATGGCCTATGGGTATCTCCAGGTATCTATCGATCTATAGAGCAGACTTAACTAAAGCCCACTTTCATTGCATGTTGATTGATGCCCATAGAAATATTTTATAATGCTCTCTATTGGTAGTAGAATCAAACTGATCTATTTCTACTACCACTTTAACTGCTGATAGTAAGATAATTTTTTTACTGATAGTGAAATTCGTATATCAACGGTTGAGATCACATCTACTGGTGAAATACTAGTAATATTCAATAGTGAAATTCGTATATCAACGATTGAGATCATATCTACTGGTAAAATATTAATAGTAGAATACTACAGTAAAGAGTACCATACAGGTACTCATGCCCATAAGCCATTTGGTAAAGAAACATTATTGGATTTAATAATTATGGGTCAGGAAAATTCTATACAACTTCAAGGACGTACTTTATTTTTTTTATTCTACATTAGTAGCAATGCACATAAAATTTTTAAAGTTTTCTACGTTTGAATTTTCAAAATTAATGAACTAGTTAGTCACAAATTTAACATTTTGTATTGCAGATGCATTCGACAAATTCAAGGATGAGGATGGGAGGTTCATCAATAGAGTAGATAATGAACCAAGGGGTTTATTGAGTCTATACAATGCAGCTTATCTGCTTGTTCATGATGAGCCACAACTCGAAGAAGCCATCTCTTTTTCTAGACACCATCTGAAATCAATGATACATGGCAGTAACCTCAAACACCCTTTAGCCAACCAAATCGAGCGTGCCCTTCACTTACCACTACCAAGGACCTACAAAAGAGCGGAGACATTGCATTATATTTCGGAGTATGGACAAGAGGAAGGACATATTTTGATTCTTTTGGATCTTGCAAAGTTGGATTTTAACCTTCTGCAGGGGGTCCACTTGAAGGAGCTCAAAGCTATTTCTAAGTATGTGTGTCTCTGATATATACCCAACAAGTAACTTAATGATCTAAACATAAACTCCCTCCTGTTTGTAGTGGTTGAAGCCGTTGACTTTTAGACATACGTTTGACCATTCGTCTTATTAAAAAATATATAATTATTAATTATTTTGGTGATTTTTTATTATTAAAGGTACTTTAAATATGACTTATATTTTTTGCTTTTCTGTACAAAAATTTTGAATACGTGCGTCTCTCATATGTATCGACCAAGTAACTTAATGATCTAAACATATATGCCTGATACATATATATTGTCCGTATTAATCCTACCAGAATAGCTGTGTACAATGTCCATAATAATTTTGAATACGCTATCTAAGCATGCACCTAAAATACTTTTATTTTAGGTGGTGGAAAGACCTTAATGGATATGTTGGGCTAAGTTATCTTAGGGATCGTGTGGTGGAGAGCTACACATGGTCGCACATGTTGTTCTACGAGGAAGGCTTAGCACTCACACGGATAATTTTTACCAAGATAATTGCACTAACTATTATAATGGATGACACGTATGACTCCCATGCCACCATCCAGGAATGCCGGAAGCTAAACGAAGCCATACAGAGGTTTTGTCTTGGTATATGTTAAACTAATATATGCTTGCTGACTAATTTTGATACAAATTAACAATTTGTCTGCCTTGTAGATGGAACGAGAGTGCTATCTCTCTTCTACCTGAGTACCTAAAAAAGTTTTACAATAAATTGTTGAATAATTTCAAGGAGTTTGAGGATCAGGTGGCAGTCAATGAGATGTACCGGGTTGACTATGCTAAAAAGGAGGTACAGTATTCTGATATATCTATGTTGGGACTGCTTTGTTATTTGTTTCTTTGACTTTTTTTCATCTTTGGTTTTCAAATTTGACTTCTAATTTTCATAACTTTGCATTGCTATATGATGATAAAATAGCCATATTATTAGTTTGACAACAACAAATATAATAATATAACTTCCGTACTAGGCTTTTTTTTCAAATAATGATCAACATTAATCGACATCACGGATTCTATGAAGTCAAGTAAAAAATGGCGTTGTGACACATTAGAACAACAATATTGCCATGTATTGGTAATTTTGTGGAGATTAATTCCTTTACTTGGGGTGCAGTTCCAAAAGCTGTCCCATTATTTTCTCCAGGAAGCTGAATGGTCACATAATAATCACAAGCCGAGCTTTCAAGAGCAGTTGGCTTTGTCTACCAAAACTTCGACAGTGCAACTATTATGTGTGTCTACTACGATTGGCCGAGGTGATGCAATAACAAATGAAGCATTCAAGTGGGCAGCAAGCAGTACTGCCGTAACAGCATGTGCAAAGATACTGCGTTTCATGAATGACATTGCTTCGTTTAAGGTACACTTTAATTAATTAAACTTGTGCTTATTAAAAGTAAACTTTCAATGCCTATAATATTGTTCTCACGTGGTCACAATATTTGTCCAACCCCATCATACAGAGAAATGGTAAAGTTTCGCACAAATACAAGAAAAAACCATTGTGATCAACACATCACTATATGCAACTATACATGATTCTTTTAAATGAGATGCTACAACAACTTTGTAACTTTTACATTGTTAAATTATGGGTGGAGGGTGAGGATGTTGTAATTTATCTTTCATTTTCATATAGCGTGGGAAGAACAAAGGGGATATAGCGAGCACCGTGGAGAGCTACATGAATGAGCACAAGGTCACAAGTGAGGTTGCCTTTGCCAAGCTTGATTCATTGATAGAAGATGAATGGAGAACCATCAACCAAGCATGCTGTGAACATCACCAGCTGCTGCCGGTAGTGCAACGAGTTGTGAACTTGGCTATTTGTATAATGTTCTTTTATGACAAGAGAAAGGACGCATACACATTCTCCACACATCTGCAAGAGATTGTCAGGAGTTTCTTTGTCAAGCCCATTCCCATGTAGATTGTGTTGTCAAAAGTTTCTTTTTTTTTACTTTTGGAGGGATAGATGACGCAATAATCTGTTTTGTCTGGTTATTTCATAATCTTATATACTTATATTGTTGGCGTCAACTAAATAATACTATTTCTTTATTATCTCATGAAGTCACATTACCCTATAATTATTTCTAGCCCTAAGATGATTGATTTGTGGTCCAAATTGTATCTCTTCTCTCATGAAATCACATCCCAATTATTTCTAGTCTTTTGATGCAATTTGTCTCTTTTCTATCGTGAAGGCACACCATCTCAATTATTTGTAACATCTGGATGATTGATCATAGGTTTAATTGAACAAAGCATATGAAGTTAAACTATATACTAACTACAAAGGAAATCTACATTACAACTCATTTTTACCATTTTGATGTAACTTTTCCACAGCAGCGTGTGGAGTATTCATCTATTTTTCTCTTAACTATTTGGATCATAGGCAACCAACGAGATGTATGCTCTCAGGGGCTTAAAATATAGTGTCATGTTGTTTCACCGCTTGTATGGGCTATTTATGGTGCCGCCCTTTCTCTCTCTCTCTGTCAGTTTTGTTGCCAATTGCTGGATGACATGGAGTTGTTGCATTGCTTACTTCATTGTACAGTTGCTTCTTAAGGATATGTCATAGCATAGGGAGATATCGAAAGTGAAACCTACTCGAAAGTCCCTACCATCCTACACATGTTATCTTTTACTTTGAGACAGAGAGTCAAACCTGTTCCTTTCTAGTAGTAGAAATGGAAGGAACATAGTTCAGAAGTTTACAACCAAAAGCTACCAACAGACCACCATTTTTTTCCATGAGAACCAGGTGATGCCATCCCATCACCTGACCTCCTGCAAAACTCAGCACCACAAAACCAAGCTACAGACTGCTAAAGAGGTTCAGAACCAGTTAAAAGCTACTAAAACTCCCCAAGATAATATGACTGCTAGGAGCACCAAATGCCACCATTACAAAGACAGAAAAAAAGGCACCATAAGCACTCTATCCTGTGTAAAACCCCCATCCCAGCAACTTCTTTTGCAGTAGAACCACCATTTGTGGACTCAACTTCCTTCCAATCTTCCTGCTTCCAGTCAGCAGCCATACCTGGTGTTATATATGTTGGAAATATTAGCAATTTTCCATTGAAATTAATCCAAAAATTAATAGCGTAAACCATGACGAAGATAATGTAAACCATTGTGATAACATAAATAGACATGCTACAGATATACATAGGAGTAACAAGTATGTCTATCTCATTTGCACATAAAATGGGTATCATCAAACAAGAACAAAAGAGTAGGACATACGGTGCTGTAACAATAGTTGCGATGGTAACGAAAGCAGAATTGTTGTCGTTGCCGTTGCCGTTCTTGCCATCGGCGTTGTCATTGTCGCCGCTAGCCATGATGACGAGGATGTAGTCGAAGTAATCATTTACAGGAAACAATTAGAACTTGTATGATGCTCTCCTAAAAACCTGATTCGCCTTCTCCTCCTGGTGCAAGATGAAGAAGGCAGAGGTTTCGGAGGCCTGCTCTACCAGCACCAGCACGCGGACACCGAGATGAAAAAACCAAATTAGCAATTGAAATAGAGTATGTGTTTGTGTTTTCTCTCTTTCTCATGGAAAATCAAATCCATTCTGCTTTTATAGAAGAAAGGGAAGATAAAGAGGAAGGGACTCATGGAAGAGGAAGAGGGTAATTGATTGCCATCAACCAACCATGAACCATCCTCCACAACTCCACCATCAACCAGCCATTAATTAAATGTAATTGATCGTTGGCTACCATTCCTCGGATCCCATGATGAATTAAACACATATAACTCCCAGCATAATAAGCCTTGGAATTAATTTATTTGTTTTAATTGATTTAAATGGGCTAATACCTAATTAAATCTAACAACATATGTCCCTTCCCACCGGCCTTAGCAGTAGTAGACTTCTTGCTCTTTCTGCTGATCTCTGCAAAGGTTACCAAGGGAGAGTCCAAAAGCACACATGATGAATCAGCTCCACAGGGTGAGATAACATGTTTTATTTTTTTTTAAAAAAAACACTCTTTCTAGTTTTCCATATCGCCCAAAGGGCATCTGCAATTCCAACTGTGACTTGTTTCTTTATTTCTTTGGGAAAATTATGAAACCAGACACCCAACATGTGAGAAACGCTACAAAAAGCGCCAAAACCAAAAATGCTTCTAGTAACATTCCAGAGAAACCTTTTGTAATAGGACAGGACAAAAAATATGTCATGTAGTTTCCTCAGAAGAGCAGAATTGACATCATTTTGCTTCGTGGGTGGACCCAAGTCCATGCCCAGACTAGCTAGGTGGCTTGCAGCGCATCGATTATTCTTTCATGCTCTGAATCTATGTTCCTCTTTGTCTACATGATGAATTTATATTGATTGAAAACTGAAATGTGAAGTCAGTGAGTTAAAATATTGAATGCATATTTGTTGTGCTTAATAGGCTTTGGGTTAAATTTGATCAATCAAATATCAACAGGAACATGGCCATTCTCTCTTTATTTTAAGCAAGGACAAAAGAATTCAATTCTTGAATCAGTCTAATTATACTTCTTATCGAGATGGATATTTCCTCAAAGATTAGTGATGATCATGCAATTGAGCCTTTCTATGCTATGAACAGAGTGCCTTTATGCTACACACTTCTACAAAACCCATTTTCCCATACGGGTAGAATGGCTTTTCGCAGGCAGGTGTCCGGCCAGCTTAGAAGAAGGGGTATGTGAAAATACTCTTATCTTAGACAGGCTAGCGCCTGCCTGCGAAGTTCTATTATCGCAGGCGGCCAACTTAAAGGGCTCGCCTGCGATAACAGATCTTCGCAGGCGGACCAGTTAAGAAACCCGCCTGCGATAATAGATTATTGCAGGCGGGCTAGTTAAGAAGACCGCCTGTAGTTTTAATTCAAAAAATAGAAAAAGAAATATTTTTCTTTTTTGTTTATTCTATAAATAAATTAATTGATTATTTAAAATGTCTCTAAATCAAATATTACATATTCTCTAATTCTTGACATTACCATATGTTGGATAGTAATTGACATGAATAATTAATTATATATCATTAACTAATTAATAACTATTACACAACGTGCTTTGTAATACAATCATTTACAACAAATATATCTATACAGTAAACGAATTTTTGTTTCATACATTTGTAAGAAGCATATGTTCTTTCTCCCACTCTCGAAGTTTTTTTTGTACTTGTCATCCCTTGCATATGCACTCTTAGAATCGAAAAACAGATCAAGTGTGTTGCATATGTCGTGGTGGATGAAGTGGCATAAGTCGGCACAAAAATTCAGTAGTGTTGTCTTATTCATCGTCTGTGCCAGCCCAGTTACTTGAAACAATTGCAACAGAAATAAGATAAGCGAGACATTACTAACAGTAATATGTGCCTCCGTACTAACATATTTAATTTGCTTTGTACGTACATTATTCACGTGTGATGTAAACCTGCCGTGGATCCTCATCATCTCGCCCACGTAATATCCGTAGAGAATAGTCTCTATGGGTTGTTTGTAGCACTGTCCAAGGAGTAGTAAAAGTGTAAATTAAATATGAATAATTATTTTGAGATATAAAATATGTAGTTCGCATCATTACAACCACTTTGTCCTGAGAAGCAGTTTTTTCCTCTTCCCTATTATTTCCCCTCCTTTTTTCATATACCATCTGTGTGAGCTGTTTGGGAAATTATATGGACATGCCATAAGAAAATAGATAACAAAGATAGGAGGTATATACTAGGACGATTAAAATTCCTTATAGGTTCAAAAGAACGAGGAAATCCATATAATCATTCTCTGGGTAATTAGCTGGATCGCAGACAATGACTTGCATTTGCTTTGGGTATATTATGAAGAAAATGTAGTGGTTGCTACAAGCATATAAAAATATTTTAAGTTAATAGCTCTGAAAGTTCTAACAGAAGAAATTGCAAACTTACTTGAAATTATACGGGGTCATTACGCATCTCTTATCTTGATAAGATAGCATGGTCCGTCCAATGTATGCCGCCACTTCGCGACTCTTGTCGCCACGGAGTTTCTCGATGTACTCCTTCTTCTCTTCCGATGACTTGTCCTTAAGCACCGCAGAATCATCGCGTATGTCGACGATGTGTTGCGTTGCAGATTCTGGTTGGGTCAAGGTAGCCAACCGGTTCCCCCGTTCGGTCGGTATTGTGTAATTGTAACCTACACATGCAAAACAGTTCGAAACATTAGGCACCATGTCGATTACATATAGAAAGAGCAATGGTCGATATATATATACTTACAGTGCCCATGCGCTGACAAGATTTACGTCCATTTTTTCTAGACGATATACAACGTGCATGTCCCTGAAATCAATAAAGAGCACGCCTCCATCTCCACCCATAAAAGCATCTCGTGGTACCTTAGCACTTAGCTAGCTCAGGCCTGCTTTACTAGCCTTCATGTACTACTCATGCCACCTGATCATTGCCAGCAAAGTCCTTAGGATACGTTGGAAAAAAGGCTTGCATTTATGAATTCCTTAGGGACGTCGTCAATAGCATAGAACTCCAACGATTCCTTGGTGCTTTGCACTGATTTCTGGCTTGTATCTAGTTCTGTATCTTTCTTCAGGTTGTCTCTACCTCTGAAGGCCGTAAACAAAAACTTGTCCACGTCTTTTGATTTATTTTTTGTGATTGTACGTGGTTACCTTTTGTGGAATGGCCCGAGGTGGAGCGGACGGTGGAGTTGGAGATTTAGTCTGAGGTGGAACGGAGGGTGGAGATAGAGTGTGGGCTTGAGTTTCGATGTGCACCTCAGGGGCTGGAGAGCTTCGAGGTGGCTCCGAAGTTGGCGGTGGTGGGGAAGCTTGACGTGGTGGTGAAGGTTGAGGTGGTGGGATAGGTTTAGGTGGTGAGAAAGGTGAATGTGGTGGGATAGGTTGAGGTGGTAGGGAAGGTGGATATGGTGGAGAATTTGCTGCCTTATCTTTGGGGGATTCCGGTTTTCCCGGTGATGAGGGGCCTGGCGGGGATGTTGGCTCTAGCGCAGAAGCTGTTTTGCTTCGACGCGCTTGTGGGCGACTTTTGGATGAGCACGATGTCTCTACGATGCCACAATATGAATTGATTGACTACATCCCCTAGAAATTCGATTCCTGGCTCTTGGCGTGAGAATGTACTAACTCGTACTGGTTATAGTTGCATTGACCCTTGACACTTGGATCCTTGTGTAGTCTTCAGGAATGTCCTGGCAATGAAACTTCCTGCCTAGTATAGCCATCCCACTAGCGATCTCCTTTGAACTAACCGACACCTGCCCTACCAATCGGCACATGTAACTTGCATGTCATAGGACCGATTATGTCCTATACCAGGATTGTCGGTCGCGTGGTGATGACGACTATGCTAGGTTCTGGTACTGCGCAACATGATTGCAAATCTCCTGACAATTTTCCTTGGTTTTTTATTTATCAAATGAAATAATTGCTCGGCCACTTCTTCCCTTATTTCTTGCCTCAATGTTCTCCTTGTTACCAATCGCGTCTCTTGTAACTTCCAGACCAACCCCCACCCCCATCTTTTGAAACCCTTCCTTCCAACTGAGCATGGAGATAACCCCTCTGACGTGGCCAGAATGTTCAAGGAAAACTTACCCAGAACCGCAGCGGTAAGCTAATCTTTCTCCCTTTCTGGCCCACAACGAACTCCCTACTTTTTTGCTTCTCGGATATTTCCTTCACAAATTTTTGACAACAAACCTCTACTTGTTCACAACATAGGGTCTCTAATACTAACTATCCGTCGTTGGTAACTATTTCTTCATGCTCTTAGCCCTACCCAGTTTCTGCATGCGAATCAATCATAATCCATACTTCCAAGGGTTTTCAAAAGAACCTTCGCTTTGCTTTTTCTTCCTTCCTACCTCCATATTTCACAAAATTTGGGGCATACCTAGTCGAACCTAGATGATGTGGATACTGATTTCTCTTTGCCAACTCTGACATCCTTTTACTCTTCTGTAAGACCTACGACGTAGTCTTCTTCTTAATAAACTCACCCCACCGTCCCAGTCGAACTCCCCAAACACCACGCCGTGGGGATTTTCTCGTATCTTTTAGAGGGGCTCCGGTTCCGCTGGACATACTTCTTGTTTAGATTGGACTTCCATTGTTGCCATCGCCGACCCATAACTACCATTGTGTACTCCTTCTTTACATTGCCGAATCTTTTTGAGTATAGGAATCTTTTCTGCAAGTTCCATCCACAAAAAAGTAGTTCTTCGCCCCCTCGCTTAAGCAGAAAACTTTCTCCATTCTCCACGAGGATTGGACATGATGATCCTTACTAGAGCACCACATGAGTTGCTCCATTTTGCGGGCACGACTCCTATAGGCTCCATGGGTCCCCTCTATGTCCTCTCGTGGGTGATGCGAAACAAAAACTGTACTTCCTCTATTAGCTTGTTTTTACTTCTCTCACCGCGCTTTCGTTTTTGCCCGACGGCTTTAGTGGTGGTTGTTTCCGTCTCCGTCTCGGCCGGGGCAGATGTAGCCATGTCTAGTTCAATGGGATCGTGCGTAACTTTCCGGCGAGTCCGACGTCTTGCTTCCATCTATTGTACATATAGCCAGAACAATGTGTTAGATAATATAAACTATTATTGCTAGTAACTCGACTAACTCAGTGAAATACTTACGGCATGTTCAATAGGAATATGATATGTTGTACATCAACCTCACGTAATCATCATTAATCACGTATTAAATAGTGACAAAATTTAAACAAACTTGGCAATATATGTAGATGGAACGGTAGAATACGCCGAGTCGTGCAGGGGCGACGGTGACAAGGAGCGTGCCTGTCGAGTCGACACGCGCTCCTTCCATCGCCGCCGCGCCTATACAACTCGGAAAAAATGCACTCCTCATATGGTGAAGTTGTATTTGAGTCATAGACCAAGTTTATAAAAGTTTTGTACTATTTAATATCCAAACGACCATAATCTTTATAGAGCACAAATTAAATATCGATAGGACGGACGGTCTTTATATAGCATATGTGATACATGTTGAATAAAAAGTATGCATGCATATTTGAAATAGAACAATATTTCTATAAATATGAAAATTGCTCTCAGATGTGATGAGGTTAGGACATATGATATGTTGTACATCAACCTCACGTAGTTGTCATTAATCACGTATTTAATAGCAACAAAATTTAAGCAAACTTAGCAACATATGTGGATAAAATGGTCGAATACACCGAGTTGTGCAGGGGCGACGCCGACAAGAAGGACTGTGCTTGTCAAGTCAACATGCATTCCTTTCGTCTTCGTCGTACCTGTACAACTCGGAAAAAATACACTCCTCACGTGGTAAAGTTGTATTTGATTCGTAGGTCATGTTTGCAAAAGTTTTGTACTATTTAATATCTAGACGACCATAATCTTTATAGAGCAAACTAGAACTTTTAAATTAAATTACAAACTAATATAAATATAAATATAATTTCATATATATGAATAATCATAGTGTACATACAAATTTAAAACATCTCATCATATCGATTAAAAACATTTCACGTTTTCATTTCATCAAACTATTAAAAGATTTCATCAAACATTTCATCTCACCAAACAAAAATAAAAAATTGGTTTTACCCTTTTTTTTATTTATTTTAGGCGGCGGCGGCGGCGGCTCGGCCGGTGGCACCACGGGTCAGGGCCGGCGGCGGCAGAGGCCGGAGCTCGGGGAGGCGGCGGCGGCTTGGCCGGAGCTTGGGGGCAGCGGCTCGGAGAGGGGGCCGGCGGGAGCACGGGGTGGCTCGGGGAGGCGGCGGCGGCTCGGCCGGCGGGAGCAAGGGACCGGCCGGAGCACAGGGTCGGCGGGAGCATGGGGTCGCTGGGGAGGCGGCGGCGGCTAGGCGGGAGCTCGGGGAGCGGCGCCGTCGGTCGGGGGCGGCGGCTCGGAGAGGGGGGCAGCGGGAGCACACGGGGCCGGCGAGAGCACGGGGTCGCACGGGGAGGCGGTAGCTCGGCCAGACCACGGGCTGGCGGCGGCGGAGGCCAGAGCTCTGGGAGGCGACGGCGGCTCGGCCGGAACTCGGGTAGCGGCGCCGGAGTTCGGGGGCGGCGAGCCGAGAGCGGCGGTGGGGCGACGGCGGCGCACGAAACAGTAGCGCAGCCTAGTAGCGTAGAGCTAGGTTTTCGGAGCGCCCCCAATGGACGGAGAAAATTTTCGACTCCCGTGCGCCCTTTTACATTGGAGAGCATTATCGCAGGCCGACACCTGCAAAAATGATTGTCACATACGGCCGACAAAACGGCCTGAATGTGAAAATGATTTTCATATATGGACCGCTATACCACCCGATTGTAGTAATTTTATAGCCCGTATGCGAAAATGATCTTCGCATACGGTTCGCTATGCCGCCCGCCTCAGAAGATATGTGGGGCTCACCTGTTAGTCAGACTAATTAAATATATTACATATTTTGACATACAATGGTACTGTTTAGAATAGATATACCGTGCAATTTAAAATATTTAATCAAGTAATTATTTAGAAATATATATAACAATAGTAAATAATTAATCGAGTAATTATTTAATCAAATGATTTTTACGTTTGTGAAGTAGTACCGTTTGAAATATATTTAAAAATTTAAAATATTTAATCGAGTAATTAGAACTTTTTACAACACCATAAATCGAGTTATAATGCATCATAAGATTCTGGTTGTTTACATGGCAACAATATTATGCATTCACACGAGTAAATTTAAGATATTCAAAACTCCTCATTAATATGAATTAAATATTATGCGGTTTTTACATATATGGGCCGAACATTAGCATTTCACGAATTTTCCAACTCCATCATTGGTGCATGAACGCTTTATGGTAATCTTCATTAAGTTCTCTTTGATTACTCTTGAATTTTATTTCGAAGCCCGTAAACAACAGCAATCGCATCAATACTGGTTGTAGCCTTCGGCATATTCGACGCCTGTTCCAGATACCAATGATTCTTTGCTTACCCGATAAAACTAATGGATTTTCTTCTTGTGTGCAGGGTCGAATAACATAGAATACCTGTGCGACACGCTCAGCTAGTACCTATGGGTCGTCCTTGTGGCCTACATTGACGAGGTCAAACATTGTTAGCCTGAAGTTGTCCACGAACACTCCTGTTATTGGTTGTTTCAACCCATTGAGCATTGAAAAAGATGGGCTATCTGAATGTTCAATCCGTAATCCAGTTTTCCCATATCTCATCTATGAACCTACAATAGTAAGTGTGGTTTTTCGTCCGTAGTTATCTATACTGCATCACTCGAACCCCGCTATTTGTGCCATCCCCTTCTTATCTTTTGACTGCTGTATAAAAAAAGTATATATACCCATTAATCTCGTGGCCTGCCATGACGTTTACTAAACTTCAGGGCCACATGGGGACAGCCTTTTCAGTGTTTTTCTTCAAGAGAGTCACCTTCTGGTAGGTTCTGGTCCTTGAACCATGTGGTGAATCGATGTTTGTGTTCTTTCATAATCTAATTTTCCGATCGTCCAATGTTTCTGGCTCTAATTTGGTTTAGGTATTATTCGATGTAGGGCTCAACTATTGCAAGCTGTTGTAGGATGCTGTAATGTGCAGCTCGCACATTAACGAACTCATTGTCATGAAATGTTTTCTTGCCAATGGTCTCCCTTCCAGACAATCTACCCTGATGATGGAGAATAGGTAAACCAATGGGATTGGCCTGTTCTACATAATCTATGCAACACTCGATGACTTCTTCAATGGTATATCCTTCTACCATCGACCCTTCTGGATGAGCACGGTTTCGGACGTAGTCCTTCAGAATAGACATGAACCGTTCGTATGTCCATATTTGATATAAGTATAAATAACCTAGCTCGAGTATCTGAGGAACGATGTGAACCATTAGATGAACCATCATATCGAAGAATGATGGAGGGAAGCACATCTCGAGCTGGCACAGAGTCTCTGTCAGAAATGTCTGAAGATATCCCAGTTCTTCAGGATCCAAAACTTTCTCTGAAATCATGTTAAAGAAGTAGCAGATCTTCGTGATCACAACCTTAATAGCAGCTGGTTTAATTGCCCTTATTGCAATTGAGAGAAACACAGTTAGCATGACGTGACAGTCATGCGAGTTATAGCCGGAGAGAGACAGGTCCTTCATCGAGACTACTTTCTGGATATTGGATGAAAACCCAGTAGGCACTCTCAAATCATGTAAAGACTTGCACACCCCCCTCTTCTCCTCGGGTGTTAAAGAAAATTGAGTGCTTCTTGAATGGAACGGCTGGCTCGTCTTTGTCTTCCGAGTGTTTGTTCCTTTTTGTTGCCTTTCTTCTTTGTCTAACCCAAGACAACCTTCAGATTGCTGGTCATATCAAATACCCATTTGCCATTGCGAACTTCGGGTACAGACCCATTCTCTACTATCTTATCAAATATTCTTCCCTTTGTTCGAATACCGGTGCCTGCTGGGTAGGAACCGCCGATGCCTCATGTAAATTAATTTGTTAGATGATGATAGATAGATAGATGCGGTGTTATCCATGCGGTTATGCAACCCGTCTTCCCTTTAATCTGTCCTGAGACTGAAAAATTTTTCGGGTAGTCGTTGATGGTGACGAAGATAATTGGTCTGCAAGTGAAGTACTCCCGTAGGTATTTCATACCATACCCTGATACCCTCATCCCATAGATCCACCATATCTTCTAGCAAAGGTTCAAGAAATACATCTATTTCTATCCTAGATTGTTTCAAGCCTTGTATAAGAAATAATCTGATATTCCTCGGATCCGAGGCAAAATCTGGATGTATTGCATCAAAGTTTTTCCATTGGCGAGCATCTGCAGGGTAACGGAGCTTCCCATCATTCTTGCGATTCTCGTGATGCCATCTCATAAGCTCAGTGTCCCTAGAGTTTGAGTACAAACGCTTCAAGCGATCTTTCACTGGTAGGTACCACATCACCAGGGCAGGAATTTTCTTCTTGATGTTTGTAGATGAATCATCTTCTTGTCTTTCAAAATCCTGTGACTCGTTACTCGATTTGTACTGATTGGTCCCACATGTCGGACAGCACTCTAAGTCTGCGTGCTCTTTGCAATACAGGATACAGTGGTTCACGCATGCATGAAACTTTGCACACCTAGTGATAACGGACATATGAGTTTCTTCGCTTGATATGTATTGGCCGGCAGGAAGTTAGGGCTCGGTAGGATCTTACTTAGGAGGGACAATAGATCATTAAAACTATTATCCGACCATCTGTTGCATGCCCTCAACCTTAGTAGTTCAAGCACTGAACGTAAGACTATCATCTCCTTAGAACAACCCTTCGATTCTTCAAATAATAGATCTTTTGCAGCTTTCTGTAAAGACTAAAAATTATCTAAGCCTCTCGTAGAACCCGTCAACACTTCTGGTTCGGGGTGGCATAGCATCTCCTCTAGATCGAAATCAGCGTTGTCATTGAGGTTGTTCATCATTTTGTCGTCCAACATATGTACTGTGAAATTGCCACCATCCCCTATTTCTTTGTGATTACCATCCCCTTGGAGGTTGGCATCTTCGCCGTGATAAGACCAAACCGTATAATCCGCAACAAATCCACGCTTCACTAGGTGTGACTTGATTACATCCAGAATAATCCACACTTTCTGATTCTTGCAATCGACACACGGACAATGTATTTCCTTTCTACCCACTGTCGAAGCATGTGCTTTTGCCGCTTCAATAAATTTCGAAACCTCCTTTATGTACGACTGCTGAAATCTTGGCGTATTGTACATTCATGTCCTATTCATCTGAGAATTTAATCCAATTTAAATAATATCAAACATTCTAACATTAATATCCAGTTTTAAATTAAATATGTAAATACCTAAAAAAAGCTATTCAATATTGATAAAAAAATGATTGGAAAAAAATATTCCATTGCAAAAAAAAAATCCTCACTCTCTTTCTCTCTCCAAATAGATCTAGGAGTTCACATACACATTCAAATCTCATCATTTCCAATTCAAAAGAACTAAAATCATTTACATATGGACTAAGGCATAACATTGCACTAATATTACATAGATATTTTGGTTCAAATGCATGGTAAAACATAAATTAAAATTTTTTTCATCCAGGTAAAAAAACCACTATTTCTAACTAAAATTTACAATATCCAAACCCTTAAATGGAAGGAAAACTTCATAAATAGAGTAGGAAAACATGATTCTAAACTTTAGTAGGCAAATCCCCAATCTTTTGGCAAGTTTTAGATAAAGAAACGTCGGGTTGGGGAAGAAGGGGTCGGGCTGGGCAGATATATATGTGAGACATCTTAGGCGGGCCACTTAAGGAACCGCCTGCGAATTATCGATTATCGTAGGCGGGCGTCTTCTCTAACGCACATTGGGACATGACTTGGACCTAAAGCCATCATGTGCCCAGTTGCCTCACCATGCTTTGCTTAATGATCAATCTACCTGGCCTCATCATTATATCCGCAAGATACTCTCGTAATTTCCAAAAATTTTAAGTTTTAAAAATGATAATATGTCAACTTCTGAAAAGAAATTTCAAGAGTTTAAAATTTTAAGACTTTTATTATTTTTTGGTTGAAAAGGAGTTTTGCACAGAAAGTCATACCTTATGAAAAATCCAAAAGGAATAACCTACTCCAAAATTATGTTTGCCTATTCTAGTTATGGTTGTCTCATCATGCTTCTTACCTCCAATTCGATTGAAGTTAGAGCACATCTTCTAGCTTTTTCTTTTTGGAGAATTTAGTACCTGTGGAATGATATTGTTCACTGTAAAACCGAGAACATCGTATCCAGTTTCGCCAAGTGCTTTTAGAGCTTTCGGCAATGGGCTTTGCAAGACAAAGGCAATAGACAAGGCTCGGAGTGTCCTACTGCAACAGATGCTTGATGCTGGTGTTCAACCTAATAATATGAGTATATGACATACAACAGCTTGATCCATGGATCCCAACGAAAAAGAAAAAAAAGCTTGATTCATGAATACCCCACTTCTAAAATATGTAAGAAATTGATTAGAGTATCTATACTAATATAAAATGTACCAGTCTCAAATTGTAATTCTCCCATCCGTTCGCGATCCTCCCACTCGACACAACCCCCCCTCCCCCCCTAAGGGCTTGTTCGGCTTGTGGGGAAAATCTCACCCAAGGAAATTCATCCAAGGAGGGATGGGGTGAATCCCCCCGAGCCACCAAATCCCTTCCTCCCGTGAGATTTAAACACCCCTACTGCTGAGCTTGTTTGGACGGATGAGTAAGCTAGAAATTTAAAAGCAAAACTATTTCAGAACCTTAAAATTAAGTAAAAAGTTCAGAAAATTAAAAAAATAAAATAAATATATAAAAACCAAGGAGATATTATGGAAAATGAAAATCATCTTGAAACACTAGTATATATTACTAAGAGCCTGTAAAACAAGAGCCCATTCAAACGAAAGATTGTGTTTCACTTCATTTTATTCCCCCAAGTTCAAGGCAACAAAAAGATTACTAGTACTACCACCATTCAAATTTGCTTAAAGTTCCTCTCCTTGTGACAACTAACCAACAGTTTAACAAAATAAATTTACATCCTCTCCTTGTGGCAGCTATCTAACCAACAGTTTAACAAAACAAATTTACATCCCAGAGTACAAATAATAACTTGCATTACATCTTGCAAGCTTTGCATTGATCAAGCTTTTCTTAAAACACATACTGCTACTGTCGGCGAAACGGGACTAGGGGTCCCACATACCCCCGGGACGCGTGGGTTTTCGACCACGTCAGCTCCTCTGGGCCCACACTCTGCACCGGCGACGGCCGGTACAGCCTTCCTCGGTCAAGTACCGGGGTCCGAGGACATCCCCGTCCCGGGTCTCGCCCCCGTGCCCGGGCCTCGGCTTCGGTTCCGGGGCGTGCCCCCGGGACCACATATCTGGGACTTCCCGGGCCTGGGTCTCGCTCTGGAGCCCGGGGCCCACAGCTCCCTTCCCGGGGCACGCCCCCGGGACACATCACTGGGATTTCCCGGGCCCGGGTCTCACGCCCCGGTCCCGGGACGCTCCATGGTCAGGCCCTGGGGCTCGCTGCCCGGTCCCGGGGCCCACAGGCCCCATGCCCGGGCTCCGGGTCTCGTCCCCGGTCCCGGGAAGCTCCGTGCCCGGGCCCCGGATCTTGTCCCTGGTCCCAGGAAGCTCTGTTCCCGGGCACCGGATCTCGTCCCCGGGCCCGGGGCTCACAGGCTCGGTCCCGGGGCACGTTATAGAGACATCCCTGGTCCCGGGCGCCGCTTCCCGGGCCCGGGACTCACATCTTCTGTCCCCGAGGAGCTCGGCGCCTTGTGTGCGCGGAGGGCTCGATGAGCTCTCTGCCCCGGGCACGAGCCTGACTCGAGCGGGTTAACTCCCCAACTACCTGCATTAATGACGAGGCGACGAGGCGTGTCGCCCCTGTCGCCTGCTCTGCCACGCGTGGACGTCTCATGATGGCCCCCCGTGGACACACGACCGTGCAGTCAGAGACTTTTGACTTCGCCGGCGACGGCGTGTGCCGTCACATCCTCACGACTTAGCCGCCTGCAGCAGACCAACTCCTGCGTGGGCGTAGCAAGCGGACGTGTGCAATAGGAGAAGTCTCCAGAAAAGCTCTCTCATGTATACTTGGCACTGTGGACTCCCCTTAATCGCAAAAAGGAGGATCCGAGCCTACAGCAAAGGGACTTCTTCCGGTCGAGGTCTTGGTCTTCTACCTCAGCTTGAGTGCATCTCCTTCTTCGAGTCCGGCTTCCGGTAGAGCTTCCCGAGCAGAAGGACTCCTTGTAAGAACAACCCACTTTCATCTCCCACATAGCAAGACACACAGGAGTAGGGTATTACGCCTCCGCGCGGCCCGAACATGTCTACTTCTCTTCCCTCCTTGCGTGCCATCTCTCAGCCCGGGCCTCCGGCGCCCGAGCACCTTTCATCTCCCAGACGCCCAAGCCGTCCTGGGACAACTCCCCTGGCCGAACCTCAAAAGGGGGGTTTCCAGACTCCCCGCGGTTGGAGTTCCATCCTCCGACAGCTGGCGCGCCAGGTAGGGGGAGTTTCACTTCCAGGCAGCACGCCGGCGTCCCCAACGCCGGCACGCTCTATGGCAGGAGGTCATCATCCGCAGGACTCCAACGACGGGTCCGGCGGCTTCACCCCGCCGGGCGACGATAGCCCGGTGGCGAGCCCGCCACGCTCCCCGTCTTCCTAGGGGCGCGCGGCGCGAACCCGGCGGGCCAAGCTCGCCCCTCGGCGGCCTAGATGTGTGGCCTCGGCCCCTTCCCCTGCGGAGGGAGCCAGCAAGTGCCCCGCCGGGTCTGCCGCGGCCTCATCCATGAGGCGCGAGCGGACGCGCCGCTCCACGGCGCACCGCCATCTCGACTTCCAGCCAGCGTCGCCACAGGGAGCCCTCCTGGCGGCAGAAGCCCTCCTGCGCCACCCCCCGGCATTTACCGGGGGCGGAGGCCAGGAGCGGCGCTGGCTCAATGAAGTCACCGGCCTTGTGGGCGCGGCCCATCGCCAAGTCGCCGCCGACAGCAGTGCAGGGGCCAGGAGTGCCGACCGCGCGACGTCTAGCGCAGGCCAGCCCCCCCGCCCCGAAGCGGAACCAAGCCCGGAGCGCGGCGCCTCACGCCGCGCCTCCGGCCAAGAACGGCCCTGGCGACCTCCGTCACCGGCTAAACCGGATGCGGAGTCAAGAGGACACCCGGGTCACATTGGAGCGACAGCGCGAACGGTGCGCGGATGTTGCCGCGCGTCTTGAGGCCCAGGCCTCCAGCTCCAACCCCCCGGCGGAAACCGTCGCTCGTCGCCCGAGCCCATTCAGTACGGCTCGGGTTGCCTGGCGCTCTCCCCAGGCCTCCGGCAAGTGCGCTGGCTGGCCAAGTTCCGGCCTAGCTTGCCGGAGAAATATGACGGCTCTATCGACCGCACTGAGTATTTGCAGATTTACACAACTGCCATCCAGGCGGCTGGTGGCGACGAGAAGGTGATGGCGAACTACTTCCCCGTCGCCCTCAAGGCCCAGGCTCGCTCCTGGATGATGAACCTCCCGAGGGGTCAATCTACTCGTGGGAGAACCTCTACCACCAGTTCGTGGCGAACTTCCAGGGCACTTTCCCACGCCCTGGGACTGAGGCGGACCTCCACGCCCTGCGTCAGGGCAGGGACGAGTCGCTGAGGCGTTTTCTGTAGCGCTTCAGCCAGGTCCGTAACACCATCCCCCATATCGCTCCCCACGCAGTTATCCACGCGTTTCGCTCGGGCGTGCGTGACAAGCGCATGCTCGAGAAGCTGGGCACCCGCGACGTCCAGACCACGGCTGAGCTGTTCAGCCTCGCCGACCTCTGCGCCCGTAAGGAGGAGGCCCGGGCATGGAACAGGCCACACCCTGAGGCCCCTGACGAGGGCCTGAAGAGGACGGTGAGTCCTCATGCTCTGCATCGCGTCGGGACAGGAGGAAGCGCCAGAAGGACAAGGCGGCTGCCGAGAACTTCGCCTTGGCTGTTGTGGGCGCCCCCCGGGCCGACGACGCCCGCGGGGACGACAACAGTGGCAAGCGGCAAAGGGCCGCACGTGCGCCGCCTCCGCCGGCAACGGCCCGGAAGTGGTGCACCGTCCACGAGACAGACTCGCACGACCTCACAGAGTGCCGTGCCGTCCAGAACTTGGCCGAGCAGGTCAAGAAGTTCCAGTAGGAACGGCAGCAGGCCAAGCCCGATTGGTGTGATTCGGACGGTCCGATCCCTAGGCGGACGGTCCGATTTAGGGCCACGGTCAGGCCGATCAACGGTCTGAAGCCCGCTCCCGATCCGGGGCAACCTCTCGAGTTCTAAGAACCCGAGAACGTCCTCGCCACCCTCGTGCCGTGGCTTCCAAGCCATGAAGCGGGAGTTGCTGGCCTCGACCCCGGGCCCAGCGGCCGCTCGGAGGCTGAAGTGGTCGGACGCCGAGATCACTTTCGGCCCCGAGGACCATCCGGTTCGGGTACCCGGGGAGGGACAGCTCGCTTAGGGAGGCTCAAAAGCTGGCCGGGTGCGTGCCTACACTCGGCTGCTTCGTCTCCAAGCTGGAGGAGCACGCCCTCCCCCTCTTCAAGCTTCTCAAGGAGACCGGGCAGTTCACTTAGACAGATGAGTTGATCAAGCCCTCGACGAGCTCAAGAGGTGCCTGACAACTCCCCCTGTCCTCGTGACACCGGCTCAAGATGAGCCCCTGTTGCTCTACATAGCGGCAACCCTGCAAATGGTGAGCACGGCGCTCGTCGTCGAGCGCCCCTTGCCCGACAAACGTGTGGCTCGGGATTGGCCACCCGGGCCCGACACATTCGAGCCGGGGCCCCGGGGTCCTGGGTCCATGTCCCGGGATCCGCGCCCCGCGCCCGACACCGGGAAGCCCGAACCCAGACAGCCTCGCCAAGGCGAGCGCGTGTCTTGGACGCGGCACCCAGAATAACTCCAACAGGGCGCGATTACCCGGACCGCTTCATCCTGGCGAGAGCGGGTCCGGGGAAGTCGTCCCGATACATCCCATATCCAAGCCCGGGCCCCTGGATCCCGGCATATATCAAACCACATTCCAGCCGGGGCCCCCGGGCCCCGGGCCTATATGTGCTCCCCGCCGCGAGAGCTCGCTCTCTCCCGGGGGAGTTGAGCCCGAGCCACCGGCCCCCGTCGGGCCGGGATCGGGGAGCACGCAACAAAAGCCGGTGTACTTCATCAGCGAGGTACTCCGCAATGCTACATCGCGTCGAATCGTCACCGACAGCGGCGCGCTTCGCTCCGTGTCGGTCGTAACCAGCACAGCCTCAAGCGCTACTATCAGCGTAAGGTTCAGGCCCGATCACTCCAGGTTGGGGACCTAGTCCTCCGCCGTGTCCTCACACGTGCCGGAAAGAATAAACCTTCCCCCTGCGGGAAGGCCCCTTCCTGGTGATCGGTGTCTCCCGACCGGGCTCGGTAAGCCTAGGAGCATCTTCGCAAATTTTTATCTGTAAACATATCCTGTAAGTGCGGTGTGCCCAGGCCAGCGCCGGATTTCTCCAAATCTCAGCGCTGGCCGGGGCCCCCATGTGTATACCCTTTACTGAGCAGCATTTTTAATATCCTTCCCGGTCTCGTGCCTTTTGTCTTTTTCCGTGTGTTGCGTCCGTGGTTGTCTCACCCCCTGGGGGCATAATCGGGCCGCGCCCGTGCGGTGGTTAGGGTTTGCGTATTATCATCAGTTCCCTACCAACGAGCTACCGTATCCCGACGTGCTAAGCCCGGGGCGTTGTCGAGCCCCCGGGGCCGTGGTGGCGCCCCTCTGCGCGGTGCCCCGGGTCCTGGCGCCTCTGGTGCCTCGGCTGGCTAGCTTCAGGCTCGGTTTTTTCTGGAGGTAGGGGGCGAAATGCTTATGCGTAATCTTTTCCTCCGCACGGTCGCGACTGCGAGGACGCCTTCAGGAGGTGGTTGACGCCACGATTCGTAGCATGGAATGGACAAAGGAACGAGCCAAGTACTCTCACAATTCACTGTGTGCAGGTTAGACCCGTCCCCGGTAGGCTTAAGTAGGGTGCTCGGGTCAGCGCCCTGGTAACGTGCCCCGGGACCGAGAACGTCCCCGGGGCTCGGGGCCCGAGGCGCCGGGTGCTTCACTGCCTGGGGACCCCGTGCCCGGTCAGGGTCGGTTCCCGAGGGGCTCCCGGCGAGTCAAAAGTCTTTCCCAGCGGCCTCGCTGCGCGCTCGGGGGCATGGAGGGCCCCCGGGCCCGAAAGGCGGCCGCGGACGGTGTCAGAAGGGAATTGACGTCTCCCTCGGACTCCTCGTCAGACATCAACTCCACAAGGTGCTCACCGCGGTTGAGGAACCCTGCCTCCATTGCAGCGGTCTCGGCCACGGCTTTCCGCGCCTCCTCGCGAATCACCACGGCTTCCTCAACATTTTCATAGCCAGACAGGGCGCGATTACCCGGACAGCATCGCCTTGGCGAGCGTGAGTCCGGGGAAGTCGTCCTGATTCATTCCATATTTCCAGCCCGGGTCTCCAGTTCCCGGGCACATATCCACCGTATTACAGCCGGGACCCCGCGTCCCCTCGTTTCTTCAAGACGTGGCCCTGTTCCTGCCCGGAGTTGATCCCGGCCGAGCAACAGGGACAGGGGCCACTGTTGGCGAAACGGGACTAGGGGTCCCACATACCCCGGGGACGCGTGGGTTTTCGACCACGTCAGCTCCTCCGGGGCCACATTCTGCACCGGCGACGGCCGGCTACAGCCTTCCTCCGGTCAAGTACCATCCCCGGTCCCGGGTCTCGCCCCCGTGCCCAAGGCCTCGGCTTCGGTTCTGGGGCACGCCCCTGGGACACATATCTGGGACTTCCTAGGCCCGGGTCTCGCTCCCCTTCCTAGGGCCCACAGCTCCCTTCCTGGGGCACGCCCCCGGGACACATCACTGGGATTTCCCGGGCCCGGGTCTCTTGCCCCGGTCCCGAGACGCTCCATGGTCGGGCCCCAGGGCTCGCTGCCCGGTCCCGGGGCCCACAGGCCCCATGCCCGGGCCCCGGGTCTCGTCCCCTGTCCTGGGAAGCTCCATGCCCGGCCCTGGGTCTCGTCCCTGGTCCCGGGAAGCTCCGTTCCCGGGCCCCGGATCTCGTCCCCGGGCCCGGGGCTCACAGGCTCGGTCCCGGGGCACGTTAGAGAGACATCCCTGGTCCCGAGCGCCACTCCCCGGGCCTGGGACTCACATCTTCCGTCCCCGAGGAGCTCGGCGCCTTGTGTGCGCGGAGGGCTCGATGAGCTCTCTGCCCCGGGCACGAGCCTGACTCGAGCAGGTCAACTCCCCAACTACCCGCATTAATGACGAGGCGACGGGGCGTGTCGCCCCTGTCGCCTGCTCTGCCACGCGTGGATGTCTCATGATGGCCCCCCGTGGACACACGACCGTGTAGTCAGAGACTTTTGACTTCGGCGGCGACGGCGTGCGCCGTCACATCCTCACGACTTAGCCGCCTGCAGCAGACAAACTCCGGCGTGGGCGTAGCAGGTGTTAACACCAAAATTTGGTACGGCTCTGTATCAGATTCGGTTAAGAAGAAAATTGTAGTTAACTAATGGGAGTTGATCCAGAAGGGACCGAGTCCAGGAAGAAGCCGGGAAGACCACGGTTTGGCAATTAATTACTGTATCTATTAATTAGGCAAGTGCTGGCGTTTTATCTTTAGGAAACCTAATCTCATGTCTGATCGGGTCATGTTAATGTTTCCTCTTGTAAATTAGGAAATCGTGTACCGTGTCCAATAGGGACTCATGTCAACTCGGGGTATAAATACGTATGCCCGGGTGCTTTGTAATCTAACTACAATCAGATCAATATAATTTCGGTGCATCGCCACCCTTTCGACGGGTTCTTGCTTCTCGAGCCGGGCTGCATTGGTTAAGTTCGACCTCCAGCAAGAGGGTAAGTCTCGTCACCCCAGCTACCTATTGGCTAGGACTTCCTCGGTTAGGTCCGATATTCTAGTCGGTTTATGGTAGTCGGCTTACCACGATATATCTATTTTGTCTATGGCTGCATCAGTTTAGTTTGATCTCATAGATCGATTAGGCATATCACATCACGCGTGCGTAGATCGTATCGGCTTACTGGGAGCGATTTATCATCAGTTTGTGCTGCATCGGTTGGGTCCGACCTACTAAACTGCAAGTGATAAATCGTTCCTGCTAGGTTGATATTTTGTGTGCAAGCGTCTTATCGGGGTGCATAGCCGATAAGTTATCATATTTTACATCACGATCGCATTAGATCTATCGGCCTATTGAGGTCTTGTTGTCATCATCAGTCTGTGCTGCAACGGTTGGGTCCGATCTACTAGACTGACGATAATAACTTTACCCTTAATGAGCCAATGGGTTTCACGCGATGTTTTATCTGAGTGCTTAGCCGATAAGTTATCTTTTACAGCCGATTATACTGCTTGCTTTGTTATACATTCTTGCCTGCATTACTATTACGATCGGCTAAAGGCTAGCCGATTAGTTTACTCTGCCGATCCAAGCACGAGCGCAGGTAGGTTCCCGGGCACGAGCTCAGGTAAGTTCCCCGGCACGAACAACATGCCAGGACTCGGGCGCGGGTACGAGCGAGGACCCGGGCACGGACAGCAGGCGAGGATCCGGGCACGGGCACGAGCAAGGGGCTCGGGCACGGGTGCGAGCAGCACCTTTGGGGTAGTACTACACGAACAATCACTATTGCAAATGGCCAGAGTTTATTAAATTCATTTATTTATGCATTCTGCATATTTTATCAATTTATAGCCAATTTTTAAGTATCCTTCGGCCATCGGCTAGTTCGATGTTTGCTTATTATTATTAGTTATTGTTCCTGCCATCATCAGTTTCCAGTCGGTGTATAAGTGCTACAGCTCATATCGGCCATCGGCCGATGAGACGAGTCCAGATCGACTTCCAGCCGATTGGCTCATTGATCTAACATTTTATCTCCTTATCAATTGCAGGGTCAAATTGACTGGCACGCCTACGAATCTCAAGATTTTAGGACCTGCACTGGAGTGAAGCAAATCTCCTAGGCCTTCGCGTGTCTCCAGACGCCGAACCAGGTCACCGGCTCGTTCCCGACGCTACCGGTGATTTTCGGTGTCAACAGCAGGCGGACGTGTGCAACAGGAGAAGTCTCCAGAAAAGCTCTCTCATGTATACTTGGCACTGTGGACTCCCCTTAATCGAAAAAAGGAGGATCCGAGCCTACAGCAAAGGGATTTCTTCTGGTCGAGGTCTTGGTCTTCTACCTCAGCTTGAGTGAGTCTCCTTCTTCGAGTCCGGCTTCTGGTAGAGTTTCCTGAGCAGAAGGACTCCTTATAAGAGCAACCCACTTTCATCTTCCACATAGCAAAACACACAGGAGTAGGGTATTACGCCTCCGCGCGGCCCGAACCTGTCTACTTCTCCTGCCTCCTTGCGTGCCATCTCTCAGCCCGGGCCTCCGGCGCCCGAGCGCCTATCATCTCCCAGACGCCCAAGCCGTCCTAGGACAACTCCCCTGGCCGAACCTCAAAAGGGGGGTCTCCAGACTCCCCGCGGTTGGAGTTCCATCCTTCGACAGCTACTGTTGTGAGCTCTTCTTCATATTCACGGTAAGACAAGTGTCATCAAAACTTCTGATTTGTATCAAGATAACTATCACCATAAAGATTATTGCACATCAGTGAATTAGTAAAAACAACAACTGTATTCAGAAAGAGTGGACAAGTAACTGAACAAGTGCCCACTAGCAATGGCCAATGAGATGATAATTTCTTTGTCACAGAAGCTGGCATCAAGCTCAAGAGACAAGACTACAATTGAACACACACATGACTTCTTCAAAACAGGTTAGCAACAACCTTGCTTGCACATAGCAATAATTTGTATGCGCATATTGACCAAAAAGAGATTAAAAGCAGCTAACTGAGCTATATACTGTAATCAGAATAAGTTTTGAGAGTGCCATGTATAACAACAATAATTCCTACTTACCAGCATCGTCTTTAACCACACAAGATGGGTCACATGCCCTGCACTCATGAAAATCTCTCTATTCTGGGAATCCTTGAACACTCCAAAAGATTTGACCTTTTCTTCATTTGAGAGTTCTTCCATCGCTTCCACAATAGAAATGCAACTTTTTATTGAGCAATCATCTACTTTGCTTGCCTCCTCTCTCATCTTTGCCTCCTCCCTTTCCCTGGACAGAGCTGCAGCTTCCTCCTCAGATTGTTTTTTTCTCATCTCCAAGTAACTTGCTATCATATCAACAACATTACTTCTCTTAGTCCTCTTCACAGCCTTTTCTACCCTTTCTCTTGGGGTAGATTTGGTCTTCTTGACAATCTTTTCTCCATTAGCTCTTAAGGTGGTACGGATGTAGCTTGGTTGAGTTTCATGCTCCATTGCATGTTCTTCATCTTGAACTTCAGTGCTCACATCATCATTATCAACAACATAGTTCACATCAGGGAAAGAGTCCCTTCTCTCAACATATTCATCGCCATTATCCAATTGTGTGAGAATGGCATGTTGAGATGGCTCAATAGAAGTGAAATTCATGTTGCCCTCAGCAGTTTGCCCTAAAAAGAAGGAAGCAGTTCACTAATATAGACAAAAACAGAGCATGATGTGTTGGGAAAAAAATGCATTGGTAAATTTACCATCATAAAGTTCTCCCAAGTATTCAAAGAGAGGAAATGATTTGTTTTTGCTGAACTTCTTAACTTTCTCATTTGACTGTAGAAGACACAAAATAGATAATTATGACATGAATACAAATAATATTGATTTGAAAGAAGACAAAACAACTCTGCCCAAATATCAGACCTTGATTATGTTTTGCCAAACTGCATCATCAGCAATAATCATGCAACGCTGGTGATCCCAAGATGCCCCACTCTGTTTCCTTGACTCCTTAAGCAACCTATAATCTCGTTTCAATTCTTTCTCCTTGTCTTGAATTTGCTGCTTATTCATGGTGACATAGGGATGTTTCTCACGAAATTCTTTGACTACCTTATTCCATGCCTTACTTGTCCATCCATTTTGGCACCGGTAATGCGGGTTATTATGTTCATGAAGTAAATCAACTAGAGCCTTTTCTAGTCCTGGGTTCCATGAAGCTCTAAATTGTACAGCCTTTTGTGTGTTGTAGCTTTTTGGTGACGGCTTCTTTTGCACATGCCTATGCTGTAATAGGCTTGACTTTGGAGATATTCTTCCAAACATCGTCACTGTATTGCAATAAATAAATTCTGACTTTATCATTGCCTTTTACAAGTTCTGACTTCTGACTTTCAACAATGGCAAAGTTAAATAAGTTAGGCCCCACATGAACAGAAAAGTCTTGAATTTGTAAATGTTTCGCTGCTTATATTTTAGGTAGAATGGTCCTATTAGCTTAGCATGCATATGGCTTGCCTACAAACAGTACTCATTTTCCATCAAAAGTTTGAAAACTTGGTTTTGATTATAGTTGTAAGAACATTTGGTGGGATCTGTTTATTTTGATGGTATAACACACTAACATGTAATTAATGGCAAATATGAAACCCATCAACTTAAGTCACTATTCAATTTCAGATTTCAGAACTGAATTCAATTAAATTTTCAACAAGTAACTAAAGATTTCAGATTACAAAACTGAATACAAATGTCTATTATTTCACCCAAATCAAATCTGCAAATCATGGTAGAAATAGCTGTCAGATCTCACCGTGTTCCGGAAGTGAAGAATCTAAACTCTGGAGGTTGGTCGGCAAGAACTTACCCCCTACATGGTCTGCATTGTGAGGCAATTGCATCATAATTATAAACAAAGTGCAACAATGCTATTTAAGGGCTAACAATTGAACAATTTTCTGTACTTGTACCCTATAAGTACAGTGGCGGGCACAATCAGCAAATGTATAGCTCAGTAAAGTTTTTGTAGTATTCTATATTCGTGTCACGAAAAATTAAATCCAACCATAAATTATAATTTAGCATCAGAGAAGTAGCTGTCAGCACTATGGATAACTAGATCTCACCGTGTTCCAGAAGTAAAGAATACAAACTGTGGAAGTTGATCGGCAAGAACTTGGCTAATGACAAGAACTCTCTCCCTCTTCTTCTACCTCTCGACCAGATCTGAGAAAATATTAGGTCAAACCCTAGGAGGAGAGAAGGAGAAGGTTAAGGCAAAGAGAAAAGGTGTGGGTAGAACTAGGAGGATGAGAAAAGAAGAGGATGTGCGTCAGCACGGGTTCTCACCAAGGCGGAAGCAGCAGGACGACGGCACCGCTGCTCTGCTCGTGGGATGGATGGAGGTCAGTGCAGGTGGCGGACGAGCTAGCGAGGAGACGGGAATCGAGGCCGAGGGGACGAGGAGATCAACTTGGGAGCGGAAGCAACAGGACGCCGACACCAGCTGCTCGCGGCGATGGAGATCTGCGTGACGACGTAGGCGGCGGGCGATGGAGCTTGCTGCCCTAACGCATCGAGGAGAGCGAGACGCAGCAGCTGCGGGGGAGAAAAAAATCATCTCGCTGGGGATTTTTCTCTCCCCCATGGGTTGGCGTGGGTTGGGCGGGGAATTTCCCCTACTCCGGCCCAGCTGAATGCACCTGTGGGCCACAAAAGGAAATTGGTCCCGGGTGGGATGATACACGGAGATTTAGGCCCAATTTCGCTCAATCCCCGTCTATACGAACAAGGCCTGAAGAAAAAAAAAAACCGCTCGCGCTCCCTCCTATTGTGATCGCGCTCTCCCCTGCCCGCCCGACTCCGCCGCCCCGACGCGCCCAACTCCGCCGCCCAGATGCACCCTTCTCCTCCCCAGGGTCGGCGCCGGCCCTGCCCTCTTGACTCCGCGCCCCGACTCCTCCCCACGGACGGCGTTATCGATCCCCGTGCGCACCCCTCTTGCGCCGTCGCCGACAATCGTCGTCGTGGTCAGGCGCCCCCTCCCCCACCCCCCTCACTCACCGCGCCACCGCGCGCCTCTCTCCCGGACGCCCTCCTCCCCCTCAGCCTCTCTGCCTCTGTCCTTCCCTCTCCCCCTGAGATTATGCAGCATGTCAGCAGGTATTTTTTATTTTGGTTAATTTAATTTGTTGTGTAGATAGCAAGGCTAGGGGTTGTGGAGCTATGGATGAATCCAGTACTATAACCAGAACATTTGACCATAATGCTAAATAATAATATTGCTAGATGCAGCAGGTATTGATCAGTCGGTATTGCTTTGGCTTACATTTAGTGGTGCTGATGATGTCCTTTTCTTTTCAAATATAGCTTTTTATACATTTTTTAGATAATGGATAGAAATCCGGCCTCTATATCCACAAGTAGATATACACAGCCAAATGGCTTTTAAATTTCCTGCATGATTAATGAAGAAAGACATAATGCTATCCCCTCATGTTTGTTTGATTCCTGTGCAAAAGGTGCTAGGAATATATGTTTGATTCATGTGTAATTTGTATGATATCAGGGCTGGATTTTGGAGTGCAATGGCTTCAAATGTTACGTTCCAGTCAAGGAATGTACTGAGCAAGAAGCTTATGGTGAAGAAGGAGGTAACAAAAATTTTAGTGTGCGATCCTTGTAGAAATTGGTAACTGAATTAGTATAAGTTTGTGGTTCTCTTGCTTTTAGCAGCATTTGTCCGTTATTTCAGGATGTGTCACTTCATAATGTTCTGTTTCAAGATTATAAATTCGTATTTTAAGTGAGTATTTAATTATGTGCACTTGCCTATCTTTGGCTTTTTTCCTTGACCCTCGATTGTATTTCCATGGCGCTTACATACTTGATTCTAATAGCTTTCTTTCCCCATTTCTGACCAGGAATCTCTGGACAACATTAACCTCTTCTCGATCATTACAGTGATGTCATTCTTCCTCTTGGCCCCAGTAACCTTGCTAACAGAGGGTGTCAAAGTCACTCCGACAGTTCTGCACTCTGCTGTGAGTATCTTGATATTTTGATTATAGACAAATAGCCCCTTGTATTCTGCTTGGTAAAATTTCTGACTGTTTTCTTTCTTATGTAGGGTCTGAACTTAAAACAGATATACACAAGGTCATTGCTTGCTGCATTCTGTTTCCATGCAGACCAACAGGTCAGCCATCCATTTGATTTCTAAAAATGACTTGCTCTTCTATAAACCTCTTGTTGCGCTTGTTCATTTCAAATAGATATTTAGTGCTGATCACAGTGCAGTTGATGCATTGATGTACTACTATCATGCATGTACAAAAATTTTAAGGGTATAGTACTAGGTTTCTTATTCCTTTGTAAAAAATTTATGCACAACTGATATACAGTTTATCATTTGGCTTTGCCTTAACTGTATTGCCTTCACTCATCCAGTCATCCTTAACTTGAGCATACTTAATAAAAACAAGATAGTTGAGTAAAAGCATATTGTCATAGGAACGCACATCGCCATTTGTTTGTTGGTTCTTTTAGATTTGTTGCAAAATAAATAGCGCATCAACTTAATATAATTACTTGACCCAATTGAACCTGCGTACCCGGTAATTGGAAATCAAAACTGATCTTGGCAATTATACAGAAAAAAATCTCCTGGAGTACATTTAGTACTAACTCAGACTTCTGCAAAGTTCTTCTTTTATATTGACACCGGAGCTTCTACGTCCGATCTCCTCTCTTTTGGCCCCAACGATTGTTCTTCCTCTTGGGATCTATCTATTAATCTCCAAATAATTATGTTAAGTATGGAGCAAATTTCCTGGGTTTGGTCCTTTTGATTGCTGCCATGCTGTGGTCCTTGTGTTAGCCTAGGTAGATGAAGAGGGTGTGTTTTTCTACCTGTCGTCACTAGCTAGCCGGCAGTATGTTAAACAAACAAAGAAATTGTCGCATCTAGATCCAAACATTTGTTATTGTTTAGCTCTGTATTATGTTGCTATGTAATATGCAGACTGCACAAGATATCTGAATGCTTTTTGTTGACGGAGTTGTACCATGTCTCAGTGATTTAGGAGAGTCGATTATTTTAATGTTTAGGAAGGTTGATACATCATAAAAATATCTCATTCACTTCTTTTCCTTGATTTAATGCCTTTTCTGTTCAACAACTTAATATATCTCAACAGTAAGCCAAAAGGCTATTATGTTCTTTTTCTGTAGTAGATTTACTACACTAGCTGATTGCCATGTCGTGATAACTTTGTAGTGAACTCCCTAAATCAATAGTTTGACAGTAGAATTAAGTGCAAGAATTTTAATGTTGTTCGTCAGTTTTAGTTTAGATCTACAGAACTGGTTGCTACAGAATGGTATCTAAGATCATATATTGATGATGGTTAGATAAATAGAATAATTGGTTCACAATGCTGTAATGCATCTGTATGTTTGGCTATTTCTGAATACTGTTTTTTAATTACGTATAGTAGGTGAGGACACTGCATAAACCCTGGCATACCATTTTCATAGGTTTAGAATATTATTATGGCTATATATACACACATACTATAGTTCTCTAAGCAGGGTAGGGTGCAGGTAATGCATTATTCTTCTTCTATCCCATTTATAAGCATGCATCCTCCTCTCTAGCTCTACAAGACTCCTATTCTTGGTTTAACCCAGCTCAGTTCTTGTATTGATCTTATTTGAGTTATCGGAGCATAAATGACTAGCCTTTTATTTGTGTCTCTGTAAGAATAAGGCAGATTAAATAAGAACAAAACAAGGGAAAGAATGAGTAGTTAAGGTTATCTTCTTAGATGATACCTCATGTGAATTATGTGTCGCCTAGGGTCAAATTAGATTAGATGTGCTAACTTTTTTTTCTGCATTGTTGTTTCAACTTGTGATTCCAGCTATGGCAATTGGAGATTTATTAAATCTATGGCCAGATGCTAGCAGGTAACCAACATTACCTGCCTTATACCCATTTGCAATGTGAGCTTTTCAAATCTATATCTCTGACAAGACAATATATATCTAATTTCATATATTGATGATGGTTAGATAAATGGAATAATTGGTTCACAATGCTACATTTTTGAAAAATATCTGTCAGTATAGTAGTATAGCACCTCAGGTTCACACATTCCAAATGTGTTACTCCTGGATTTACTTTCTACCTTTACCTCTTAGTGAATTTGAGAATGTTGTTGTAAATCAATTTATCATGGATTATGCAGATGCTGGTTAATACCATGGTAATATAGGAGGATTCACATAAGAACTATTTTTTATTGTTAGAATGTATTTTGAAATCTCCGATGAATCTGAGATTAGCTTTTTTCCTCATGTGAAATGTATTTTAAAATCTCCAAATAAAGAGTAGCTCTTTATTTTGGAGCATTGCTGAAAGATATAGACTTTAAAATTTTCCTTGCTTGAATATAACCAGAAATTATCAGTAACTCCATGGAAATTGAAGGAAAAGAAACATCTTAAATTAGCCAATATGCGATAAACATTTTAATGTATTATATTATTAAGAGAGGGTTAAAATGAACCACCATTTTCACTCTCAAGGCCAAGAAATTAGATCTCATGTGGTGCTGTACTGGTTGATTTTATTTGAGTTCTATTCCCTGTCTTGTAGGCATTGATAGAATTCTGTGATCGATCCGTATATTTGGCTATTTCTGAATATTGTATTTTATTTATGTATAGTAGTTCTGAGCATTTTTTTCTACCAGTATGGTCAATGAATATTTGCATTATTTCAGATTAAACACATTTGCATAACAAGAGGAATGGACAGCTAGAGAAACTCTTGCAGCGTATACAAATATATTTCAGTTTGTCAAAGGAAACCAATCAACATATAAGAAGCCGAGTGAGAGGTATTCTGTGATGCCCTCTGTTTTGTGGCTGCTGTATGCTCAAATTCCCTCTGTGGTCATTGTCTTTTGTGGCTGAGTTGTATATTTGCACTGTTAGCTGTATGCATTATGGAACTCGAGTGTATGTTTATAAGACTTACTAGCAAAGCGTCATATATGCATTTGGACTGATTCTAGAAAAATTAATTTGACTAAATTATTATGCCACCGTAGCGTTAGCACGAGTATATTACTAGTTGAAAGAAATGTGTCGCTAGTTGCAGCTCATTCATTGGTGCTCTCTACAAGCACGGTGGAATAAAATAGGCAAAAGATATTTTTGATTCAATGGTTCTGATGGGCCCAAAACCTAATATTATCTCCTACGGTGCTCTACTTTATGGGTATGCTACCGTAGGATGCTTAGCCAACATGAACAATCTCTATGGTTGATGGCATGTGAAGGTATCTTACCTAACCACCATGTGTTTCAGCACACTGATTAATGCATATGCTAGATGTGGGTTATGATAGATAATGCTATCCTTATATTTGAAGATATGCAGAAGCAAGGCAAAGAGAGAGCCTCAATGCAGTCAAACTTGCAACCGTGGTATCAGCTTTTTGCAGAATGGGTAGCTTGGATGATGCTCTCGACAAATTCAACCACATGGTTGATATGGGTGTTCCACCTAATAGGGCTATTTACCAGTGTTTGATTCAGGATAATTGAAATCATTGTAATTTGGTGAAAGCCGAGGAATTGATTCTAAAATGATGAACAAGGGTTTTCTTGCTTGCGTCAAGTTCTTTCCTTCGAAAATAAACAATCTAGGCAAGGAAGGAAAGGTATCGGAAGGGAAATATATCGTCAACTTGATCACATTTACCTGTCAGAGGCTAATATGCGTTTAATTCACTGATTGATAGTTATTGCTTAGTTGGTAAAATGGAGGAAGTAGTTGGATTACTTGGTGTTGTTCCGTCAGTTGGTATTGAACCTAACGTTTATTCTTTATACACATGGACATGGTGCACTTGTTAATAGCTATCATGAAAATTAAAGTATCAATGATGCGTTGACTCTATTCAGAGATATGTGTTAGATCAAGTGGGACTTGTGTGATGAATAATTGGCAAAATAGATTGTTGTTTGGAATAATGTGGATTAAGTTGGAAAGAACTTATTTTTAGAAGATGTTTGCTTTGTCTTTATTGTGCAGGTAAAGTGAGTAGATGATCATGGTGAGTGATGAGGGACCGAGATCATGATGGGTTTTTCGATGTTGGAGTCGGTCGAGAGATGTTATCAGATGGTTGTGCTCTAGCTTGGATGTATGGAGATGATGGAGGACGTGGAATAGGGAAGTTATACACAAATTTGGTCCGTGGTGCTCGGACACGATGGAAGTAGACTAGTTAGTGGGCCGGTGGTTTAGTGTAACACCTTGAAAATTTTGATAAATAAATTGTGAACCAAAATTATGAACTGTCGACAACTTTAATAAATTACATCATGCCGAAGTTATTTCCTGTTGGTTTTTCTTTGCTATTGGTGCCAACTCAAAATAACATTCCAAACCTCAATTAAAATGTAACCCTAACAAAACAATTTATGGAATTAAGATGAAAAAAAATAAAATGGAGTAATTTCTATTGAGTAAAATCATAATAATTATTATAGTATGTTTTCATTAAAACAATATACTATTTGAGATATATACCAAAGGTAGAGGAATTACAAGTGGAAGGATAAAATACTAGAGAGAGTATTCCAGAAAAGAAAAAAAACCTCAAATATATAAAAATTTACCTAAATTTTGGAGTAGATCAGCTACTTTGCAGATAGGTCCTTCTTTCTTTTCAATTTAATTGCAATTGGGTCCTTCCCCCAAATCTGCTGCTAGCCGAGGCCGCCGCCGCACAGCGCGCTGCACAGCCGGCCACTTCGCCTGTTCGCGCACGCCGCCTATACGCTAGTAGCCCGAAATGACCCAGGCAATTGGGGGGATTATCTTGCGCCCATGCCATGCTGCCGCCGGGGATCATGCGTCCGGGATCTTCATGCCGCATTCACTGCACGCCATCGCGCGTCGCGACACCACTGGGACGCAGCCCACGTCAGCTCAATCCCGCCCGGGATACCCGCCTGTGCATCATTAATCTGTAATCCCACCACCGCCGGACCTCCGGAGTCACTGCATGTCATGCTCGGAAATTTACCAAAATTTCTAAAACTAATTTATATATTAAATATTCTCATCTGAGAATTAGTTGAGATATACAAATCAACAATTTGATAAACATAACCAACAAAAAATAATAATAAATACTTACAAAAGAAACACTTGATCCTCACATAAAAGAAATCAGTAGCGAAACAACGATCCTAGCAAAGCTTCAGCATGAAGCCCACAAGCAGCTCAACTGGGGTATAAGTCAAACACCAAAAATCTTCTTCTTCCACGCAAATCTTTACTCTGATGATGATAATATTGCAAGACTAAGTACCACCCACAGTACTCAACAAGCCGTACCGAAAATGCAATATAGTGCAACAGGATTTCAAAGAAAGGAAAATAGGGCTCATTTGCATAAATTGCATTTAAAACATTGCAAAAACAATATAGTTTAATTATTATCAATATTAACCAAAAACTAAACAACACTTCATTGCAGTTTAGGCCCAAATTATAACCCTTCAAACTAGAGCTATTAAGTTTCTATCATTTATTACTATTAATGAGTAGTGTGGGACTAATCACGAAAAACATTGCTAGGCCACCATTTAACCACGGGCACGGCTATTCGAATAGTTTTACTCTGGTCAGAGGTGCACCAATTTATCTAAAAGACACGGTTCCACACATGTCATCATACCCCAAAATACCATCATGGTACTGCAAAGGGAAAAACCATAAGAAGACCTTTCATGTAACCCGTCCAATAGAAGTGCCTCCCGCCAAGCCTCCGGTCTCCAGTAGGGGTGATCAAGTGCCTTCCTGCGAGACGGCTTAATGCCCAAAACCATGGACTTACCAACTACCATGTCTGGACATACAATAGCCACAAACACGCCTTGGTGTCTTCTGTTGAACATGCCACACGTCTAGTGAAGCCATTACCCATTCTAGCTTGTGGTTAGTATAGGTATTGATTCGCAATAAGTAGCTCATAAAACGTTATTCTAGGTGCTCACAACCCATCATCCATCAAGTTTTAGTTGACCAAATTAATTAACCAACCATGACCAATCGTCGTGAAAACATAGCCATTAACCATTAATTAATCATTGGTGAATGAATAGTTCCCCACATAAAATGACGCTAAAGTTTTCTAAGCATTTGCTAAGCAGAACCTAGATAATCTAGCTAGATCATTAGTTAGCCATCTATCTAGCCAATATTAATTACACAGGGTATTAAGGAAAAGGAATCAATAACAAAATGGCCATAATCAAGGTATAGGAATAATAATAAATACCCTTAATAATGTCATTCCAAAGCTTTACATGCAATATCGTTAAAATAAAATAGTTTTCACAATTGGGATCAACATGCTCAAGGGGATTGTCGTGTGACTTGACTTGCAATAGAAAAGTCTTCACTTGATCTTCAGAACTCTTTCTCGTACTTCGTGATCTTCCGAAACAGCGGAAACTACGTGACTACATGCAAAACAAGGAAAACACTAAGAAACTCCAAACAAACAGTACATACAAAGTATATAAACATATAGATCATGATTTTAGATGAATTTAGGAAGAAGAATAGGTCGAATCGGAGTTCGGACGGAAAAGTTCGGATATAGAGAAAATTAGAATAGAAATTGGAAAAGAAATATTCTCGAAGTATTCCCTCAGAATTTAATTAATAAAGAAATTATTTTTGAATGTATAAAGGTAATGGGGCCCACTTTTAGTGACTCGGTTCTCGGTGGACTAGGTCCATGGACCACGGGAGAAAGAGAATGGTGGATCGGCTGGTGACATGGAAGGCCACGCGGGTAGTGAAGCTGAGGTGGCGGCTGAGGTGGCAATTAGGGTTGATGTGGCATAGATCGGGTGGTTAAGGAAATCCGATGGCTAGGATTTGATCTCGGAAGATCGACGGCTGAGGATGAATCTGGAGATTTTAAGGAGATCGGAAGGACCGGATTGCATCGGGATGATCTAACGATTGAGGTTGGTTTAGGGATATGTGCGGGGTCCACACGGCGGTGTCACAGGAGAGGAGGTGCTGGTGGCGTCCTGTTAAGGTTGTTTATGTTTATATTTTAGTGTCAAACATTGATTTCTGCCAGATGATGGGTACATGTCATATCGCGTGGATGTTAAGGTTGTTAATGGTATTGGTACCGATTATTCATATGACTATGTATATCATAACCTGCCAAAGATACACCACGTTTTAAAGAAAGTATCTGACTGCGAGCTCTGCGATGTGATGAGGTTTCAATTCGAGCCTCCTGGATTCTGTTGCAGGCAGGGAAAGATAAACATACATATTCTTGTGGTCCCTGCTGTCTTAAAACGATTGTTTACAAGCTAGGTTCATAATGATGCAAAATATTTTCGAAAATACATTTGGTACTTCAATTCTCATTTCTCATTTACGAGTCTTGGAGTGACCTTTGACCGCAGCGTCAACACCGCGACCGGTACCGGTACATATACCTTTCATGTGCATGGTGCGTTGTACATCGCCTAGACTAGTTGGTGCCTAGTTCTCAAGGGCCTTGTCATATGCAGTTGTACTTTTATGATACAGAAGATGATACGCTAACTCATAGAGTGCGGAGGTCCCCTGACCTTGATATTAACCTTGTCCAAATGATCCTAAGAATTTTAGTAGATAACCCATACGTACAGACTTTCATCCGAGTTGGTTTTATGCCTAATCTAGATGACTATATGATTGAACTCAACACTAATGTCACGTCTAACCAACGAACATAGAATGACCCCACGGCCTCTCAAGTTGCTGCTATTTGGTTGGAAGGTGATGAACCAATGAGAACTTTCGATTGGAGTGTGGTTGTACATCACAAAAGTGATCGGCTGTAATATATCAAAGCATACCATAGTTGTTATGACTCGTTGGTGTATCATTTATTTTTCCCTTCAGGGGAAACTGGACCAAGACTTGGGCTGCCTGCCCATATAGGACATAGCGTGGTGAAGATCACTTTGAGCCGATGGACAGTTAGGCCTAGGCCTCATACCGTGGCCCAGGTGGCTAGGGACGATCTAAGTCGACCTCTAGTTTCCAACGATACAGTTGTTCCAAACAATGCGTTCAGCTATGAGCCCTCAGTCTAGGGGGACTTCTTTATCAACTACAAACCACAACCACTTCAGGCATGTTATATTGCTATTACAGTTTAGTTCATAAATAGATTCTAATATTTTACACATGGTCTATTATTAAGGAAGTCGATCAAACCTTCCTAAGGCCTTTGTTTGGACCGGTTGAAATATATCCGGATCCAACTATATGTAAGTAGTCCTAAGTCTGTTGCTGTAATTTTTGCTGCTTTTGACAAATTAAATTGCTATTATCTAATAGTGTCCCTTTTGGTTGGTTTCTAACAATCCAAAGCATGCCTGCAAGCTTGCAGAGATCAGAGGGATGGATGAGGCAGAGGGCCGATAAGCTCAAAGAGAATGTCCGCACACTGTTTTGGAATTCCAATGACGTGGTTGCAAGGATGAACTTTTTAGTGGATGCAATCCAACTTCTAGGAATTGGTCACCTCTTCGAAGAAGTGACATCCACGCAAGTGAATTTAATAGCTCTAGCCTATACGAGGTTGCTCTTCGATTTCACTTGCTTAGGGAGCATGGCCTATGGGTATCTCCAGGTATCTATTGATCTATAGAGCAGACTTAACTAAAGCCCACGTTCCTTGTATATTGATTGATGCCCATAGAAGTATTTTATAATGCTCTTTACTGGTAGTAGAATCAAACTGATTTATTTCTACTATCACTTTAACTACTGATAGTAGGATAATTTTTTTACTGGTAGTGAAATTCGTATATCAACGGTTAAGATCATATCTACCGATGAAATACTGGTAGTATTCAGTAGTGGAATTTGTATATCAACGGTTGAGATCATATTTACTAATGAAATATTGATAGTAGAATACTACCAGTAAAGAGCACCATAGAGTTACTCATGCCCATAAGCCATTTGGTAAAGAAACATTATTGGATTTAATAATTATGGGTCAGGAAAATTCTATACAACTTCAAGGACGTACTTTATTTTTTTTATTCTACATTAGTAGCAATGCACATAAAATTTTTAAAGTTTTCTACGTTTGAATTTTCAAAATTAATGAACTAGTTAGTCACAAATTTAACATTTTGTATTGCAGATGCATTCAATAAATTCAAGGATGACCATGGGAGGTTCATCAATAGAGTAGATAATGAACCAAGGGGTTTATTGAGTCTATACAATGCAGCTTATCTGCTTGTTCATGATGAGCCACAACTTGAAGAAGCCATCTCTTTTTCTAGACACAATCTAAAATCAATGATGCATGGCAGTAACCTCAAACACCCTTTAGCCAACCAAATCGAGCGTGCCCTTCACTTACCACTACCAAGAACCTACAAAAGAGCGGAGACATTGCATTATATTTCGGAGTATGGACAAGAGGAAGGACATATTTTGATTCTTTTGGATCTTGCAAAGTTGGATTTTAACCTTCTGCAGGGGGTCCACTTGAAGGAGCTCAAAGCTATTTCTAGGTACGTGTGTCTCTGATATATACCCACCAAGTAACTTAACATCGTTGACTTTTAGGCATACGTTTGACCATTCGTCTTATTAAAAAATATAATTATTAATTATTTTGGTGATTTTTTATTATTAAAGATATTTTAAATATGACTTATATTTTTTGCTTTTCTATACAAAAATTTTGAATATATGTGTCTCTCATATGTATCGACCAAGTAACTTAATGATCTAAACATATATGCCTGATACATATATATTGTCCGTATTAATCCTACCAGAATAGCTGTGTTCAATGTCCATAATAATCTTGAATACGCTATCTAAGCATGCACCTAAAATGCTTCTATTTTAGGTGGTGGAAAGACCTTAATAGATATGTTGGGCTAAGTTATCTTAGGGATCGTGTGGTGGAGAGCTACACAGGGTCGCACATGTTGTTCTACGAGGAAGGCTTAGCACTCACATGGATAATTTTTACTAAGATAATTATAATAACTATTATAATGGATGACACGTATAATTCCCATGCCACCATCCAGGAATGCCGGAAGCTAAATGAAGCCATACAGACGTTTTGTCTTGGTATATGTTAAACTAATATATGCTTGCTGACTAATTTTGATATAAATTAACAATTTGTCTGCCTTGCAGATGGAACGAGAGTGCTATCTCTCTTCTACCTGAGTACCTAAAAAGTTCTACAATAAATTGTTGAATAATTTCAAGGAGTTTGAGGATCAGGTGGCAGTCAATGAGATGTACCGGGTTGACTATGCGAAAAAAGAGGTACAGTATTCTGATATATCTATGTTGGGACTGCTTTGTTATTTGTTTCTTTGACTTTTTGCCATCTTTGGTTTTCAAATTTGACTTCTAATTTTCATAACTTTACATTGCTATATGATGATAAAATAGCCATATTATGAGTTTGACAACAACAAATATAATAATATAACTTCTGTACTAGGCTTTTTTTTTAAATAATGATCAACATTAATCGACATCACGGATTCTATGAAGTCAAGTAAAAAATGAAGTTGTGGCACATTAGAACAACAATATTGCCATGTATTGGTAATTTTGTGGAGATTAATTTCCTTTACTTGGGGTGCAGTTCCAAAAGCTGTCCCATTATTTTCTCCAGGAAGCTGAATGGTCACATAATAATCACAAGCCGAGCTTTCAAAAGCAGTTGGCTTTGTCTACCAAAACTTCGACAGTGCAACTATTATGTGTGTCTACTACGATTGGCCGAGGTGATGCAATAACAAATGAAGCATTCAAGTGGGCAGCAAGCAGTACTGCCGTGACAGCATGTGCAAAGATACTGCGTTTCATGAATGACATTGCTTCGTTTAAGGTACACTTTAATTAATTAAACTTGTGCTTATTAAAAGTAAACTTTCAATGCCTATAATATTGTTCTCAAGTGGTCACAATATTTGTCCAACCCCATCATACAGAGAAATGGTAAAGTTTCGCACAAATACAAAAAAAAAACTTTGTGATCAACACATCACTATATGCAACTATACATGATTCCTTTAAATGAGATGCTACAACTACTTTATAACTTTTACATTATTAAATTATGGGTGGAGGGTGAGGATGTTGTAATTTATCTTTCATTTTCATATAGCGTGGGAAGAACAAAGGGGATATGGCGAGCATCATGGAGAGCTACATGAATGAGCACAAGGTCACAAGCGAGGTTGCCTTTGCCAAGCTTGATTCACTGATAGAAGATGAATGGAGAACCATCATCCAAGCATGCTGTGAACATCACCAGCTGCTGCCGGTAGTGCAACGAGTTGTGAACTTGGCTATTTGTATAATGTTCTTTTATGACAAGAGAAAGGACGCGTACACATTCTCCACACATCTGCAAGAGATTGTCAGGAGTCTCTTTGTCAAGCCCATTCCCATGTAGACTGTGTTGTTAAAAGTTTCTTTTTTTTTTCGTACTTTTGGAGGGATAGATGACACAATAATCTGTTTTGTCTGTTTATTTCAGAATCTTATATACTTACATTGTTGGCGTCAACTAAATAATACTATTTTTTTATTATCTCATGAAGTCACGTTACCCTATAATTATTTCTAGCCCTAAGATGATTGATTTGTGGGGTAAATTATGGAGGCCATGGACCCTAGGTACCTCATCACAAGCATATGGACTACTCGGATAGAGGATGGGCCGAGTCTTGTAGTTAGAGATATAATAGCATCCGTAGATTTTGCCTTGTAAAAAAGGAATATACAATCTTAGCTGGGTAAAATGTATCTCTAAGAAGAAAATCCCTTGGCCGTATCTGGCTGGGATTCCTACCTTGTATCCTTGCCCCCCAGTATATAAGGGGAGGCAGGGCACCCCTTGAGGGTAGAAGACATTACGAGATCATTGATCGACTCACATCCTCAAAGGAATACCACCACAACTGGACGTAGGGTTTTACTTCACATTGAGGGCCTAAACCAGTATAAAATTGCCTTGTGTTCCTTTGCAATCCATCGAGTTTTCCCTTGCCGAGTAGCCCTATATTCATATTACCGGTGTAAAACATTGACAGTTGGTGCACCAGGTAGGGACTTCGGCGAGATCTACACCAACAATCTCGATGAATCCAACAAGTGGAGTCGACGGCGACAAATTCTCCCTTGGAGACACAATAACCTTCGGAAGCCTCGACTTCATCGCCGACCAGATCGGCAATCTCACCTTGGCCAACGCAGATCCAATCCAACCGGCCGAGGAACTAGCTGACTCCGCGCCAGTCGGCCCACAAGACGCTGCGCCAACTATCACCAATCCAATGCAGCAATCTTCAACTTCGCCGAGCTTTGGGACAACTCTCTCCTTCGGCATCCGACTCGCGCTAGGCCTTGAGCCAGCCCGGGTTGGGCTAAGAAGGGGAGAGTTCATCAATCTCCCATGTAGATTCGGCGACGCCGCAGATCTACATCTTACGCGGCAGACCCGATCTCCTGCGATTCAGTTTGGACACGGCCAAGCGCCGTTTCAGATTGGATCTAGGAAGGTCAGAGTCGTTCTTACCCCGATAAACTACTCGGATTCCGACTCCAAGTCAGATAACGGTTAGAACACTAGTTCGAACTCCAGTCTGGCAAGTTTTCTTCTGCCCCGTGAGATCTTCATGGCTTTAACACCACCACCGGAGGTGTGCTGACTACAAGAGGAGCAGCAGGAGGAGGCACGCCGACTACGACAATAGGAGGAAGCCGATCGCGAGGCTCGCAATGCCGAGCTACGCAAGGCTGGGCGAACCGCTCAGCAACAGATCCTCCAGACAAAAGTCGGTGACCACGACGTCGTCGTCACGCCACAACAGAACGTTGTGGCCGCCGCAACCCTGCTGGACACGCTCCAGCTCGGGCTTGATCACCAGGCCACTCCGACTATCGCCAAGATCAAGACGATGATCACAACTGCTGCCTGTCAGCAGCAACAGCAGTTGGGCGACACAATTACACCGACCAACCGGTCGGGTTCTCCGGCAGCCGGCTCTTCTACATCAGCACGGCTCGGGCGGCTGGCTCAAGTCGGCCACACGAGGAATCGTGCCAAACGTCACTCGGCGACGTCAACAAGAATAATCGGCGGCGTCACCAATACGATCGACGGCCCAACCAAGATCTCCGAGTTCGCCTACAACGTGACCTCCAATACAACATCAACGCCCGGCTGGAGGACGAGAACGAGCGTTTCGGCCTTCATCACGAGTGGTTTAACCACCGTGGTCGGAGCTCGAGCCCTCATGAAGATGAAGGCGTTCCAGCTTTCACCCACAAGCTACAGGACGTCGACTGGCCGTCGGGCTTCAAGCCTACGGGGATAAAGAAATACGACGGCAAAACCAATCCCGAGTCCTGGCTCACTCTATACACCCTGGCAATTCGAGCTGCCGGTGGTGACCACAAAGCCATGGCTAACTACCTCCCAGTCGCACTAGCCGACTTGGCGAGGACATGGCTAACAGGGCTCCCGAGGCGGTTGATCGGTTCCTAGGGAGAACTCAGGGAGCGGTTTATCGCTAACTTTCAAGGGACCTACGAGAGGCCGTCTTCCGAGCATAATCTATATCAACTGCACCAGAAGAAGAACGAGTCTCTACGCGACTTTATCAAGAGATTCTCCGAGAAGCGCAACAAGATCCCAATGATCAGAGACGAGGTCGTCATTGCCACCTTCCGCAAGGGAGTAAAGGACGCCCCATTCATCGCGAAGTTCACTCAGAAGCCACCATCCTCCGTCCGGGCTCTTTTCGACATGGCGAACAAATACGCCGACTCGGCTGAAGCGGTCGCAGAGGCCCTCGACGAGAAGAAGGAGTCCCGACAGAAAGAACAAAAGGCGAAAGCTGATCATGAGCCATCTCAAAACAAGACCGGCGGCCGCAAGCGGAAGTCGGACAACGAGGTGGCCAACATGGAGTGAACTCGGTCGCGGCCCCAACGCAACAACGACTACCAGAAAGTCATGAATGGGCCTTGCCCCTTCCACCCCAAGGGCAAGCACGTGGCCAAAGACTGCTTCATGCTCAAGAAGTTTGCTTCTAAGCAGGCTTCATCATCTGGCACCGACAAGAGGAAAGACAAGCCAGACCAAGACCCGGCCGACGATTTTCAAGATCCCTAGGCCGAACTCAACCATATCTTAGGAGGGCCGTCTGCGTATGAGTCTAAGCGCAAGCAGAAGCTAACAGTATGCGACGTCAACGCAATCTCTACAGCAGATGCCCCCCAATATCTGCGCTGGTCAGAGACGTCCGTCACGTTCACCCGCGCTGATCATCCAGATCGGGTTTCACACCTAGGACGCTATCCACTCGTCCTGGACCTGGTTGTCAAGAATATCAAGTTGAAGAAGGTTCTCATAGACGGAGGCAGCGCGCTCAACATCCTATTCGCCAAGACTCTGGATGAGATGAAGATTCCTCGTTCAGACCTGCTGCCAAGTACGGCGCCCTTCCACGGGAAAATTCCTAGCCTGTCTTCAACACCACTCGGGCAGATTACCTTGCCAATCACCTTCGGCACGTGGGATAACTTCTGCACTGAAAACATCTGCTTCGAGGTCGCCGACTTCGAGACTGCGTACCACGCGATACTCGGACGACCGGCTCTCGCCAAGTTCATGGCGATACCACACTATATATATATGGTGCTCAAGATGCTAGGGCTAGCAAGAGTCCTCTCCCTCCGCAGCATTGTCAAGCAAGCCTTCACCTGCAACAAGGAGAGTTGCGAATTAGCTCAATCACAAGAGACAGCAGTTGGGCGCGATAGCATTCGGCAAGCCGTCGCAGTGGAAGTCGAGGAAGACCCAGTTCCGGCCAAAAAAGCAGCACAGTCGGGAATTTCAGCGGACTTGGACACAAAGAAGATCCCCTTGGACCCTTCTGACCCCTCCAAGACTTCTCTAGTTGAGACTGGACTCGACCCCAAATAGGAAGACGCGCTCGTCACCTTCCTCCAAGCTAACAAGGATATCTTCGCGTGGAAACCGTCCGATATGCCGGGCGTACCAAGGGAGGTGATCGAGCACGCCCTCAACGTGAAGACCGACGCCAAGCCAGTCAAGCAACGGCTGCGGCGATTCGCTCAAGACCGTAACGATGCTATTCGGGAGGAGATAACCAAGCTTCTCGCAGCCGGGTTCATCAAAGAGGTCTATCACCCGGATTGGCTGGCAAACCCAGTTCTGGTCCGGAAGAAAAAGGGTAAATGGCGCATGTGCGTCGACTACACCGATCTCAACAAGGCGTACCCCAAGGACCCATTTGGTTTACCGAGAATAGACTAGGTGGTAGATTCAACTGCAGGGTGCGACCTTCTCAGTTTTCTCGATTGCTACTCGGGATACCACCAAATCAGCCTAAAGGAGGAGAACTGCCTAAAGACATCTTTTATCACACCGTTTGGAGCGTACTGCTACATCACTATGCCGTTCGGTTTGAAAAACGCTGGAGCAACGTATCAACGGGCAATTCAACGGTGTCTACACACTCAGATCGGGCGCAACATGGAAGCCTACGTCAACGACGTGGTGATCAAGACTAAGTCCAAAGAAGACTTCATTGCTGACCTGGAAGAAACCTTCCAGAACCTTCAAAGATTCAAGATGAAGTTGAACCCGGAAAAGTGCGCCTTCGGGGTGCCATCCGGCAAGTTACTCGGCTTCATCGTCTCGCATCGCGGCATCGAGGCCAACCCGGAAAAAGTCAACGCAATTATGAACATGGCTCCCCCGACTAACCAGATGGACGTCTAGAAGCTGACAGGCTGCATGGCAGCACTCAGCCGGTTTATCTCCTGACTGGGCGAACGAGGCATGCCCTTTTTCAAGTTATTAAAGAAAGTGGACAATTTCCAATGGACTCTCGAAGCCCAGCAAGCCTTCGAAGACTTCAAGCAATTCCTCACATCACCCCTCGTGTTGGCGTCACCCATGCCCCAAGAACCGCTAATGCTATACCTGGCGGCAACTACTCAGGTAGTCAGTATGGTGCTGGTGGTTGAGCGACCCAAACAGGGTCACATCCACAAAGTTCAAAGGCCAGTCTACTTTGTCAGCGAGGTCCTTGCCGACTCAAAGACGAGATATCTGTAGGTCCAGAAGCTGCTCTATGACCTACTCATCACTGTCCGAAAGCTGGTGCACTACTTCCAAGCACATCAAGTCACGGTGGTCATATCGTTTCCACTCAGGGACGTCCTACATAACCGCGAGGCCACCGGCCAAATCGCTAAATGGGCGCTCGAGTTGATGGCGTTCGACATCACCTTTCAGCCGCAGACAGTAATCAAATCACAAGCTCTAGCCGACTTCGTGGCCCAGTGGATAGAAGTTCACATGCCTGCATCAACAGCGAAGTTAGAGTACTAGACAATGTACTTCGACGGCTCTCTACGGATCGGTGGCGCCGGGGCTAGCGTCGTACTGATGTCCCCCACCGGCGAAAAACTGAAGTACGTCCTACAAATCCACTTCCCGGCTTCCCACAACGTCGCCGAATACGAGGCACTCATCCACGGGCTCCGCATCGCTATATCACTCGGCATCTGTCGACTGGTTGTGCGGGGAGACTGCCAACTTGTGGTAAACCAAGTCATGAAGGACTAGACATGTCTCGATGACACAATGGCGGCATACTGTCAGGAGGTCCGCAAGATGGAGAACAAGTTCGACGGGCTGGAGATAACATATGTCCTACGACAATACAATGACGCTGCAGACGAGCTGGCAAACATGGGATGCAAGCGAGAGGCAGTCCCGATAGGGATCTTCATTGAGCAACTCATGGAGACATCAGTCAAGAAGAAACCAGCACCGGAGCAGTCGGGAGGCGAACCTACCCCGGCAATAGACGAGGTGCTGCACATATATCAAGATTGGCAGACTCCTGTTCTCAAATTCCTCCTGGATGATGAACTCCCAGAAGATCACAGTGAAGCTGAACGAATCAAACGTCGAAGCAAGAGTTTCTTAGTCATCGGGGAAGACCTGTACCGCAGAAGTGCATCCGATGTCCTCATGCGTTGCGTCACCACCGAGGAGGGCAAGCAGATCCTGCAGTCGATCCATTCGGGCGTATGTGGCAACCATGCTGCATCCAGGATGTTAGTCGGAAAGGCTTACCGGCAGGGATTTTTCTGGCCAACAGTAGTAACAGATGCCAAAGACATTGTTCGCACATGCGAAAGTTGCTAGTTCTACGCAAGACAAACCCATCTCCTAGCCTAGGAACTCCAAACAATCCCAATCTCTTGGCCCTTTGCAGTATGGGGGCTTGACATGGTCGGGCCTTTCAAAAAAGCGCCAGGAGGGTTCACACACTTGTTCGTCGCAGTGGATAAATTCACCAAGTGGATTGAGGCCAAACCCATTGCAACCATAACAGCGGCACGAGCCAAGGACTTCATCATGAGTATACTCTATCGATTCGGGGTCCCTAACCGCATCATCACTGACAACGGTACTCAGTTCACGGGCGGCGTGTTTCAAGATTTTTGTGATGACTTTAGCATCAAGATCTGTTATGCGTCTGTGGCACACCCGCGGAGCAATGGGCAGGTTGAACGAGCCAACGGTATAGTCTTATAAGGTATCAAGGCTAGGATATTCGACCGACTACAACCATACGCGGGCCGGTGGGTACAGGAACTACCATCTGTTCTCTGGTCTCTCAGAACCACGGTTAGTCGGGCCACAGGGCAATCCCCTTTCTTTCTGGTCTATGGTGCTGAGGCTATGCTACCAACCGAGTTAGAGTTCGGCTCTCCGTGAGTCCGGGTTTACTCAGAAGACATTTCCAACAATACCCGATTGGTCAAACTAGATCAGTTGGAAGAAGCGAGGGATATCGCAACAATCCAGTCGGCAATGTATCTTCAAGGCCTGCGTCGTTATCACAATCGCAATGTCCGTGGCCGCGCCTTTTTGGTCGGAGATCTCGTCCTGAGAAAAATACAAATCACCAAAGACAGGCATAAACTATCGCCAATCTAGGAAGGGCCATTCATTATCGCTGAGGTTACTCGGCCAAGTGCCTACCGACTGAAGAACAAAGATAGTGCCCTCATCAGTAACTCATGGAACATAGAACAGCTACGTCCTTTCTATACCTGAGTTCTTTATTTTTTTCTTCCATGTGTACAGTTCCTCTCTGACTCACTACGCCGCTTGATTCAACCAAGTAGTGAGTCGGGGGCTGCATGTATCTTATGTGCTTTGTCAATAATATGCGAGCCTATTTTACTTAAGTTACGAAGTTTTACTACGACTTTCATATGTCTGCCCGAGTACAGCTTTCTGTGGTGAACGTTTTTATTAAGTTCCTATAGATCAACTCGGTGTAGGCTATATGGTCAAGTAAAGCTAATGACAACTGAGTAATAGTCTAAAGCTTGGCGGCATTGCACATATATTTACACATGTCCTTGCAAAAATCCAGAATACACTGACTGCATGATGTACTGTTTTTACAGATCCAGGTCTCGAGTGATAATCTTTGCAGTCGGCCTCTCCTTGGCTATCAGCTCCAGCGCCTCTTCGGGAGTTGTCTCCTCGGCAAACCCCTCCCCGATGGCTTCAAAATCTGCCCTTGGGTAGATGGACTTGGTCATTGCCAGGGTTCGGGCTACGCCGACATTGACGTGCTCATCCGAGTACCTCTTCAGGGCACTCGGTGCATCCTCAAGGCGCGCCTCTACTTGGGCGATCGAGCTGCAGCTGGTTCCCACGGGGCGAGGATCCATGATGTCAAGGAGCCCTCTCACGGATCCCAGGAGGGCCTCCCGTGACTCCTTGACGACTCTTATCTCCTCTGCGTAAGCCTGAAATTGTGCTTGGGAATTGGCTCTAGCAGCTGCCCAGGTTCACCAACAAGTAAACTTGTTAGGTAAAGATGCAGATGGAGTAATTAATGGATTGGTTAAGATCATTGTCAGTAGGAAGACTTACTGTCATAGTCGGCCTCCCATCTAGCTACAGTCCTCTCCAGTTCGGTTTTTTCCTTTTCGAGCTTGGTGTTGGCCTCCTTCAACTCGGCCTTCTCTCGCTCAAGCTCAGTTTTGGCCCCTGTCAGGTCGGCCTTATCTTTTTCAAGCTCGGCCCTAGCTTTCTTGGCCTCCTTCAGCTGGATCTCTTCCTCTGTCCGGGTCTTCAACTCGGCTTCGAGGGCTGCACGACAGATTAGTCAAGAACTCGACGTTGCAATCAAGACACAACTGGGCAGTTGGGAACGACACAGCTGGAGAAATTTACCAAGGATCTGGTCAGAAAGATACATCCTGGAGGCTTACCTTTTATCTTTTTGGCTTGGTCCCAATTTTCAGCCCTGAGCTGAGTGACGGCGTCCCTCAGCCAAGACTCCCTCTCCTTGCTGCGCCCTTCTACTTCGGCCTTGAAGGCACGGAGCTGGTCCAACTCTTGGAGCTAGGGGCCAACCCGGATCAAGACTTCTCTCATCTTCTCCGAGCGATCAACAAGTTTCTACTCAGGGAAAAACAGAGCAAAACAGAGTCAGTCGTCAGATCACTCATACGAGCAAGATAACCAAGACTACAATATGATGAAGGTCATACCCGGATCCCCTGGGACGCGGCGAGTGTGGCGCGTAGCAAGCTTTCGCGCTCCCTTTCCGCCGCAACCTCGTCATGCTTATAACTCCTTGCGGCTCCGTTGGGCGCCGTCCAATGGAACGTTTGCGGGAACTTGCGAGGAGGAGCTTCGAGCCTGGGGAGGTCTGGCTTTTCCGAAGGAAGAGACAGCGACGACGACGATGACCAAGACGGCGACGGACTCCTGGCCCCCAACTTGACGGCCTCCGGGGCCTCAGGGGTTGGCTCAGGAGCTGCCACGACGGCTTCGATGACAGGCGCCAGCTCAGGGGCTGGAGCAGCGGCTCCGGCAACCGTCCCTTGGTCGACCGGTGTCGACGGCCTTGCAGTCGGGGCTGTCTCAGTTTCTGCAACTGGGACCGCCGTTGGCTCAGCAGGTGTGCTCACTGGCGCCGACTCGGCTGGGGCAGGATTGATAGCGGGGGTGGCCGGCGTGGTCTCCTTGAGATCAATGTCAACCCACCTCCTGCACAACGAATCCAATGTCAAGACATCACAATCATAAACATGATTTTCAGAAGACCCAGAACGACCTACCTCTTGGAGAACTTTAGCTTCTGGCCGGGAGATCCAGAGGACGGCACTGGAGGGCTGTTGGCTAGAGGGCGGCGGCATTTTAGTCCTGGTCGGCCCCATCCGCAGTGTGGCTGGCTGGGGCGCTCGGGTACTCGGCGACATTGTGGTCGACCTTGTACTCGGCGGCACTCTGGTTAGGCTCGACAACGTGGGGCTTGACTGCACGGGTCCTAGTCTGGGACTCAAGGGCCTAGGCGCTGCGCCGGCGGTGTCCTTTATCTTCAGACTCCTGGCAGCGGTGCTTGGCTTCACAACCTTCTCCTTGCCCCGATCTACAATGGGTTTTTTTTCCGCTCTCTTGGAGTCGGACTGGGCAGCAGAAGGACTTCTCGGCCTCTTCTTTGATTTCGTGGTCGACAATGGGCGGGAGTCATCATCAAACTCTTTGCACCATTGCAAATAATTCAGCAATATACATCTCACAATGCTGGTCCATTACGGATACATGTCTACAAGCATTCATCATAGAAGAAAAGCAGAGGTTACCTCGGGACGAGGCCGGTTCCGGTTATAAGCCGCAATACAGCGCTCTGCGTCCTCGGTTTCGATCACCTCATTGGAGAAATAAGTGAACAATGTTTCAGTTACTTCTTGCTGGCTGGCCACCTCTCGGCTTTCTCGGTCAGGGTCGTTCTTCCCTTGATAATCCCAGTAGAACTCACTCCTCAACTTCAGGGGCTAGATGCGTCGGGTCAGGAAATGCTTGGCCACCTAGGGGCCGGTTAGGCCGGCCTCCTTAAACTTCTCCAAGCTTGCCAGCAACTGATGCACTTGGCCCATCTCTTCAAAGGTTGGATCCGACGACCAATTGGGCGAGATCGTCGGGGGCTTTCCGGTGAATGCAGGCAGGGAGGGTGTCAGATCGGAATAGTAAAACCACTCCTTGTGCCAGCCTTTCAAGGAAGACTTCAAAGGAAGATCGATATAAATTTTCTTCATCTCGCTCCTCAACTGAAGGCCAGCCCCCCAATCACCTGGACCCTATTCTTAGATGGTTGGGGCTTGATGTGGAACAAGTGCCTGAAGAAGTTAAAGTGGGGCTCCACACCTAGATAGCATTCGCAAAGAATCATGAAGATAGAGATTTTCATGATCGAGTTGGGATTCAGATTCACCAACTCCAATCCGTAAAAGTTAAGAAGACGGCGGAGGAACTCGGAAGAGGGAAGAAACAAACCCCGGTCAAAGAAAGAGACAAAAACAACAGTTTCGCCGGATTGGGGATTTGGAATTAACTCACCCTCAGCCGGGCGCCAGCGGATGATGTCATGGCTTTGCAGCCGCAGCAACTTCTCCAACCTTTCCAGCTTCGACCGACTGCAATCCGAAGTCGGCCACGCCTCATCCGATGCCCCATCAAAATCCGGAGCCCTCGGCATGGTTGAGGGACAAGGAGATTTGGGGGGAAATATGGACAAGGGCTTGGAATGGACGAATGGATGCGGAATCGCTCGAGCTTCGATGGGGAGGAGCAAGCAAAGACAAACCCTAGCGGAGTGGGAAGCGAAATTTCGGCACGGAACTGGGAAGACGAAACAATTGGTCGCGTGGGGAAGATGAGGAATCCTTTCTCTCTCCCTCAGCCTTTATTGAGCCGATTCCGACTCATGGGCTTGGGCCTGTAAAGTCGGCACTAGGCCACTAAGATATGAGTTCCTATAGTAGCATGCTCGATGTGGGCCGCTTGTAGGCTGGGTTAAAATCGCAGTGCTGATGCTACTCACAGGAACCGATGAGGTCAACGGATATGCTTCATGAAGGACTAATTGCTAAACACATGTGTTTGGATATCTGTCTTATCCACCAGGTATCGAGGATATATCCTTATAAGGATCACAAGCTGGTCTTCATTAAAATTGGGGATGCAGGTATCTTTCTCGAGTACACCTGACCACGCAATGGATTTATAAAGTGGTGCTTGGCCTATATGCTTGGCCAACAGTTGCCATGAGCAACATTATTCCAGCCGACATGACACTGAGGAGTCTAACTCCCGAGTGGGACGCCACTCGGGGAAGACTATAAACCCCTTTTTCCAGCTGACATGAAGCTGGAGTGTCCCATATACGAGTAGCATGCTACTCGGTAAGACTATAAATCATATTCCGGTTGACATGATACCGAAGAGTCTTATATACCAGTAGTATACTACTCGGGAAAGACTATAAGGTTAAAGATCTTTGACTTTATGTTTAATTGTCTTCACAATTAAGCACAAAGTCCGGGGCTACACCTAATAGGTGCGCCTATTTGGCAGAGACAGAGGAAGGCAACAACGATATGTGAGCGGAAATAGTCTCCCATGTTTGCACATTGATGACTTTGGCGTTCAGGATTTGGACCAAAATGCACAGGGTTTTCAGAATAGCATTACTCCCTCCATTCCTATTTACATCGATGGGTGTCACCTTAACTTCAACACAAAACTATAGAATTGCAAATGATTTTATCAGAAAACTACAACATTGTCCTAATATATCTATGACATGTGGGCCTAACACACCAATATCAGCATATGTATATGAAAAGTGAACCCAAACTTGACAGATAAATAAAGTTATAGCTTTGTGATTACAGCATACACTGTATTGTTAGAGATCTATGAACATTGAAAAAAATAGTTGTAGTTATATATGAAATTTAATCTAATATTTGAATTATCATATCTTGTTGAAAGGAAAATGTACAGTTGTATTTAACACACAACATACTTAAATAATACATTATATCTTTAAATATCTACATTCATTGTTCATATAAGGGTCCACTACTACGGAACCGGCAATCCTTGTCTGGTTCGTAATCGGCATCCCTGCCGGTTTTGGAATCGACGGGCTGTATGTGGCAATGATGTTCGGGGTAGGTTCATTTCGTACATTATACCAACAGGGATACTAAACGTATCACTACCGGTTCGACCTACCAACCAGTAGCGATGTGGACTTATCGTGTTCACAAAGTAAAATATCGCTAAATTATAGGTCAAATGTTCTCAAACAGTTTTGAGATAAAAATTTGCCACCCTTGCATTCAGCCCAAGCACAAGTGGAATGCTCAGGTTGGGGGTGGATCTATCTCCCTGTATATAGTGTACCATGAATCGCTGGTGGTTCATCTTTTGGCCAGCAGGGATTATAATAGTTCCGAATGTCTTTCGTCTTAAAGGACTGTACGAAATATTACAATCCGTGCCGGCCCATGCCATGAACCGGCAAGGATTATTTTACTACCTATTCGTGGCATGGCCCAGCAAGGATGTGGAAGTTCACAGTTGTGTGGGTAGGAAATTTCCCTCCAACATCATGAATCAGCAGGGATTGGCTTTTCTATACTAGCGGTCAAAGTTTAAATATATACAGTGCATGTGAAAAATGTTTAGGAACACACATTTCAGCATCTGCATATTTACTCCTATGTAAAGGGTTGGGTGCTGGTCGCGTTCCCAAGCAAGCATCTGAGCTTAAAAGAATCAAGCGCTGAAACACACACCCAAAATGTATATGGCTTCCAGCACAAGCGGACCAAGACCTGAGCCCTCGGTCTGGGGGGACTTCTTTAGCAACTACAAACCACAACCATTTCAGGCATGTTATATTGCAATTACAGTTCAGTTCATAAATAGATCCTAATATTTTACGCATGGTCTATTATTAAGGAAGTCGATCAAACCTTCCTAAGGCCTTTGTTTGGACCAGTTGAAATATATCCAGATCCATCTACGTGTAAGTAGTCCTAAGTCTGTTGCTGTAATTTTTGCTGCTTTTGACAAATTAAATTGTTATTATCTAATAGTGTCCCTTTTGGTTGGTTTCTAACAATCCAAAGCATGCCTGCAAGCTTACAGAGATCAGAGGAATGGATGAGGCAGAGGGCCGATAAGCTCAAAGAGAATGTCTGCACACTGTTTTGGAATTCCAATGACGTGGTTGCAAGGATGAATTTAGTGGATGCAATCCAACATCTAGGAATTGGTCACCTCTTCGAAGAAGAGATAAGCACCACGCTAAGTGACATCCACGCAAGTGCATTTACTAGCTCTAGCCTATACGAGGTTGCTCTTCGATTTCGCTTGCTTAGGGAGCATGGCCTATGGGTATCTCTAGGTATCTATCGATCTATAGAGTAGACTTAACTAAAGCCCACGTTCCTTGCATGTTGATTGATGCCCATAGAGGTGTTTCACAATGCTCTCTATTGGTAGTAGAATCAAACTAGATTATTTATAATTTCTAATCTAATGGATCAGATCTATTTCTACCATCACTTTTTTTACTAGTAGTGAAATTCGTATATCAACAGTTGAGATCACATCTACTGGTGAAATACTGGTAGTATTCAGGAGTTGAATTCGTATATCAACGGTTGAGATCATATCTATTGGTGAAATACTGATAGTAGAATACTACCAGTAAAGGGCACCATAAAGTTACTCATGCCCATATCAGTTGGACTTTACTTTTGGACGGTTGAGGCTTGATGTGAAATAGATATCGGAAAAGATTGAAATGGCGCTTAACTCCTAGAAAACACTCGCACAATGTGGCGAAGATGGAAATTTGCAGAATGGAGTTGGGATTCAGATTCACCAACTCCAGTTGATAGAAGGATAGAAGTTGGTGGAAGAAATCCGAAGAAGGAACGGCGAGACTGCGGTGGAAAAAAAAGGTGAAGGCAACAATCTCACCAGATTGGGGCGTCGGAATAGATTCCCCTTCGGCGGTGCGCCAATGGATGACTTCACGTTGTTGCAACATCAGTTGCTTCTCCAGATATTTCATCTTTGTCAGCCTGTAGTCCGAGAGTGACCAAGCCTCCATGGACATCTTTGGGATCTCGAGCGAAGCTCTTGGCATTGTTGAGAGTGAGGAGATTTGGGGGAAATGCTTCTAAGGGCTTGGGATGGATGCGGCGGAGCGGAGTCACTCGAGTTTTGTGCGGGAGACGTCGACTATGGCAAACCCTAGCAAGACACAGTGAAAAGTTTTGGCGCGGAAGATGGAAGGCGAAACGTTTGGCGGATTGGAGAAGATGATGGAATCTTTTTTCTCTCTCCCCGTTCTTATAGAGTCTATGCTGATGAGTGGGCTTAGGCGGCTAATTCGGTACCGAGCCACAAGATATGAGTTTCTCGATAGCATGCTCCATTGGGCCGCTCGCTGGCTGTGTTAAAATTACAGTACAGATGCTATTTACGGAAATCGATTAAATAATCAGATATGTTTCATGAAAGCCTAATTGCTGGACACATATGTTTAGGTATCTGCATTATTTACCAGATACTGAGGATACATCCTTATAAGGATCAACAGCTGGTCTCCATTAAAATTGGAGATGCAGGTATCTCTCAAGTACACCTAACCACATATTGGGTTAAAATCCATAAAGTGATACTCGGCTTACATGCTTAGCCACTAATTGTCATGAGCAAAAATTATTCCAGCTGACATGATGCTAAAGAGTCTACATACCGAGTGGTATACTACTCGGGAAAGACCTCAAGGTTAAAGATCTTTGACTTTATGTTTAATTATTTCACAATTAAGCATAAAATTGGGGGCTACACCTAATAGGTGCGCCTATTCGGCGCACACTATTTATATTTTCCCATGAAGCCCTTCATAGCCTCGTTGCCAGTTAACATGAAGCAGGACTCAGACGAAAAAGCACTTGGACAAAGAGTACTCGGGAGCAATGCACTTGGGAGTTCTTCACCGTGGAGGATGAGCACTCGGTATCAGTTGTGACTCAACTATAAAGGTCTCAGGGACTGTTGTCTGTGCCATGGGCCTCGGGTACCCCATGAGAAGCTATTGGGCCACTCGAACACACGATAGACCTAACCTTGTAATTAGGGATATAATAGGACTCGGCATATATAACCCTGTATGACAGGAAAGGATATAGTCTTAGTCGGGCATATTGTATTCCTAGAAGAAAATCCCTTGGTCAGAGTCTGACTGGGATTTCTACTCTGTAACCCTGTCCCCCGATATATAAGGAGAGGCAGGGCGCCCCCTGAGGGCAGGATCACCACCATCACCACGATCAGAATCATACAACCTCAAAGGCAATACACAACAACTGGACGTAGGGTATTACCTCATATCGAGGGCCTGAACCAGTATAAATCGCTTATGTTCCTTTGCAATCCATCAAGTTTCGGTCTGACGAGTAACCCTATATATTTATTGCTGATACAAAACATCGACAGGCAGCCATACATCCTGTCATCTTCTGCACCTCCTTGACTCTTGTCGGCAATTTCATATCCTCGATTGCCTTAATCTTTTCGGGATTGGCTTCGATTCCATACCCGGAGACTAGGAATCCAAGTAACTTTCCTGATGGTACTCCGAACGTGAACTTCTCTAGATTTAACTTGTTGCAATGTCTCCGAAAATTGTTGAACATGACCGCGAGGTCTTTGATCAGGTGATCTTGGGTTTTGGTCTTGACCACGATATCGTCTACATACGCCTCAATGTTTCTTCCAATCTGAGACTGAAACGTACCTTGGACTCCCCTTTGATAAGTAGCCCCGATGCTTTTCAGTCTGAACGACATCTTGATATAGTAGGAAACACCGAAGGACATGATGAAAGACGTCTTCTCCTCATCTTCTCTGGCCATGCTGATCTAACGATAGCCTAAGTACTTGAGAAAACTCAACAACTCTCATCCAACTGTGGAATCAATCAGCTGGTCAATTTAGGGAGGGGGAAGCAGTTCTTTGAGCACATCTTGTTGAGGTCAGTATGTCTACGCACGTCCTCCACTTGCCGTTGGCCTTCTTTACCATGACTGGATTTGCAATTCACTCGGGATGTAGGACTTCTTGGATGAAGCCCACCTTTTGGAGTTTGATGGTCTCCTACCAAATAGCTCCCTTGAGATCGGGCGGACACCTTCTCAGATTCTGCTTGACTGGTCGGTGTCCAGTCACACCTTAAGATTGTGCTCTATCACCTCCCTGGGGACCCCGGGCATGTCAGACAGTTGGCAAGCGAACACTTTTGCATTTTTTTGGAGGAAGGTGATGAGCTCGCTTTCCTATTTTTCATCGAGATTGGCCCCAATCTTCACCGTGCGGTAGGGGTCCGAGCTCGTTAGCTGTACCATCTTGATGGTGCCATTAGGTTTCAAGGAGACCCTAGATTGTTTCCGACTAGGTTCCTCCATTGTGAAGTCTGCTCAACCATGTTGAGGCTATTCTTATCACATTGAACAACTATTTTGGCGTTGCTAGGAACAATCATCACTCATTTTTGCCATGGCATCTTCACATGTTGATAGACGTAGTGGGATACCACCATAAATTTGGCGAGCACCATTCTTCCAAGGATCGCATCATAGGTTGTGTCGAACTCCGCTACATCAAACATGATTGTCGCGCCCTAAATCACCCTAAGTTTATAAACCACCTTTTAATACAAATATTAAAAATAGAGAAAGAGCCTCCAACAATTAAAAATCACCAACATTGAGCTCAAGTTGGTGTGTGGGTATTTTAATAAATTCCTCATGCCTCAAAATGCTTAAGCAATTTTCACTGGAATTTTCAGAGCATCCTAAATAATTTGAAGTCTACAAAAACCATTACCAGTGTTTTTATAAATCAAAAAATTAAAACAAATCCTTTCTTTTCTGTCGGGCTGAATCCGGCCCATTTCCTCCCCCCCCCCCCCTGGCCCGATCCGCTTCTCCTTCTTCCTCCCTCTTCCTCGACCAGGCAGGCCCGCTCCCTTCCAAGCACGCCTAGTCCGCCTCTCCATCCACTTGTCCTAGCATGGCCTAGCAAGCATGTAAGCGCACTCGCTCATCGACAGGCAGGGTCCGCCTGTCTTTACCTACCTCTAGCCGCCGCCTCCCTCCCTGTCGAAAAACCCTCCCGCCGCAGCGCCCGATTCTTTCACCCCGCTCGCCCGTTACCCAAATTGATTTGGGGGGGTTTTACTCCCCATTTCCTCCTCTTCATTTCTCCCATCAAAGCACTCTCAATCATAGTGTTAAACGCCGTGGACGACAACCATTTCCTCCCCACCTTCAATTGTTGTGCCGCCGACCACGCCGACGCCATCACACCTGTTGTCGGTCCTCTCCCCTCTAGCCTTTAAAAGTACACCCGTGACCTCCTCTCCCTTTGTCACTCACCGCTATAACGCCCCGCTGTCTCCATTGTTGTCACGCAGATTTGGCCGCCCCTCACCGGCGACTAGAACCCCATCAAGCCTCGGCGAGACTGCCTTCGGCTTCACCATCGCCTACCACACCTCGGCGTCAACTCCCTCAAGCTCGCCGTCCGCAGGTACCCGTCCCGCATCGGCAACCCAAGCCCCTCCGCCCTTTTGTCCCCGTCGCCAACCACGCCACAGTCCTCCCATCGTCGCGACTACTTGGTAAGGATCACCGCAACCTCCTTCCTTTTGGTGCCACCCGCGGACACACTGATGGTTGTCGGCAACGACCATGAATCCCCTTCTAGCACCACCAACCCAATCCAAGCTAGAAAGTCCATACACTGCTGTTGAAATCCCATACAACACATGAATCCAGCCATCCAAGCGTTATTTTCCAACACACGTGGCATGTCGCGCGGGCTCCTCGTCTCTCAAGACGGCAAGAGAAACGAAGTGCACCACAACCCTAGCTTCAACACTTGCGGATGCTGTCAGTGGCGCCTGATGGCCGGTCATAGAATGGCTGGAGTGTGCCGTGACAGCCAAAAGCCGATCGGAGCTGGCAGGAGCGCCTCAGTACGCTGCATGGCATTTTCCTTAATCTCTTGTCATTTGTGTTCTTGCTTTTTGAATAATTACAACCACACAATGTAATATAGCCTACTTTGGAAAAACAAATTCATGTTGATTATTTCGATATTCGTCACTCATCTATTCATAGAGTTAAAATAAATGATGAAATGAACATTACACAATTATATTTCGAGTGATACAAATCGTACTCATCGTTATTATGCACTAACAAAAAAAAATGTAATTTCTTTGATATAGTTTGCATTTATCTACACTACTAGTATAATGTTTATATATAATTAAAGATAAAAAAGATAGGTAAATAGCTAAATTTCTCTCTTACTACATACTCCGTGCAAAATCATGATTTGCTTGCACAATTCATGCATCTCAGTGCAACATCTCTCTGTTTTTTTTTATAAAAGGCAAATTGCTCAGCTTCTTTTGGAAAGCTTAACAAGAATAGTACAAGTTAGCCAATCTGTTTTCATTTTCATAAGGGAAATCAATCCCAACTTCTGTATCAATAATTCAAGATGTGTCCAACTTGCTAGCACAAGACCTGTTTGATCCATCTCCAAAAAAATTTTGTGATTTCAATATTGCAAATATGCTTTTTAATTCAACTTCTAATTGCCACCAAAGACAATGACATTAATTAATCCGTGAACCGCATCGGAACAGTTTCCGGCCGGCGTCCTGGAAGAACGCCGCCAGCGCCGCCCACTCGTCCAGCAGCATCTCCTCGCCTCCCTTCCTGCAAATCGGCGGGAAGAAGAGCCAGAACGACGAGCTCGCCACGACCACCACCACGAGCAGCGTCGCCAGCGGGCGGGGCGTCCTCGGCCACCCCCTCGCCGCCCACCGCCGCGCGCACCACTCCTCCGCCACGCAGCACGCGCCGTGTAGCAGGAAGAAGGCGGCCATCTCGCCGGTGGGTGGGCGCAGCGTCACGTAGTACACCATGGCCTCGTGCATCAGCCCGGACACGAGGAACGCAGCGAGGACGCCGGCCTCCTTCCCAGCGCGCGCGCTCACGGGGTCGTAGACCGACGGCCGGAGGATGGCGGACACCACGAGGTTCCACCGCCGGCCCCAGAAGTCGCGCAGCGACGACGCCAGGTACGGCCGGTCGAACGGCGGCTCCATCTCCATCCCCAGCGCGGCGCCGGCGGCCGCGATGCAGGGGAGGAGGAGGTCCAAGAAGCAGTAGATGTGGATCCCGTACAGGACGAGGCGCACGTAGCGATGCAGCAGCTGGATCTTGGAGCCGTACAGATGGAGGATGGCGGCTATGACGGCGACCTTGGCCGCGCAAGAAACGAGAGACACCGATTTGACCTCCGACGCAGCTGCTCCGGCCGCGCCTGGACGGCCGCCGCGTCGTCGGAGCTTGACGGGGAGCAAGGCGGTGAAAAGGAAGGGGAGCAGCGGGAGGCCGTCGACGTCGAGTGGGCCGAGGCCGACGGCGAGGAGGACGACCTTGAAGGCGCAGAGCCACGCGAGAAAGAAGGCGGCGGTGCCACGGAGTACGGCGGAGGAGGTGCAGGCAAAGGGGGCCACGGCGAGCAGCACGACCACGGGGAGTACCGCGGCAAGGCGTGGGAGGCCGGGACGTAGGAAGGCAGACGCCATGCGCGCGTACAGCGCGGCGGCCGTGACGGCCAGGGCCACCATGGGGATGCTGTCCCGCAGGAGCACCATGGCTGCGCTGGTCCGCCTCCGTGGCATCGCGCTGGTGTCGCTTTTGAAGGGCGCTGCCGCTGGGGCCTGTGAGCTTGTTTCGATTGTTGACATTTTGAGCGTTATCAAAAAAAAAAAAAAATTTGGCAAGCCAAAACTTTGTCATTGCCCAAAATTTGGCAAAGTGTAGGTGTTTGGTTTTGGAAATATTACTTGTGGAATATGTTGTTTGTCCTTACTAAAATATTGGCAACACCAATTTTTTTTTCAGCAAACCAAAAACATGCCCATTCGGTTGCCATTGCCAATTGTTTTAAGAAAATTTCACAAAACCCATATATTTTGGTTTAAATTGTACAAAACCATATTTGTTTTAACGTGTGGCACATAACCTCAAATATTATGGTCATAGAGTTTTACAAAACCACAATGTTAATCAATTTGTATTTAATCTACTATACATATGAATCTTAAACTTATATATTAAATTTATGAGTTCTTTGAATCCACTATCTAATGTGGTTTATGATACCTTAAAACCATAATAACTAGAGTTATGTGTCACATGTCAAAACTACTGTAATATTGTGCAACTCAAACCTAAATATATGGGGTTTTGTGAAATTTACTCTTTTTTATGGTTTATTTGGTATAAACTGAAAGGATCGTTTGAGGTCTAGAAGGGGGTGAATAGGCTAAATTAAAACTTAATACGGAAACGTAAAGTGAAAGCCTGTTGGATATTCCAATATGTGGATCGAACATTCCGGTAGGTATCAGAAGTTCTGTTCAAGGATTAGAAATTCCAATCCCCCTGCAACGAACACAAGCAAGCTACAACCTAAAAATACTAGTGTAATCAATCAAGCACAGTAGTGAGGCACAAACAACAACTAGATATGCGTGGCACAAGCTAGCAAACAAGTATGAGAAGAATAGAGAGGATTTCACCGTGTTCTCAAAGCAAAAAGTTGTGTCCCGAAGTTCAAATCCTTGAGGGGATTCTAATCTCCGTTGAGGAGCTCACAAAGAGACAGGTCTTTTTCAACCCTCTTGACGTTGCACAAATGTACTCCTCGTTTCACTCGGTGTATCTCTTTCCTTGTGGAGGCGAGATCCTGCTTTCACAAACTTTTCCTGGCTCACCACAAGAGAGACAGTCGCTCGAGAACAACACCTAGCCGTCTATGAGCATTTCCAACAATAGCCTCCATTTCAAAGCCTCCAAAGGTTAAATGGGGGGCTGTCCCCATTTCTTTTGAACCCCAAAAACGTCTCGAACTCCAGTAACGGCCCACATTTCTTAGCCCCCATTTCTTGTTCTATTATATTTTACCATACACTATATGTATATGCCTAGTTTAACACTATAATAATTGAAACATAAATATTTATAACGCATAGAATTCATCCATATACAAATTAATAATTTAAAACACCACAATTTAAATTTAAATTCAAAATTTTGAAACATGAAAATGATATATCCTGCAAGCAAAAGTTGAATACTCAAAGTGACATATCCATTGGCCGTTGTAGTCTAGTCACTACAATAGGTAGATAAATTGACAAAATACAAATTAAACATACTACTCCATGGAACCAGGTGTCTATAATTTGTCTGCAATTAAGTGGACAAATGGAGTCTACATTCAAGCAAAGTAGTGTTTTACCCTAGGTCTAAAGTTTAATTGGACAGTTTGATTAGTTGTGCTTTACTGTAGGTTTGTCATATGTGTAGGGACAAAGTACTACTAGTACTACATATTCCTCTCTCTCTCGGTCTCAGCCATCAATAAAAAACTACTACTGTAGGGAGCAGGCTGGTGGGTGGCAACCAAAGCAGTGAATACATACTCCCTTCTCTCTCTCTCTCTCAATGTCTCAGCCATCAATAAGAATGCTACTACGGTGAGCAGGCAGGCATGCGGGCAGGCGAGTGAGCAGGCAGGCGACCGCGCGAGTAGGAAGTCAGGCGAGTAGGTGGTTGGGCAGGCAGCCAGGCAAGCGCAGGCAGGCGGCCGGGCAAGTAGGCGGTCAGGCAGGTGGGCGGGCGGGCGAGCGAGTAGGCAGGCAGGCAGGCGAGAGATTGGGCGAGCAGGCAGGCAGGCGGCCGGCCAGCAGACGGGCACTAGCCACCCGGCGTGCTACGATAACCAATCTATAGGAGGTAAAGCAAAAACTCACCTTTCTTGGTTGATTTTGCCAGAGTTCTGGGGAGGTTGTCAGTGTCATGCCCAGAATTTCCATCCAAAATTCTGGAGTTTTATTGTGTGTAAATCCTTGTCCAAGAATCAACCGAGGCACACATAACATAGTTGATAATTAAAATAATTGTTTACATATCGGAAGTATTTATTATAGAGGCGAATGGTACCTCACAAAAAGATAAATTTCTAACAGTGGTAAACGAACTAAGATAGCGCGATAAAACCCACTCCACGAACTTGACCGGGACTCCCGCTTAATCCTCCAAGCAATCCTCCTCGCTGACGTACTCCTCTGAATGATGATTGTTGATTGCAAGGTGAGTACATAAAATACTCCACAAGCCACACAACAAATATACAAGTGCATAAGATAACAAAGGATGGAATAATAGGGCTCAATTTGCATAAACAACATTTAATAAATCATGTGAGACAATAGTAAAACATTAATAATTAACCAATATTATCCAACGCTATACCATTTACCAAATGATATAGGCCCAACCACTCCCTCCTAGAGCTAAACAGGATTCCTCCTTCAATAATCAAATTTAGTTAATGTGGGACTAATCACAGAAACATTGCTAGGCTCGCCCTTAACCGTGGCACGGCTATTCTAATAGTTTTACTCTGGCCAGAGGTATACCAATTTACCCATAAGACACAACTCCACAACACATTACTGTGCGCCTTGATACCACCACGGTACCTCGGAAAGGAATTGTGATAGGATTATCCATGTAACTCGCACAATAGGAGAGCCTCCCGCCGAACCTCCGGTCTCCGGTAGGGGTGATCAAGTACCTTCCCACGAGACGGCCCGACGCCCGAAGCATGGTCTTATTGTCTCTGCCATGTGTGGACTTATATTAGCCACAAACATGCCCTGGTGCCTCCTATTGAACTCAGCGCACTTCAAACTCCTGCTATCCCATTCTAGCTTGTGGTTAGCACGAGTGTTGTTTTGCAACAAGTAGTCTGTGAACCGATCCTTAACTATCATGAGCACTGCTAGCAACATTCACACCCTGGTGCTCGCAACCCACCATTTATCCATATCTTTATGAACCATTAAATTAGCCTCGCACGACCACATTTGAAAAATAGAATCATCATTTCATGTGAACTAAATATTTAATCGAAGTTAATGTTACAGCCTAGAAGTTATTCTATAATTTGCCAAGCATGGCTAAGCAGAGTTCTAGAGTAATCTAGCTAACCAATAATTAAAGCTAGCTAGTCACATTTATCCTATAGGTACAATATCCAGTAATCAAGTCAAATAGGCCATAAACAAGGATTAGAGTTTCCCTTTACCGATGACATTCCAAAATAAATGCAGAGTTGAAAGGAAAAATATAGCTTTAAATATAGGCACAATATGCTCAAAGGGATTTAGGAATCTATGTGACTTGCCTTGCTGCTCCACACAAGCTTCGGAACTCTCCTCGAGAAACTACGACTCTTCCTGAACATCGGCGGCTAAAGGCAATAAACAAAAGCGAGCAAAAAAGTACATCAACACACATGAGCAGTGAAATATCATATTTTTAATGGGTAGATCTTGATTTTTAAAGAATATTGCAAGTTGAATCACCCCCAACGGAGTTCGAATGAATTAGTTATGAATTTTAGAAGTTTAAACCCTTTTAAAAGCCTATTTAAAAGAATTAAACTGATTTATTGCGTCATTTAGGAATTAATTTAATTTGGGAAAGGATTAATAATGTCATCACAGGAGAGAGAGAGGGATGGGCCAGCAGCTGACTAGCGGGGCCCACTGGGCAGAGAGAGAAAGGGCCCTAGTCCACGGTAGACCAGGTTCACCGAGGTCCACATGGGTTTCAATGGTGTAGATTTAATGAGATCAGATCGGACGGTCCATATCAATCCAAGGTTTTAAGAGGGATCAGAGGCTTAGATCTAATCCTATCAGACGGCTCAGATTTCGCAAGTCAATCAATGGCTCGGATAGGATCCCAATCAGCGAGCCCGCGGCTGAGCTGGCGTCTGACACGGCATCCACGTCGGCGGCGGTGGTGCAGCTCAGAACCCGATGGTCGACGGCGATCGGCAGCGCGGCGAGGCTCGACGACATGTGAAACGGGTAGAGGGGAGAGAGGCAATCCTTACCGTGGGTGAAACGACAACGAACGGCGACAAGGAGGCCTGACGGCGAGGTTTTGGCGGCGGAGCACTTCGGGTTCTCGATAGCGATGGGACTCCGGTGACTTCCAACGGTTGGGAGAAGGCGGCCCTGCTCCTAAGCACTGCGGTGAAGCTAACCGAGGTGACGGCGTGAACTAGAGTGGACTAGAACGACGGCGAGGCTCGGCTGGGGCTCGGTGGCGGCTGCGGATTGCATCGAGACGGTGCTAGGGCGCTAGGGGCTTGCTCGAGCTTGGACGGCGGTGACACCGGATAGAGAGGGCTCTGAGGATGATATATATAGCGGTGGGGTGGCTAGTCTAGCTAAGATATGGCACGGCGGTGGATTAGGTTTTGTCTCGGAGGCTCGAGGATGAATGAGCTTGATTCGGCGGCGGTTCCGGGATTAAATCCCCATGATTCTAGGGGGAAAAACGAGGGAGACGAGGGGATAAAAAACCCTCAAGAAATTTGAGGAATCCACGCTTAGGTCGGTCGAATCGGGGCGGGAGTCACGGCGGCGGCGTCGGAGCAGCACAGTGCTCTCCGACCCAAGGTCGGGGACGATCCCGATAGGTGGGACCCGCCTGTCGACGAGCGCACAGAGAGACGGGCGGCTGCAGGCCGTGGGCCGAGCACGCGCGTGGAGAGGGGTTAAGTGCATAGTACTGGGCCAGATTCGGCCCGTGCACAGGGAGGGGGTTTTTAATTTTTTTCTTTTATTTTAATATTGTAAACTTATTTAATTCACCAAAAATAATTCCCTTAATCAAATAAATTCTAGAAAATTCTAGAAAATAGATGATTAAGTAAAGAATTTTATAAAATTATTTCCAAGCCCATTTTGCAATAGATTTTTCTTTGTTTTTATTATTTTCACTCCTTGGGGATTTTAATTTAATGTCTAAAATTCCTTTTTCTCATTTATTTTTATATGGGGGACAAATTCAGAGTGTTACAAACCTACCCCCCTTAAATAGAATCTCGTCCTGAGATTCGAGAGATCAGGTGAAGAGGTGCGGGTGAGCAGACTTCAATTCATTTTCGCGTTCCCATGTTGCTTCTTCTTCCGAGTGATTACTCCATTGTACCTTGCAAAATCTTACCACCCGATTCCGAGTATTCCTTTCACTGGTCTCTAGGATACAAATAGGCTTCTCGACGTAGGTCAGATCTTCATGAATCTCGATCTGTTCTGGATCAGCTTCTTCGGCTGGTACTCATAAACACTTCTTCAACTGAGACACATGAAAGACATCGTGTACCCCTGTCAAGGTGGGGGGCAACTCTAGTTGATAAGCAACTTCTTCCTTCCGTCCCAGTATCTTGTAAGGTCCCACGCAACGTGGTGCCAACTTTCCTTTTGTTTGGAATCGGTGTACTCCCTGGAGTGGCGTGACTCGTAAATATACATAGCCACCTGCCGCAAAACTGAGATCCCTTCTACGATTATCCGCATAGCTCTTCTGACGAGATTGGGCTACTCGAAGTCGTTCTTGTATGATCTTCACTTTTTCTTCCGCTTCTCGCAAGATATCCGTCCCATATACCTGATGTTCTCCCATTTGATCCCAAAGTAGGGGCGTGCGGCACTTCCGTCCATACAGACCCTCGAACGGGCCATCTTCAGACTTGCTTGATAACTGTTATTGTAGCAGAACTCAGAATACGGTAGGCTCTTGTCCCAACTTCCACCGAAGTCTATGGCATAAGCCCTCAACATTTCTTTTAAGATCTGGTTAACCCGCTCGGTCTGACCATCCGTCTGCGGGTGGTAAGCGGTACTGGAGTTTAACCGTGTACCCATCTCTTCTTGAAGTCTCAGCCAAAACTTAGAGGTAAACTGACTTCCTCTGTCTGACACGATATTGCGTGGCACACCATGCAAACACACAATTTGAGCCATGTATAACTCTGCCAATTTGCTACCGGAGTAAATTGTCTTGACTGGTATGAAGTGGGCTACCTTTGTAAGTCTGTCCACCATGACCCATATATAATCAAATCCTGATGCAATCCTTGGTAAACCGGTGATGAAATCCATCCCTACTTCTTCCCACTTCCATTCAGGAACCTTGAGGGGTTGTAACAATCCTCCTGGCCTTTGCTGTTCAGCCTTTACACACTGACATACATCACAAACAGCCACATACTCAACTATTTCCCTTCGCATGCTAGACCACCAAACTTCTCCTTAAGATCTTGATATGTCTTGGTGCTGTCAGGATGGATGGAGTACTGCGTCCCATGGGCTTCATCCAAGATCAACTTTTTCAATCCCTCCTTGTCTAGTACACAGATTCGCTCTCCGAACCACACGGTACCTTGTTCATCTTCCAAGAATCTAGTAGCTTCCCCTTCTTCATATTCTTCTTGATCTCCAAAATATCCGGGTTATCTTTTTGCACTTCGCGGACCTGATCCACCAATGTAGGTTGTGCTTTCAAGGCTGCCACAAATCCTTGACTGACTTTACCCAGATTTAACCGATGAAATTCTTCACACAACTCCAATGGTAACCCCTGGCCTTCCATGGCGTTGCAATAATTTTTCTGACTAAGGGCATCAGCCACCACATTGGCTTTCCCTGGATGATAATGGATTCCGATGTCATAGTCCTTGATCAGCTCTAACCATCTTCGTTGCCTAAGGTTCAGATCTGGCTGGGTAAAGATATACTTTAAATTTTTGTGGTCTATATACACTTCGTTGCGGTTGCCGATGAGATAGTGTCTCCAAATCTTCATGGCATTCACTATCACTGCCAATTCCAAGTCATGAGTAGGGTAATTATTCTCATGAGACCGTAGCTGCTGAGAGGCATATGCCACAACTTTCCCTTCTTGCATTAGCACACATCCTAAACCTTGCCGAGACGCATCACAGTAAACTTGGAATCCTTTCTTGGGATCTCGCATGATCAACACAGGTGCGGTTACATGCTTCTTCTTCAACTCTTGAAAACTCCGCTCACACTCTGGTGTCCATAAAAATTTCACATCCTTCTGGAGTAAATGGGTCATAGGTTTTGCAATTCTAGAAAAATTCTCTATGAATTGACGGTAATATCCTGCCAATCTTAAGAAACTCCGAATCTTCAAAACTGTTTGCGGCTGCTTCCACTTGGTCATTGACTCCACATTGGTTGGGTCTACCGCAATTCCTCTAGCAATGACGACATGTCCGAGAAACTTCACTTCCGGAAGCCAAAACTCACATGTGCTAAACTTGGCATACAACTGATGCTACCGAAGGGTCTCCAAAACGATACGAAGGTGCTGCTCATGTTCTCCCTTAGTCTTGGAATAAACGAGGATATCATCGATGAAAACCACCACAAACTTATCCAAGTATTCCATGAACACTTTATTCATCAAATTCATGAAAAATGCAGGGGCGTTAGTCAACCCGAAAGACATAACTGTACATTCATATAACCCATACCGAGTGGTAAAAGCAGTTTTAGGAATATCTTCCTCCCGAATCCTTAACTGGTGATAACCTGAGCAAAGATCTATTTTGGAAAATACGGTGGCTCCTTCTAACTGATAAAATAGATCATCAATCCGAGGTAGTGGGTACTTATTCTTGATAGTGACTTCATTGAATGCGCGATAATCAACACACATCTGTTGAGTTCTGTCGATGTTTTGTATTGACAATAATAATATGGGGCTACTCGTGAGATCTAAACTTGATGAATTGCAAAGGAACACGAAACAATTTATACTGGTTCAGTCCCTCGAGATGAGGTAATACCCTACGTCCAGTTGTGGTGTATTGCCTTTGAGGTTTCTCTAGTGAGATTTGCGCTATGCCCTCAGGGAGCGCCCTGCCTCCCCTTATATAACGGGGGACAAGGCTATAGAGTAGGAATTCTAGTCGGACTCCGATCAAGAGATTTTCTTCTAGGAATACAACGTTCCCGACTAGGACTATATCTTTCCCTTGTCATACATGGTTATGTATACCAAATCCTATTGTATCCCTAATTACAAGGTTAGGCCTATCCTCTGTCCGAGTGGCCCAAATATTTCTCATGAGGTACCCAGGGCCCATGGCCTCGACAGCAGCCCCTAAGACCTTCATAGTTGAGTCACAGCTAATGCCGAGTGCTCATCCTCCACGGTGAAGAATTCCCGTGTGCATTGCTCCCGAGTACTCTTTGTCTGAGTGCTTCTTCTCTCGAGTCCTGCTTCATGTGAGCAGGCAACGAGGCTATGAATGGCTTCATAGAAAAATATGAATAGCGTGCGCCGAATAGGCGCACCTATTAGGTGTAGCCCCTGACTTTATGCTTAATTGTAAAACAATTAAACATAAAGTCAAAGATCTTTAACCTTGTAGCCTTTCCCGAGTAGTATACTACACAGTATGTAGACTCTTCAGTATCATGTCAGCTGGTATAATTTTTGCTCATGGCAATTGGTGGCTAAGCATGTAAGCCAAGTACCATATCTTGGATTTTAACCCAATGTGTGGTCAGGTGTACTTGAGAGATACCTGCATCCCTAATTTTAATAGAGACCAGCTGTCGATCCTTATAAGGATGTATCCTCAATACCTGGTAAATAATACAGATATCTGAACACATGTGTCCAGCAATTAGGCTTTCATGAAGCATACCTGATTATTTAATCGGTTTCTGTAGATAGCATCTGCACTGTGATTTTAACATAGCATGCAGTCGGCTCTACAGAGCATGCCATTTAGAAACTCATATCTTGTGGCCTAGTACCGATTTAGCTGGCCCAAGCCCACTTATCAGCACAAGCTCTATAAAAGTGGTGAGAAAGAGAAAAGATTCCCTCATCTTCTCCAATCTGCCAGTCGTTTCGTCTTCTAGCTTCCGCGCTGAAATTTCGCGCTTTGTCTCGCTAGGGTTTGCCATAGCCGGCGTCTCCTACTCGAAACTCGCGTGATTCCGCTCCGCCGCATCCATCCCAAGCCCTCAATAGCATTTCCCCCAAATTTTCTCACTCCCAACAATGCCGAGAGCTTCGCTCGAGATCCCGGAGATGTCTGCAGAAGCTTGGCCAGTTTCGGACTACGGCTTGATGAAGCTAAAGTACTTGGAGAAGCAACTGATACTGCAGCAACAAGAAGTCATCCATTGGCGCATCGCTAAAGGGGAATATATGCCGGCGCCCTGATCCATTGAGACAGTCACCTTCACCTCTTTCTTCCATCGTGGTCTCACCCTTCCCTCGTCGGATTTCTTCTACCAACTTTTGTCCTTCTATCAACTAGAGCTGGTGAATTTGAATCCCAACTCTATCTTGCAAATCTCCATTTTCGCCACATTGTGTGAATGTTTTCTGGGGGTTAAGCCCCACTTCAACCTTTTTGGTATTTGTTCCACATTAAGCCCTAGCCGTCCAAAAACAAAATCCAAGTGATTGGGGGAGCCGCTCTCCAACTCAGGAATGAAATGAAAAAGATCTATCGCTATGTTCCTTTGAAAATCTCCTTCAAGGGCTAGCATAGAGAATGATTCTATTGCTCCGATCTTGAACCTTCTCTGCCCCCTTTCACTAGCTCTTCTCCGGTGGTCTGCCCACTGGTCTTTTGTGCCGAGCTATGAAGAGATGGGCCAAGTATACCAACTGGTAGAGAAGATTGATCAACTCAAGAGCTCGGGATTAACTGGTCCTTGGGTGGTGAGGTGTTGCTTGAACCGCCGCACCAGGCCTCTGAAGCTGAGAAGCCACTTCGGCTGGGATTATCAGGGCAAAAACGATCCCAGCCGAGAATACCCGGATCTAACCAATAACAACAAGGTGACCGATACCTTGCTCAGTTTTTTCGTCAACAGAGTAGTGGAGACAGAAGACGCAGAGCGCGCCACCCAAGCCTATAGCCAGAAAAGACCTCGGCCACAGGTACTCCCAAAAAGCTGATGTTGAATTCCTATCCACTGTGATGAATGCCTGCGGATTTTCGTCTCGGATTGTGCTGTAATGTACGATGTGTGTTGTTGAAACACTTGCAGGACTGTGAGGAATTTGATGATGATTCTCAAACCCTGTCGACCACCAAAACGAAGAAGAGGCCGGCCAGCCATTCTGCTGCCCAACCTAGCTCCAAGAGGGCTGGGAAGAAACCCATTGAAGATCCGGGCAAGAAAAGAGCAAGCAAGCCAAGTGCAGCACCGGGGAGTTTGAAGATCAAAGACCGTGCCAGTTTAGCCTCTAGGCCGCCAAGCCCGAGACCATCTTCTTCAAGTTCAAGGCCAGCGACATCGAGCCCAAGGCCAGTACCGCCGAGCTCAGCAACATCGAGCCCAGCAACATCGAGGCCAAGGCCAGCGCCGCCGAGTACGAGATCAGCAACATCGAGCCCAAGGGCGGCGCCGCCGAATACCTCGACGCCGCAATCAACTGTGCTAGAAACAGAGCCGACTGGAGGTAAAACGCCACCGCTGACTGCCGCGCCGACTGGCCCGACAGCCAGCAGCTCTCCACCGCCGATATCTTTCGGAGCCCCCTCGTGGAAGTTCAAGATTTCCAAGATGTAAGCAATCTTCAATCTTCCAAGAATCTTGAATGATGTGATACTATCATGATATTTGACTCACTGTGTAGGAAGCGAGCTGACATTGATCCCAATGGGACTGTGCCAGCTGCTCCTGTTATCGAGCCGTCCCTAGCCGAGCTAGCACCGACAAGTTCTCCTACCGAGCCAGAGGCTGCCCTAGCTGCAAAAGCTGAAGCATTCCTGATAGCAGGACTACTAGTGCCGGCCGTCCATGGGGCGAGTGCTGAAGCTGCTACTCCAGCCCCTAAGCAAATCGTTGAAGCCCCAGCAGCCACCGAGTCCAGAGCCAGGACCCTATCGCCACACATATCATCGTCGTCTTCTGATGAGGTAGACATCCCCTCGGCTCGAAGCCCCTTCTTGCAACTTGCCGAGAACGTTCCATTGGGTATCCCCCAAGGGAGTTGCGGAGAACTACGAGCTTTGTCTACCAAAACTTCGACAGTGCAACTATTATGTGTGTCTACTACGATTGGCCGAGGTGATGCAATAACAAATGAAGCATTCAAGTGGGCAGCAAGCAGTACTGCTGTGATAGCATGTGCAAAGATACTGCGTTTCATGAATGACATTGCTTCATTTAAGGTACACTTTAATTAATTAAACTTGTGCTTATTAAAAGTAAACTTTCAATGCCTATAATATTGTTCTCAAGTGGTCACAATATTTGTCCAACCCCATCATACAGAGAAATGGTAAAGTTTCGCACAAATACAAGAAAAAAACTTTGTGATCAACACATCACTATATGCAACTATACATGATTCCTTTAAATGAGATGCTACAACTACTTTATAACTTTTACATTGTTAAATTATGGGTGGAGGGTGAGGATGTTGTAATTTATCTTTCATTTTCATATAGCGTGGGAAGAACAAAGGGGATATGGCGAGCACCATGGAGAGCTACATGAATAAGCACAAGGTCACAAGCGAGGTTGCCTTTGCCAAGCTTGATTCACTGATAGAAGATGAATGGAGAACCATCAACCAAGCATGCTGTGAACATCACCAGCTGCTGCCGGTAGTGCAATGAGTTGTGAACTTGGCTATTTGTATAATGTTCTTCTATGACAAGAGAAAGGACGCATACACATTCTCCACACATCTGCAAGAGATTGCCAGGAGTCTCTTTGTCAAGCCCATTCCCATGTAGACTGTGTTGTTAAAAGTTTCTTTTTTTTCGTACTTTTGGAGGGATAAATGACGCAATAATCTGTTTTGTCTGGTTATTTCAGAATCTTATGTACTTACATTGTTGGCGTCAACTAAATAATACTATTTCTTTATTATCTCATGAAGTCACATTACCCTATAATTATTTCTAGCCCTAAGACGTTTGATTTGTGGTGCAAATTGTATCTCTTCTCTCATGAAACCACATCCCAATTATTTCTAGTCTTTTGATGCAATTTGTCTCTTTTCTGTCGTGAAGGCACACCATCTCAATTATTTGTAATATCTGGATGATTGATCATAGGTTTAATTGAACAAAGCATATGAAGTTAAACTATATACTAACTACAAAAGAAATCTACATTACAGCTCATTTTTACCATTTTGATGTAACTTTTCCACAGCAGCGCGTGGAGTATTCATCTGTTTTTCTCTTAACTATTTAGATCATAGGCAACCAACGAGGTGTATGCTCTCAGGGGCTTAAAATATAGTGTCATATTGTTTCACCGCTTGTATGGGCTATTTATGGTGCTGCCCTTTCTCTCTCTGTGTGTGTCAGTTTTGTTGCCAATTGCTGGATGACATGGAGTTGTTGCGTTGCTTACTTCACTGTACAATTGCTTCTTAAGGATATGTCATAGCATAGGGAGATATCGAAAGTGAAACCTGCTCGAAAGTACCATCCTACAGATGTTCTCTTTTACTTTGAGACAAAGAGTCAAACCTGTTCCTTTCTATTAGTAGAAATGGAAGGAACATAGTTCAGAAGTTTACAACCAAAAACTACCAACAGACCACCATTTTTTTCCATGAGAACCAGGTGATGCCATCCCATCACCTGACCTCCTGCAAAACTCAGCACCACAAAACCAAGCTACAGACTGCTAAAGAGGTTCAGAACCAGTTAAAAGCTACTAAAACTCCCCAAGATAATATGACTGCTAGGAGCACCACATGCCACCATTGCAAAGACAAGAAAAAAGGCACCATAAGCACTCTATCCTGTGTAAAACCCCCATCCCAGCAACTTCTTTTGCATTAGAACCACTATTTGTGGACTCAACTTCCTTCCAATCTTCCTGCTTCCAGTCAGCAGCCATACCTGGTGTTATATATGTTGGAAATATTAGCAATTTTCCATTGAAATTAATCCAAAAATTAATAGCATAAATTATGACGAAGATAATGTAAACTACTGTGATAACATAAACAGACATACCATAGATATACACAGGAGTAACAAATATGTCTATCTCATTCGCACATAAAATGGGTATCATCACACAAGAACAAAAGAGTAGGACATAGAGCGCTGCAACAATAGTTGCGATGGTAGAACTGTTGTCGTTGCTGTCGGAGGATGAAACCTCGACGGCGGGAAGTCGGGAGACCCCCCTTTTGAGATTCGGCCAGGGGAGTAGTTCTCAGGCGAAGCCGGCGTCAGGGTGTAGAAGAAAGATACGCGAAGAAAACGTAGAAGAAACAGAGGAGTCCGGACCGTCCGAAGCGGGTCCGGACCGTCCGAACCGTGAACGAAGGCAGAAGGGTCCGGACCGTCCGAACAGGGTCCAGACCGTCCGAACCGAGGAGATCGCGCAGGGAAGAAGGGATCGATGCACAAGGAAGACACGGGGATTTATACAGGTTCAGGCCGCCGGAGCGTAATATCCTACTCCTGTGCGTGTTTTGCTATGAGGTGGAAGAATGTGGTATTATGGTTACAAGGTGTATCTAACTCACGGCCGGAGCCGGAGAAGAAGAACAGTGGTTAGAGAGTGAGCTCGGGGGTGCAGAGCAGAGAGTTAGAGGACCGGGAAGCTCCTGTCTCAGTCCGTGGCTTGGTCCTCCTTTTATAGAGCAAGGGGATTGCACAGTGCCAAGATACAAGCTGATAGGGAGAGAGAGCTACATGAGAGAGCAGGTATGGCTTGTCTTATCGCTGTCTTGTCGCTGTCTTGACGAGCGCGTCCGCCTGCTGCCGCCTGCTGGACGAGTCCGCCTGCCGAACCCATGCCGGAGTTGGTATACGGTGGGCAGTGGAGTCGTGAGGACGCGACGGGATGTGACGGGGCACACTGCCGAAGTCAAGCATCTCTGACTGCTTGACTTCGGCGCACGCCCTTACCACCGAAGTCAAAAAGGCTCTGACTGTGCAGCAGATGTACAGCGGATTGAGCCCTCCATAGTCAAAGAGCTTCTGACTACACAGGGAGTGGGCCCACGGGGGGCCGTCCTGGGAGCTCACGTCTGCTCGAGCGGGCGACAGGTGGAAAGCGTCCCTCCGCGCGCGCGCTAGGCTCCGAGCTCCTTGGTGACCGACATGTAGGCCCCGGACCCGATCTCAACGCCCGGGTCCGAGGCTGCGGTCCTCGGGTCCGGGAGGCGAGACCCGGGACCGAGGCCGGGGGTCCCGGGCACGGGGGCGCGGCCCGAGCACCGGAATACTCCAGCTCCGTGCCCGGGGATGCCTGCCGAGACTGAGATTGCTGGCCCGGGCCCCGAAGGTAGAACCGGGGCCGGGAATGTCCTTGGCGGTGAGGCCCGAGGAGGGGGCGAGCCGTCATTGCGACGCGCCCGGGAAGGTACACCCGGGCACCGGGTGCCCGGGCCCGAGGCACTTAGCATTGTTGGCCGTTGCTTGTTTCTGACCGTAGGCCCCGGGGAAGCTGACGTGGCCAGAGACCCACGCGTCCCCGCAGAACGTGGGACCCCCAGTCCCATTTCGCCAACAGTTGCTATTGCCGTTCTTTCCATGTCTAGCCATAATGATGAGAATGTAGTCGAAGTAATCGTTCACAGGAAACAATTAGAACTTGTATGATGCTCTCCTAAAAACCTGATTCGCCTTCTTCTCCTGGTGCAAGATGAAGAAGGCAGAGGTTCCGAAGGCCTGCTCTACCAGCACCTACACGCAGATGCCGTGATGAAAAAACCAAAGTAGCAATTGAAATAGAGTGTGTGTTTGTGTTTTCTCTCTTTCTTATGGAAAATCAAATCCATTCTCTTTTTAAAGAAGAAAGGGAAGATGAAGAGGAAGGGACTCATGGAAGAGGAAAAGGAAGAGAGTAATTGATCATCATCAACCAACCATAAACCATCCTCCACGACTCCACTATCAACCAGCCATCAATTAAATGTAATTGATCGGTAGTTACCATTTCTCGGATCACATGATGAGTTAAACACACGTAACTCCCAACATAATAAGACTAGGAATTAATTTATTTGTTTTAATTGATTTAAATGGGCTAATAACTAATTAAATCTAACAACATATGTCCCTTCCCACCTGCCTTAGCAGCTGCGCTCCCTGGAGTCTATAGTAGACTTCTTGCTCTTTCTGCTGATCTCTGCAAAGGTTCCCAAGAGAGAGTCCAAAAGCACAAATGATGAATCAACTCCACAGGGTGAGATAACATGTTTTATTTTTTTAAAAAAACACTGTTTCTAGTTTTCCATATCGCCCAAAGGGCATCTGCAATTCCAACTGTGACTTGTTTATTTATTTCTTTGGGAAAATTATGAAACCAAACACCCGACATGTGAGAAACGCTACAAAAAGCGCCAAAACCAAAAGTGCTTCTAATAACATTCCAGAGAAACTTTTTGTAATAGGACAGAACAAAAAATATATGTCATGTAGTTTCCTCAGAAGAGCAGAATTGACATCATTTTGCTTCGTGGGCAGACCCAGGTCCATGCCCAGCAACCAGAGGCAGCTACCAGACTAGCTAGGTGGCTTGCAGCGCATCGATTATTCTTTCATGCTCTTAATCTATGTTCCTCTTTGTCTACATGATGAATTTATATTGATTGAAAACTGAAATGTGAAGTTAGTGAGTTAAAATATTGAATGCATATTTGTTGTGCTTAGTAGGCTTTAGGTTAAATTTGATCAATCAAATATCAACAGGAACATGGCCATTCTCTCTTTATTTTAAGCAAGGACAAAAGAATTCAATTCTTGAATCAGTCTAATTATACTTCTTATCGAGATGGATATTTCCTCGAAGATTAGTGATGATGATGCAATCGAGCCTTTCTATGCTATGAATAGAGTGTCTTTATGCTACACACTACTACAGAACCCGTTTTCCTATATGGGTAGAATGGCTTTTCGCAAGCAGATGCCCGGCCCGTCTAGGAGAAGGGATATGTGAAAATACCCCTTTTCTCAAGCGGGTCAGCGTCCACCTACGAAGTTCCATTATCGCCGGTGGGCGACTTAAAGGGCCCACCTATAATAACAGATCTTTACAGGCGGACCAGTTAAGGAACCTGCCTACGATAATAGATTATCGCAGGCAGCCTGGTTAACAAGACCACCTGTAGTTTTAATTCAAAAAATAGAAAAAGAAATATTTGTTAATTTTTGTTTATTCCATAAATTAATTAATTCATTATTTAAAATTGTCTCCAAATCAAATATTACACATTCTCTAGTTCTTGACATCACCATATGTTAGACAGTAATTGACATGAATAATTAATTATATATCATTAACTAATTAATAATTATTACATAACGTGCTTCGTAATACAATCATTCACAACAAATATGTCTACACAGTGAACGAATTTTTGTTTCATACATTTGTAAGAAGCATATATTCTTTCTCCCACTCTTGAAGTTTTTTTTATTTGTCATCCCTCACATATGCACTCTCAGAATCGAAAAATAGACCAAGTGTATTGCATATGTCGCGGTGGATGAAGTGGCACAAGTCGGCACAGAGGTTCAGTAGTGTTGTCTTATTCATCGTTTGTGCCGGCCCAATTACTTGAAACAATTGCAACAGAAATAAGATAAGCGAGACGTTACTAACAGTAATATGTGCCTCCGTACTAACATATTTAAGTTACTTTGTACGTACATTATCCACATGTGATGTAAACCTGCCGTGGATCCTCATCATCTCGCACACGTAATATCTGCATAGAATAGTCCCTTTGTGTTATTTGTAGCACTGTCCAAGGAGTAGTAAGAGCGTAAATTAAATATGGATAATTATTTTGAGACATAAAATATGTAGTTCGTGTCATTACCGGCCACTTTGTCATGACAAGCAGTTTTTCCCTCTTCTTTATTTTTTCCCCTCCTTTTTTTATATGTCATCTATGTGAGCTATTCGGAAAATTATATAGACATGCAATAAGAAAGTAGATGACAAAGATAGGAGGTTTATACCAGGACAATTAAAATTCCTTACAGGTTCAAAAGAACAAGGAAATCCATATAATCATTCTTCGGGTAATCGGCCGGATCGCATACAATGACTTGCATTTCCTTTGGGTATATTATGAATAAAATGTAGTGGTTGCTACAAGCATATAAAAACATTTTAAGTTAATAGCTCTGAAAGTTCTAATAGAAGAAATTGCAAACTTACTTGAAATTATATGGGGCCATTATGCATCTCTTATCTTGATAAGATAGCATGGCCCGTCCAATGCATGCCGCCACTTCGCGACTCTTTTCGCCACGGGTTTTCTCGATGTACTCCTTCTTTTCTTTCGGTGACTTGTCCTTGAGCACCGCAGAATCGTCGCGTATGTCAACGATGTGTTGTGTCTTGCAAATTCTGGTTGGGTCAAGGTAGCCAATCGGTTCCCCCGTTCGGTCGGCATCGTGTAATTATAACCTACAAATGCAAAACAGTTTGAAACATTAGGCACCATGTCGATTACGTATAGAAAGAATAATGGTCGATATATATACTTACAGTGCCCATGTACCAACAAGATTTATGTCCATTTTTTCTAGATGATATACGACGTGCATGTCCCTGAAATCAATAAAGAGCATGCCTCCATCTCCAACCATGAAAGCATCTCGTGGTACCTTAGCACTTAGCAAGCTCAGGCCTTCTTTACTAGCCTTCATGCACCACTCATGCCACCTGATCATCTACCACGACAAAGTACTTAGGATGTACGTTGGAACAAAAGGCTTGCCATTTATGAATTCCTTAGGGACGTCGTCAATAGCATAGAACTCCAACGATTCCTTGGCGCTTTACACTGATTTCTGGCTTGTATCTGGTTTTGTATCTTTCTTTAGGTTGTCTCTACTCTGAAGGCCGTAAACAAAAACTTGTCCACATCTTTTGATTTTTTTTTTGTGATCGTACGTGGTTACCTTATGTGGAACGGCCCGAGGTGGAGCGGACGGTGGAGTTGGAGAATTAGCCCGAGGTGGAATGGAGGGTGGAGATGGAGTGCGGGCTTGAGCTTCGATGTGCACCTCAGGGGGCTGGAGAGCTTCGAGGTGGCTCTGAAGTTGGCGGTGGTGGGGAAGGTGGATGTGGTGAGAAAGTTTGAGGTGGTGGGGAAGGTAGATGTGGTGGGGAAAGCGGATGTGGTGGGGTAGGTTTAGGTGGTGGGGAAGGCGGATGTGGTGGGATAGGTTTAGGTGGTGGGGAAGTGGGGAAGGTGGATGTGGTGGAGAATTTGCTGCTTTATCTTTGGGGGATTCCGGTTTTCCTGGTGATGAAGGGTTTAGCGAGGATGTCGGCTCTGGCTTCAACGCGCTTGCGGGCGACTTTTGGAAGAGCACGATGTCTCTACAATGCCACAATATGAATTGATTGACTGCATTCCCTAGAAATTCGATTCTCTCTGGCGTGGGAATGTCTAGCTCGTACTGGTTGCAATCGGCATTGACCCTTGACACCTGGACGCTTGCGTAGTCTTCAGGTATGTCCTAGCAGTGAAACTTCCTGCCTGGTATAGCCATCCCACTAGCAACCTCCTTTGTCCGGCCTACCCTACCAATCGGCACATGTAACTTGCATGGCATAGGACCAGTTATGTCATCTACCGAGTGTCGGGTCACAGGTGATGACGCTACGCTAGGTCCCCGGTGCTGCGCAATATGTTGTAAATCTCCCGACAATTTTCCTTGGTTTTTATTCATCAAATGAAATAATTGCTCGGCCATTTCTTCCCTGATTTCTTGCCTAATGTTTTCCTTGTACCGATCGCATCTCTTGTAACTTCCAGCGTCTTTTGGATATCCTTCCTTCCAATTGAGCATGGAAGATAACCCTCTGACACGGCCAAAATGTTCAGGGTTACCCAGCGCAGCGCTAAGCTGATCTTTCTCTCTTTTGGGCATGAACTCCCCACTTTTTTGCTTCTCGGATATCTCCTTCAAATTTTTTGCTACTTGTTCAACACTAGGGTCTCTAAATACAAATTGTCCATTGTCGATAACTTCTTCAGTGCTCCTAGCTCATATCCAGTTCTTGCTGCGATTATCTAACCCATCCACTTCCAAGGGTTTTCCCTCCGCCTTCGCTTTTTCTTCCTTCCTCCTCCATACTTCCACTTTAGGGGCATACCGAGTCGAACCTAGACGATGTGGATACTGATTTCTCTTTGCCAACTTTGACATCCTTTTACTCTTCTGTAAGGCCTCCGGCGTAGTCTTCTTCTTGGCAAACTCATCCTAGTCGGCCGTGGGGAGTTTCCCGTATCTTTTAAAGGGGCTCAGGTTCCACTGGACATACTTCTTGTTTAGATCAAACTTCCATTGTCGCCATCGCCGACCCATAACTGCCAGTGCGTACTCCTTCTCTACATTGCCGAATCCTTCTGAGTATAGGAATCTTTTCTTTAGTTCCGTCCAAAGTAGTTCCTTCACCCTCTTGCTTACTTTCTCCCATTCATCTATGAGGATTGGACAGTGATCCCTTACTAGAGCACCACAGGAGTTGCTCCATTTTGCGGGCACCCCTTTAGGCTCCATGGGTTCCCCTTTGCATCCTATGTGGGTGATGGCGTGTACTTCATCTATTAGCTTGTTCTTGCTTCTCTCACCGTGCTTTTGTTTTTGGCCAACGGCTTCAGTGGTGGTTGTATCCGTCTCTGTCTCGGCCGGGGCAGATGTAGCCGTGTCTAGTTCAGTGGGGTCGTGCATAACTTTCCGGCGAGTCCGATGTCTTGTTTCCATCTATTGTACATACAGCTAGATCAATGTGTTAAACAATATAAACTATTATCACTAGTAACTCGACTAACTCGGCGAAATACTTACGCATGTTCAATAGGAATATGATATGTTGTACATCAACCTCACGTAGTCATCATTAATCACGTATTAAATAGCGACAAAATTTAAGCAAACTTGGCAACATATGTGGATGGAACGGTAGAATATGCCGAGTCATGCAAGGGTGACGGCGACAAGAAGGAGCGCGCTTGTCGAGTTGACACGCGCTCCTTCCGTCGCTGCCGCGCCTGTACAACTCGGAAAAAATACACTCCTCACGTGGTGAGGTTGTATTTGAGTCATAGGCCAAGTTTGCAAAAGTTTTGTACTATTTAATATCCAAACGACCATAATCTTCATAGAGCACAAATTAAATATCGACAGGATGGACGGTCTTCATATAGCATATGTGATACATGTTGAATAAAAAGTATGCATGCATATTTGAAATTGAACAATATTTCTACAAATATGGAAATTGCTCTTAGATGTGATGAGGTTAGGACATATGAAATGTTGTACATCAACCTTATGTAATCGTCATTAATCACGTATTAAATAGCGACAAAATTTAAGCAAACTTGGCAACATATGTGGATAGAACGATAGAATATGCCGAGTCGTGCAGGGGCGACGGCAACAAGAAGGACCGCGCTTGTCGAGTCGACACGCGGTCCTTTTGTTGCCGTCGCACCTGTACAACTCAGAAAAAATGCACTTCTCACGTGGTGAAGTTGTTTTTGAGTCGTAGGCCAAGTTTGCAAAAGTTTTGTAATATTTAATATCCAAATGACCATAATCTTCATAGAACAAACTAGAACTTTTAAATTAAATTACAAACTAATATAAATATAAATATTATTTCATATATATGAATAACCATAGTGTCCATACAAATTTAAAACATCTCATCATATCCATTAAAAACATTTCACGTTTTCATTTCATCAAACTATTAAAAGATTTCATCAAACATTTCATCTCACCAAACAAAAATAAAAAATTGGTTTTACCTTTTTTTTATTTTAGGTGGTGGAGGCGGCACCACGGATCGGGGCCGGTGGCAGCAAAGGCCAGAGCTCGGGAAGGCAGCGGCGGCTCGGTCGGAGCTCGGTGAGTGGCATCAGAGCTCGGCGGCAGTGGCTCGAAGAGGGGGCTAGCAGGAGCACAGGGTGGCTTGGGGAGGCGGCGGCGGCTCGACTGGCAGGAGCACGGGGCCGGCCGGAGCATGGGGCCGGCAGGAGCACGGGGTTACTAGGGAGGAGGCGGTGGCTCGGCCGGAGCTCAGAAAGCGGTGCCGTCGGTCGAGGGCGGCCCCTCGAAGAGGGGGCCAACAGGAGCACACGGGGCCGGCGGGAGCATGGGGTCACGCGGGGAGATGGCAGCTCGGCCAGACCACAGGGTCGGTGGTGGTGGAGGCCGGAGCTCGGGTAGCGGCGCTAGAGTTCAGCAGCGGCAAGCCAAGAGCGGCGGCGGGGCGACGGTGGCGCGTGAAACAGTAGCGCAGCCTGACGGCGTAGAGCTAGGTTTTCAGGGCGCGCCAATGGACTCTCGCATGACCCTTTATATTGGAGAGCATTATCACAGACGGGCAGCTTAGAGGTGCGCCTACAAAAATGATCTTCGCATACGGCCGACAAATCGGCCCGAATGTGAAAATGATCTTCGCATACGTGCCACTATACCACCCGACTGCAGTAACTTTACAGCCCATATGCGAAAATGATCTTCGCATATGGTCCGCTATGCCGCCTGCCTCAAAAGATATGTGGGGCCCACTTGTCAGTCAGACCAATTAAATGTATTACATATTTTGACATATAACAGTACTATTTAGAATAGATATACCGTGCAATTTAAAATATTTAATCGAGTAATTATTTAGAAATACATATAACAACAGTAAATATTAATTGAGTGATTATTTAATCAACTGATTTTTACGTTTGTGAAGTAGTACCGTTTGAAATGTATTTAAAAATTTAAAATATTTAATCGAGTAATTAGAACTTTTTACAATGCCATAAATCGAGTAATATTATGCATTCACAAGATTCGGTTGTTACATGGCAACAATATTATGCATTCACACGAATAAATTTAAGATATTCAAAACTCCTCATTAATATGAATCAAATATTCTGCGGTTTTTACACATGGGACCGAATATTAGCATTTCACGAATTTTCCAACTCCATCACTGTGCATGTACGTCTTCATAGTATCTTCATTAAAGGTCTCTTCGATGCTCTTGATTTTATTTGGAAAGTCCATAAACAACACATCGCATCATACTGGTTGTAGTCTTCGGCATATTTGACGCTATCAACACCAACGATTCTTTGCTTACTTGATAGAACTATGGATTTCTTCTTGTGCACAGGGTCGGTAACATAGAATACCTATGCGACACGCTCAGCCAGTATCCATGGGTCATCCTTGTGGCCTACATTGACGAGGTCAACAATTGTTAGCCCAAAGTTGTCCACGAACACTCCTGTTGGTTGTTTCACCCATTGGCATCAAAAAAGGGGATCTGAATGTTCAATCCGTAATCCAGTTCCCATATCTCATCTATGAACCCGTAGTAGGTGGTTTTCCGTCCATAGTTATCTATTGCATCCACTCAAACCCCACTATTTTGTGCCATCCCCTTCTTATCCTTTGACTTCGTATAAAATGTGTACTCATTAATCTCGTAAGCTTGCCATGACGTTACTAACTTGAGGGCCCACAGGACAACCTTTTCAGTGTTTTTCTTCAAGAGAGTCACCTTCTGGTAAGTTCTAGTCCTTGAACCATGCGGTGAATCGACGCTTGTGCTCTTTCATAATCCAATCTTCCGATCGTCCAATGTTTCTGGCTCTAATTTGGTTTAGGTGTTGTTCGATGGGGCTCAACTATTGCAAGCTGTTGTAGGACGCTGTAGTGTGCAGCTCGCACATTAATGAACTCATTGTCATGAATTTTTTTCTTGCCAACGGTCCCCTTTCCGGACAATCTACCCTGATGATGGGGAACAAGTAAACCAATGGGATCGGCCTCTTCTACATAATCTATGCAACACTCGATGACTTCTTCAGTGGTATATCCCTCTACCATCGACCCTTCTGGATGAGTACGGTTTTGGATGTAGCCCTTCAGAATAGATATGAACCGTTCGTACGTCCACATTTTATGTAAGTACAAAGGATCTAGCTCGAGTATCTGAGGAACGATGTCAACCATTAGATGAACCATCATATCGAAGAATAATGGAGGGAAACACATCTTGAGCTAGCATAGAGTCTCTGTCAAAAATGTCTGAAGATGTCCTAGTTCTTCAGGATCCAAAACTTTCTCTGAAATCATGTTAAAGAAGTAGCATATCTTCGTGATCACGACATTAATAGTAGCTGGTTTAATTGGCCTTATTGCAATTGGGAGAAACACAGTTAGCATGCCATGGCAGTCATGCGAGTTATAGCAAGAAAGAGACATGTCCTTCATCGAGACTACTTTCCGGATGTTGGATGAAAACTCGGTAGGCACTCTCAAATCATGTAAAGACTTGCACACCCCCATCTTCTCTTCGGGTGTTAGGGTGTAGCTTACTAGTGGAAGGTATATTTTCCCATTATCATGTGGCTACGGGTGAATCTCTTTCCAAATCTTCAAATTCACCAAGTCATTACGAGAGTGTAGACCATCCTTTGTCTTACTCGGAATGTCTAGCAAAGTACCGATAATGCTATCGAAGACATTTTTCTCAAGGTGCATGACATCGATGGAATGATGAATCTCTAGGTCTTTCCAGTAGGGTAAATACTTAAAGAAAATTGAGTGCTTCTTGAATGGAACGGCTAGCTTGTCTTTGTCTTCCAAGTGTTTCTTCCTTTTGTTGCCTTCTTCTTTGTTTTACCCAAGACAACCTTCAGATTGCTGGTCATATCAAATACCCATTTGCCATTGCGAACTTCGGGTGTAGACCCATTCTCTATTGTCTTGTCAAATAGTCTTCCCTTTGTTCGATACCGGTGCTTGCAGGGTAGGAACCGCCGATGCCTCATCTAAACCAATTTGTTAGATGATGATAGATAGATAGATGCGGCGTTATCCACGCAGGTTACGCAACACATCTTCCCTTTAATCTATCCAGAGACTGAAAAATTTGTTGTGTAGTCGTTGATGGTGAAGAAGATAATGGCTTTGCAAGTGAAGTACTCTCGTAGGTATTCATCCCATACCCTAATACCCTCATCCCATAGATCCGCCATATCCTCTAGCAAAGGTTCAAGAAATACATATATTTCTATCCCAGGTTGTTTCGGGCCTTGTATAAGGACTAACAATAAGATATACTTTCGCTTCTGACATAGCCAAGCTGGAAGGTTATACATGGTCAATAGTACTGGCCAAGTACTATGCGAGTTGCTCAAGTCACCAAAAGGGTTCATTCCATCGGTACTTAGCATAAATCTGATATTTCTTGGATCCGAGGCAAAATCTAGATGTATTGCATCAAAGTTTTTCAATTGGCGAGCATCTGCAGGGTGGCGGAGCTTTCCATCATTCCTGCAATTCTCGTGATGCCATCTCATAAGCTTAGCGTCCCTAGGGTTTGAATACAAACGCTTCAAACGATCTTTCACTGGCAGGTACCATATCACCAGGGCAGGAATTTTCTTCTTGATGTTCGTAGATGAATCATCTTCTTGTCTTTCAAAATCCTATGACTCGTTACTTGATTTGTACCGACTGGTCCCACATGTCGAGCAGCACTCCAAGTTTGCGTGCTCTTTGCAATACAGGATACAGTGGTTTACGCATGCATGAAACTTTTGCATACCTAGTGATAACAGACATATGAGTTTCTTCGCTTGATATGTGTTGGCCGACAGGAAGTTAGGCTTCGGTAGGATCTTACTTAGGAGGGACAATAGATAATTGAAACTATTATCCGACCATCCGTTGCACGCCTTGAACCTTAGTAGTTCAAGCACTAAACGTAAGACTGTCATCTCCTTAGAACAACCCTTCGATTCTTTGAACAATAGATCTTTTGCAGCCTTTTATAAAGACTCAAAATTATCTAAGCCTCTCGTAGAACCCGTCAACACTTCCGGTCCGGCATGGCGTAGCATCTCCTCTAGATCAAAATCAGTGTTGTCATTGAGGTCGTTCATCATTTCGTCATCCGACATATGTACTATGAAATTGCCACCATCCCCTCTTTCTTCGTGATAACCATCCCCTTGGAGGTTGGCATCTTCGCCATGAAAAGACCAAACCGTAAGCGCCCAGTTCCTGGTAATTGAAACAAAGGAGGACTTTTCCACTACTGTCCTTGCGTACATTTCCCCTGTTTGACTGTGTCATGGCCGCTGTTGGTCCATGAGGAGCGGAGTTGTTCTACTGTGACGGAGCTGGCCTGCTGGCAAACTGAGATCGGGCCTGTGGAACCTAGCGATTATGTGAACCTGATGAGGATCCACCTTGATAAGGAGTGGTGTACCAGAGTCGTTGGCTTGGTCCCTGCTGGCTTTTGAAGTTGGCCATGCGATGCTTGATGGCATCAATCTCCTTGTGCTTGGCTTCCTGGCATATGGCCTTGTCAATGAGCCTCTGGAAATCGGTGTAGTCACTAGCGATTAACTGGATTGATAGCTTAGGATTGAGGCCTGCCAAGAACTTTTCCTGCTTGTCCTCATCCTCCCGCACATCCTCCGGTGCATACCTTGCCAGGCGATTGAACTCATGTAGATATTCTATCACAGAGCGGTTGCCTTGTTTCAGGTCCCTAAACTCTCGCTTCTTCAGTGCCATAATGTCTCCTCCGGAATGCCGTCGTGAACCATCTCCAAGTGATCGGCTGTCCCGTAGGCTGTGTAGTTTGAAAATGGTCCCACCATTCAGAAGTGGGTCCTTGAAGTTGATGTGCGGCGAAGGTAACCTTCTCAATGTCGGTGCATTGGATGGTATCAAGTTTCTTGTTGATGGCACGAAGCCAATCAAGGGCATCCACAAGATTGGTGGTGCTAGAGAAGGTGGGTGAGTGAATGCGAAGAAATTCGCTTAGCTTGGACTGCGGTGGTGGCGGTGGAGCTTGAGTGGCTACTGGCAGGTTTTGGATATGATGGAGGAAAGCAGCCATCATGTAGGTTTGTTGAGCGAGGATCTGGGTGAGGATGTGGTTTTCCACATTGGCTGGGGCAGAGGCGGGGGAAGATCTTCTTGGTTCTGTCCACTTCCCTGGTTCTGCCTTTGATTTCCCTCCTACTGAACATTTCCTTCTGGTTGCGCAATTCTCCTGGTGTAAACCATTTATGGTGGCCATCCAAATGCAAAGATAGAGAACAGAGGGAAAGATCAGCTAAGACAAGCACTTTAACCAACTTATTCAAATTTTATTACTATGCTGTTGGTTTCTTAAATTGTTCAAGTACTTAAACACACATGGACAAGGTTATATCACAACAAACCGATATAACCCAGCCCCACACAAAAATAGAAACAACAGGAAAAACTCCAATGAAGATAAACGAGGAAAAACACGGATGTGTCTATCACTACACATCTACTGGTGCGAAGGGCCAGCACTGGGGTGGACAGAGATCAACAAAGTGTCGGTGCTGTCACTGCTGGAGATGTCGTCCTCCCAAGGAACAAGAGGCTCCTGCTCCACACGACGGGGCTCAAAGAACCTGGCCTCTACAAGAGACTGATGGATGATCACTGGCCTGGAGGTGCTCTTGCGTGATATGATCTTCATGCTACGGGTGACACGACGGAGCTTGGGGCGAAAAATCTGACCCTGTGCAATCTTGAGTTGGCACAACTCCTCCTCTATGGCATCCAACTCCTTCTTGAGCTTCAAATTCTCCTGGTGCAGCTCTAAGATCTTCATGTTGTTCTGCACCATTCCCCAGCGCACGAGCTGGTGAAAGTCGACGTGAGCAGTGTCGTAGACGACCACCATCCATGCCAAGTGCACGGTAGTGGTGTTGTCCTCCCTGTCAGTGCCTCTGAAGCTGGAGTAGACTGCTAAGTCCAATAGCTATTGGTGGAAGGGGTAGGGAGCATGCTGCAGCTCTCCCTAGTAACGTTGGTGAAGCACCCAGATGGCCAAAAGTGCCTCGCTCTGACATGCGGCCGTGAAGGTGTCTCCTCCCGAGGTGACAGTCAATGAGGTGCGATGAGCGGAGCTGGCAAGGAGCGAGGTGGTGACCTCCCAGGCAGCACGAGGGGAGTAGTCGTCACCACCCACAACAGGTAACTCGGTACCCGTGTACTCCACCTCCTGAGTGTAGCCCAGAGCCATGTGCAAACTACGTAGCTCAAGAACAAAACCTCCTAAGTTCAAGCCGTGATGAGTGAGAAGGGATGCCATCTATATAATTTTGAAAGTAAAAAGAAAAAGTCAGTAAACAAAAAGTTTATAATGAAATAAGTAGAGCAAGGTAGAGTAATAAATTTTCACAATTATAAAAATTCCGTTTGTAAAAATATTTTCCTAAGGCTAGGTCCATCTAACTCATCATAGGATCAAGGGGGCTCTGATACCAACTTGTAGCGCCTGGAAATCATACAACAATTTCCATACGTAAGTGTATTAATCCTCATTCTAGGAGATGAGGTACACAAATACAAAGTTGTTTAATATCAGAGTACACATGCGGAAACGATAACATAGTTTAAATTATTACATGGGTGACCAAAGGCCCAGACAAGCAAAGATAAACAAATAAAGTTCGAAACTAGGAGAGCTAGAGACCAGGCCCACAAGCACTTGATGGCAGGTACGAGCTAAACATCGAAGCCTTTATCACCAGGGTACACATCATCTGGATTGGGGGAAAAATGGAGCAAGACTAAGTACCATCCAAGTACTCAACAAATCATACCCGGGAATAATGCATCAATAATGCTAAAGGTGTACAAGGGGATTAAGAGGGCTATTTTGCACTAAACAATATTTATTTAATTCAATACCTTTTAGGACAAATTTTAGGAATCCGATTCTATTTCTAAGATCAATTTATCCCATTGTAGCGTATACCACGCTTATCTAGTTCTTGCCTAACCCAAGGCTAACCAAACCCATCCTGGTCAACCATCATATTTTAACCATTGTTCCATTATTCCATTTTAACAGAGGAAACTCTAACTTGGGTATATTTCTAGGCTTTCGAATAGATTATACTCTGGCTAGAGGTGTACATTTTTACCCACAAGACACAACTCCCTCACGTGTTCCCACGTGCCACATACCACCACTGTATGTGGAACGGAAGTCGTGACACAATCCTTCACCTAGATCAACCGTAGACAAAAGAACCGACACCAACCGTCTATGACCAGACCCCTAGAACAGGTAGACGGTCGATGCCACCAGCATCTCGATCCCCAGACCCTCGGTGACCTTCATTTGCTAGAGACATTGGTCAACAACCAGACGTCATCCGCCTCTATCCGTGTTCCATTATCTAAAGCTAATCCAAGCTACATGTTAAGCCTCACCTATTAGACATGTGGTAGTATGGTTATGCTTTGCAACTGAGGCCCGAAGACTGGTCCTTATGACGGCCGAGGTACGACTAGCAAAACCTTGTACCTCAAGTCCAGCCGAAAACAGGGTTTTGAGGAATTTTGAATAAAGAAGATTCATGTTCAGGCAAACCAGCCAATTCCAAGCCTAACATTATTTACTTGTCATTTTCCCCAATTATCCCATAAATGGATTACGTTGTTGCTAACTAAAGCATGTGCTAAGCATAACCTAAGGTAGCTAGTTTGCTTTACAAATACACACAATTACTAGCCGGTTTTCAGTTACCTAGGGTTGTCAAGGAATAATACCAATAATAAGGTTATAACAAGGATTTTAGGAATAAGCTATAATAAAATCGCAAGAATTTTCATAAAGCATAATGCATTAATTTAAATAAAAATAAATGTACAAATTCATGGGTTATCAATATGTACAAGGATGTGGGTATGACTTGCCTTGCTCGCAGCCCAAGTCTTCAGCACAACCTCGAAGTAAAGCGGAGAATCGGGAGCAACGGCGTCTATACGACATACGCAAACAAAGATTGGCTTTACTCTAAGAAAATGCATAAAAAATAGTATAAACAAAGCACATAATTGGGTTCTAGACATTTTAAGGAAAATTTAAAGACTTGAACAGGTCAATTCCAAGTTCAAACGGTCAAGATATGGCCATTTGAAGTTTAATTGAAATTTGACCATTTCTTGATTTATTTTTCTTGAGAAAAATCGGTTTATTGCGTTAGCACCGGGGAGGGGGGTGTGGCACCGACATACGGGCCCCACTGGTCAGCGCCCGGGGCGACTAACTGGTGGGCCCCGCGGATCAGCCGTAGGCACGCGCGCTGACGCGGTTGCCACGCAGCTGCCATGCAGTGGCCACATCGGCCCAGCCACGGCCAGCCGGGGGGAGCCATCGGCGCCCTGATAGTCGCCGCCAACGACCATCGGCGTGGCGGAGGGCGCCGAGGATGTCACACCCAAAAATTTAGCCAATTTCCAGACTATTTTGTGTATTAAAATCCCTGTCCAGGAATCAAGCCAGGGTACACAAAATGACAAATCAATAAACAGTTCCAAACGTAAATAAAGCGTAAATATTTACAGAAAAGGCACTTAGTCCTCACACGGAAGAAAACACCAGCGGAAAGGCGAAACTAGCCTGTCTTCAGCTCCACACCACAGACAAGCTCAACTGGGGTATAAGCCAAGGTCTTCATTTCTGAAAAGGGGGAATAGCAAGGCTGAGTACCACCCACCGTACTCAGTAAGCCATACCAATGATGCATTTGTGCACGGGATTTCAAAGAGAGGCTGGTGGCTCATTTGCGTAAAAGCAGTTGTAAACAGTAGTAGTTTGCAAATAGTAAAAGGTTGATTAATTTAACAATATAAATTCTCCACCGATTAACGTTACACCACATTAACCAGGCCCAACCATTCCCAACTGATTGACGTTACACCACGTCAACCAGTCTCCACTGATGAACGCTACACCACATTCACCAGACTCCTCCGGTTACCGTTACACCACGTTAATCGGACTCCACTGATTAATGTTACACCACGTTAATGAGTCTCCACTGAACAACGTTACACCACGTTGACTAGTTTTTCCTGATCAACGCTACACCACGTTGACCAGGCCGCGCTAATGAACGTTACACCACGTCCACCAGGCATCACTGATGAGCATTACACCACGCTCACCAGTCTCCACCGCTTAACGTTACACCACGCTAACCGGCCACCCCCGGTCAACTCAACCACGTCGACCGGACTCAACACCTTCCACAACACCAGTTTCAATAAAGCTAGATTAATTATCTAAAGGTGAGACTAATCACGGTGAGTCTTGGCCAATGTGCCCATAACCGCGGGCGCGGCTATTCGAATAGATTTACTCTGATCAGAGTATACAACTTTACCCACAAGACACAGCCTCACACACATTTCCGTGCGTCGATGTGTCACCACAACACCCCGCAAGAGGCTATGACAGGACTGTTCACGTAACCTCTCCCTAACCATCCACACCACGCTGAGGTTGCACCTGCCGACAGGGCACACTATATTGGCCAGGCTACCCCCCTTGCGCCACGATGAATCCAGAAGCCGATCAACCCTACCCTGGGTTGACCCAACTCCATCCCGCCCACCCTCTTCTTCGGTGCCTAGGAGAGGGAGAAGAAACGCTTCAAGCCCAGCCGTTGCCTACGCTGGCTTGTGGAAAGTACGGGTAGTTGCCCAAGTGGTTCCCGCGAACCGGTTCTTAATTGCCATGGCTGTGACAAACAAAACCATACACCCACAGCCCACCATTTAGGTCCAAGTTTAGTAATTTAACATCAACCTATCCAATATTCCATTTTTCTGATATTGAGTCGAATCATATCAAAAGATAATATTTAATTCCCATGTGAGCTATGTTGCTAAGCATGGCTAAGTAGATCCTATCTCTAGCCAAGTCATCCAATGAGACCTAAGCTAGTCAGATTATCACCCAAGGTTATCAAGGAATGGATAACAAATAAACATGGCCTCAAGTAAGTGGATAGGTTATCCCATATTTCATGTAATTGGCAAAACATGTAATTTATTTATAAATCGTAAAATATTTCACAAAGTTGGTTCAACATGCTCAAGGATGAATGTGTGACTTGCCTTGTGACCAAACATCTTCGATTGCTCTTCCGAACTCTTCCGTAGACTTCACGGTCCTCCGAAACAGCGATTATACGCGACTACACGCAAAACAATAAAAACCCTAAGAAACTCCAAATAAACAGTACATACAAAATTATACAAACAAGTAGATTATAATTTTAGATGAAATTAGGAAGAAGAACAGGTCAATTCGGAGTTTGGATGGAAAAGATATGGTTTCCGAAATATCGAATTCAAAAAGAATTCCGAAAAGAATTGGAAAAGAATATTCCCTAGAATATTCTCTAGATTTTGGGATTAAAATAAATATTTTTGGTTGTGTGCGGTTGTAGGGGCCACTGGACAGGGGGGTGGTTCACAGTGGACCTTGTTCATGGATCCGAGGGAAAAGGTGAGGTGGTGAACTGGAGTGAGGTGTCTGCCTCGTGGACAGAGAAACGACGTTGCTACTGAGGTGGATATCGATGTGGCACAAAAGGTGAGATGGCGATGAGGTAGATCGATGACGAGGAAATCAGGGCTGAGGTAACAGACGAAGTGGTCTGGTTAGGATTGACGTGGCATCGGATTTAGACATGTGGAGGTGGCTGGATTAGTGAGGTCCAATGACCCAAATTGGACTCGAAAGGATCGGACGGACGAGATTCAATCAACGGTTTATGAAGATTAGATGGCTTGGATACATATACGTCGGGATCACAAGGGAGGGGGAGACGCTGGGGTCTGTGCAACAGTGACACGCCGAGGGGCCAAAACGAGCTCGGCCATCTAAGGTGCAGCACAGGAGACAAGCCGGCGCAGCGGCCGGGGAGAGTGATGACGATGGTAACGGTTGATGGTGGCGCACGGGAAACGGCGCGGCCAGGGACTGGGAACAGCGGGCGGCGGCGCCGAGGGGGAGACGATGATGACGGGACCGATGACGTGACGGCAACATGGGGAAAAACGACTAGGCGACGGCGAAGACTTATTAGCGAGGTGGCAACGATGGCGATCGACCGCGACGCGGCAGAGCGGCCTAGATGGGAAGAAGAGGGCGTCACCGATGGAAACATAGGGCTCACCGGCAGCACTGGATCGCGGAGATGGCGATGATGGCTCATCGGCCGGGACGACAGTGCAACGACGACGATCCACGGTAGGACACACGACAGGCGGCAGGCTGGCACAAAGCAGGCAGCAGGCTGGCACAGAGTGGTGGCCGGCTGGCACAGAACAGTGCGGCTCAAGTGCTGGGCAGCACAGCAGGCGCACGGTGCGAGGGCGCTGACGCCGGCGACGGCGGACGGGAAGAGAGGCGGCGGCGTTGGTCCAGTGGTGGCAGGCGACGAAGCCGGCGGAGAAAAGACGACGACGATGACGACGACGACGAGCAGGGGAGGAACTCTGGCCATGGCTCACCAGCGGCGGCGTGGGCGCAGAGGACGACGTCGTCCGGCGACGGCCTGGGGAACAGGACGACGACGGCGACGGTCTGAGGCGAGGGTGGTGGCAGGGCGACAGGAAAGATGCGGCGACGACACCGGCGTTGAGCAAGGGGAGAGGGATAGAGGCGCCGATGGAACTCACCCACGGCGGCGAAAACGACGACGCCGACGGCGGCTCGAGGCCTTCCAGCGACGGCGCACGGGGCGATGGCGGCCGGGGCAGAACGGCGGCGACGACTGCTCGGCAACGGCGGCTCGGGGCAGAGCCGGGCGGCGGTGGCACGGCCCAAGGGGCTGCAGACACTGGCGGTGACGACTGGAGGCGCGGCCGCCAAGGCAAGCGACGGGAGCATCAGAGGGGCGGCGCTAGGCTTCGGGACGGCCGGGGAGGGTGCTCCCGCAGCGCTCGGGGGTGACGGAGAGACGGCCGAGCGTGGTGGAGGTGGCAACATGGCTCGGCCGGGTGCAAGCGGCGGCAGGCCACGTGGCGGCGCGGGCCGAGGACGAGCAGGGCAGCGGCGCGATGACGCGAGGCGGCGCGACATCTGTGCGGGCGGCGACGACTTCGGGCGTGTGGAGTAGAAGGGAGGCGGCATTGCTATTTACAGGAGGGAGGAGGCACGGTCGTCACAGCGACGTGGGCACGATGTGCCGAGAAACGCGGCAGGCGTGGGAGCGTGGGGCGCGGACCGGGTCCGGGGCGGCACAGAGGCAGAGGCAGAGCTCGCGCGGGCCGAAGGCGGGCGGCGATGGGCTGGCACAGGCCGGGGGAGAGCGAGGCCGAGGGGCTCGGCCCAAGCGGCGGCGGCGGCTTGGCGCTGCAGGCCAAAGCAGAGAGAGAAAAACAAAGAAGAAGGTGAACAGGAGGGAGAAACCAGAAGAAGGAGAAAAATAAAGGAGAAAAGGAAAATTGGAAGAAAAATAAAGAAGAGAGAAAAGAGGGAGAAAAGATGGGGATTTTGGGGGGATTTCTCCGGAAACTACAAATTTAGAATTTAAATTTTTGGAATTTCAAGAAGTATCACGAATATCGAAAATTGGGGAATTGTTCGGAATTTTGGAGGATTGCGAACGTCGACATATATATATTTGGAAAAATTAGAGACGTCGAAATACTGTTTGGACTCTACATATTTTTTGTAATCGAGGAGATTTGCCAGAATTTTTGGAACTCTCCAAGCATAAGAATATTTTGGGAATTTCGAGGATATTGGAAGGAGTTAGCAGGAATATTCCGAAATCAGGAAAAATTAGGAATATTTACGGAATCAGAAACTTGGGAAAAAATAGAGGGGATTTTGCGTCGACCGAGAAATTAGGATATTCAAGGAATATATTTCATAGAGTTTGGGAAATAGAATAAATGAACATCTAAAATATGGGGAATATTTTGGGAGTCGAGAACGGTAGAGGGAATAGTTTAGGAAACATTCGATCGCTTGGAAATATCGGTATATTTTGAGAATCGGAACGTCGAGGAGGTTTTAGGGTTCCGGGAGCGACACGAAACCCTAGAAGAAGGGACTCATAGTTCACGATGAACGGGGAGGCTTCAAAGGACTGAACGGAAACGACCCGAACAGGGGAAAAGACAGGGGTTTTATTACAGATTTATCTAATTATAGAAATGATCTTTGTCCTACTAAAATTAATTCTAGAGCTTCAAAAATTCCAAAAAACATTTCAGAGAGTTTATTAAATCGTGGGGAATTTACTAGAAATAAATGCCACCACGAAACAGATAGAGTTTAATATTATAAATACTTAAACGCTTAAAATATTCTAACAAAAACCCCGGGAATATAAAAGCATCCAAGCATTTATTTAAAATTTTCAACTTGGGATTTTTAATATTGGAAATTTCAAAATTTTATTCAAACACGTTTCTCAAACAAAAATTTTCTAGCATATTCTTGTATTTCGATTTACCCAAAAATAATTTTTAATTAAACGATTTTAGGGCATGACAGAGGAGGAACGGGAGAGGTAGAGGGCCTCACGACAATCCTCACCCCAAACACAGATGACGACGGGCGGCGATAGGGTGATCGGCGGTGAGGAACAAGAGGAGGGGTGGCTCAGGTTCTCGACAAAAGTTAGGTCAAATTGAATGGATTTGTGAGGAGAAATGATGGGTATGAATGAGGATTGATTTCCCTCAATCAATTCAGGATTTGATGCAATGGGGAGAGCGAATTTAGGGATTTAGCCGTTAAGGTTCTCGGGAAGGAGAGAGAGAGGAACGGCGCGAGGTAGGGGATGAGCTTGATAGGCAGCTCAGGGGCGGGCGCGGCCGAGCAGGGCAACCAGGTGTGGGTACGGGAGGCGAGGCGTGGTAGGCCGAGCGGGCCGGGGGAGGAGAGGGGGGAGCTAGGCCGAAATCGGCCCAAGGGGGTTTTGGGGTTTTATTTTTAGTTTTTCTTTTTAGAAAAGCCTGTGAATTGTTTTTATTTCCTAGAAATTATTATTTGTGCTATAAAAATTCTAGTAAAAATTGGGAGTGTATTTTAGGGTATGGGGAATTTAAGAAAATTACCCACAAGCCAAATTGAATTTTATTCTTGAGGATTTTTATTTGTTTATGGCTCATTCCTTATTTTAAAATTTCTTGGAATTAGGATTTAAGCACAACTTATAATTTAGGATGGTTTCAGGGTGTTACAATCTAGCCATCTTGCTCTCGAATGCAGTTCACCAAAATGCCCAAGCCACCCGCTCAGAGTGTTCTACAACACTAATCGAATCGTCATTCGCCTCTAGTTTCAATCAACCCTAAGCATCATGTGACTGTCTCCCTGTTGAAAGTAACTCATTGAATGGCTCGGGCCGTCCACCCGAGGTGTCCAAGACCACTGATCAATCTGTTGATCGTCGTGTGCTCCACCTCGTGCACATGTCCCTCCTTGTGCATCAAACATGAGCGACGCGGTGTGGTGTTCCTCTAACGTACCTCTATCCATGAATGTCCTGCAAGCTCTGATAGCACTTGTTAAAAAATCGACCCTAGAATCAACATTGGTAGCCAAACGCAAAAGCACTCAATAGAAGATCCAAACACAATGATGACACCAAGACACAATATTTGTTAACGAGGTTCAGCCGGAGCCTACATCCCCAGGGCACTGATTACGGGCACTTCTCCCCAATCCAACATAATTATAGTATATCGGGGTATCAACGACCCTCAACCAGTTACACTGCCAGCCAGTTGTTCCCTCCGCTTATGCTACAGTGTCGCATGACGGTTGCATCAGTTGTGCCTCTCTATTTAATAGAGAGCTTAGGACAGAGTACGATTCTAACTTTACCATACACCTATTACAACACCAAGTCCTAATCTATAACCAACTTCATGCACGTAATCGACATAAACTCTTACAGCTTCGAAGTCAACCTGACTGGCGAAAAACCACTAATATCTTCCCTAAACAATGACGCAGCGTGCTCGGCAAAGGAGTGACAACATAGGAGGTCCAAGTCTCAGTGTGGAGTCAGAAGGTAGGCATGCCAACCGCAACGCGTTCTGTCTTCAAATTTTGTGTTGCAATATCTCAGTATAGTATCCAATTTCGTTACTTGAATTCATGTGCCTCCAGTTTTGTTTCGGCTTAGGTCACTGGTTGCATGTTGTTGAATAGTTCAGAATATGCATTTAGCTTTAGCCTATGATTATCAATTGGAAATATTAATATCTTGTTTCAATTGGCAAACTAATTATCTCTTTTAACCTATGATTTGCAGTATAAATGCACATGATAGATATGAATAACTTCTTAATATTTTGTTGCATACATTGTTTTTCTACAGATAAATTCCTTAGTGAGCTTACTCCATGCTTTGCACTAGAGATAGATACAAGTTGGGCATTCAAGCTCCTCCTCATTTTCACATGCAGTACTAATTTACTTGCTTAGTTTAAGTTGCAATGCTAAGACAACACATTCTAGAATTTTCATATGGTCATGAACCTGGCAAACACGTTCTGTTCCTTGCAGGTTAGGACTCTCTGACCATTATCTACTGAGCATCAAGGCATGATTGCATATAAAGAGCAAAACAAAGGTGATTTTAATTACCAGCACAATCTTTTGTCAAATATTTAACTTTAAATATCAGCAAAGTTCATTGCTAACCAGAACATGTTGTTGTTGTGACTTGTTCATCATGCGTCAATCTAGATGCAAATTCATTTCAAGAAAGAGAAACTGTGCTTTAACTGCTTATTTCCAGTATGGATAAAGTAGGTCCATGCTGAAGCCAAGAGAAAGAACAGAAAACATACTGTACCTCATTTTCCGATATGATATAATTATTTTTCCTTTACTAATATAATTATAATAGTTGCTGCTATCTTTCTTTGTTTCATACCATTTGTTACTAATATCCAATTTGATCACAAAGATGAATTTCTGCACCTGATATGATATTGTGTTTGCTGAGGTAGTTAGTGACTGATGTTATGTGATTTATACGTTTCCTCTATATGCCATTCATTTTAGTATTTCTATGAATTTATGAAGAAGGAATTGTGGTAGAGTAGGACCTATTGTGTCATTTCAATTTGACAAATAGAAGCTACGGATGACCTAATTATAGGAAAATAACAGAGGTTATGAACAGACAGCTGTAGCTGCAGATCTGCAGTTAAATGATGAAGGAACTAGTTAAAAGACTAATAGTTGACTTGTTTGAGCCCATGCTGGTCTTCAGATTGCATAATTCACACTCATCAGTTTAGCCTTCTGGATTTCAATGACAGTAAATATGCTATATGTAAATCATAGGTGACCCATTTGGTCTTAAGACTGTACGCCTTTTAATTCTGCGACATGTGGCAAGTAAAAACCTAATAGCTGTTTCAGTACTATTAATTTGTTTTACTTGATGAATGTTATCCTTGGTATCAGCTGTAGCATTCTACAAATTTTCTTTCGTTGACATATACCAGCAATCCAGCATGCAATGTATCACATCTCAGATTTTATTTTTACAAAAGATCAAGTTTAACTTAATGAATGTATGTCTTTTCTCAGTTGTAACCGTTTTCATATATATATATATATATATATATATATATATATATATATATATATATATATATATATATATATATATATATATATATATATATATATATATATATATATATATATATATATATATATATATATATTCAGATTTACCTTTTGGGCTATGGAGCAAAGCTGAGGAGTTACCTTATGATCAATCATCAACAGGCAAAAATTTGATGAAGTGTAGATAGAAACCGCTAGATGTCCCTCATTCTTGTGGCATGTGCTCTTTAATTTGTAATATGTATGTGGTGGAATGTTGTGGATAATGTTTCTAATTTTCCTTTAATGCAATGAAATATGTTAGACTACTTTGTGTCTGAGTAAAAAAGGACTTCTTTGTATCATTTTGCAACATCCGATACACATATAGGTAATGCTTTTCTTTTAATATTTTTCATATGTATGTGAAAGTAGTAAGCATTAATATCTTCAAACTTCTTATTTCAAAAACATACTCTGACATGATTTGAGTTGTGTTATCACAACTTCAAAATTATGCTACCTTATGTTCCTAAAATAAGGTGTGTATTCTAAAATGGTGTTACCATAGGCTATTTGTAACACTTATAGAAACACGTGTTTATGTTACAATGACCTTATAGTAACATAGGCTACTAGATCACTTAATTTATGTGTTAGTGGAGGATGCAGTAACACCTTCGTGATCATGTTGTAGCACATAGCTATATTATAGATACCTGTCCTGATGAAGTGACCACCACTAACCTCTTTAAAAATAGTATAGGCTGAAAGTAATTCTTGCATTATAGGCAATCCTACAACAAGTTGATTGACCTTTTAAAAGTTCAACCGTACTTTAATTAGAAAAAGGACATGCACTGATACTCCAAGTTCTCTGAAATTTACCAGGCCAGTGCTTTTTCAAAACTTTGTAAATTTATGGCTCCACAAGCACGTACTATGAACCTACTGTATCCGAGTGACGGCGCAACGGCTGAAGTTTTGGGCAGGGTTGGGTTGACAAAACGTACGTGCTGTAGCATGCGTGGTGTTTGCTGAAATAATTACACACATACCCGGCGTTTGCAGCCGTAAATGCAGACATCAATCGATGGAGCTGGCGTGCAACCTTGGTCGTCTGTCGTTATTCCTTTGTACTGGAGCCCTACCTCTTCCTTTTTTTCCCCTGCAAAACACGCTAGATTGTAGAAATTATTGCATCTTTACTGATTACAGTAAAGAGTACGTACGCAAAAATCTGCTAATGCGAAACAAAGAGGCTCCACAACACCCCAAGATATGTGCAAAATTTTATGAACCAATTTCAACCACTATATATCTTATATATCTTTGTTCATGTAGAAGATGAGCAAGATCGTTTAAAACAGACTAAGTATCCTGCTAGCCATATATAAAAATAGCTAGCAGTTCTAAAAAAATAAGTTCAAGAGACTACCGTGGGTTTAAGATGGCTTTTTTTTTCTTATAAGCCGCACGTAAAACGAGAAACATTATTAGCACGCGATTAATTAAATATTAACTATTAAAAACTTAAAAAATAGATCTATTTTATTTTTTAGAGATACTTTCATATAGAAAATTTAAAAAAAACATATTATTTAACAGTTCGGAAAGTATGCTTACGGAAACCAAAAAAATAAGCTGGCTAAAGAACCTGCCGTGAACACCGTGTAACTCTAAAAGAAGATCCTTTCCCATACTAGCCAAATTTAGCTAACCAAAGACGTCAGCTAGCTAAACTGACAGAGAAAGAACTTAGTTATATCAGTCTCTGGAGTATATAGGAAATATAATGTCTAGCTATCATACGACTATTTGGCTAGTATCTTAGCGATGCTTTAATTAAGACGGTGTTACTGAGTAAAAGTTAGTGATTTGGATATTAAAGTCAGTGCTGCCAATTATGTTATTGTTAACCCAAATTGTAAACCGTTGAGCACCTCGCAAACACATGTATATAGACCATCTTCAAATAGATATAAACAACACAAAATACTCCAAACAAGAGGGAACCGGTAGGATGACGGCGCTGATCGAGTCTTGGGTCAGAGGACGCGTTCTGGCTGACGCTGAAAACGTTGTTTCGCACGAACCTGATTTTAGCAGCCACTGTACCTTATTGGTTTGACGACGCCGTGTACTTTTCTTGTTCTATATATATATATATATATATGAATACATGGAGCAACTAGCTAACTAAGAGCAACCATTACACACACACGTATATACCATACAATCTCTCACGGTTCCTATATATCCTGTAGCAATACATACAAATTAAGCTTCTTTTTTTCAGGGAGAATTGAAGCTAGTCTTGACGACCAGGGCACCATGTCACAGTGCCTCTCTTTTCTCTCTCTTAGTCTTGGCCCAGTAGAAACTACGACTAGCCGTCCGATCGTGCCGCATGTCTCGCGTGGCCGTCCGATCTGTGCCCCAGCCACCCGGGTTTCCTTTCGACGAAGTAGAGTGCTGCGCCGTGCAACAAGTGCCGATACACACATTGCATCCAGCACTACTGGAATGGAGGCGTCTAGTTTTGAGCCGTCTATGTGGAGGGATTTCTTTATCAACTACGAGCTGAAACCACTACAGGCATGGACATATCTTTCTATGTTTATTTTGTAATAAAACTGGCCAACTGATGCAGTTATTCTGTATATATTTGTCTCAAAGTTTTTAATGTTCTCTTTTTCGCGTAAATTAAACTGAGACCTATTTAAGAACAGAGTGAGTAACACATACATATTTTGATTTTCTTATTGTAGTTAATTTTATCTTGTTTCCACAAATCATTGTTCATCTAACATGTTTTATGACTCTTTACCACAAATATTGTTCTTTCCAATGTATTTCTTCTGGTAGATTTCGTACTGATTCAAATTGATGTGTGGAAGTAAGCAGAGATCAGAGGAATGGATGGTGGAGAGGGCTGATAAGCTGAAATTGGATGTCCGCACATTGTTTGAGACCTGCAGCAGCATTGTGGGAAGGATGCAGTTAGTAGATGCAGTCCAACGTCTCGGAATAGATCATCTCTTCAAAGATGAGATAGCATACTCACTAAGTGACATCAATAGAAGTGAATTCACTAGCTCTAGCCTTCATGATATTGCTCTCCGGTTTCGCTTGCTTCGCGAGCATGGTTTCTGGGTACCTCCAGGTATCAATCTCTATTACATATTTTTGAACCGATCATTTTGTAGGGGTTTATCTGTTTAGGTGGTAATCGAAACAATTTTTTTTTATCATTTTGAAGAGGTTTATTAGACTTCCATTGGGTATAGTGTCAAGAATAATGTTTTTATTGATCCAAAACAGAACTCCACAACACAAACAAATAGTAGTAATGTATATTGAATGATGCTGGACACTACTCAACACTGAACAAAATTGTTCAGTTTAGCGCCCACAATCTAAACTATACTAGGCGGTTTTGTCTACTGATGTGGCTCCAGCACGTGCAAATAGTTGCTGGCATGGCCACTGAGCATAATTACATACAAAATAAAAAAAGTGGAGGTCCATATGTCATCCTCTAGTCTCTTTTAAGGGAAGTAAGCCATTTAGGCTAAATGATTTAGCCATCTCCAATCTGTGTAAGGGCAACGACGGTGGAGCCCTCAACACATCCTCAGGCTTTCCTCAGAGTCCCACTTCTGTTCCAGACACCCACTCATTCCCAAACTCCACAAAAACCACATTCATTCTCATGGAACCTGGTCAGCAGTTTTGTAGCGGTGGTAGAGGCCATGTGAAACAAGTAGGCAGCGGGTGTGATTGATACGCCAACATCATGAGGGATCAAGCAAACTCTTTGTAGTCAGTGTCTATTATGCAAGTGGAAATATGAGCTCACAAGGTGTATGATATATTAGATCGAGGGAGATGTGAGAGGGGAGAGAGGGAATAAATGGACGATAAGGAGAGAGGAAGAAATTAAAGAGATCGGAGGATACAGGGGCCCCATAGTTTTTTTATTTATAGAGACTCCTCCGTGACCACACATGTGAATTTTATATTGGTGCCGCATCATAGAATCACCAATGTTTAGGTTAGGTCTGGGGGTTAAATTAAATTGTTGTAAGTTTCGTGTTCAATAGTCTCCAACTTTAGAGTTTAGAGTTGTTTTTGAAATATTCATGAAAGGTAAAGAATGTAAAATGGATTTTTGCCACGTTAAAAGTGATTTTGCTTCTATGAAAGGATGGCCCTTAGGAAGGCCCTTTCATATGATGGACAGTAAAATCCGCTCTTAAATTAGTTATAAATTAAGCAGTATGTCTTGCAGATGTATTCAACAAATTCAAAGGCGATGATGGGAGATTCGTCAGTGGGATAATTGATGACCCAAGGGGTTTATTAAGTTTATACAACGCAGCTCACCTTCTCGCCCATGATGAGCCAGAACTTGAAGAAGCCATCTCTTTTGCAAAGCACCATCTCGCATCATTGAGTGGTGGAACTGATCTCAAGCCCCATCTGATTGATCAAGTCAATCGTGCACTTCAAGTACCACTACCAAGGGCCTACAGAAGAATGGAAACTTTGCGCTACATGCTGGAGTATGGACAAGAAGAAGATCACATTCCTATTCTTCTAGAACTTGCAAAGCTGGATTTTAACCTTCTGCAGCATGTCCACTTGATGGAGCTTAAAGCTATTTCTGAGTACGCATGTTTCCTTGTTTTATATCCACGAAGTAATTAAAAACAGATAAAAGGAATTAACCACGATATAGTATATCTCAAATGATATTTTTATATATGATGTCCTAACCATCACTAGAAAAACCATGTGCCGGAACATTTTTCCAACTTCTCTCTCAAATCCAAAGTTTCATAGCCTAGAGCTCCTGCCTAGAGACACAATGGAGACTGTTTGAGATATTAGTGAGATGTGCAAAACTATCTTGTAGAGACATTTTCAAGTCGTTTTCACCTCTCTAGACGAATCTTTAGAATGTTGATAGTGTCAAGCAACTAAAAACAATTGATGTAAGACATGTACAAATAACTCCAGAATCCAAGATGTGAGGTTACATATAAGCTTGTTTTTTAATTATTGTTTGCTTTCATAATTGTTTGCAATGGTAGTAGAACAGTTTAATGGCACTATAAAATGGCTCCATTCTTAGAGACAAAAAAGGACAAAAATAAAATGCTGCGAAGTATATAGAGTCATTTTATAAAATATATCCTTTTTAAGAATGATGAAGCAGAATGTGCTCGTGAGGTGCTTTTCAACTTTTCTCTACAGCACAATCCAGGTATCTCAAACATACATATACTATATAAGTTAAATGCCTTTGTATTGAAGGTAAATATATGTTTGATAAGTATATATTATCCATATTAATCCTGCCATACGGCAATAGTTGGTGCTCCTAAATTATCTTCAATAGACTACTAACATGTACCTAAATGAATCACTTAAATTTCAGGTGGTGGAAAGAACTTTATGGATACATGGGGCTAAGTTACATTAGGGATCGTGTGGTGGAGTCCTATGTTTGGTCCTATGTGGTATTCTACGAGGAAGGCTCAGCGCTTGCACGGATAATCTTTACCAAGATAATTGCATTTATTATCCTTATGGATGACACTTATGATTCCCATGCCACCATCCAGGAATGCAGGAAGCTGAATGAAGCCATCCAAAGGTTTGGTTAATATTTCAAACTAAGGGAAATATCCTGTGAAATTGACCATTTTGGTGAAATCATGAGAAGTAATGTTTTAAGATCTAGACTGATTCATTCAAACAATTAAAATTTACAAACAGAGCAGTGAAAAAACAAAATAAATTGAAGTTTGACGTTTTATCCCTATTTATTCTTTTATTTTATGAATTTCATATAGCTACCTAAACTGAATCGATTCTGATCTAGAAACCTGCCATGATTGTGTGATATCACCTCCTCTATGTAAAGTAAATTTTACGGAACTCTTAGAACTTCAGGAGTATTGCCATGATTTCACTCACTCAGTGGTGTCCATGTCAGATTTTGCCGTTAAACTGTAGCTGATATATGCCTGCCTGACTAACTTTAACCCAAATTACAAATTTCCCTTCTTTGCAGATGGGATGAGAGTGCAATCACATTCCTACCAGAATACATGAAAAAGTTATACAGTGCACTGTTGAAAACCTTCAAGGAGTTTGAGGCTCATGTGGAGGTTGACAGCCAATACCGAGTTGATTACACAAAAAAAGAGGTATGCTAGTAACATGTACTCCCTTGGTCCACTTGTTTATATCGAACTTTTGATTAACACGGCCTTCAAATTGTTGGGTTTATGTTGATTATGTGGCTCACTTCTAGAATAGTTTTATAGCACTAATTACATTTAATGGGTCAACTACATAGTAACTAGTAGAAACCCTGCACGTAAACAACAAGTATTTCCAAGAAGATAAATTGACAGGTATTGGCAGTTTGACAGGATATTTGTCCTAAACAACAAGTATTGTGATCTCCAAGAAGCTGGGATAACCATGTTGACTGAAGTACATATTGCTAGTGGTTAATTTCCTTCACTTGTATGCAGTTCCAAAAGCTATCTGCTTATTATCTCCAAGAAGCTGAATGGTCACATCAGAATTACAAGCCAAGCTTCAAAGAGCAGGTTGCTCTGTCTACCGTGACCTCGACCGTGCCACTACTATGTGTGTCTACTACAGTTGGCCAAGGTGATGCACTAACGAAGGAAGCATTTGAGTGGGCAGCAAACAGTATTGGCGCCATAACAGCATGTGCAAAGATAACACGCTTCATGAATGACATTGCTGCATTTAAGGTAAGTACAAGTTAATTACTTGGACTGGTCCTTAGTAAATGTAACCTTTTAACAACCTAATCGGCAGAACACAGCGTTCGTGATTTTTTTTTTTTCCAGAGCCCATCGTATAGAAATACTATTAAGTTTATCATGCAAATCTGTGGTAAAGGTAGAGAGATCAACACATCTGACATACTGTCAAATGGGATAGATGCCATGACTGATTTACATTATGAACGTATAAGAGGAGTGTGGAATTATCAGTCTGATCTCCTTTGGAGTATGGAATCCGAGAATTTTTTCCATAAAATGCAATAATTAAATTGATTTCTGTTAAATTCACGCGTTCAAAATTAAGGAGAGGTATTTAGCTACTCTCTATAATACAGTGAAACAACATGTTGTGAGAAAATGTAATGTATTGTAATCTGAGAAAGTAATGAACTAATTTCTATTTCAAACATGATAAGCAGCGTGGAAGAAAGAACAGGGGGGATGTGGCAAGCACCGTGGAGTGCTACATGAATGAGAAGAAGGTCACAAGCGAGGGCGCCATCACCAAGATCGACTCGCTAATAGAAGACGAATGGAGAACGATCAACCAGGCTCTCTGTGGACGTCGAGAGCTCCTCCCAGCAGTGCAGCAAGTTGTGAGCTTAGCTATTTGTGCGACCTTCTTTTATGGCAATAGAAAGGATGCGTACACATTCTCCACACATCTACAGGAAACAGTTGAGAGCCTCTTTGTTAATCCTGTTCCTGTCTAGACTCTAATTAATAATCCAGCCAATGCGGCAACGTACGCATGTATGTATGATTAGGCCTATGAGAAGCAGGAGTACATCCCAGGAGTGTAATACCAATTTCTTGTATACATGTAATTTGATTAAATTAATATATGTGTTGTCTGGTAATTTAATTGATCAGAAGCAATGGCACCATATGAATCCCCTGAGGCACTTCTCATGTTGGGCCTGTATTGCATATCTCTGTTGATCGACCAGTATTATATTGCTGCGAACAAGGGAGCAGAGGAGGAACAGCATACCCAAGATGTTTCCTAGTTTTAAGCTCTGCAGCAAATCTGCATTTCGAGGGCCATTTTCAAATTTCCCAAAACTGCAACACAATGGGACACTTTACGAGTACAGCAATGAGAACAAAAGGGTGAATTACGCGGGATACTAATTAGCTAACGTTCGCTAACAAAAAAAGTAGAGAATGCTTTACCAATTAAAAGTGCTTCTTTATCCACCCGAGTACATCCATCCGCCTGCTTTGCTAAACCCATCACGAAACACGGGGGATGAGCTCACCCCATCCAACAGAGATGCAGTGCATGACCTTACCAGTCTGGCAATCCCCTTTCCCCAAGAGAGACAGCGGTGAGCCTGAAGCTTCCCTTCTTCCTCATAAAGAAAGAGATTGCCTTTCTGTCACAGCCAGCCCTAGCACCGCTGTACAAACAATGCTAAGGAGGGCACGCCGCAGGGGAATGGCAAACCGTCTTCTGTGGAACCGCGTCACCGGTACCAGTCCTAGGAAATATGATGCTGATACCTGCGGTAATAAAATAAATCATTACAGTGCTAATAATAAACTATACCTTATGTTGCAACGTCAGGTAATTCCCCAGTAGCAACCTTCAATCAAAATCAGCAGCAGCGGAACATTAACATAGCTAGAACACCAATCCACAGGTAGCAGCTTAGGACTAGGAGCGAAACCCTAATCTTCACCGTCTTCAATCTTGAACTTGGAGAAGAGAAAAACAACAACAAAAGATGGGTAAGTACTTTCGTGCTTCACAAGCCAAAGGGAAATGTGGACATGCAAGCTGCGAAGGTAGGCTGAGTTCATTTTACAAACTTTCATTTCAAAAGATTTTGCAAACTTCCAAGTATGGGTTCTTATAAATCATTTGGAAGGAGACTCCTTGTCTCAATCCATCCGCGAGTTACTTTGCAACAATTCAAGCGGCTATTCATTTTATTCTCTTCCCTCTATTATTTTCCTTTTACTCTCTCTATCAATTATCTCGATTTCACCTTATACTGCTCATCACATCCTATATCTAGGCTCTCGGAGCCGTCCATATCCTACAGCACTTCACTTCCACTCAGGAAGCCTACTTAATGATGCCAATCCGACATCCCAAGTCACACAGGCCTATTTCAAACCACTTATGTCATCTGTCAGTCACTCAGACCGACTCTAGCAACAGTTCCCATTCCACAAACCAATTTCACAAAGCACCGAGCAAGCAAATCTACGCTAAGAGAATCACCTCACATTTGCCCTTGATCGTGGGTCCAGTTATTTGAACAATTTAGCTAAACTCTGTAGAGGTTGCACGTTTTACCCACACGACACAAACTTACTCCAAATACCTGTCGGTAGAGGAGGTTCCCTAAATCATCTAATTACTTAGCCAGGAGCGTCCTATAACGCCCGTATGGTCACAGTGTAAGATGCTTTAATGAAATTCCCCAAGGAATTGATACTTATATGCAAATGCAAAACCATGCCACACAGGCAAAACCTCGCACCGCGGCTTTCGCAAATTGTCTCTTGATTCCAAATCAACCGACACGGAGTGTCGGGTTTCCAAAACATCTTGAGAACCCATTTTCCCAATTTCGACATACCAATGTGAATATAGGGTTTGATTGGTACCCATGCTCGAAAAGCACGGATACCAAAGTACCGCTATGGTTGTCACGCCCTAAAAATCGCTTTAATTTAAAAATTTTTTGGGTAAATCGAAATACAAGAATACGCTAAAAAAATTTTGTTTAAGAAACGTGCTTGAATAAAATCTTGAAATTTCCAATATTAAAAATCCCAAGTTTAAATTTTTAAATAAATACTTGGATGCTTTTATATTCCCGGGGTTTTTGGTGGAATATTTTGAGTGTTTAAGTATTTATAATAATAATAAACTCTTTGTGTTTCGTGGTGGCATTTATCTCTGGTAAATTCTCCACAATTTAATAAACTCTCTGAAATTTTCTCGGAATTTTTGGAGCTCCAGAATTAATTTTAATAGGACAAAGATCATTTTTATAATTAGATAAATCTATAATAAAACCCCTGTCTTTTTTCCTGTTCGGGTCGTTCATCGTGAACTCTGACTCCTTTTCTTCTATGGTTTCTTGTCACTTCCAAAACCTTAAAACCTTCTCGATGTTTCGATTCTCCAAATATACCGATATTTTTCAAGCGATCGAATGTTACCTAAACTATTTCCCTCTCCGTTCTCGACTCCCAAAATATTCCCCATATTTTGGAAGATCATTTATTCCATTTCCCGAACTCTGTAAATATATTCCTCGAATATCCTAATTTCTCGGTCGACGCAAAATATCCTCCATTTTTTTTCCAAATTCCTGATTCCGTAAATATTCCCAATTTTTCCTAATTCCGGAATATTCCTGCTAACTCCTTCCAATATTCCAGAAATTCTCAAAATATTCCTATACTTGGTGAATCCCAAAAATTCCGGCGAATTTCCTCGACTCCGAAAAAATATTTCGATTTCCAAAACTGTTTCGACGTCTTTGTTTTCCAAATATCTATTTACGCCGATGCTCGCGGCCCTCCAAAATTCCAAATAATTTCCCCAATCTCCGATATTCCTGATATTTCTTAAAATTCTAAATTTAAATTCTAAATTTGGAATCTCCAAAAAAATCCCCACCTTTCCTTCTTTTTTTTCTCTTTTCCTTTTCCTTCCAATTTCCCTTCCCTTTTTCTTTTTCTCTCCTTTCTGGTTTTCCCCTCCTGTTCACCTTCTTCTCCGTTTCTCTCTCTCTTCTCTGGCTGCACCAAGCCGAGCCGCTGCAGCGCCGCCGCCGTCGCCTGGTCTGCGCCCCCTCCCTCGGCCTCGCTTCCCCCCCGGCCTGCGCAATCCCACCGCCGCCCCGGACCCGGTCCGCGCCCCACGTCCCCACGCCTGCCGCGCTTCTCGGCACATCGCGCCCACGTCGCCGTGTTGACCGCACCCACTCCCGCTCCAAATCCGCCTCATCTCGGCCTTAATCCGCCCTCCCGAGGGTGGTTTCCCCGAGTCCTCCTCTCCCTTTTCCCCTCACCTGGCCGAGCTCGCCGCGCCCCTGCTCGCCCCGGCCGCGCCTCCAGCCGCTCGCCGCCGGCGTCTGCAGCCCCTTGGGCCGTGTCGCCGCCGCCCGGCTCTGTCCCGAGCCGCCGTTGCCAGGCAGTCGTCGCCGCCGTTCCGTTCCAGTGCGTCGCCGCCTCCGGAAGACGCGCCGACGCCAGGAGCCAGCGCCGCCTCTCAGCTACGACCGTCGCCATCCTTCGCCGCCCCGAGGTGAGCATCCTCATCGGCGCCGCCCCCTTCCCCGAAGCCGCCGTCCCTCTTCCTCCTTCGCCGCCCCGGTCTAGCGTCGGCCGTGCCATTGCCGTCGCCTAGCCGCGTCGGCCGTGCCGATAGCCGCCCTTTGCCGCCATCGCCTGCTCGCCCCGGCTGCCTTCGCCCCGTACGCCGGCGCCTGCCTCTGCTGTCGGGCCGCCGCCTGCACAGACGCCACCCCGCTCACCTCGCTTCGTCGTCACGCTGCCGCCAGAGGTCGCCATAGTCGTCGTCATCCCCGCCTACTGTCCGTCGCCGGTGAGCATCCACTCCGTCGTCCCCGACGCCTCCATCCTCTCTTCCTCCTTCGACGCATCTGTCCTTTCCCCTTTTTGTGCTCAGGGTCCTCGTCGTCGTAGGCCTCACCGTTGCCATCTACACCGACGCCACGTTCCCTCCTCAGCCCCGACACCTGGTCTGTCATCGACACCGCCGCGCCAAGGAGCGTCGTTGCCGTCTCCTAGCCACGTCACCCGTGCTGGTCGTCGTCCTGCCTGCCGGATGCCACCCTCCGTCCTCGCGGCCGAGTCGCCGTCGTCCTCGTCGCTTCGTTGCCCTCGTCGTCCGCCGTCGTCCTCGTTACCTCTGTGCGTCTCGGTCGTCGCCGGTTTGCTGTGCCGTCGCAACATCGGTCCCGCCACCATTGTCTCTTTCTCGGCGCTACTGCCCGCTCTTCCCAGCCCCTGGCCACGCCGTTTCCCGTGCGCCACCGTCGTTTGGTCGTCGAATGCCGCCGTCTTGAGCCGTCGTCGTCTCGCCTGCATGCCGTCGTCGTCGTTGCTTTTTCCCGTCTCTCCTTGGTCTCGGCTCACTGGCGCATCGCCGTCATGGCACCGTCAATCGTTACCATCGTCGTCGCTCTCTCCGGCCGCTGCGCCGGCATGTCTCCTGTGCTACGCTTTGGACAGCCGAGCTCGTTTTGGCCCCTCGGCGTCCCACCGCTGCACGACCCCAGCGTCTCCCCCTCCCTTGTGCCCAGCGTATATGTCTTCAAGCCATCCCGATCATCGATCATTCGAGACCTAATTTAGACCAACCGACCCACATAAAATACCAAGTTGATCGCAACCCAACAGATTGTCCAGATCGAGTCTCCACCGTTGGATCCACACGTTTGAATCCGATGCCACGTCAGTCCTAGCCAGTTCATCTTGTCTGCCACGTCAGCCCTGATCTCCTTATCATCGATCCACCTCTTCACCATCTCACCTTTCGTGCCACATCGGCATCCACCTCAGTAGCGATGGCGTTTATTTATCCACAAGGCAACACATCACTCCAGTCCACCACCTCACCTTCTCCCTCGATCCATGGACCTAGTCCACAGAATCTGTGTCCATGACAGTGGGTCCCACTCATTTATCCATTCAAAAATAATTCTTTTAATTTAATTTCGAGAGAATATTCCCGAGAATATTCTTTTCCAACTCTTTCCGGAATTCTTTCTGAATTCGATATTCCGGAAGCCGTATCTTTTCCGTCTGAACTCCGAATTGACCCATTCTTCTTCCTAAATTTATCTAAAATCATGTTTTACTTGTTTATATAATTTTTATGTACTTTGTGAAATATTTTATAATTTATAAATAAATTGCATGTTTTACCAATTACATGGAATATGGGACAACCTATCCACTTACTTGAGACCCTGTTTACTTGTTAACCATTCCTTGATAACTTTGGGTGATAATTTAATTAGCTTATGTCTCATTTGGTGACACAGCTAGAGATAGGACCTGCTTAGCCATGGTCAAAATGTTTGACCATGGTGATTGGTCGTAACTAATCAACTAAAATGTGATCTAATGGCGGGCTGTGGGTGCATGGTTTTGCTGGTCGCACCCATGGCAATTAAGGACCGGTTCGCGGGAACTACTTGAGCGCATCCTCGTTTACCACAAGCCAGCGTGGGCAACGGCTGGGCTTGTAGCATTTCTTTTTTCCCTCCTAGGCACCGGAGATGAGGGTGGGCGTGATAGAGTTAGGTCGGCCCGGGGTAGGGTTGATCGGCTTCCGGATTCACCATGGTGCAAGGGGGGTAGCCTGGCCAATATGGCGTGCCCTGTCGGTAGGTGCAACCTCAGTGTGGTGTGGATGGTTAGGGAGAGGTTGCATGAATGATCTTGTCACAGCCTCTTGCGGGGTGTCGTGGTGACACGTCGATACACGAGAACGTGTATGAGGCTGTGTCTTGTGGGTAAAGTTGTACACCTCTGATCAGAGTAAATCTATTCGAATAGCCGCGCCCGCGGATATGGGCAACTGGTCAAGACTCACTGTGATTAGTCTCACCTCCTTTTAATTAAAATAACTTAATGAAATTGGTGTGGTAGAAGGTGTAGAATCCGGTCAACGTGGTTGAGTTGATCGGGGGTGGCCGGTTAGCGTGGTGTAACGCTAATCGGTGGGGACTGGTGAGTGTGGTGTAACGCTCATCAGTGACGCCTGGTGAACATGGTGTAGCGTTCATCAGCGCGGCCTGGTCAATGTGATGTAACGTTGATTAGGGGAGATTGGCCAGCATGGTGTAACGCTGATCAGTAGAGTCTGGTTAACGTGGTGTAACGTTAATCAGTGGAGTCCGGTTAGCATGGTGTAACGTTAACCGGAGGAGTCTAGTGAACGTGGTGTAGCATTCATCAGTGGAGACTGGTTGACGTGGTGTAACGTTAATCAGTTGGGAATGGTTGGGCCTGGTTAACGTGGTGTAATGTTAACCGGTGGAGAATTAATATTGCTAAATTAATCAACCTTTTTACTGTTTACGAACTACTACTGTCTACAACTGCTTTTACGCAAATGAGCCACCAGTCTCCCTTTGAAATCCCGTACATAAATGCATCATTGGTGTGGCTTACTGAGTACGGTGGGTGGTACTCAGTCTTGCTATTATCCTCCTTTTCAGAAGAGAAGACCTTGGCTTATACCCCAGTTGAGCTTGCCTGTAGTGTGGAGTTGATGTCACACTAGTTTCGCCTTTCCACTGTTGTTTTCTTCCGTTCGAGGACTAAGTGCCTCTTTTGGAAGTATTTACGCTTTATTTACGTTTGGATCTGTTTATTGATTTGTTATTTTGTGTACCCTGGCTTGATTCCTGGATAGGGATTTTAATACACAAAATAGTCTAGAAATTGGCTAAATTTCTGGGCGTGACAATGGTGGAGCGACAAGGAGTCAGGTTCACAATAACCTATGGAAAGTAATGTGACTACTAGGTAGGTCCGTCGGTCGTGCAAACCGAGGTAAAACAAATTAACATGTATTCTAAGCATGCAATTTTTCAATCAATACATTTTATGAACTAGGGGCAGTATGATCGAAGAGTGGCTTGCTTTTCTTTAGGTCTTCCAATCTTTGAGAAATCTGCATCTTGTTGAATTTCTAAAGCGGCGACCTCACGCACAACAAGGTGAAACACAAAAACCTGCAATAAAGTAATAAGTATTATAAACTATTATGAAGCGCAACAAGGTGAAAGAAACATAATATGAACGTGAAAAGAAACCAGATATATATTCACTTAAAGAATATCGCATCTTGACAATGAGCAGAATATGAATTAGAATAGGAGCAGAAAATCAACACGGAAGTGAACAGAACATCAACTAGAAAATCAACACCGCAAGGCTTTGCCGGAGATGGCTCCAGTTATGCTCTCTGTGGAGTTTGGGACGAGGACGACCAGCACCGACGATCTCCTCGCTTCGAATGACAGTATCAAAAGGATGACGACTTCAGGAAGACCCGACAAACGGAACACTCCAAACAATGAGAAACAGGATACTCCCAACAGTGGATTTACCGAGGATATGGAGTACCTCAACCCCTCCCCCTCCTGTCGCTAGCAGCGAGCTGCCAGAGACAAGGAGGGAGAGGAGTCAAGGAGGAGACAGGAAAGGCGTCCTTTTTTTTCCCTAGATGCTTCGTGAGAACTCAAGTCACCCTGACCTCGTCCTCGCAATTCATGAACTGAGATATTGTTTGTTTAGCACCAAACCAATACTCCCTCAATCCCATAACAAGTGCACTGCTTGTAGAATTCAAATTTATCTCACAAAGAGTACTTCTAGAGTACTATTTTTTTTTCTCCAGCCATCCATCTTTTAAATATTTTCTCATCTAACCCCCAATTGTACTTACACTCCCAACCACCATTGTGTAGCCGGTCTAACCACCAATATATAGCTGGTCAGACTAAGTGGCGAACTACAATCCATCCGCAAGTGTCCGGGCGGTCTAACCATCAGGCCCAAGTCCGAGTCCAATTAAGGCAGTTCTCGTGTTTCATTGTTTGCAAACAATATTTCTTGAGTCCTAATTAACCTTTAATCCTAATAGGATGTGAAAAGACTCTGTTTCTTGCAATACCAACCCTTATATAAGGGTTATGGCTGATTCAATTGCTCTCTCCCCTGATAATCAATCAATTGAATCGCTCTACTTTTTAGTCTTGTCTATTCCTATACCTTGCACTAGTTTCATAGATCTTCATCGATCTGCGCCATAAACCATATGGCTTCTTTTACTGTATAAGCCATCCGCCTTTGCAACTAGAGTGCGAAATTCTTTGTAGGTTTATCCTATAAACCTTTTGATTCACCCACGAGGTGAGTGTTTACGCCAAATTGATCTAAATCGGTGTAGAGGCTAGTTTGGATCTCTAAATCGGCTATGCTAGCTGATTTTGATCCTTGTGATATCTCGATCAAGCACTTCTCTAGATCAAGGTGTCTAGCGAGTCTTCGTTGACTACACCGTAAATCTTTAGGTTACCACTGTTGTCGGAGGAGGAAACTCCAACCGCGGGGAGTCTGGGGACCCCCCTTTGAGATTCGGCCAGGGGAGTTGTTCACAGGACGACTGTGGCATCGGGACGATGGCACGCAAGGGAGACAGAAGAAGTATACAGGTTCGGGCTGCGCGGAGGCGTAATACCCTATTCCTGTGTGTGTCTGCTATGTGGGAGGTGAATGTGGTTTGATCTTACAAGGTGTTCTTGAGGGGAGCTCGGGAGCTAGCCCTAACTCGGGGACTCAGTAGCTGCCTCCGAAGCCTCAGCCAAAAGAACCTTCGAAGCCTCCAGAAGCTCTACTCAAACTGGAAGCTTCCGAATCCCTCTACTTGCTGGCATGGATCCTCCTTTTATAGTCTAAGGGGAGTCCACAGTGCCTGGTACACACGCCAAGAGAGAGAGCTTTTCTAGGTACGATATGTCTTGTCACGCACGTCCGCCTGCTGAGCCACGCCGGAGTAGGTTCGGCACGTCCGGTCGCCACGGTGCTCGGCTGCTGCAGGCGGCTGGATTATGGAGATGTGACGGGGCACGCCATCGTTGCCAGGATGTGGAAAACCGAAGCGCTCTTAGTCAAAAGTTCTCTGACTGCACAGGGAGCGGGCCCACGGGGGGCCATCACGAGATGTCCACGCGTGGCTGAGCGGGCGACAAGCGCGACACACCCTGTCGCCTCGCCATTAATGCAGGTTGTTAGAGAGTTGATCTGCTCGAGCCGGGCTCGTGCCCGGGGCAGAGAGCTCATCGAGCCCTCCGCACGCGCAAGGCGCCGAGTTCCTCGGAGACCGAAGTAGTAAGTCCCGGGCCCGGGGAGCGAGACCCGGGCCCGGGAATGTCCCAGCAATGTGCCCCGGGAACAAGTCCCGAGATTGTGCCCCGGGAAAGAGAGTGCCCTTTCCCGGGAATGCCACCGGGGCCAAGGCCCGAGGTGGCTGTGAGTCCAGGGCCCGGGGAGCGAGTCCCGGGCCCGGGAAAGCTCCAGTGATGCGCCCCGGGAACGAGACCCGGGACCGTGCCCTGGGACAAGGGGAGTGCCCTTTCCCGGGAATGCCCCCGTGGCTGAGGCCCAAGGTGGCTATGAGTCCCGGGCCCGGGGAGCGATGGGTCCCGAGACCACGGCGAGACCCGGGCCCGAAAATGTATACGAGCGGCCGTCGCGACGCGCCCGGGGAAGGAGCACCCGGGCCCGGGCAGTCCTCGGGCCCCAGGCACTTAGCGGGAAGACGGCCGTAGCCGGCCATCACTTGTGCAGAATGTGGGCCCCGGAGGAGCTTACGTAGCCGAAGATCCACGCGTCCCCGGGGTATGTGGGGCCTCCAGTCCCGTTTCACCAACAACTGTGTTAGAAAAAACATACTAACAACATTTAATAAGATACTGATACTCATTTTTTCAATTTTCCTTACAAAACAACAAATAATATTGTAACTTTGTTTGATGAACAAGATGCCTGACCAAACAACAAATAGGATGTGAAAAGACTTTGTTTCTTGCAAGACCAACTCTTATATAAGAGCTATGGTCGATTCAATTGTTTTCCCTTCCCCGATAATCAATCAATTGAATCGCTCTACTTTTTAGTCACGTCTATTCCTATACCTTGCACGTATTTTTACTCTACTTTCATAGATCTTCATCGATCTGTGCCATAAACCATCCATCTTCGTTTTGACTGTCCACACGAAGGTTTGGATGGTAAATTATCCATGCATGCATGGCTCGCGTGGATTAAACTATACCGATGATGGCTGCATAGGTATTATTCAATGAGGAGTTGGACGGCAAATTTTTCTTTCATGGCTCCACCCCGAACTATATTTGAATGAAACGATGCTATTTTTTGTTTATTAATATATAATTGGCAGCGTGACAAAACTATATACACATTGACCACTATTTTTAATACTAAATTTCTAAACACTTGAAATTCTACACTATTATGAAAATAGTGCAAAATGAATATGGTAATATAAATTGTTATGGGCTAAATTTCAAATCTAAGAGTTAACGCTATCAGTTATAAAAAAAAAAGGTAGTGCTTACACGTTGTGCTAAGAAAGGAGGAACTGAGGACAGTCCACAGTACAGTGGTTTAAATTGCACAAATTAATCCTGCCATTTTTTAGCGAGTGTTTACCCCAAATTGATCTAAATTGGTGTAGAGGCTAGTTTGGATCCCTAAATCGGCTATGCTAGCTGATTTTGATCCTTGTGATATCTTGATCAAGCGCTTCTCTAGATCAGGTGTCTAGCGAGTCTTCATTGACTACACCGTAAACCTTTAGGTTACCACCGTGTTGGAAAAAGCATACTAACAACATTTAATAAGGTACTGATACTCATTTTTTTAATTTTCCTTACAAAACAATAAATAATATTGTAACTTTGTTTAACGAACAAGATGCCTGACCAAACAACAAATAGGATGTGAAAAGACTTTGTTTCTTGTAAGACCAACTCTTATATAAGAGCTATGGTCGATTCAATTGTTTTCCCTTCCCCGATAATCAATCAATTGAATCGCTCTACTTTTTAGTCATGTCTATTCCTATACCTTGCACATATTTTTACCCTAGTTTCATAGATCTTCATCGATCTGTGCCATAAACCATCCATCTTCGTTTTGACTGTATAAGTCATCCATCTTTGTTGCGAGAGTGCACAATTCTTCATAGGTTTGTCCCGTAAATTTTTCGATTCGCCCATGAGATGGATGTTTACTCTAAATTGATCTAAACCGGTGTAGAGGCTAGTTTTGATCTCTAAATTGGCCATGCTAGCTGATTTTGATCCTTGCGGTATCTCGATCAAGTGCTTCTCTAGATCGAGGTGTCTGGTGAGACTTCATTGACTATACTGTAAATCTTTAGGTTTCTACCGTGTTAACAAAAAAAAAATACTAACAACATTTAACAAGATACTTATACTTATATTTTTTAATTTTTCTTACAAAACAACAAATAATATTGTAACTTTCTTTGACGCAATATGCCTGACCAAACTATGACTGTTGGGAGGACTGTCGGTCGTTGATTAATAGAGAGTTTCACATACTGTGCATGCCAACGAGTCATGTAAGCATCATCTGTTTTCCGGATTTGGCTGCATATGTATCAGTCAACACGAGGGTTTGGATGGTAAATTATCCATGCATGCATGGCTCCACCACGAACTGTATATATCTCAATTAAGATGATATATTCGTTTGCTAATAGTTGACCGCGTGGATTAAACTATACCGATGATGGCTGCATAGGTATTATTCAATGAGGAGTTGGACGGCAAATTTTTCTTTCATGGCTCCACCCCGAACTATATTTGAATGAAACGATGCTATTTTTTGTTTATTAATATATAATTGGCAGCGTGACAAAACTATATACACATTGACCACTATTTTTAATACTAAATTTCTAAACACTTGAAATTCTACACTATTATGAAAATAGTGCAAAATGAATATGGTAATATAAATTGTTATGGGCTAAATTTCAAATCTAAGAGTTAACGCTATCAGTTATAAAAAAAAAAGGTAGTGCTTACACGTTGTGCTAAGAAAGGAGGAACTGAGGACAGTCCACAGTACAGTGGTTTAAATTGCACAAATTAATCCTGCCATTTTTTAGCGAGTGTTTACCCCAAATTGATCTAAATTGGTGTAGAGGCTATTTGGATCTCTAAATCGGCTATGCTAGCTGATTTTGATCCTTGTGATATCTTGATCAAGCGCTTCTCTAGATCAGGTGTCTAGCGAGTCTTCATTGACTACACCGTAAATCTTTAGGTTACCACCGTGTTGGAAAAAGCATACTAACAACATTTAATAAGGTACTGATACTCATTTTTTCAATTTTCCTTACAAAACAACAAATAATATTGTAACTTTGTTTAACGAACAAGATGCCTGACCAAACAACAAATAGGATGTGAAAAGACTTTGTTTCTTGTAAGACCAACTCTTATATAAGAGCTATGGTCGATTCAATTGTTTTCCCTTCCCCGATAATCAATCAATTGAATCGCTCTACTTTTTAGTCATGTCTATTCCTATACCTTGCACATATTTTTACCCTAGTTTCATAGATCTTCATCGATCTGTGCCATAAACCATCCATCTTCGTTTTGACTGTATAAGTCATCCGTCTTTGTTGCGAGAGTGCACAATTCTTCATAGGTTTGTCCCGTAAATTTTTCGATTTGCCCATGAGATGGATGTTTACTCTAAATTGATCTAAACTGGTGTAGAGCCTAGTTTTGATCTCTAAATTGGCCATGCTAGCTGATTTTGATCCTTGCGGTATCTCGATCAAGTGCTTCTCTAGATCGAGGTGTCTGATAAGACTTCATTGACTACACCGTAAATCTTTAGGTTACTACCGTGTTAACAAAAAAAAATACTAACAACATTTAACAAGATACTTATACTTATATTTTTTAATTTTGCTTACAAAACAACAAATAATATTGTAACTTTCTTTGACGCAATATGCCTGACCAAACTATGACTGTTGGGAGGACTGTCGGTCGTTGATTAATAGAGAGTTTCACATACTGTGCATGCCAACGAGTCATGTAAGCATCATCTGTTTTCCGGATTTGGCTGCATATGTATCAGTCAACACGAGGGTTTGGATGGTAAATTATCCATGCATGCATGGCTCCACCACGAACTGTATATATCTCAATTAAGATGATATATTCGTTTGCTAATAGTTGACCGCGTGGATTAAACTATACCGATGATGGCTGCATAGGTATTATTCAATGAGGAGTTGGACGGCAAATTTTTCTTTCATGGCTCCACCCCGAACTATATTTGAATGAAACGTTGCTATTTTTTGTTTATTAATATATAATTGGCAGCGTGACAAAACTATATACACATTGACCACTATTTTTAATACTAAATTTCTAAACACTTGAAATTCTACACTATTATGAAAATAGTGCAAAATGAATATGGTAATATAAATTGTTATGGGCTAAATTTCAAATCTAAGAGTTAACGCTATCAGTTATACAAAAATAGGTAGTGCTTACACGTTGTGCTAAGAAAGCAGGAACTGAGGACAGTCCGCAGTACAGTAGTTTAAATTGCACAAATTAATCCTGCCATTTTTTTAGCGAATGAGGCAAATGTCCCTAGACGTATGCTTATCGTGCTGGAAATATCCGTATACCTAATTACCAGAGGAGGGCAAATGTCTGTGAGAATTAACATACGGTGATTAATTAATTGTTGAGCCACATCGATGTGTAGGCAAACGTTTCTTTCACCCAACCACCGTACATGTTTTGAGGACATACTGGTCCTATATAAAGGCCTGGGCGCCTTTCAGTTTTACGAAGCACATAGCAAATTAAGCTAAGCAACCATCAGATACCAAGCTTAATTCTGTTTTCAGTGACATAGGGCGCCATGCCTCACTGCCTTCCTTTGCTACTCTTTCAAGGTCCTGTACAAACTTATACGGTGGTTCGCATGGGGTATCCAAACCTTTCGTATTTTCCGTGCACCCATCATTCCATTGATGCCGTCCTACCCCAACAAATTAGAAACAATACGAGTGTACGCACACACTTATTATCGGGTGATGCTGCCACTCATATGGAAGAGTCATCCGAATTTGAGCGCTGCGTGTGGGGCGACTTTTTCATCAACTACAAGCCGAAGCCACTACAGGCATGCATATATTTTTTTCTTTCTGCATCATAAACTAAATCATACTGTGAAAAATGGTTTTGTGGTTTCTCTTTAGGATGCACATGCAATGCCAAATTAATGATCTTTGAATAGGCATTTAATCTGTCATATTTCTTATGTTGCAAATGGATTGAGATGGTGTGTATCATATATTTTATTTTATTTTTTCAATATAATTAATCTTGGGCTGCTTTGTACAAATCGTTCGTCATCATCTAATTTTTTATGATTATGGACCACAAAATAAAGAATCATAACTTTTCATTTATTAATTATTCCACAAAACTATTCACTCCAATATGTATATGTTTTTTTGCCTTAATCCTAACAAATCAAATACACGTATACAAGTGAGCAGAGATCTGAGGAATGGATGAGGGAGCAGGCTGACAGGTTAAAAGAGGACATTCTCACCCTGTTTGAGACCAGCAATGACATAGTTGGAAGGATGAACTTAGTAGATGCAGTCCAACACCTCGGAATAGACCACCTATTCAAAGAAGAGATATGCAGCGTACTAAGTGACATCAATGGAAGTGAATTTACTAGCTCTAGCCTCCATGAGGTTGCTCTTCGGTTTCGCTTGCTTAGAGAGCATGGTTTCTGGGTATCTCCAGGTATTTATCTACGAGGAACATAACTTAAATAATACGACCGATGCAAAGTATTCATGAATTCATTTCACTAATTTTGTAAAACTAGTACACAACTGATTGCCACTATTTTGCCTAATTTACGTACAACAATTTTTGTAATTTATGTACATGTTACAAATTTTTAACTTACCAATTTCTAGGCTGTATGTCTAAAAAATCCTATAGGGGTTTATCGCACTTACCTTTATTTGTTTAGGGTTGATGTTTAGGGTGGAGTCAAACAATTGTCTGCCTCAATGTACAAGGCAAAACAGTACAATACAAGGAAATAAAAATATAGTGACGGATCTAGAGAAGCTTTAGAGCACGAATAAATTTAACTATAGCTACTTTTATTATAAAAATTATATTTTAATTTTTTTAAATTACATAGAATTTTAATGGATCAACCACCAAGGGCAGCAGCCTAGGGTGGTCGGACGGTGAATCTGTCAGTGTAAAACTGGATATAAAAATAAAAATATCTATTTTGGAACCTTAAACTTTCTTAAACTTTCACAATAGTCTATAAAATGAGTTACGGATTATGAAATGTTCGTTTTGCTCTCTTTGACTTAAATCAGGGTGGTTTATTCTGACATCATACGGCTCCCACATGTGCAACTAGTTGCTGATAGCGCCACAAAGCGAACTTAAAAAATAAAGCAACGCCGGGTCTAGATAACCATGTTATTTGTTTTCTTCTGCCCTTTTCTGCCTCGCATGTCAATGGCCTCTCGGCCCGTACTACAACGACACAGATGCGTCGTTACCATCTCCTCCTCATTGACAGCTGTGCCCCGACAAACAAAACGATGGTGGCATCGGTGTCCACAGGGCCGCTGCAACACAAGAGGGTAACACCCATGGTGCTCCAAGCAACCCTCGAAGAGTCAAATCTATTTATACAGCCTGCGCTTCTTCTTGCTGATTCAGAAACCTCCAAATCAAATCAGGGTGGCAATCTCATATGTCTTTTTTTTAAAACGGGCACGTACAGAGACTTATATGTGTTGGTTTTTAAATTTAGCCTTCTGAAGGGCTCGGTATAAACGAGAAATACTATATATATATATATATATATATATATATAATATATATATATATATATATATATATATATATATATATATATATATATATATATATATATATATATCGGTTTTAGATGAAATGGAACATATAAGACGTCACGTATTTAAGTATTCTGTGCTACTAAATGACTTTTCTTCTATAAAAGGAAAATCTATTGTCATTCATACACAGCAAATCCGCACTTAAATTAGTTACAAATTAAATAGTGTGTCTTGCAGCAGATGCATTCCACAAATTCAGAGGCAAAGATGGGAGATTCATCGCCGGAATAGCTAATGATGCAAGGGGTCTATTAAGTTTGTACAACTCAGCTCACCTCCTCGTCCATGATGAGCCAGAGCTCGAAGATGCCATCTCTTTTGCAAAGCGCCATCTCGCATCGATGAGTAGCGGAGGTGAACTTAAGCCTCCACTAGTTGATCAAGTCAGCCGTGCCCTTCACTTACCATTACCAAGGACCTACAGGAGACTGGAAATGTTGCGTTATATGTTGGAGTATGAACAAGAAGAAGGGCACATTCCAATTCTTCTGGAACTCGCAAAGTTGGAGTTTAACCTTTTGCAGCATGTCCACTTGAAGGAGCTTAAAGCTATTTCTGAGTAAGCATGTTTCTTTGAAGTATATCCAGTGATTAATTAAATATGATGAAGGTAATTAACCATATGCAGGATATCTCAGTTGTTATATACGTATATAATATAAGTTCTATCTGCTTTTACCAAAAAAACCTCTGCAAAGACATTTTCCGAATTTATCTCTGGAGTTTGATAGTATACAGGCCCTGCCTATTGATATATGACAGATGGTTTTGAGATATTTGAGTGATAGGTGCAAATTATCTTATATATAGCTTCCTCTCTAATTTTTCCAGATTTGTAAAGACATTTTTATGTTACTACAGGCACTTTTAGTCAGTTGGCACGTGTCAAGCAGTTAAAAATGAATTATATATGTAAGACATGCAAAATGCCAAGAAGCCAAGATATTAGGTTGATGAGATAGTGCGTCATATATAATTAGGTGAAGTTTTCCCGACAGGTTCAACTATTTAACCATCTAAAGAAAACTTAATATGTGTAACGACCTTGGCATGGCCATGATGAGAGCAACATATGATGTACAGTAGAGCAATATAACGCCAGTAAAAAATCTCTATTTTGCTCTCTTAGAAAGAAAAAAATGTGACACTACCTTTTAAACATGCCTCTGTATGGCACAGTAGAGAATGAACACATACTCCACATAAGTAAAATGCTTCTAAATATGGCGTTTGTATTTTAGGTAAAAACATGTGTTTGATAACCTATATTTTCCATATCCATCCAAACACAGGGAAATAGGTGATGCTTCCGACATTTATTAAATAAACATGTTAAGATGCATGTCAACCATTTAATTTTTCAGGTGGTGGAAAGATCTTTATGGATCCGTGGGGCTAACTTACGTTAGGGATCGTGCGGTGGAGTCCTATGTTTGGTCCTACGTGGTGTTCTACGAGGAAAACTTAGAACTCACACGGATGATCTTTGCCAAGATAATTGGACTCATTATCCTTATGGATGATACATATGATTCTTATGCCACCATCGAAGAATGCAGGAAGTTAAATGAAGCTATACAAAGGTTAGATTAGTATGCCAAATTAGGGGAAATATCCACCAATTCAGTGAAATCATGAAAAACAACCACACACAATGTTCAGAAGTTCTGAAAATTCTAAAAAGATACTGTCATTTGTAGGAATTAAAGATTGTGAGTAAAAACATATACTACTTCAAGATCTAGATAAATTTGGTTTGAAACATTTAAATTAACAAACCTACGAATTAAAAGTGTTGGAAACAAAAGAAATTATAGTTTGAACGTTTGACCCATTTCCATTCCTCCCTCTGAGAATTTCATATATACGAAAATGAATTGATTGTTATTTTGAAACCTTACATGATTATGCGATATCACCTCCTCCATGTAGCATAATCTCTATGCATTTTTAAAAAGAAACATCTATTTATAATTTACACAGTGTTTTCATGATTTCACTGCGTTGGTGGTTTCCACGAGATACTTCCCCTATCAAATTATGCAGGTGCCTTCCTGGCCAATTTTCATGCAAGTTACCAATTGGCCTGCTGTGCAGATGGGATGAGAGTGCTATCCTGCTCTTACCAGAGTACCTGAAAAAGTTCTACAGTGCACTGTTGAACAACTTCAAGGATTTTGAGTCTCAAGTGGAAGTGGATGGCCTGTACCAGGTTGCACACACCAAAAAAGAGGTGTAATATGTCCTCCATTCGTCCATATTTATTATTGTGTCCATTTCGATTCACAGAGTCATCAAAACATGACTTAATTTACCTCACCATTGATTTCTCAATTAATATATTAATGATAGATACAAAGCGAACATACATCCAAAGAAGCATGTAATGTAAATATATTGGTATAATCTCCGCAACACTAAGTATACCTTCAATTTGTTTAATTAAATAATAATCCAAAAATGTGAAGTTTGAATTTTTTTTAGATACATGCACGGCGCATATGAGTGAATAGATGATGTAAAATATTTCTAAGACCCATTCAATTTATAATATTATGAAAGTGCATGTTTTTCAAGACAAATCTACCCTTATAGCCGGTTTTCATTCATGCAAACTAAATTTTATGACTATATTTAGTATTCAAAGTATTAAAAGCTTTTGAAAAATAGAAGTATTAAAAATTTTACCAAATGCTTGGCTAAAATGAGCTGTAATGCAGGGGAGGGGGATCTCTATGTTGATTTCTATAGCGTGCAGTAATAATAATGCAGTATACTCCTTTCGTTAGAAAAACCAATTACTAATTTGACTATATTTAGATTTAAAAGTTAGAAATTAATTTTTTTTTAAGAACGGAGAAAGTATTGTGTTAGTGTTGTGAATAATTTTCTCTACTCTTAAACAGTTCCAAAATCTATCCGCTTACTATCTGCAAGAAGCTGAATGGTCATATCAAGATCACAAGCCAAACTTTGAGAAGCGGGTCAGTGTGTCGACCATGTCCTCGACCGTGCCACTACTATGTGCGGCTGCCACAGTTGGGCGGGGCGAGGTGGCAACCAAGGAAGCATTCGAGTTAGCAACAAGCTGTACTGGTGCAGTGAGAGCATGTGCAAAGATCATGCGTTTCATAAACGATATTGCTGCATTCAAGGTACAGCTGAAAAGTAATTTGCTATGTGCTTTTAGATATAACCTTTTAAGACTTTTACACACAATAACTTTTAGGAAAAATATCCATGAGAAAAACTTGCCAATCTTGGACGTATGGTAAATACAACTCTCTCTATTTATAAATATATAAGGATATTTAGAGTTTAAAATCTATTCAAAAATATAATAACATTCTCATCTCAGCTAATCAAACCATCTCTAATTTAATTTTTCTTCTACTTTCGTATCTCAATCACTCACAGTAATCCATTATCTCAACTTTAATCACTCCAAAAACATCCTTATGTTCTTATATTCTTCCACATAGAGAGTATTAAATTAGAGATTTTAATATGGTTCTTGAGTAGTGAACAGATGGTACCATTTTTTTTTGTGTAAATTAATGTTTTCCACATTTCCTAGCTTTGCACTGTGCTAGGAGACAACACGAAGTATCATTAAAAAGTAAACAAGTATACATAGTAACGGAGAAATAAAATGTTACAGTGTATTTACTATTATCTGCAGCAGGGTCAAACGTCAAATTCGAATAAAATAGATATATACTGTGAATTGGATGCGGCAACTAATTGTTTTTTACACTGATGCAGTGTGGAAGAAAGAACAAGGGAGATGCGGCAAACACTGTGGAGTGCTACATGAATGAGCACAAGGTCACAGGCGAGGTTGCCATCGCAATGATCAATTCACTTATTGAAGATGAATGGAGAACCCTGAACCAGGTTCGTTGTGAGAATCGTCAGCTACTCCCCGCTGTTCAACGAGTGGTGAACTTAGCTATTTCTGTGCCATTCTTTTACGACAAAAAGAATGATGCATACACGTCCTCCAAGCATCTTCAGAAGATCGTTGAGAGTCTCTTTGTGAAACCGGTTCCCATCTACTAGTACAAGCTACCTGCACCTACAATGCACCAATCTATCTTATATTCATATGCTGCATATACCTTATATCCACTTATGGATATAAAGGTTGAATTTTTATCTATTATTTTAAAAAATATACTGTATGTACTCAAGTGCCTTTAATTTTCATACATATACTCTATGTACGCCAATAAATAATCAACAGTAAATAAAGAGTCAGCATTTCTGATGTAGGCTTGTGTTCCTCAGTACTCTCTCTATCTTAAAATACGAAATGGTTACGATTGATTAAGATGAGAAAATAGGTAAAGAAATTAAATAGCAAAATGTTATAATTGATTGAGATAAAAAAGATAATAAAGAAATAGTAGTATTGTAAAATAAATTTAAATTCTACAAATAGTAATATTTTAAAACGGAAATAATACTATTTATCTCTCTCTTTTTAACGTTTCTACATTTGCAGCCGTGCTACCTAAGTCCCATATGATGGAGCAGTTCTAATGTTGCCGGTTGGTGGATAACACGGTTACATGGAGTAGTTTGGTAATATACAAAACTTTACATCAATGCTATCCATTACTCGAGTGATGTGCCAGGGCCCTTCCGTTGTTTTCAAAGTGCGGCATAAGGGTGACAGTGGTATCAGAATTCATTGGGCTGCGACCACACCGAAGTATGGCAGCGTCTGCTCATGCGACCTGTCACAGTTTAGTTACTACGTTACCATTCTATCTTTAAGCAAGATCAATAAAAAAACCAACTACTGTCGATAATAGATAACATAAGTAATAGATGATTATATCATCTATAGTAAATCTTAAAACTAATATGTATAATAGAGAAATCTTATATTTGCTATAACATAAATATTTTATTTTTTATGGGTCCACCATCTTCTTTACGGTCCCATCTCTTTCTCTTTCTTCCTCCCAACTCTTCCCTTCCGGTTTCTTTTCCATCTGTCTTCTTTGCCGGTGAGGAGCGGATCTACAAGGGCGGCAGCTGTTGGGCGCTAGCAAGGGTGGCGGCCGACGGGCGTAGGTGAGGGTGGGCCCCACTCTACCTCGGTCCGCACGTGCAGCCCGGTGACTAATTACTCGCCGGTTCGTTCTTTCTCTTCCTCTCTCTCCTCCAAGTCATCAAAAAAATCTTACGTGGAGCTCTTATAACCAGTTATTGTATATGTTCTTAGAGCTATATCTCAACCTTCTTTTCCACTTAACCATTGAATATCATTTCTTATTTAATTTCTTCAGTTACTTTCTCGTATTAAATAATTAGAACTACCGGTCACCATTCCATGTGTTGTACGGGCTATTATTATTGCTATTATAAACTAAAAAATAATTATATGCTAAGTGCATTGATTGTTTTCTGAGAAATATACAATGGCTTATAATAAAAGAAGAGCCTATGACAGTTACATTTGCTAATGATTGTTTTCCGTGCCACCTATATAAACCCCCTCCGAGCTTGTCCACCTCGCCGCACCTCCTCTCCTCTTGTTCCTCTCTCTCTTCCCCCTTCTCTGTCTCTTAGTTTCTTTTTGTGAGTCCGAGCCGCCCGGCACTGTCGTGCCTCGCCTCCTCCCCGGTTGTCCCCAAGCCGCCATCGCCCCTAGTCAATACTCCCTCACCGGCGTCCGAAACGATGAGCTGAGGAAAAGGAATGCATCGCCATCTCATCCCATCTGTGCCACTGACAGCCTGGGCCCACAAAACAGTGCTCCCTCTCTCTCCAAACACTAATAGGTGGGCCCACCCCAAATCAAATAAATAAAACTTTTTCAAATCAGTGTGTCACTGACATGTGTGACCCACTACAGTGTAATCTCTCCAATCTCACCCATTGACATCCTAGCCCCATTGTCAGGGAATATTCCTTTTTTTGGGTATTTCCTTTTTCCAAAAATCCCAGAAAAATCTATTAAACTTAAAAAATTATAACTAATTAACCGTAACTCCGTTTGACCCCATTCAACCCTCAATTTTTTTTTCTAAAATTGAGATTTACACTTTGGCATTGTTGGTTTTCTGTGTTGAGCTCTTTGCTTTAGCTTTTGTGCATATTTTCCTCATTTCATGTGTACAATGCGAGTTTGAGGAAGGTCCGGACACCACCTTTGAAGGAGAAGACCCAATTCGGGAGCAAGGCAAGCCCTCCTTGATCACTTTGCCCCTATATTCTCGACATGTATTGTTTAACAAAATTGCATGATTTAATGTACACTTTAAACATGTTTAGCCTCAGTTTACAACTGATGGAGCCACCTAATTAGTCACACTTACTTTACGTAGGATATTGATATGTTTCCCTACCCTTGTTAGCTCCACATAATATACGCCGGTATCATTATCCATTGAGTATGACTACCAAGGTAGTTTGCTTAGCATGCTTACGTTTGTATTATCATATAGGAAAGAATGGGATGAGAATTAACATTTATGTAGGTCGTGCTAACTCTTGGACACCACCTACCGCCGCCGTACCACCAACTCGAGCGGTTGCACCTTCTTCCTCGAGCAGCAAGCCACGATCTTTTGCATCCCATTCAGCACCATGTCTAACCGAACAAACAAAGGGAGCAGCCACGGCGATTGCTAAGAGTTCGTCATCAGTTGCATCTTTAGGGCGAACAAGGGATATTCAGTGCCTACAGTGCAAAGGTTATGGTCATATGCACAAAAATTACCCAAGCACACATGTGCTAATTGTATGACCAGATGGATGGTACTCTTCTGCTAGTGATTTAGAAGAAGAAATATATGCTTTGCTTATAGCTTACAATGCATGGGAAAAATGAAGGGCATGAGCAAGCTGAAGAGCACATTGGGACAGAAGATGCGGGATCACAATGAGAACCTTGTGGTGCAGCGAGTGTTGAGCGCACCAATGAAGAGGGCTAAATAAAATTAGTGCCACACCTTGTTTCAAACCATGTGTGTGATCAAATAGCGCTCTTGCCGCGTAATCATTGATAGAGGAAGTTGCAACAACTTGGCAAGCTCTGACATGGTGAAGAAGCTTGCACTAGTCACCCAACCGCACCCACAACCATACTACATTAAGTGGCTTAACAAAAGCAATAAGGTGAAGGTAACACAAATAGTAAAGGTTAATTTTGCTATTGGCTCTTATCATGATTCTATTGACTACGATGTTGTTCCTATGCATGCATGCCCTATGTTATTAGGTAGACCATGGCAGTATGGTAAGGATTCTTTGTATTTTGGCAAAACAACTAAGTACTCTTTTGTGCATAATGGCAAGAAACTTGTGTTGTATCCTATGCCACCTGAATCTATTTTTAAAGATGAACCCACTACAGCTAGCAAACTGAAAAATCAGGAGCATACTAGGAATGAAAAGCATATGGTGGAAAATGAACTTGAGAAATATAAAAAGAAAAGCACCAAATCTATTCATGATAATAAAAAAGAGATCAAGCTTAAAGGATCATGTTTCATTGCTACCAAGTCTAATATGGAAGAGATTGATGATAGCTTTACTGTATGCTATGCTTTGGTTTATAAAGAAACTTTGTTTTCATTCAAAGATATATCTTCCTTTTCGCCTCTAGCTATCACTAAGCTTTGCCAGGCATACACGGATGTTTTTCCAAAGGAGGTGCCATCGGGGCTGCCATCAATACAAGGGATTGAACACTAGATTGACCTCATTTCCCGGGCCTCTTTGCCCAACCAATTGCCATATAGGACCAAATAGGAAGAAACTAAAGAGATACAACGCTAAGTGCGAGAATTGCTTGATAAAGATTATGTGTGTGAATCTCTTAGTCCTTGTGCTTTTCCTGTGCTTTTAGTGACTAACAACATCACAATCAAATATCGTCATCCTATTGCTAGGTTAGATGGTATGCTTGATGAACTGAGTGCATCGATTCTTTTCTCTAAAATTGATTGCGTAGTGGATATCACCGGATTCGCATGAAGTTAGAAGATGAATAGAAAACAATGTTTAAAACTAAGTTTGATCTTTATGAGTGGTTAGCTATGTCTTTTGGGCTCACTAATGCACCCAACACTTTCATGAGATTAATGAACGAAGTTTTATGCACTTTTATTCGTAAATTTATGGTGATATATTTTGATGACATCTTGATTTATAGCAGATCACTAGAGGAACATCTTGATCATGCACGTTGTTTTTATACTCTACGACATGCACGCTTGTTTGGTAACCTTGAGAAGCGCACCTTTTGCACTGATCAAATCTCTTTTCTTTGCTATGTTGTTACCCCATAGGGAATATCCATACATAGCTAGCCGGTTCCTACAATGGTCACACAAGTGCAAAGCTTTCTTAGACTTGCTGGATTCTACCGTCGCTTTGTAAAGGATTTCAGCAACCTTAGAGATGTGTTCCCTAAACCCTGATTGCCGCTCCCTAAACCCTGATGACTATAAAGATGTGTTGCTGAACTGCAAAGAGCTACTCCCTCCGTCTCAAAATAAAAAACCTAGTACCGGATGTGACATATTCTAGTACTACGAATCTAGACAATCTGTGCAGATTCATAGTACGAAGATATGTCACATCCGGTACTAGGTTTTTATATTTTGAGATGGAGGAAGTAACAAGCTATGCATTCCAGCTAGCTCCGTGCATATGTTATTGTTGCATGAAGCGCATGGAGGTGGGCTTATGGGACACCTTAGTGTAAAGAAGACGGATGATGTTCTTGCTGACCATTTCTTTTGGCCCAAAATGAAGAGAGACGTAGAGCAATTCGTTGCTCGTTGTACTAAATGCCAAAAAGCTAAGTATCAACTTAATCCCCACAATTTGTATATGCATCTGCATGTTCCTTGTGCATCTTGGAAAAATATTTCTATGAATTTTGTTTTAGTACTATCCGGAACAAAAAAGGCGAAGGATAATGCCTTTATTGTTATGGATAGATTTTTTAAGATGGCACATTTCATAGCATATTACAAAAATGATGATGCTACTAATATTGCTAATTTTTTCCTTCCTTGAGATTGTTCGATTGCATGGTGTACCTAATTGAACCATCTTGCTGGTATTAACTTGTGTTCTAATTTTTACCCATGAACCAAGTTAAACAAATGGTTAAATCTATTTTGCCAAAGCAGAAAGTATTTTGACGGGATTCATTGGTAGTGTTGAAATTGTATGTGTATGGACCAATGGTAAAATTTTGGCCACTATATCTCGCTATCTCTATCTTGAGCTGCTGCTTTTTTTATAGCTGTTAAGTCATGACGTAGTGCTCTCATGGCTTCACATTTACATCAGTGGCCCAATGGAATGTAGTAGAAGAATGTGACTAAAAATATTATAGCAGTAACCTTTCTTTATTTGTTTCTCTAAAACTTATTTATGCACGGAGCTGTTATTAGCTGTAGAAAGTAAATGAGTTCTCTTACATGTTTTTTTTATATCGTGTGTTCTTTTGTATCTAGACTTGAAATAGGACAGTACAGGCAATTTACATTCTCTTGAAGTGGTTTTAGCTGCAGCTTACACATTTTGATTTGCATCCACTGAGAAAAAATATCGATAGAATATTTCCTATGAAATTGTAGTTTTGGGGATATGCAAGTGACAGGAGAAGAGATCGAGTCCAGTTCCACGGAGATGATTATTAAAAATTTCCAAGGATTACATTTGCAGGCTTGCCGCAAAGACCGTCTTTGCCACTTAATCTTTGCCTACATTTATGTCTATTTGTGTGTCAACTGGTAATGGTTCAAACTGATGTTTTAGCTTGTGTTACCTGTCATTTTAATTTATGCCTATGTATAATATTGATATTGTATCAGCTTCATGTTGAATTTTCCAAATTAGTTGTGAATTTTCTGGATTTTTACCAAATTTTCTATGACTTTTCCATATGCGCGTCCGAATTTTATATGGATATTCCGAGTTTTCTATGAAATTTCGAATTTTTTGTCACCCTGGATTTTTTTCTGCTCATTATTGTAGTTTTCCTTTTTTTTTTCCTCATTCTACGTATTTTTAACCGACGCAGGAGATTTTTACGAGGACTTCTGTAGAAAGTGGAAGGGATTCATATGTCAGATGAAAAATCCCCATGGGAAGCTATTTCCCTTGGTTTGTTTCCCTTAGCTACCAAATGAGCCCTCAGTGTTGGATGACAGTGGTGCTGTTCTCTACGAAAAAACTATTTAGCGAATGTTCACACGTAGGGCGCTCGTCTCTCGAACCTTTTGTTTTTTGGTATCACCTTTCTTTTATAGAAACTTTATACATACAAAGTTTATACACGGAAAGTTTATACGTTCGATTCGAATTCGAAATTAGAGTTCTAGCGTAAAAATTTTATACAAATAAACTTTTTCCATATATATATATATATATATATATACAATGTTTTCTATATATAAGTTTCTATATATATAGTTTATACGTCCGATTTTGAATTCTGATTTGATTTGGAATCAAAATTTTTTATGTAGAATATCTACACATTAAAAGTTTATATGTGTAAAGTTTATACTATAAATTTTTTGTCTATAATGTTTTTTTACCGCATGTGGGCTGGGCTGAAGCGTTTACACGTGACCCAGACGCGTGAATGCTCGCCCATTAGATCTCCCTTGTTCTCCATCCTTCAGGTGACCCAAATAGTACCGAGACATGTGCTGTACAGAGAGCACAAATGCCCCCTCTGGTCATCGATCAACGCCACATGCCGCCGTTGTTGAAGTGTAACGTCGATGAGGGGGTTGCCTGAAAAAATACACTTATTCCGGTCTCCTGAGATGTGCCACGTCAGCTAAATCACTCTCTACAAGGACGATTTTTAAAATAAACTCTCTCAAAGGATGGGAGAAATATATTTCTGCAAATTTAAAAAAAATATAATTTTGTAAATTAAAAAATAAATATAAAAATAAAAAATTCCCCAATTACGGCCTGTTGGATAGGCCGTTCCGTGCCGTTCATCCCGACTAATTTCCAGCCTTCCACGCACACGGGCCAAGGCATCCGTGCATTGGGCTGGACCAAGAAAATTACGGCTCAAATCCCAGCACCAGGCTCAAGTCGCAAATTTCGTTCGAATTCGTGCGAGATTTCAGATTGATTTCTGAGCAATGGATGAGTAGACTGAATTCATGGTAACAGCTTGTCTGTCTTCATTGGTGTTACACCTAAATAGCCTCAATAAAAGTAGACATGGCAATGGCGGTGTCTTAGCAAGCACGTACAGCAACACATAATTTCAAAACACAGATTTTTGTGCTTCAGATTCAGAACTTCTGCAGGGCTTGCTATACTTGCTTCAGAGCATGACCATCAGAATGCCAGAACGAAAACCAATCCTAAAATTTTAGATTTTTATATGAAAAATTGGTTCCAACAAATTCTCTATAGATATGCCCAAAAATTTGAATCTCCAACACTATGTTTCGCTCTCCACAAGTTAGACGCGTCTCTTTGCTCCCAGTCTGTCGATCCAAGGGTGCTGCGCGCGCGGGAGGAGATCGGCGTGAGGAGGGAGGCACATCAACGATTTTGTTGGTGTGGGGAGGACCCATTTTAATTATTGAAAGTTAATTTTGGTTATCTCCTAAAGAGTATAATCTATTCACAACTAAAAATCTAATTAGGATTTTCAAAAATAGAATTTTGGGATGCTCTTAGCTACTATATACGTTTTAAGGTTTTGCATAAAAGTTTGACATAGAAATTCTGGTGACTAATTGATACCTTTTAGATAAAATAAATGGATTTAGTAGATAAATGCATGATTAATCCTATAAACCTATACAATTCATCTCCACTTAGTGCAGTTATAGCAATCTGTTGCATTGAGGTTGAGCCACGTCACCTCAAATTAGGAGTGCCATTAGATCAAATCCCAATGGCCTGATATGCAGTCCCTCACTATTGTTCTGGTGAGCATCGAGATTGACCTACAGTCACAACCTTTTGATGGCCCATCTGGCCCTCTCTCTACTTGCGCGTCATTCATATTCCCCATCTACGTGCAAACTGTCCCATGGTTCGCTTTTTATAACCTTCAAAGCTATGACAGTAATGCTTTTAATTTGATAAAGAAATTCATGTACGGTGACCGATACCATTCACATAGCTAGTTATGTATATGTATGCGCAAGGTGTAGCCGTGTAGTTATACCATAAGATTGGACTATAAGCGAAGGCCGGTTATTTGTGCAGATGAGACGAAAAGGACAACTGCATCGGACGTTGTCTTCTAGCTCCAATGTGCCTATGGTTAAATTTGCCAACTGGAGTAGGTTTCCTTAAAGCAGATCCTCCTCTCTTTGATAATCCTTTTTCTATGGACCTAGATTGTTTATCCCCTACAATTTCATCGTTTTGCAGTTTCTTTGTAAGAATGTTGGGGCACTTCCATTGTTGTTGTGCAACTTTTGACAATATGCTCTAACATGGGCGAATCTAGACTACAAAATTACTGTCATTTTCTCTTTTGTACAATAAATCATCATCACGTATAAACATTATATTATATGGATAGTAATTTATAACAGAAAATTACAACACACCTATGATTTCTTTTGACTCCAGTGCATCCATATAAAATCGCCCCTAGGTACTGAAGAGCTCTCATCTGCATATGTATAATATAATTGTTTATCGAGGAATACATCGAACTTCTTACTATATGGTTCCTAGAAATAATATTTTCGGTTTTTGGAAATCACATGTCATGCGAAGAAGGTTGATTGAATTATTTGTTTACTGTCTGATAGGGAAGCATCGTGGATGTTAGATATTTGGTTGGTCTTCTCTGTTTGTCAGATTTTTCGAATGTTCCCTGATGTGCTGCTTTAAGTTTTCCTTCCCCTCAGTTTTTTTCTAATGATACACTGTGTATTCATCTGCGTATGACGTGCTAAGGTGGTGTGTGCAGGCCAGCATCTGCACTGAGTGGCAGGGTGCAAATAAATCATGCTGTTTTAATTTTAGTAAGCATAAACAAACTATTATTTTAGTATTTAGCATTGTAAGTTCTATCATATTCTAAGTTTAAATTCCAATGTGTTGCTGAATTTTCTATTGTGCACAAAATTGCAAATAATTAGCTGACATGATTCTATGAAGTTAGCTTGCTAATAGAAGTAAAATGAATAGAGATCTCCAGATAATTATCTCTTCCGCCATACCTCTGTCATTCTCTTCTATTTAGTGTATCATATATTTCATTTGAGCACATCATATATATCTTTCACTAATGTCACCGGCAACCCACAGCAACGCGTGGGGTTATTTACTAGTTATAAAGAATAACTATACTAATTAACACTCTTACTTAAGATGATGCATTTATGAAAGCAGGTAATAGAATTTTTAGTGCAAACTAACCAGTAAATTATTTAACCGATAGAATTTTAGTATAGCTCCAACATCTCCACATATAAGACAGAGCAGAGCAGAACAACATCTCTCGTTTTAAGGATTTATTCGTAGATAAAAGTACATATTCCTCATCACCTTAAAAAAAAAAGAAAGCTCAAACACATCCGAATACTTTATCTAGCCAAAAATATTTAACGTCTAAAAATATTTAATGCCGGATCAAAAATATTTGACGTCGGTCCGACGTTAAATATTTTCGACCGGAGGTAGTACATACGGTGACATTCAGCCACGACCAAATCTTCGCATGCCTTGCAAACGGGGCACGCGTAGTCACTGCTTAGTGCTCACCCTTAGTCCATGACGACAACGGGGGCGTCTCGGAGTCCTTCCAGGTGTTGAGGAAGCCGGCGTGATACCTGTCCCCCTGCACGTCCGCCGCCGCGTAGGACTCGAGCTCGGCCATCTCCTCCGGCGAGAGCTCCACGGACAGCGCCGCCACATTCTTCTCCAAGTTGGCGACCTTGGTGGTGCCGGGGATGGGGCAGACGTCGCTGCCCTGGTGGTGCACCCACGCCAGCGCCAGCTGCGACGGCGTGCACCCCTTCCTTGCCGCCATCGCGCTCACGCGCTCGAAGATCACCGCGTTCTTCTCCATGTTCTCCGGCTGGAATCTTGGTAGATCCTGGAAAAGACGACATGGCCATTATTTTGGTAAAGTAAGGTTAGTTAAATTAATTTTACTGCGTTGCTGATGGAGCAAGTTCAGTTGTGTTGTGTCATAATTGACTCTGCCGATTGGATAGAATTATGATTGAATATGTCAGAAGTTGGATAAAATTTAAATGCTGTAAATGCTTTTTGATAGTGGAAGACTGATGGTGGTGGTGAAAAATATTGTTATATATTGGCAAAACAAACCTTGCGGTAGTCTTGTTCTGACAGTGTGCCAACTATTTTAGGGCCAATGGACAAGAAGCCTCTACCCAGTGGACTGTATGCGACAATTCCAATGCCGAGTTCCCTGGAATGTTCAGAACATATATATGGCCAATTTAGAACTTAAGAAACTTGAGTCCAAAAAAAAAAAGAAATTAAGAAACTTAATTCGGAGCTGATTAATATGATTTGTCACGTGTACCTGCAAGTTGGGATTATGTCCACTTCAACGTCTCTTGACCACAGAGACCACTCAAGCTGCACAGCTGTGACGGGATGGACTGCGTGTGCTCTTCTGATTGTTGATGCCGATGCTTCGGACAATCCGACGTATTTTATCTTTCCCTCTTCAACCAGTTTCTTGAGCTCCCCCATCTGCACATTAACAAATTAAATCAGTTTGATGAAAAAAGGACATTTGATTTCTGCCTCTGGGGTAATGGTACATATGCTACTACCTCCTAGTTAAGCAAAAAATAGCTTAATTAGCTCATCTTAAATGTCATCTATACTACTGTAAAAACAGTTTTCAACCATCACACACATGAAGAAACCACCCTCCTTGAAAAACCATCATACTAAAAACAACCCTTCTAAAACCATCCCACTAAAAAAACTAGTATTTCAAACCCAACAAAAAAATAAAATAAAAACAAAACCTATAAAACCATCTTTCTTGGATCCCTTTTGCAACTTATGGGCATAAGATTAGTATATTAAAATATGGAGATAGTGTATACTTTCTCTGATTTTTTAATACTTAGTGCCGTTGACTTTTGGACATGAATTTAACCGTTCATACTATTTAAAATATTTATACAAATATAAAAAATATAAAATATCTTTAATAATAAAATAAATCGTAATAAAATAAATAATAATTATATAAATTTTTATAAAACGAATGATCAAACTTACTCTAAAAATCAATGATATCGAACATTAAAAATTGGAGGGGTTACTATTTTTTCCACCTATGAAAGTGGATTGGCAGGAAAGTTTTATTGTCAACTTTAGGTCTCCACGTTTCGTCATCTTATTTATGTTCTTTATGTAGTATTTAGATCAAATGACTGTTAACATAGCCAGCAACTGAAGCCCTGAAGTGTTCTGAAACGGCGGTCACGTACCGTGACCTCGATGGGCACCCTGGTATCGATGCGGTGCTGGTAGTAGAGGTCGATGCAGCCGACGCCGAGACGCCGGAGGCTGCCCTCGCACGCCGCGCGCACGTACGCTGGGTCGCCGCGGATCTCCCCCGTGGCGGCCTCGGCGTCCGTGCGGATCCCGAACTTGGTGGCCACCTGCACCTTCTCCCTGACGCCGCCCTGCTGCAGCGCCTTGCCGACGAGAAGCTCGTTGGTGTGGGGCCCGTACACATCGGAGGTGTCAAGGAGCGTGACGCCGGCGGCGACGGCGTGGTGGATGAGCGCCACCATGTCGGCCTCCGGCTTGGGCGGGCCGTAGTAGGCGGACATGCCCATGCAGCCCAGGCCCTGCGCCGACACCTCGAGCCCCTGCGAGCCCATCTTCATGCGCGGCACCGCCGCCTTCGCCGGAGAAGATGCAGCCATTGCTGGTTACTGCAAGCTAGATAGCTTACTACTGTTGTGTAGTGTGCTGCTGAAGTGTTGATGAGCAATCTTGCGATCAAGCTTATTAAGTTCTTGGCGTAATTTATAGTGAGCAGCAATGCAGTTTGGCGTCACCAAATATGTCACCCAGCGGCTAAGGATATGATCATAACGAATCGATCAGTGCTATGTAACTTCATGGATTTGTAACCACAAGTTTGAAGAAGTTAATGCTAAAAGTGAAACCATAAATCTAATGGATTGTATTAGTTCTACCATTCTTACGACTATCAAAAGTTATTATTAGGGCTCCATTTGGGAATCTTTTGCCAGCTGTATGTACTCTCAAAATCTTTTAACTCCCCAAATGATATAGATTTTCAGCCAGATTTTGAGATTTACTAGCTACAGAATTTAGAAAGTGAGCTGTATCTAGAAGCTGGGTTTCTCGGTTTTTCTATATTTTCACCAACTGATTATAGACCTAATCAATTCTATTGAATTTTTTGGATTGTGAATGGAGAGATGTAGAATAACGATAAGAAATATATTCCCCTAAATGAGTAAATGAGTAAGATCACAAATAATCTGCAGCTGGGATCCATGATAAGTATGGAGTTTACAACAGTTATCGAAAAATAACGGTGGGAATTGAGAGTGAATTGTAGCAGTAAATCTTCTGTATTGATCTCAAAAACTTTGCCATTACAGTAGCCTAGGTGCCTATTTATAGACCTATGAGTATAACTACAGGCTATAGGGTTTTATTTGCACGTGATATTACATCATAGCCCCTTGATAGGGACAGCTACAGGTATAGTTTCGTCTTTTCTTGACTGTAGCCTCCTTGATGGGCTATTGGGCCGTCACGCGGGCCGATGAGGCCCTTATCTAGGCCGGGCCCTCGGTGGGTCCTTTGGCCTTTTCGGCCATCTCTTCTTAGTCGAGACGACTGCCATAAGGTTCTGCCCACGGGGCCGCCTCTTCGGCCTTCTTGGGGCCTTCGCTTGCGGCCCGTCGTCTTCGTTGAGCATACTGCCACCTTCGTCTTCGAGCTTTGCCCTTCGCCTTTATGCCTTCGGTCTTTGGCCGCCGAAGAGGCTTTATTAGGTGGCTTCGATCTTGAGCCTTCCGAAAGGGGGACTATCCGAAGGGGTTACGGCCTACCTCCAACAAGCCCCTCACGTGCAAGGGTGAGCTGCGACTCGGCCGAGCTCGTGGATACCATTTCTCGCCATGAAGGCCGCTTGCCGTTCCTACTTCGGCCGAGTATAGCTCAAGACCTTTGGTTCCGGTTTGCCACACCTCGGTGGGGCTCTTCGGCCGCGTGGGGCGATGAGGGCAATTTTCGCGGGCCATGACACTTGTCACCACGCGACGGTTTGTGCGACCTCTTGGCGATTTGCCTCTTTCGACGTCTTGAGGCAGTCGATGCGGCAACAAGGTGGCTCGCCTCCCTAGGCACCACGTGTCGGCTAATGCGGCGACGAGACGAGTCACCTTCCGTGTGCCCCGTGGGCTTCTCATCTCGTGACGCGTGTCGTCTCGCCATTAGCCAATTTTGCACTCACGGCGGTTCACCTCCCAAGGCGACACGTGGCGCACCGTGATTGGTCAATGCCGGGTGGCCTCGTTTATATATAGACGCGGCCGGCCCCCCGTGACACCATTTTGTGTTATTGCCCGAGATAACGCTCTCCATTGTTCACCTGTGCTCGCCGTTCTCCGTGCTTCAAACTTCTTGTGACTTCGATCCAAGCCTTCTTTGCCCAACTTGACGCCCATGGCTCCTCGGAAACCTACCTCGGCAAAGGACGGCGGCGTAGACCAAGGGTCGATTGACGATGACAACACCGTCTACCTCAGCCCCTCGCTCATCCGCCAGTTAGACATCGACGGCTTCTGCCGGAGGGGGGGTCCTTGCAGAAGGCTTCCCGAGCACCCGGTGAGGACATCGTTCCCGCGCCTGGTGACGACGAGACAGTGGTCTTCGCCGCCTATTTCGATGCAGGGCTTCTGTTTCCCTGCTGCGAGCTGCTCCCCGAGGTGCTAGCCCTCTTCAACCTGGAGCTGCCGCAGCTTAGCCTGAGCGCCTTCGTCCGCGTCGCCATCTTCGAGTGGATGGCTCGGACCCAGGAGTTCGTCCCGACGGCGGACCTCTTCGCCGTCGTTTACCAGGCCGCCCTCTACAGTAAGACGGTGGTGACGCTGGCTGGGCCGAAGAAGAGCGTGTTCGGCTGCGTAAACTTCATCACGCGGCCAGACTAGGCTGATCTGTGGCCTATTCCCGCTTCGATACCGAAGTGGGAGAAGTCGTGGATGAGGCGGTGGTTTTACCACAAGATCTCCTACGCCGTCGGCTCCCGCGAGTTTAAGACCCTATGGACTTGGTAAACGGGGCATGTCCTTTTTCAAACTATTGAAGAAGACGGACAATTTTCAATGGACACCCAAAGCCCAGCAAGCCTTCGAAGACTTCAAAAAATTTCTCACATCACCACCAGTGTTGGTATCACCCATGCCCTAGGAACCGAGCCAGGTCATATACAGAAAATACAAAGGCTAATCTACTTCGTCAACGAGGTCCTAGCCGACTCCAAGATGAGATATCCTCCAGTCTAGAATCTGTTGTATGGACTACTCATCACTGTTCGAAAGTTGGTGCACTATTTTCAGTCCTATCAAGTAACCATTGTCACATCGTATCCACTAGGAGATGTCCTACACAACCATGAGACCACTGGCAGAATCGCTAAATGGGCACTCGAGCTGATGGCGTTTGACATCATCTTTCAGTCACGGACAACAATCAAGTCTCAAGTTCTAGCCAACTTCGTGGCCGAGTGGATAGAAGTCTAGGCGACTACAAACACGGACAAGCTAGAGTAATGAACAATGTTCTTCGACACTTCTCTACGGATCAGCGGTGCAGGGGCTGGCGTCGTGCTGATGTCACCCACTAACGAAAAACTCAAGTACGTTCTCCAGATTCACTTTCCGGCTTCCCACAATGTTGCTGAGTATAAGGCACTCATCCACGAGCTCCGCATTGCCATATCACTCGGCATCCACCGACTGGTCGTATGCGGGGATTCTCCACTCGTGGTCAACCAAGTCATGAAAGATTGGACATGTCTCGACAATAATATGGCAGCTGTTAACGCCAAAATTTGGTAAGGACCTGTATCAGATTCGGTCAAGAGGACGGTTGCAGTCGGATAATGGAAATTGATCCAAGAAGCAGACCGAGTCTGAGAAGGAGCCGTGAAGACCGCGCGTGGCAGTTAATTACTATAGTTATTAGGAAAAGGTTTATCTCTTTTAGGAAACCTGACCTCGTGTCCGGTCGGGTCTCGTTAGCGTTTTCTGTTATAGATAGGAAATCATATATCGTGTCCTATAAGAACTCATGTAACTCGGGGTATATATACGTATGCCCGGGGACCTTGTAAATCATCACAACGATCAATACAAATTCGGCGCATCGCCACCCCTTCGACGGGATCCTGCTTCTCGAGCCGGGCTGCATCGGTTAGGTCTGAACTCCTGCGAGAGGGTAAGTCTCGTCACACCGACTACCAATCGGCTAGGACTTCCTCGGTTAGGTCCGATATTCTAGTTGGTTTATGGTAGTCGGCTTACCACGATATATTTACTTTTTCTATGGCTGCATCAGTTCAGTTTGATCTCATAGATTGATTAGGTATATCACATCACGTGTGCACAGACTGTATCGACTTACTGGGAGCGATTTATCATCAGTTCGTGCTGCATCGGTTAGGTCCGACCTACTGAACTGCTAGTGATAAGTCGATCCTGCTGGGCCGATGCGTTGTGTGCAGGCGTTTTATCGGAGTGCATAGCCGGTAAGTTATCTTCATCACGATCGCATTATATCTATCGGCTCATTGAGGCATTGTTATCATTGTCGGTCTGTGCTGCAACGGTTAGGTCCGATCTACTAGACTGACGATAATAGCTTTACTCTTAATAAGCCGATGGTGTTGTGCGATGGTGTTATCGGAGTGCTTAGCCGATAAGTTACCTGTTAAAGCCGACTACATTTATTCATTGTTTTATCCTGTACTCGCTTTGTTAAGCAATCGGCTAGTTTACCAATTATTTATCATTTACGTTATTGCATATTTTATTATATGTTCTTGCCTGTATTATTGTCATAATCGGCTAAGGGCTAGCCGATGGGTTTATTCTGTCGATCCAAGCACAAATACAAGCAGGTTCCCGGGCACAACCCCAGGTAAGGGCCCGGGCATGAGCCCGGGTAAGGACCAGTACATGGGCCCGGATAGCGCATGAAGATCTTGGGAGCAAGGGCCCGGGTGCTGGCATACCTTCACAACAACACCAGTAACACTAGATCATGATCAGCTAGGATCTGTTTGATTTATTTATGTATTATACTTGTTTACTTTATCTAGCTTATAGCCGGTTTTCGAATATCCCTTCGATGATCGGCTAGCATGACATTTGTTTATTATTACATTATTGTTCTTGCCGTCATCGGACCTAAGCCGATGTGTAAGTGCTACAGTGTGCATCGGCCATCGGCTGATGAGACGAGTCTAGATCGGCTTCCAGCCGATTGGCTCATTGATCTAACATTTTCCTCCTTGTCAATTACAGGGTCAAATTGACTGGCACGCCTACGAACCTCAAACTTTAGGACCTGCACTGGAGTGAAGCAAATCTCCCAGGCCTTCGCGTGTCACCCAGACGCCGGACCAGGTCCTCGGCGATTTTCGGCATCAACACGCTTTTGGCACGCCCAGTGGGACAAGAAGTTTTAAGCCAGAATTCCAACAAACAATTGTTTCAATCAAGATTTCAACATGGCTGGAAAAGAAATCAAGACGGACAACGTAATTCCGGTCACCATGGAAGATCTAACTGAAGAACAAAAACAGCAAGTTGAGCAGACCATGGCAAATTTCCAGAAGCTGTGTTTAGAATCCTTCAGTATGACAAGACAAGGGCCGATTCAGAAGTCTCAGTTTCCAAAACCAGTACTGGTAGGAGAATCGAGCCGCACACAACCTGAGAGTGCACCAATCAAGCCTTTACAGGAGATGGTCAACGAGGCTGTGCACCACGCACTCATCAATCAGTCAGGGGTCTTAGTAAATACATTGCATAACCTTATCAAGAAGACTGTTGATGGATCGATTGCCCAAGAGCCAACTCGGGGTCCTGTTTTTCTCCCACCAAAGATAGAGCCAGGCCAAGTTAATTACAGCATTAGCAAGGATATACCAGAACACTTGTTCGCGCAAAACCAGGCCGGGGGGCAACAGGATATCCCTCCTGGATATCACCGATCTATTTATTATGGGGGATACCAGCAGAACTATCCGGGAGGAGGAGCCGATCCAGGTACTTACCAGAGGGAGTATCACAGACAGAATCGGCAACCAACCCCGCCGATGCAGTATCAGCAGTATCAGCAGGAGAATGCAAGAGAGGAAGATTTGTCGGCACGGGTTGAGGAAATAGTAAGGGAGCAGTTCGGGATCAAGCCCAAGGAACAAGCATTCATGTATCGGCACCCATATCCTGAGTGGTTTGACAGGGTTCCGTTGCCACACCGATACAGGGTCCCGGATTTTTCTAAGTTTTCAGGGCAGGACAACACATCTACAGTAGAACATGTCAGCCGATTTCTGGCGCAGTGCGGGGAAGCATCGGCTGAAGAGGCCCTAAGGGTTAGGTTTTTTCCCCTATCACTATCTGGATCGGCTTTTACATGGTTCTCCTCGTTACCGCCGAATTCTGTTCGGGGGTGGGCCGATCTGGAGAAACAGTTTCACAAATATTTCTTCGCTGGGATTCACGAGCTGAGACTGTCAGATTTGACATCGGTTAAGCAGCGACCGGATGAAACAGTACCGGAATACATTCAGCGATTTCGGGATATCAGAAGCCGGTGTTATAGTTTAAACCTGAGCGATGGGCATCTGGCCGATCTAGCTTTTCAGGGACTCTTGGCGCCAATCAGAGAGAGGTTTTCGTCTCAAGAGTTCGAATCTTTGTCGCACCTAGTACAGAAGGTATCGGCTCATGAAAGCCGGTTTCAAGAGGCGAAAAAGGACAAGTACCAGAGGAGAGTTGCTCAGGTTCAGGTCTATTCAACGGATTCAGGTGATGAGGAATCCGACGCTGAGGTTGGATTGGCGGAGTGGGCCAGGAACAAGAAGTCGGTATCATGCCCATGGGTCAAAGATATCGGCAAAGAGGAACGATATGATTTCGATGTGAGCAAAGCCGACAAGATCTTTGATTTGTTGTTGCAGGAAAAGCAAATACAATTGCCGCCAAACCACGTGATTCCATCAGCCGAAGAACTAAAGAAGAAGAAGTATTGCAAGTGGCACAACGCGATATCGCACCATACTAACGAGTGTAAGGTTTTTCGGCAACAAATTCAGCTGGCCGTTGAGCAAGGACGAATCAAGTTTGAAGATAAAAAGCCAATGAAGATAGATGGGCACCCGTTCCCCGTAAACATGGTCTATGTGGGGTCATCGTCCAGGACTCAAGCCGATGAAGGAAAACGTCAGAGTAAATCGAGGATTACTTCATCAGGTATGATAGAGAAGTACTCAAGGTACGATGAACAGGGGGATGGACCGGAACAATATAATCCGCATTGGGACTGCCCGTTTTTTCGTTTCTGCTGGGATCAAGGGATGAGATTGCCATCAGCTGAAAATTGCCCCGAGTGCAGCGGTACAGGAAATCGGCATGATCGCCAGCAGGAGTGTTCGCGGGATCGGTCGACTGGGAAAAGAACATCAGTTCATAGCCGATTGGGGCCGATCCATGAAGAGTTCTTTGAAGAAGATGAAGAGGAAGCGCATGGGAAACAAGTCCAGAATCCTCAGTGGTGTCCTAGCGGCATATTCACGAAGAATTAGAAGAGAAGGGCACAACGGCTACGACACCGAGAACAGCAAAAGGAGCAATGCCAGGGTCAAGAGGAGGTTGATCATCGTCCCAAAAGGACTAGGCAAGTTTGGCAAGTGAAGAAGAAGGACGATGAGGATGTATCGGCACCGGTAAATATGGTGTTCTTTTTGCCTCGGGAGTATAAAGCGCTTTCATCAGATGAAGAAGGAGATGAGGAGGTTTTCGCTCAACTAACGTTGCAATCTGATCAAGCTATATTTGATAAACCTGAGAAGTCAGAGCATCGGCACTTAAAGCCGTTATACATCAAGGGATACGTAAATGGGAAGCCGATGACAAAGATGTTGGTTGATGGGGGAGCGGCTGTTAACCTCATGCCTCATGCTACGTTCCGGAAATTGGGGAAGACTACCGAAGACCTGATCAAGACAAATATGGTGCTAAAAGACTTCGGTGGGAATTCATCTGAAGCGAAAGGCGTATTGAACGTGGAGCTGACAGTAGGGAGTAAGACATTACCCACCACGTTTTTTGTAATTGACGGAAAGGGGTCATATAGTTTGCTTCTCGGCAGGGACTGGATTCACGCGAACTGTTGCGTGCCTTCGACAATGCATCAATGTCTAATACAGTGGCAGGGAGATCAAGTCGAGGTGGTGCAAGCAGATCGGTCGACCAATATTGCCATGACCGATCTACCAGTCTGGGAAGCCGATGGTGTTGATTGCCTATCCGGAAGAGTTTGGGAAGGAGATTACCTCAAGGTTACTAGCCAGGGGATACAGCCGATCCAGCAAGTCGGCTCTGAATTGTTACTCTGATGGGCTCCATTGAAAACTTCGAGGGGAAATTGGGGCAAGGATTTACGTCGGCTGATGATTTGGAAGAGATTGATATAGGACCAGGAGATAGACCAAGGCCGACGTATATAAGCAAAAAATTAAGTCCTGAGCTACGAGAAGAATTGATAGCATTGTTGAAGGAGTATCGGGATTGTTTCGCCTGGGAGTACCATGAGATGCCAGGATTAAGCCGATCGATTGTTGAACATCGGCTACCTATTAAACCAGGGTATCGGCCATTCAAGCAGGCTCCAAGGAGATTCAAGGCAGAATTATATGAACCGATCAAGGCGGAGATCACAAGGTTGTACGATGCCAAGTTCATAAGGCCGTGCCGATATGCTGAGTGGGTTTCTAATATCGTCCCGGTGGAGAAGAAAAATGGGAAATTGAGGATATGTATTGATTTCCGGGATCTAAATAAAGCTGCCCCCAAGGATGAGTACCCGATGCCGATAGCGGATTTGTTGGTGGATGCAGCGTCAGGCCACAAGATTATTAGCTTCATGGACGGCAATGCAGGATACAATCAGATTTTCATGGCCGAAGAGGATATACACAAGACTGCGTTCCGATGTCCTGGAGCTATCGGTTTGTATGAGTGGGTAGTAATGACTTTTGGATTGAAAAGTGCCGGTGCAACCTATCAAAGAGCGATGAATTATATATTTCATGATCTCATCGGTTTGTTGGTGGAAATTTACATTGATGATGTGGTGGTTAAGTCTAAAAGTGGGGAAAGCCATATAGCCGATTTACGAAGAGTGCTGGAGAGGGCCAAGAAATACGGACTAAGAATGAATCCCAACAAGTGTGCTTTTGGTGTATCGGCTGGGCGATTTTTGGGTTTTATGGTTCATGAGCGAGGGATTGAAGTTAGTCAGCGAAGTATCAGAGCCATTAAGACTACAGAGCCACCAAGCGATAAGACAGAGTTGCAATCGTTGATCGGCAAGATTAATTTTGTGAGGAGATTCATATCAAATTTATCAGGGAGAATTGAGTCTTTCACGCCGTTATTGAAGTTGAAAGCCGATCAAGAATTTGTGTGGGGGGCAGCGCAGCAGAAGGCGTTTGACGAGATCAAGAATTATCTTAGTTCCCCACCTGTTTTGATTCCGCCGCAGGAAGGAGTGCCGTTCAGATTATACTTGTCGGCCGATGAGAAGTCCATCGGTTCTGTTTTGATCCAAGAATTTGAAGGTAAAGAGCGAGTTGTGTTCTATCTAAGTAGGAGACTTTTGGATGCTGAGACGAGATATCCAGCGGTGGAGAAGTTATGCTTGTGTTTATATTTCTCGTGTACAAAGTTGAGGCATTACATCCTATCGGCTGAATGTACAGTAGTTTGCCAGGCCGATGTGGTCAAATATATGTTGTCGGCTCCAGTCTTGAAAGGGCGAGTTGGCAAGTGGGTTTTTGCCTTGACAGAGTTTGACTTGAGGTACGAATCGGCTAAAGCAATCAAAGGACAAGCAGTGGCCGATTTTATTGTCCAGCACAGGGGGTCTCACGAGGACTATGTGGAGCCGATCCCGTGGGTCTTATTTTTTGATGGATCGGTTTGCAGGCATGGATCTGGTATCGGTTTGGTTATTGTGTCGCCTCGGGGGGCAAGTTTTGAGTTTGCTTTTACAATTAAGCCTTATCGGACTAACAATCAGGCGGAGTACGAGGCGGTGCTGAAAGGACTTCAACTATTAAAGGAGATCGGGGCCGATATTATAGAGATTATTGGTGATTCTTTATTGGTGATCAAACAGTTATCTGGAGAATATGAGTGCAGGGATGATGTTTTGAGGTCATATTATGAAGACTGCGTGGATTTGTTGAAGGATTTCAAGATGGTGTCAATGAATCATATTCCCAGGGAGCAGAATTTGGAAGCCAATGATCTTGCACAAATTGCTTCAGGATATCGGCTGAATAGGCAGGTTGAGGTGGAGATAGCCGATATTGATGTCCAGAACAAGGCCGATGACTGGAGACAGGAGATAATTGATTACTTACGAAACCCGTCGCAGTCTGTTTCCAGGAAGATTCGGTATAAAGCTACTAAATATGTGCTACTTGATGAGGAGTTGTATTATCGGACGTTTGAGGGAGTTCTGCTTAGATGCCTGGATTTGGAAGAAGCCAAAGTGGTTATGTGTGAAGTGCACGAAGGCATCTGTGGGACTCATCAATCGGCTCATAAGATGAAGTGGTTGTTGAGAAGAGTAGGGTATTTTTGGCCGACAATGCTGGAAGATTGCTTTAGGTATTATAAAGGATGTCAAGATTGTCAGAAGTTTGGAAATATACAGCGGGCACCGGCATCGGCTATGAATCCTATCATCAAACCGTGGCCGTTCAGAGGATGGGGAATTGATATGATCGGCCAGATTTTTCCTCCATCAAGTAAGGGACATAAGTTTATATTGGCAACAACAGATTATTTCACCAAGTGGGTAGAGGCAATTCCTTTGAAGAAGGTCACGTCCAAAGAAGCGATTGAATTTGTCAAGGAGCATATCATTTATCGGTTTGGGATTCCTCAGACTATAACTACTGATCAGGGGTCTATTTTTGTTTCTGATGAGTTTCAACAGTTTGCTGCCAGTATGGGAATCAAGTTATTAAATTCATCGCCTTATTATGGTCAAGCCAATGGGCAAGCAGAAGCTTCCAACAAGAGTTTGATCAAGTTGATTAAGCGGAAAATTGATGAGCAGCCACGGCGATGGCATTCTACATTAGCCGAGTCACTATGGGCCTATCGGATGGCATGCCACGGGTCTACTCGGGTACCGCCGTGTCAGTTGGTATATGGACATGAGGCGGTTTTACCATGGGAAACTAACATCGGCTCTAGAAGACTTTCTTTGCAGAATCAATTGACGGCCGATGATTATTATAACTTGATGGCAGATGAACTTGAAGATTTAGCTCAGAATCGGTTGAGAGCGTTGGAAAGAATCAAGGAGAATAAGGCTAGGGCAGCTCGGCATTACAACAAAAAGGTGGTGAATAAGTCGTTTGCCGAGGGGGACCTTGTGTGGAAGTTGATTTTGCCGATCGAGTCCAGAGATAATAAATTCGGAAAATGGTCGCCTAATTGGGAAGGGCCTTATCGGATTAATCGCTGTGTGCCTGGTAACGCATATATATTAGAAGATCTTGACGGGACGGAGTTTGCTAAAGCACTTAATGGGAAATATCTCAAGAAATACTACCCTAGCGTTTGGATCAACTCTTAAATCGGTTAAGTACAGCCGATTTCTAAGCAATTCAGAAAGCCGATGTTTTTATACGTCGCCTAAAGACAGCCGATATCAATTGGTATCGCCTTTAGATCAAAACAAGCGGAAAAATTATCAAGACTGAGATAGATAAATAGCAGAGCCGATCTGATTACATGACAGCAGAAGGGTGATCGGCATGTTCCGGAAAATCGTCAGTTATAAAGGTTTAAGGCTTACAAAAACTTTCGGATAGTTTCGATTGCGCGCAGACGGATCTGATCAATTTCATTGATGGCCCGGATATCGTCTTCATTAGAGCCTGGGATGACTTTCAAGCTTTTGCGCCGATGGATGACTTGGCGCACTGCTGCTGCGACTTGGGTTTCTTGATCTTGGATGGCTTGCGGCAGGCCGATGAGCTGGGATTCTGTGTCTTCAAGATCCTTGCGAACTTTTTCAAGTTCTCCCAGCAAATCGGCTTCCTTTTTCTTCAGTTGATTTAGCTTGGATTGAAGTTTTTGGGGGACAGCTGCCATGTCATCAAGTTTCTTCTTGTCTATCTGGGCTGATAGCCGATCGGTTTGGATGTCTTGGGCTATCTTCTGTTGGTCAGCACGATCGGCTATACGCTGTCTGAGCTTGATAAGTTTAAACCTATGAGACTCCAGGTATGCTGCGGGGGTCAATGCATCAACGAGCTCTTCGGGCAGGTGGTGTTCGATGTCTGCAAATCTTGCTCGGATTGGCCCGCAGTCTTCTACCAGTGCATCGATTGGATTTTCCAGCCGACTGATGATGCTTGTTAAATACTCGCGCACATCGGCTGAGAAGGACGGTTTGGAGGCTGCACTGGTGGCTGTAGCTTCTTCTACCTCTAGATATTGACCGATGTCGAAGGAGAACAAGTCGGTCAAGGACTGCAAAATTGGTATCAGAAAGGTGATTAATAAGAGATTAGAAGCAAAGTACGAGCATGACAAAGGTTACCTGAGGAAGGACGTCGGCAGATCGGGTAACATCGGCTTCAGTAGGATGAGTGGGTTGTTCTTCAGAGGGGCCGATGTCAGCCGATGGAATAGAAGCAGTCTCGTCGATGGCTGGAGGACTTGGTGCGGAAAGAGGGGGAGCTGGAGAAGCTATCGGTTCGGCACTTGGAAGGATGTCAGAAGAATGTTGAGGTTCTGGAGCCGATGACCCAAGCTGAAAAGGATTTGGTAAAATAAATGAGAGTGGATAATGACGATGACAAAGATTTGGCGCATACCTGAGGGGATGGGGGAGCCGATGTTGCTTGAGGAGAAGGTGGCGTTGGAGCAGCGACATCGGCATCGGTCTTCTGCTTCTTCAAAGAGGGGCGATGCGCTAACTTCTTCCGCTTTTGTCCCATCGGCCGAGGCGCCTTGAGAAGAGCCGATGGAGATGGAGCGTCGCGTCCTAAGTTCGGAGCGGCTGATGAGGGTTGGTACAGAATCGGCCGACCGCTGTTGCTTGTTGATGGGGGCTCGATGCTGGCGGCCTGCAAAGCAAGGGTCAGAGACGATTGAGGATGATATTTGAAGCTTGCAAGAGTTACCTCGTTGTCAGATTCAACATAGTCGGCGTCCAGACGGGAGCAATAACAAGTGGGCACTAAGCAGAACAGATGTTTTTTCCATTCCGACCACCATCGGACAAAAGGCTTGGTGTTGGCAGTGCAGACGTACACCTCGGTGGCAGCGCCTAGCAGGAGGGAGTCTGTCAAAGACCGCAGCCGATCATATTCCAGGGCGCTGCTGACCGTGCCCCGAGCCTGGAGTTTGTCGGTGAAGAACAGGCCGATCGGAAGCTGGCCAAGGCCGAGTTGACGGGAGCTGGTTGATGGGTGGTAGAACTCATACGATGGTTGAGTTCGGCCTAGAGAAAAGCCGGTTGGCAGCAGGCAAGGACTGATGGCCGATAGAAATATGGCTTTAGATTGATCATCGTTCAGAGCTTTGAGTGGATCAAAGTTGGAAGGCATCTCGAATGATGATGCGTCATTGTAAGCAAACCAAAGAGTAGCATCCCTGGTAAAGCCATAATAAAACCCCTTGAACCACTGACTAACTTCAGCAGGGGATATCTTGCCGCCAGAAAGGGCCGATGCAGCCTCACCCATAGAGATGCATCGGCGGTAGATGGGGTCTTGATCTTCTGGGTAATCAGCTGGGAAGGATTGCTTGAGGAGGGAAGTTTCTGGGATGGCCTTGGAGGTGTAAACATTAAGCCAGAGCTGTACGAACCACCAAGGACCCCCAATGTGGCCGACGGGCTGGCCGGCCGATAGCTTAGTTGCCACCTGATGAAGCAGCTGGTAGGTGGCGCCGAGGAGATAGTGCCCTAACGGAATTTGTTTCCTATCGGCCAAGCACTCTGCTAGGCATTGCATATTGGTCATCGGGCCGAGGGTTGCGCCACCAAAGACGAACCGTTCCAACCACAAGTTCAGAAAAGCGACGTGCTCCCGATCATCAACCGGTCCAGTTCCTTTGTTGTGAAGAGATATATACCTGGACCAGCCGCCGATGTTTTTTGTTTGAAGCCGGTGGGCAGGCTTGAACCGGAGTTTGAAGGGATTGATGTAGCTTGTCGTGTCCAGGCAGGTAAGCATGGTCACATCTAGCAGAGTGGGGGTCATCGGCCCATGACCAAACAGAAAGGCATTGAGAGCATCAGACCAGAAGTACGAGGCCGATGCGAGCAAAGATTCATTCCTTTCCATGTCGGCCAAGGAGAGGTTGATGCAGTGGCTGATGTGAGATTCTTCCCAATAGATCCTCTTTGCAGCCGATACTCTGATGTACCAGTCTCTCCATCCGGGCAATCTGCTCGGCCAGGACCTGAAGCTGTTGGTCCAGTCACTGATCAACATGGCCGAGTTCTTGAAGGGAGTGCGTTGGGTTTCGGCACTGATGAAATCGGTGGGATCTTCGCTGCCCATGGGGCCATGATAGAAAAAGCAGGGGTAATCGGCGGCCGGAATCAGGATCTGGGCTCTGAGATGCTACAGTAGACAAGAACACGACGAAGAACAGGTGAAGAACGTGGCAAATCGGGTTCGTACAGATTGCAGATTGGGGAAAAATAACCGGGTGAGAAGATTACCTCAGGAATTGCAGATGCTGTTGCCATTGCGGAAATAGGAGAGGTTGCAGGGGTCGACGGACGGAGAGAGAGGTTGCAGTAATTCGTTTAGATTCGCTAGAGCTTGGTGAGGATGTGGAAGATGAAGCGGTGGTGCTCTGGTGATGTGAAAGTATAAAAAAGAGGGCAAGAAGACGAAGCGTTTTATAAAGGTATGACAGCCGAGCAGGAATTGAGGCCGTTGGCACTGTTTCAAACATTTATGGCAAGTGGGCTATCTTGGGCCGCCTCGGTATAGGAGAAATCTAGAGGCCCAAAGTTGGAAGAATTTCGAAATCCTACAGAAGAACTCCAAAATTGGGGGGCATGTGTTAACGCCAAAATTTGGTAAGGACCTGTATCAGATTCGGTCAAGAGGACGGTTGCAGTCGGATAATGGAAATTGATCCAAGAAGCAGACCGAGTCTGAGAAGGAGCCGTGAAGACCGCGCGTGGCAGTTAATTACTATAGTTATTAGGAAAAGGTTTATCTCTTTTAGGAAACCTGACCTCGTGTCCGGTCGGGTCTCGTTAGCGTTTTCTGTTATAGATAGGAAATCATATATCGTGTCCTATAAGAACTCATGTAACTCGGGGTATATATACGTATGCCCGGGGACCTTGTAAATCATCACAACGATCAATACAAATTCGGCGCATCGCCACCCCTTCGACGGGATCCTGCTTCTCGAGCCGGGCTGCATCGGTTAGGTCTGAACTCCTGCGAGAGGGTAAGTCTCGTCACACCGACTACCAATCGGCTAGGACTTCCTCGGTTAGGTCCGATATTCTAGTTGGTTTATGGTAGTCGGCTTACCACGATATATTTACTTTTTCTATGGCTGCATCAGTTCAGTTTGATCTCATAGATTGATTAGGTATATCACATCACGTGTGCACAGACTGTATCGACTTACTGGGAGCGATTTATCATCAGTTCGTGCTGCATCGGTTAGGTCCGACCTACTGAACTGCTAGTGATAAGTCGATCCTGCTGGGCCGATGCGTTGTGTGCAGGCGTTTTATCGGAGTGCATAGCCGGTAAGTTATCTTCATCACGATCGCATTATATCTATCGGCTCATTGAGGCATTGTTATCATTGTCGGTCTGTGCTGCAACGGTTAGGTCCGATCTACTAGACTGACGATAATAGCTTTACTCTTAATAAGCCGATGGTGTTGTGCGATGGTGTTATCGGAGTGCTTAGCCGATAAGTTACCTGTTAAAGCCGACTACATTTATTCATTGTTTTATCCTGTACTCGCTTTGTTAAGCAATCGGCTAGTTTACCAATTATTTATCATTTACGTTATTGCATATTTTATTATATGTTCTTGCCTGTATTATTGTCATAATCGGCTAAGGGCTAGCCGATGGGTTTATTCTGTCGATCCAAGCACAAATACAAGCAGGTTCCCGGGCACAACCCCAGGTAAGGGCCCGGGCATGAGCCCGGGTAAGGACCAGTACATGGGCCCGGATAGCGCATGAAGATCTTGGGAGCAAGGGCCCGGGTGCTGGCATACCTTCACAACAACACCAGTAACACTAGATCATGATCAGCTAGGATCTGTTTGATTTATTTATGTATTATACTTGTTTACTTTATCTAGCTTATAGCCGGTTTTCGAATATCCCTTCGATGATCGGCTAGCATGACATTTGTTTATTATTACATTATTGTTCTTGCCGTCATCGGACCTAAGCCGATGTGTAAGTGCTACAGTGTGCATCGGCCATCGGCTGATGAGACGAGTCTAGATCGGCTTCCAGCCGATTGGCTCATTGATCTAACATTTTCCTCCTTGTCAATTACAGGGTCAAATTGACTGGCACGCCTACGAACCTCAAACTTTAGGACCTGCACTGGAGTGAAGCAAATCTCCCAGGCCTTCGCGTGTCACCCAGACGCCGGACCAGGTCCTCGGCGATTTTCGGCGTCAACAGCAGCGTATTGTCACGAGGTACGAAAACTAGAAAACAAGTTCGACGGGTTGTAAATAACTCATGTATTACGTCAATACAACGAAGCTATAGACGAATTGGCCAACATGAGACCCAAACGAGAAGTGGTCCCGACTGGTATTTTTGTCGAGCAACTACTGGAGCCATCAGTCAAGAAGAAACCAGTACTTGAACAGTCAGAAGCTGAACCTACCCTGGCAACAAATAAAGTGCTAATCATCCCTCAAGACTAGTGGACTCCAATTTTTAAATTCCTCTTGGATGATGAACTCCCAAAAGATCGCAGTGAATCTGAGTGGATTAAACGTCAAAGCAAATGTTTTCTTGTAGTCGGAGAAAACCTTTACCATCGAAGCGCATCTAGAGTCCTCATGCGCTGCGTCACACCTGAGGTGGGCAAGCAGATTCTACAGTCGATCAACTCGGGTATTTGTGGCAATCACGCTGCATCCAGAACGTTAGTCGGAAAGGCTTATAGGCAGGGTTTCTTCTGGCCGACCGTGGTAACAAATGCTAAAGACATAGTTCGCACATGCGAGGGATGCCAATTCTTTGCAAAGGAAACACATCTTTCAGCTCAAGAACTTCAAACAATTCTAATTTCTTGGCCGTTTGCAGTTTGGAGGCTTGACATGGTTGGGCCATTCAAGAAAGCGCCAGGAGGGTTCACACACTTGTTCGTCGCAGTGGACAAATTCACAAAGTGGATCGAGGCAAAACCCATTGCTACCATAACAGCGGCATGAGCAAAGAACTTCATCATGAGTATTTTATACCGATTTGGAGTTTCTAACCACATCATAACAGACAACGGTACTCAGTTCAATGGCGGCGTTTTTTAAGATTTCTGTTACGATTTCGGCATCAAGATTTTTTATGCTTCTGTGGCACACCCATGAAGTAATGGGCAGGTTGAGCATGCCAATGGCATAGTCTTACAAGGTATCAAGGCTAGGGTATTTGACCGACTACAATCATATGCAGGGCGGTGGGTACAAGAACTCCCATTTGTTTTCTGGTCTCTAAGAACCACAGTTAGTTGGGCACCAGGGCAATCCCCTTTCTTCCTAGTCTATGGTGCTGAGGCTATGTTACCAACTGAGTTAGAGTTCGGCTCTCTGCGAGTTCAGGCCCACTTAGAAGACAAATCAAACAAAGACCGACTGGTCGAACTGATCAATTGGAGGCAGCAATAGACATTGCAACTATTCAGTCGGCAAGGTATCTTCAAGGACTACGTTGTTATCACAGTCGAAATATTCGTGGCCGCGCCTTTTTGATGGGCGATTTCATCTTGAGAACAATACAAACCACCAAAGACAAACATAAACTATCCCTTTTATGGGAAGGGCCGTTCATTATCGCTGAGGTAACACTTCCGGGAGCCTATCGACTAAAGACTGAAGACGGTGCCCTAGTCAGCAACTCATGGAATATAGAACAGCTACGTCATTTCTATACCTGAGTCTTGTATTTCCTCTATACATATGAATTAAGTTTTTTTTTCTCTGACTCACTACATCGATTGTCCCAACCGAGTAGTGAGTCGGGGGCTGTATGTATTATGTGCCCTGTTAATAAAATTCGAGCTTGTTTTATCGAAGTCATGAAGTTCTATAATGATTATGCTAAGTTTGCCTAAGTATAGCTCTCAGAGGTGAACGTTTTTTAGTTTCTCTCGATCTACTCGGCGTAGACTACGTAGTCGGGTAAAGCTAATGACGACTCAGAATAAGCAAGCACTCGACAACATTTTACAGATATTTACAAATGTCTTTACAAAAGTCATATATGTTCATCAATAGTCACCGACTCCATAATTGTTCTGTTTTTACATGCCCAGGTCCCTGGCGATTGCCTCCGTGGTTGGCCTCACCTGGCTGATTAGCTCCAGTGCCTCTTCGGGAGTTTCCCCTTGGCAAAACCCTCATCAATGGCCTCGATGTCTACCTTAGGGTAGATCGATTTGGTCATGGCGAGAGCTTGAGCGACACCAACAGCTACATGCTCATCTGAGTACTTCTTCAAGATACTCGGGGCTTCGCTTAGGCGTTCGTGCACTTGGGTGACGGTACTAGAGCTGGTCCTGGGATAGTGAGGTTGCATGATGTCCAAGAGCCCCTTCACGGATTCAACAACGACTTCCCATGACTCCTTGATCATCGTGATTTCTTCCACAAAAGCGCCAAACTGAATCTGGGCACTGGCTTTTGAAGCTGTTCAGATGCATCGACAAATATATTGGTTAACCAAGATAAGCAGTTGGAGCAACATGCAGTCCGGCTAAGATCACAGTCAGGTAGGAGATTTACTGGCATAGTCAGCCTCCACCTTGGCTTTGGCCTTCTCCACTTCCTTTAGCTTTTTATCTTGTTTTTCCCTCTCCTTTGTCTGGGCTTTCAGCTCAACTTCAAGAGCTGCAAATCAAAACAGTCAAGAACTCAAGATTGTGGACAAAACTCAACAAGGCAGTCAGGAATTAACAATGCTGGAGAAATCTACTCGAGATTCACTCGGGAGGACAACATAGAAAACTTACTTCTGTTTTTTTTCAGCTTGAGCCCAGTTTTCGTCCCTGAGCTTATCTACCGACCCCCTCAACCATGTTTCCCTTCCTTGGTTGGTTCGCTCCAGGTCGTCCTTGGCAACCTGGAGCTGGCATTGTTGTTGTAGTTGGGGGGCGAGCTCAGTCAGGACTTTGTTCATCTTCTCCGAGCGATCGACTATCTTCTACTCAGCACAAACCAAGGGAAATCAGAGTCAGACAGTGGAACACTAGATCAACAGGAGTTATCAAGCACTCAACATGGCGAGACTTGCTACATACCTGAACTCCCTTGGACGCAGCAATTGCAGCATACATAGATTTCTGTGCTCTCTTAATGCTGATGTCTCGTCGTGCTCGTAGCTCTCTACAACTCCCTCGGGGCTGACCCAATAAAAAGTCCTTGGGAAGTTGCACGGAGGGGCTTCGAGCCTGGGGAGATCTTCTTTATCAGAAGACGACGATATCACTAGCGATGGGGTCCTGGCCCTGAGCTCGGCAGCTGTAGGGGTTTCGGTGATCTGCTCGGGGGCTAGAGCAGCAGCTTCAGCTTCCGCTCCTTGATCAGCCGGCGCTGGTAATTCTGCTATCAGGGCTACTTCAGCTTCAGCAGCTAGGGCAGCCTTTGGGTTGGCAGGTGAAATTGCTAGTTCTGGCTCAGTTGAGATGGGCTCGGTGGCAGGAGCTGCTGGCGTAGTCCCCATGGAATCAATGTCAACTCACTTCCAACACAATATATCAAATATCATACATTACTGTTAACGCCAAAATTTGGCACGGGTCTTTAGCAGATTCGCTTAAGAGAAAATCACAGATGACCGGTGAAGATTGATCCAGAGGAGACCGAGTTTGGGAAGAGACCGTGAAGACCACAGTATGGCAGTCAATTACCTTATCTATTAATTAGGTAGTTTTTATACTTTTTAGATAAACCTGATCTCGTGTCCGATTAGGGCTGCTTAGTTTTCCTTTTATAATTAGGAAACTCCTGTTTCGTGTCCGATCAGGACTGTATCAACTCGGGGTATATATACGTATGCCCGGGTACCTTGTAAATCATCTCTCGATCAATCAAATTCGGCGCATCGCCACCCTTTAACAACGGGTTCTTGCTTCTTGAGCCGGGCTGCATCGGTTAGGTCCGAACTCCTGCGAGAGGGTAAGTCTCGTTACCCTGGCTACCTATCGGCTAGGACTTCCTCGGTTAGGTCCGATATTCTAGTCGGTCTATGGTAGTCGGCTTACCATGATATATCCGCTCTGTCTACGGCTGCATCGGTTCGGTTCGATCTCTTAGGCTGGTCAGGTATATCACATCACGCGTGCGTAGCTTTTATCGGCTTACTGGGTGTAATTTATCGTCAGTTCGTGCTGCATCGGTTGGGTTCGACCTACTGAACTGTCGCGATAAGTTATTCCTGCTAGGTCGATAGATTTTACGCAAGCGTCTTATCAGAATGTATAGCCGATAATTTATCATTACATCACGATTGCATTAGATCTATCGGCTCTTCGAGGTTCTTTTATCATTGTTAATCTGTGCTGCATCAGTTAAGTTTGAACTACTAGATTGATAGTGATAGACTTATCCTTGCTGAGTCGATAGGTTTTTATGCAATGTTTTATCGGAGTGCTTAGCCGATAAGTTATCCTTTACAACATAAAGCCGACTGCATTGTCTATCTTGCTTACTTATATTATTATCGGCCTTCTAGCCGATATAACACTGTTTTTGACACATTATACTGTCATCGGCTTTCCAGCCGATACACATGTTCTATCAGCAGTCGGCTAGTTTATGATTTATTCATTTATATTATCATCGGTTGTTTAGCCGATGTATAAACATTATCAGCAATCATTTGATTTATTACTCTGTCTATCTAATCTATCATCGGATTATATCACCATCGGCTTCCTAGCCGATGCGCAAGTATTGTTGGTAGTCGGGCACTGGCGAGGACCCGGGCACGGACACGGGCGAGGACTTGGGCACGAGCATGGACAAGGACCCGAGCGCGAGCACAAACAAGGGCCCGGGCGGGCGCAGGCAGTACCTTAGGGAGTCGGCGCAAGGGAAGCCGGTATAGGAGCTATCGGCAATCGGCTATAAGGAGCCTACATCAGTTTGTCGGCCGATTGGATCATTGGCTAATTTTTTCTCTCCTTATCAATTACCGGGTCAAATTGACTGGCACGCCTACGAACCTCAGATATTTAGGACCTGCACTGGAGTTAAGCAGATCTCCCAGGCCTTCGCGTGTCTCCACGACGCCGAACGGCCCCGGCGGTTTTCGGCGTCAACAATTACCATGTCATTCAGGATTCTCAGAAGATTGAAAATATTTTTTATTACCTCTTGGAAGTCTTGAATTTCCACTAAGGAGCTCTAGGAGATGTCGGCGAGGGGCCTGAAAGCCTACTCGGCGGCGGAGAGCTGCTAGCTGTCGGGCCGATCGGCGGTGGTGATTTGGCCCCAGTCGGCTCTGTTCCTGATGCAGCCGACTGGGGGGTCGAGGCACTTGGTTTTGCTGGCCTTGGGCTCGGTAGCGCTGGCCTTGGGCTTGGTGACGTCAATCTTGGGCTTGGTAGCCTGGGAGCTAAACTAGCAGGGTCCTTGATCTTCAGGCTACCTGGCGCTGCACTCGGCGTGCTTGTCTTCTTCTTACCCGGGTCTTCAATTGGCTTCTTCCTAGCCCTCATGGAGCTAGGTTGGGCGACAGAAGGGCTAGCTGGCTGCTTCTTCATTTTGGTGGCCGGCTGATTTTGATAGTCATTATCAAACTCCACACAGTCCTACAAGTATTTCGACGATATACATCATGCATTGCAGAACAATCCAAGACAGAAATCTACAAACATTTATCACAGAAGGATAACAATCCAATATCAATCTTGCAAGATTACCTGTGGCCGAGACCTGCTCTAGCTGTAGGGCTTGCGGGCGCGTTCTTCATCCTCAGTCTCCACTACCCCATTGACGAAGAAGCCGAGCAGGGTATCAATAACCTTGTTCTTGTCGGCTACGTCGGGGTATTCACGGCAGGGGTCATCCTTGCCTTGGTAATCCCAGCCAAAATGGCTCCTGGCCTTCAGTGGCATGGTGCGGCAGTTGAGGAAGCATCTTGCCACCTAGGGACCAGTTAGCCCTGTGCTCTTCAGGAGGTCGATCTTCTCCATCAGCTGGTATACTTGCCCCATTTCCTCGTAGGTTGGCACTGATGACCAGGACGACAAGGCAATTGGTGGAGAGCCAAAAAAAGGGGCAGAGAGGGCTCAAGGTTTGAGCAGTAAAATCACTCTCTGTGCCAACCCTTGAGAGAGGTTTTCAAAGAAACATTAAGATAAGTTTTCTTCATCTCGTTCCTAAGTTGGAGACCGGCCCCCCCAATGGTTTGGATTTTATTCTTGGACAGCTGGGGCTTGATGTGGAACAGGTAGCAAAAAAGATTAAAATGTAGCTTAACCCCTAGAAAAGCTTCACATAGAGTGGAAAAGATGGAGATGTGAAGGATAGAGTTGGAATTCAAATTCACCAACTCTATTTGATAGAAAGACAAAAGTTGGCGAAGGAAATCCGAAGAAGGGAGGTAAGACCGCGATCGAAAAACGATGTGAAGACAACGGTCTCACCAGATTTGGGTGCTAGCATAGACTCCCCTTCCGCGGTGCGCCAATGGATGACGTCTTGTCGCTGCAGCATCAACCGCTTCTCCAGTAGCTTCAGCTTCACCGGGCTGCAGTTTGACATCGGCCAGACTCCAGCGGTCATCTCAGGGATCTCAAATGAGGCTTTCGACATCATCAGAGGCAAAAAGATTTGGGGGAATGACTTGTGGAGGCTAGGAATGGATGCGGCAGAGCAGAATCAGGCGAGTCTCAAGTGGGGGCGCAGGCTACAGCGAACCCTAGCGAGACGGAGGGTGAAATTTGGGCGCGGAAGCTGGAAGACAAAACGATTGGCGGATTGGAGAAAAAGGAGGAATCTTTTCTCTCTCCCCGCTTTATAAAACCTGTGCTGATAAGTGGGCCTGGGCCGACTAATTCAGTACTAGGCCACATGACATGAGTTTCTAAATGACATGCTCTATTGAATCGACTGCTGGCTGTGTTAAAATCATAGTACAGATGCTATTTTACAGAAACTGATTAAATAATCAGATATGCTTCATGAAATCCTAATTGCTGGACATATGTATTCAGATATCTGAATTATTTGCCAGGTATTGAGGATATGTCCTTAAAAGGATCAGTTGCTGGTCTTCATTAAAATTAAGGATGCAGGTATCTCTCAAGTACACCTGACCACGTATTAGGATAAAATCCATGAAATGGTACTCGCTTACATGCTTAGCCAAAAATTGCCCTAAGCAAAAATTCTTCCAGCTAACATGATGCTGAAGAGTCTAATTTTCGAGTAATGCACTACTCAGGAAAGACTAGAAGGTTAAAGATCTTTGACTTTATGTTTAATTGTTTCACAATTAAGCACAAAGTCAGGGGGCTACACCTAACAGGTGCACCTATTTGACGCACACTATTCATATTTTCCTACAAAGCCCTTCATAAGTTCGTTGCCAACCAATATGAGGCAGGATTTAGAGAAGAAGCACTCGGACAATGAGAACTCGGGAGCAAAGCACTCGGACAATGAGTACTCGGGGGCAAGGCACTCGGGAAGCTTTTCCCAAGGAGGATGAGCACTCGGCATCAGCTGTGACTCAACTATGAAGGTCTCAGGGTCTGATGTGGAGGCCATAGGCCCCGGGTACCTCATGAGAAGCATTAAGGCCACTCGGACAGAGGGTGGACCTAACCTTGTAATTAGGGATACAATAGGACTCGGCATACATTACCTTGTATGACAACGAAAGGATATAGTCCTAGTCGGGCACGTTGTATTCCTAGTAAGAAATCCCTTGGTCAGAGTCCGACTAGAATTCCTACCTTGTAACCCTTATAACCGTGTCTCCTCGGTATATAAGGGGAGGCAGGGCGCCCCCTTGAGGGCATATCAAAATCTCACCAGAGAAACCTTAAAGGCAATACATAATAGCTGGAAGTAGGGTATTACCTCACCTTGAGAGCCTGAACCAGGATAAATCGTCTCGTGTTCCTTTGCAATCCATCGAGTTTAGGTCTCACGAGTAACCCCATATTCTTATTGTCGGTGTAAAACATCGACACTTAGCTTGTAGCTTTGTGTTTTTCCAGGCGCTTTCCTTCACTGGGAGCTACGAGCGTATGACACATGCCCGCTTGGACGGCCTCAAGTGCCGCCAGCGAGAGGAGGCGTCGAAGTCCGAGCGGCTGGCACAGGAGCAGGGCATTCTCAAGAAGGCACTCAAGGACGCCAAGGCCTCGAACTCCGCCCTAAGGACCGAGGCCAACTAGCTCTGAGCCCATCTCGCCGACTGCGAAGTCAAAGTGGAATGACTTCGTGCCGAGCTCGCCGAGGCGAAAGAGGTCGAGGCCGGCACTCGGGCTTCGGCCATCGACGCCAGCCGTACGCTTCGCATGGCGCTCACAAGGATGGATGCCTTTCCTTTGCCACTACCCAAAGACGAATCCCCCGCCGAGGCATTCACTGACTGGTGTGTCATGGCTGGGGAGGGGGTGGTGGGCAACGCTTCAGGCGTCTTTGGCGACTGCGGCACCCGTACGGTGGGCTACGGCATCCTTTTGGCCCTCCACGCCGGCAGCTGCGACCACCTCAAGGACCTCTCCATGATCTACGCTCGTGACGTCGAAGACAACAGCGTGTGGGAGGGTGGGGATGAGGTCCGGTCCCACTACCGATCTTTCCGAAAAGGTTGGTGGGTACCGAAGGGCAAGGAGATAGCCGCCGAGCACCTCCGTGACCAGTTGGAGAAGCGGAGGGAACGCGAGGCTACCGAGACGATGCCCGGAGGCGGCGGAGACGTGCCAGAAGCCGAGGCGCCGCCACAAGTGTGACTGCCTCCTTCGCCCGGCTTTTCTTTTCCTTCTTTTGGATAGCTTAGGATCGCTATTTCAGCCAAAGGCCGACTCCTTATAAATTGCTTTTGTAAGGCCTTCGGTCCCACCTTTTCTTATGAATGGAAAAATCATTCGCACATCAGGTGTCTATTAACCAAAAGTTGTGCCTTTCTCGCTTCGACTACCTACGGCCAGCGCTAAACTTCAAATTCGTCGCGTCTAGGCCGCCAAGGAAGATGAGGTATCTAGGTTATTACTTGGCGCTTGTCTGGTAAGTTATATTCTGCACTGTGCGTTTGGACGACGCTTTGCAATTTCAGCGTTTGATCGAGCGATGCTTCGATCTTTCCGCTTCCCCCGTTCAATAGAACGATGAGCAAGCGTTGTCCTGTCGGGTCACTTGCGACAAATGCGAAGACACATGGAATTTTATACTGGTTCGGGCCTTCGTTGTGGATAATGACCCTACTCCAGTTTTTTTTAACATGTAGTAATGCTTCAGCGAAGCGGCGTTCCATGTGTGGTCGAGCTCTTCGCCTTCCATGGTCGCCAGTTTGTAAGCCCCTTCGCGTGATTTGCGAGCCACCAGATATGGTCCTTCCCACTTCAACTCAAACTTTCCCACTGCCAGGGGATTGTTTTTCTTTTTGAGCACCATGTGCCCTGGTAAGATCTCCTTCGACCGCACTTTCCTGTTGTACAGTGTTGCGGTCGAACCGGAGTATTTCTCCATGTTCTGCAATGCTTTGACTCTCACTCCTTCGAGCAGCTCTAAGGCTGCCTCCCGCCCCACCTCATCCCCAGACATCGTGACCCGGGGTGAGTTTACGCCGAGCTCACTCGAGGTCATGGCCTCTTCGCCATATATGAGCATGAATGGGCTAAACTTTGTTGGTCGCGTCGGAGTGGTGTGAAGCGCCCAAAGCACTGATGTGAGTTCATCGGGCCATCTTCCTTTCGGCACTTCGTCGAGCCTTTTCCTGAGGGCTTCTAGGATCTTACCGTTTGCTCTTTCGGCTGTCCCGTTCGACTACGGGTGTACAACGGATGTGAAATTGATCCACATGTTCAGCCCCGCCCCTCGCACATTTTTTTGAATTTCACCGAGTCAAATTGCTTGCCATTGTCGATGATGAATTCCCTAGGGACGCCGAAGCGGTAGATTATGTTCTTCCATACGAATCACTGGACCGCTACCGAGGTTATACTTGCTAGTGGCTCTGCTTCGATCCACCGAGAGAAGTATTCTACTGCCACGATTGTGAACTTGTAGCTATTTCGGGCCGCAGGGAATGGCCCTACGATATCTAGTCCCCACCTAGCGAAAGGCCATATTGGGGGAAGTGGCTATAGCTTGTACTGCGGTGCGTTCTGCGATTTGCCATGCTTTTGGCATCCCGGGCACTTCTTGATGTGTTCTTCGCACCGCCGCAGGATCGTTGGCCAATATAGCCCCTGGCGAAGTATCTTGGCTGCCACCGCCCGCGATGCTTGATTCGCACCGCAACAACCTTCGTGCGCCTCCCTGATCATCTCTTCGCCCTCGGCTTCAGAGATGCAACGAAGGAGCAGCTCCAGGATTCTGCTTTTGTACAGCTACCCATCGATGATCTTATACTTTTGTGCTCTTGCCTGCAGCCGCTTTGACTTGTGGAGGCCATGGGCCCCGGGTACCTCACCACCAGCATATGGGCTACTCGGATAGAGGATGGGCCGAATCAAGTAATTAGAGATAAGATAGCACCCGGAAGGCTTTACCTTGTATAATAAGGAAAACACAGTCCTAGTCGGGCAAGTTTCTATCTCTAAGAAGGATATCCCTTGGCCGTATCTGGCTGGGATCCTTATTATGTACCCCTGTCCCCTAGTATATAAAGGGAGGCAGGGCACCCCTCAGGGGAGCACGAGCTCATAGAAGCATATGGCCATACGGTTCATCAGAATCGCCACCATAATTCCTCAAAGGATTACATATAAACTGGACGTAGAGTATTACCTCACATTGAGGGCCTGAACCAGTATAAAATCTTCCTGTGTTCCTTTGCAATCCACCGAGTTTCCATCCGCCGAGTAGCCCCATATATTTATTGCCGGTGTAAAACATCGACAGTTGGCACGCCAGGTAGGGGCTTCGGCGCGATCTACATCTACAAGCTCGATGGATCCAACAACCGGAGTCGACGGCGGCAAATTCTCCCCCGGAGATACAATCTCATTCGGGAGCCTCGACTTCGTTGCCGACATGTTTGGCAATCTCGCCTTGGCCGACACGGACCCGATCCAACCAGCCGAGGAACCAGCCGACTCCACGCCAGTCGGCCCACATGATGCTGTAGCAATCCTTCACGACATGCTGTGGCAATCTCTAATACGCCCAAGTCCAGGGACAACTCTTTCTTTCGGTGTTCGACTCGGACTCGGTTTTGAGCCGGCCGAGATCGGGCCAAAAAAGGAAGAGATCGTCAATTTCCCGTTCGGACTCAGCGACGCCGCGGATATCTACAATCTACATCCAACGCGGCAAACCCGATCCCCTAGAGTTCGACTTGGATACGGCCCCGAGCCACTCGAGATCGGATCTAGGGAGGTCGGAGTTGTAATCACCCCCATCAACTATTCCGACTTCGACTCTCAGTCGCACTTCGACTCCCAGTCGGACACCAGCTCGGCAAGCTTCACTCCGCCGTGAGAAATTTTCATGGCATCTAGAGGCTCTACTCCTACTCAGGAATCACGCCGACTACGCGAGCAGCAAGAGGAGGAAGCAAGCCGACTGCAAGAACAACAGGAGGAAGAAGCAAGATGCCTACACGCCCGCAACGACGATCTACGCAGGGCTGGACGAACTGCTCAGCGACAAATCCTCCAAACCCGAGTCGGCGACCACGACGTCTTTGCCACGCCGCAACAGAACCTCGTGGCCGCTGCAACTCTGCTGGACACGCTCCAGTTTGCGCCTGATCATCAGGCCACCCCGACAATCGCAAGGATCAAAGCCATGATCACCGCTGCTGCATGTCAGCAGCACCAACAGTCGGGCAATACCCCCATACCGACCAACCGGTCGACATCCCCAACGGCAGTCTCGTCCACCTCAAAGGGACACCGAGCGGCCGGCTCCAGTCGGCTGTACACGGAGTCGCGCCAAACGTCACTCGGCAACCCCAACAACGACTGGCGGCTCCGAGGCCAACCACGGCATGACCTTCAGCAAGACATCAACGCTCGGTACCGCAAACGAGAGGAAGATGAGCAACGCCAATTGGAAGACGAGAACGGGCGCTTCGGCCTCCACCACGAGCGGTTCCGCCGCCGTAGTCGGAGTCAGAGCCCTCACGAAGACGAAGGCATACCAGCTTTCACCCACGAGCTCTAGGACGTCGACTGGCCATCGGGTTTTAAGCCTACAGGCATCGACAAATACGACGGCAAGACCAATCCCGAGTCCTGGCTCACGGTCTACACTCTGGCGATCCGAGCAGCTGGAGGAAATCACAAAGTCATGGCTAACTACCTCCCGGTCGCTTTAGCAGACTCAGCGAGGACATGGCTAACAGGACTTCCCAAGCAATCAATCAGCTCCTGAGGAGAACTCCGGGAACGCTTCATCGCCAACTTCCAGGGGACATACGAGAGGCCATCTTCCGAGTACGACTTATATCAGTTGCATCAAAGGAAGAACGAGTCTCTTCGTGACTTCATCAAGAGGTTCTCTGAGAAGAAGAACTCAATCCCTAACGTCAAGGATGAGGTCGTCGTCGCCGCCTTTCGAAAAGGAGTCAAAGACACCTCGTTCATCAACAAATTCACACGGAAGCCTCCCAACACTGTCAAGGCTTTATTCGACATGGCGAACAAATACGCCGACTCAGCCCACGCTGTTGCTGAGGCCCTTGAAGATAAAAAGGCATCCTGATAGAAGAAGCGGGAGGGCACCGACGATGCGGTCCCAACTAAAGCTGGGAATCGCAAACGCAAGTCGGACGGCTTCATTGTGGCAGTCGGTCACAACCGTCTTCGACCTTCAACAACTAAAGATTATCAGAACAACAAGTGACATGCTCGGGGGCTCACAAGCTCAAACGCAAGGATGGCATCCCCACTCCAACATACCAAACAGCTAAGTCGCTTTCTGATAAATCTTTCCTCACTTGGCCTCGCCAATGCCGCAGCCGCTTACACCTAATAGGTGTACAAGCTGTACTTTTCTATGTTTTTGCTCTTAAATGGTTGCAAAAGTACTCGAGTAGCAAATTCCGATCCATGAAACTTTGCTCCATGAAAGACGAACTCAAGTCACCCAAAACGCGTGTCTGGGAAAGAGCCACGAGCCAACTTCTGACGCTAGGGGGCTATGACTAGTCGGGCAGAGTGTTTAAATGTAAGGGGTCAACTACTCGAGGAAATTAATATCAAAAAGAGGAAGAACACATATTTACATATATTGTAAAATACATTACATTCAGGTGATTGTTTTCATCATCAGATGCTACTCATCCGATATCTTTATAATGCAGGACCAGCTCCGGATAAGCGTGACAGGAACTCGGGGCTACGAGCCCATCTCCTACGCTCGGGGGCTGGACCTGTTTACCAAGATATACTCGGAACGCTCTATGAGGGCTACTGACCGAGTACTTGCACCAGTCGGGACGTCAACTTCCCCGGCTACGCTCCATGTGAGCTCACAACCGACTTCCGGCACTAGTCGGGGGTCGTATATTACTCGGCTGGATGAGGTACGCCCCATGAGAGTCGCCAGCCGAATCCTATGCTAATGCAAGGTTCGGGTACCTTATTCGGCTAATATAATCGACCTCCGGCGCCACTCGGGGCTCATGTGCTACTCAGCTAAGTAGGGTACGCCCCATGAGGGCCGCCAGCCGAATCCTATGCTAATGCTAGGTTCGGGTACCTTATTTGGTCACAACTCTGTCAGATCGGGTATGCCCCATGAGGGTCGCCAGCCGAATCCTATGCTAATGCAAGGGTTAGGTACCTTATTTGGCCATAACTCTGTTGGATAGAGTACGCCCCATGAAGGTCGCCAGCCGAACTCTCTGCTAATGCAAGGTTCGGGTATCTTGTTCGGCTTTACCCAAGTCAGAGAAGACTTACATCGTCCAAGCACATCCGGGGTTCTCATGCACCGCGTCACACCTGAAAAGGGCAAGCAGATCTTGCAATATACTTACTCAGGTTTATGTGGCAACCAGGTTGCATCCAGAACGTAAGTCGGAAAGGCTTGCGAATAAGGATTTCTCTGGCTGATTGCGGTTACCGACACCAAAAAACTCATCCTGACATGCGAAGGATGCCACTTCTATAGAGCTACACTGGATAGGCCGGCTCAGGCCGGCTTATTTGGTAACAGCCACCAAGACATGAGTTCCTACAGTAGCATGCTCCATGTGGGCCGCCCGCACGCTGAGTTGAAATTATAGCGCTGGTGCTACCAATAGGAACCGATGAGGTAAACAGATATGCTTCATGAGAGCCTTATTGCTAAACATATATGTTTGGATATCTGTTTTATCCACCAGGTCTCGAGGATATATCCTTATAAGGATCACAAGCTGGTTTTCATTAAAATTGGAGATGCAGGTATCTTTCTCGAGTACACCTGACCACGCCATGGATTTATTTTCATAAAGTGGTACTCGGCCTACATGCTTGGCCATCAGTTGCCATGAGCAACATTATTCCAGCCGACATGACGCTGAAGAGTCTAACTTTCGAGTAGTGCACTACTCGGGAGAGACTATAAATATTCTTTCCCGCTGACATGATGCGGAGGAGTCTAACTTCTGGGTGGGACGCCACTCGGGAAAGACTATAAACCTCTTTTCCAGCTGACATGAAGCTGAAGAGTCCTATATACGAGTAGTATCCTACTGGGCAAGACTATAAACATACATTTCGACTGACATGAAGTCGAAGAGTCCTACATACGAGTAGTTCCCTACTCGGTAAGACTATAAATCATATTCCGGTTGACATGATACCGAAGAGTCTCACATACCAGTAGTAATCTACTCGGGAAAGACTTCCAGGTTAAAGATCTTTGACTTTATGTTTAATTGTCTTCACAATTAAGCACAAAGTCGGGGGCTACACCTAATAGGTGCACCTATTCGGTGCACACTATTCATACATCTACATGAAGCCCTTCATAGCCTCGCTGCCAGCTGACATGAAGCAGGACTCGGGAAGAAAACTTACTCGGACAAAGAGTATTCGGGAGCATCGCACTCGGGCAGACTTCACCGTGGATGATGAGCACTCGGCGTCAGCTGTGACTCAACTATGAAGGTCTCAGGGGCTACTGTGGAGGCCATGGGTCCCGGGTACCTCACCACCAGCATATGGGCCACTCGGATAGAGGATGGGCCGAATCAAGTAATTAGAGATAAGATAGCACCCGAAAGGCTTTACCTTGTATAATAAGGAAAACACAGTCCTAGTCGGGCAAGTTTCTATCTCTAAGAAGGATATCCCTTGGCCGTATCCGGCTGAGATCCTTATCATGTACCCCTGTCCCCTAGTATATAAAGGGAGGCAGGGCACCCCTCAGGGGAGCACGAGCTCATAGAAGCATACAGCCATACGGTTCATCAGAATCGCCACCATAGTTCCTCAAAGGAATACATATAAACTGGACGTAGGGTATTACCTCACATTGAGGGCCTGAACCAGTATAAAATCTTCCTGTGTTCCTTTGCAATCCACCGAGTTTCCATCCGCCGAGTAGCCCCATATATTTATTGCCGGTGTAAAACATCGACATGACTTGGCTTCATCATTAGGGAGCGTTCCTTCAGAAAGCAATCGTACAAAATGTGTTCGCCAGTCTTGTATGCCCTGGTCGATGTCCATTACTTGCAAAGAGTCGTCTTCGTGCTTCGCACTTGGTGTGTAGATCACTTCAAAGAAGACCCCAGGCTGAAAAGGCCCCCCAATGCCCGTCGCCTTTGCCAGTGTGTCCGCTTCTTCGTTTTCCCCTCTAGGGAGATGCTAGACTATGATGCCAGCGAAGGCCTTTTCCATGGCTCTTATGGCCTCCAGATACTTCGCCATTCCTTCGTCCTTGACCTCGAAGGTCTTGTCAATGTGGCAAGCGACCAGCTTGGAGTCTGTCTTAACTACCAATCGTCGGGCCCCCAACGCATTCGCCTTGGGCAGGCCAAGGAGGATGGCTTCGTACTCCGTGATGTTGTTGGTGGTGGGGAACTGCAGCCTTGCCGTGTAGCCGATGACTGTTCCTGTGGGCGAAATAAGGATTGCGGCTGCGCCCGCTCCTGCGTGCGACCAGGAGCCGTCGAAGAACATTGACCAACAGTCCTCGTTTGTCGGCGGGGCTGCCTTGTCCGCAGGCGAAGTCCACTCAGTGACAAAGTCAACAAGAACCTGCGACTTGATCGCTGTTCGGGCAACATGATGAAGGTCAAAGGAGACCAGCTCTGCAGCCCACTTGCCCAAGTGACCTGTAGCCCCCTTGTTTCGGAGCACCTCTCCAATGGGATACTGTGACGGCACCGTGATTTTGTGTGCTTGAAAGTAGTGCCGAAGTTTTCGAGAGGCCATGACGAGGGCATAGGACAATTTTTCAATCTCCGAGTATCTGAGCTTTGCTCCTTGTAGTGCTTCGGAGACGAAGTATACAGGCGCCTGCCCGCCTTAGCCTTCGTGTACTAAGGCCGCACTCACCGCCACCGGCGAGGCTGCTAGGTACAACAGCAGCTCGGCCCTCACCTTCGGGCTGGTGAGTTTTGGTGCTTCCTGGAGGTAGGCCTTGAGAGCTTCAAACGTGACCTGGCATTCGGCCGTCCATTCAAACTTGCTGGCCCTCGAAGAGTCTTGAAAAATGGTAGCGCCTTCGCTACCGACCTTGTCATAAAGCGACTGAGGGTCGCAATGTGTCCAATTAGTCTTTGTACCTCCCGAGCGTTCTTGGGCGGCTGCATTTGCTGGATGGCTTTGATTTTTTCGGGGTTCGCCTCGATGCCCCTTTCGGACACCAGGAACCACAGCAGCTTGCCGGCTCGAACACCGAAAACGCACTTATCGGGGTTCAGCTTGACCTTTGCCTTGCGCAGGTTGTCGAAGGTTTCTTGCAGGTCGGAGACGTGGTCGATTGCTTTCCTACTCTTGACGACTATGTTGTCGACATACGCCTCGATGTTCCTGCCGATCTGCGCTTCCAGCACCTTGTACACCAAGTGGGTGAAGGTGGCTCTGGCATTCTTTAGGCCGAATGGCATACGAATGTAGCAGTATGTGCCGACGGGGGTGATGAAAGAAATCTTTTCCTGGTCCTCTTCGGCCATGAAAACTTGGTGGTATCCCGAATAGGCATCCAGGAAGCTCATCAGCTCGCAACCAGCAGTAAAATTGACCAGTTGATCAATTCGTGAGAGTGGAAAATCATCCTTCAGGCATGCTTTGTTTAGATCTGTAAAGTTGACGCACATCCTCCACTTGCCATTTGACTTTTTGACCAACACCAAGTTCGCCAGCTACTCAAGGTGCTCCACCTCGCGGATGATATTGGCCCGGGTTAGCTTGCTGACCTCCGCCTTGGCCGCCTCCTAGTGCTCGATTGACATCTTGCGTAGTTTTTGCTTTCTTGGTTTGATGGCAGGCTTGATGGCAAGATGATGTTCTATGAGGCTGCAGCTCACGCCCGATAGATCATCCGGGTCCCAAGCGAAGACATCTAGGTTCAGCTTGATGACTTCTAGGATCTTGGCTATTAACGCCTCATCGACACCCCTGCCGATGGAAACGATTTTGGACAGGTCAGCAGGATTGACCGGGATCTTCTTGACTTCACCCTAGGGTGAAGGCTTGTGCAAGCCGTAGCCCCTCGCCATCCCCGGCCGCTCGTCTTGGACGTTGTGTATTTTGCGCACGTTCTTTGCTGCTTGCCCGGCGGCCCTTGCCGATGGTTGGCTGCCGCGAACCATGATCACACCTTTCGGCCCCGACATCTTTAGCCGTAGGTAGTTGTGATGCGCCACAGCTTCGAACTTGTTGAACGTGGAACAACCAAGAATGGTATTGTACTGGTACAGGATGTCCACGATGTCGAAGACTATTTGTTCGGTCCGGGCGTTGCCGTCCTCACCGAACGATACATAGAGTTGTACTTGTCCCAGCACGCGAACCGAACTTCCACTGAAGCCTTGCAACGGGATCGCGGCCAAAGCAAGCGCTGCGTCTGGAATTCCCATTCGTTGGAAAGCATCGGTGAAGATAATATCGGCCGAGCTTCCTCCGTCTACCAGAATACGTCGCACCTCGCACCCGGCTATATCGGCGGATATGATGATGGGGTCTTGATGTGGAAAGAAAATGCGTTTAGCATCATCTGGGCCGAAGGTAATTGAAGTTGAGGCGAAAGGGGGCGGCTTGGTCTGGGGCGTTGTGGCGATGTGGTTAACTGCCCTCTCGTGTGCCTTCTTCTGCCTCTTTGAGTCCAAGCCTTCTAAGGAGCCCCCTGTGATCACAGCGATCACCCTTCACTGCCCGTTCTGAGGTGTTTCTATTTGAATCAGCCTGTTTCCTTCGGATTGGTCTGTGGCTTCACCTGGGGCGGTCTCTTGTCGAGGATGGCCCTGGTCCCCTCGTCCAACTCTCCCCAAATGTTCAATATTTCTGCATTGCTCAGTGGTATGCGAAGCTTTGCGTGGAAGGCATAGAATTTGTCTTTCTCCCTCTTCGGCTTCTTTTTCGCCGATCCACGTTACGAGTTTTTGAAGTTTTGCCGAAGGGTGTTCAACTCTTCGACAGTCATGACCTGTTTGCCCTTTTTGTCTCGAAATTTCTTCCAGGCCGACTACGGGCGTTGCGAAGACGTCAGCCTAGTCTGCACTGCGCCTGCCAAGCCTTGAGCACTGTCCTAGTTGAGTTCAGCTTAGATCTCATTCCTTCTTTTGGTGTCCTCTTCGCCCCTTGCGTAGCCATCAATGATGTGAAACAACTCGTCCACCGTTTTTGGCTATTTTATTGTTATCTTTTCGGTGGGGGGCCTGTGAGGAGTCTAGCCAAGGCGGCATTGATGACCGATGTTTCAGTTATATCTTGCACTTGGCATCTCACTTGAGAGAATCTTCGGATATACTTGCGGATGGATTCTCCTAGCTTTTGCCTGATACCGAAGAGCTCCTACTGGGTCTTCGGCTCCTGGTAGGTGCCGTGAAAGTAGGTGATGAAGACATCGCGCAGCTGCTCCCAGGAGTATATGCTGCTTGGCGGCAGGTTGAAGTACCATGACCGCCCGAAGCCATCCAACACGAAGTGTATGACCTTCACCTTCGCGTTCTCATCACCATGGGCCGCTTTGATCGCTGACTCGTAGACGAACAAGAACTCGCTGGAGTCCGAATCACCCGCGCATTTGGCAATCAAAGGGTTCTTGAATTGAGGTGGGATTGGGTTGGGATTGGGTGGCTATGAAGCCCCTAGCTCAGCGGTGACTTCTTATCAATCACCGGCGCGGCATGCAGTGAGGGCGCCAGCGAAGGTGCGATGCTGGGGTAAGGAACCCCGAAGATTAGCGAAGCTTGCGCCGGCTGGGCCGAGTGATGATGCGTGATGGCAGGGGCCGCCCATCCCCCTGCGGGAGGGGTGGCTTCGACGAGCGGTGGCGAAGGAACTGTGCCTTGCCCCCTGGCGCCCAGTTGCTGGAGTAGAGCTTGCAGCTACGCTTGAATGGACGACATCAGCCCAGCTACCGAAGGAGGTTGGGGAGGCTGCTGCACCGGCATAGACTGCATCAAGCTTGGAGCCGGCGGAGGAGCTGCTACTGGAGCCGTTGGCCACGGTGCCATCACAGGGGGTGCTTGAGGCTGGACGAAGCCGGTCGCGGCCGGCTGCTGGATCACGAAGGCGTTGTGGGCCGGAGGCCCCAAGAAGGCCGGAGTGGCGGGGGCTGCGCTTGGTGGTGTACGAACGCCTGAGTGGACGAGGCCAGAGCTTGGAGTCCCAAGGCCTGGGTAGACGAGACCGGAGCTTGGTGGAGTCCGAAGGCTTGAGACTGCGTTTGCAACTGCTGCTGTTGCTCCTGCATCTAGCAAAGCATGTCTTGTAGCCTCTGGACACTATCCTTCATGGCCTCGTATTCTGCCCTCGGCACTGCCACACTATCTTTGTTTCCACCTGGTGCGGCCATGGGAGTTAGAGGCGCTCCCTCTTCAACTTGCTCCTCCTGTGCTTCGACCTATGGATCTTCGGGTTGATCGACTTATGTCTCCGTATCGGCGTGGGGCTGCTCGCCGCCTCGTCGACTTCCTTTTCGGAGGCATCTTGTCTTTGACTTCTCACTTGGGGAGGGTTCTCCACGGATGGCGCCAACTATTGTCGAAGAACAACAGTGGGAATTGAGAGTGGACTGTTGCAGTAAATTCTTTGTATTGATCTAAAAAATATTGCCATTACAGTGGCCTAGGTGTCTATATATAGGCCTATGAGTAGAACTACATACGCTAAGATTTCATTTACAGGTGGTATTACATCATAGCATCTTGATAGGGACAGCTACAGGGGTAGTTTCGTCTTTTCTTGACTGTAGGCTCCTTGATGAGCTATTGGGCCATCGCGCGGGCCGGTGAGCCCCTTATCTGGGCCAGGCCCTTGGTGGGCCCTTCGGCCTTTCCGGCCATCTCTTTTTAGTCGAGACGGCCACCACAAGATTCTGTCCGCGGGGCCGCCTCTTTGGTCTTCTTGGGCCTTCGCCCGCAGCTTGTCGTCTTCACTGAGCATACTGCCACCTTCGCCTTCGAGCTTTGCCCTTCACCTTCATGCCTTCGATCTTGGGCCACCGAAGATGCTTCGTTAGGTGGCTTCAGTCTTGAGCCTTCCAAAAGGAGACGGTCCGAAGGGGTTGCGGTCTGCCTCTAACAACAATATACGCTTAACTCGATTCTACAAAAATATTCCATTGTTTGTGTAAATGTTAAATTAGATAATTTGAAACCGCCAACAAATGAGATCACTCTTTTCAAGTGGACTTATTGATTAGTATATAGACATATATCAAATGATATTTCGTCCGATAATTAATCCGATATAGTGGGGTTGTTGTAGAGCTCCCTCCAAGTAATCACCACACCTCGACATACTCGATCGAGCCACCCTAATAATAACTTTTATTCGAGTAGTTATAATGTTCCTATCTTTTGACTCATCATGATGCAACTTTTGCATCGTTTTGTTTGGAAGAAATCTCCATTACCTCGCAAAAGAGGCTGACAAAATAATTAAGACAATATCCATAGCCATGTCGGCCGGAGAGCATGTCCGTTTCCTCAAATCTTGAGGGGTCTCCTATTAGTATTTTGCATGCACCTTCTTCAGCTGAGTTTAAACATGGAGTTACAGTGCAATTTACAGCCTTATATATGGCTATAGAAAATACAACTGCCTTGACTAGTGCACAAAGAGTACTAGATATAAACATATCCTTTAATTCATCTATTGAATTGTAACTAGTCCAAGATGTATGATTTCCATAAAAAAAAAATATGCATTTGCATATATAGCCCACCTATCGTAGCTAGAAATAAAGTTTTGGTGGAACAGAGCGACTATACTATTACACAAAATTCTCCAAATGAACACCTTAGACTGACTCTCTTATCCTCTGCCTTTGGTATATATTTCCTCCGTTATATATCATAAGACTTTTTCAAAAATTAAACCTCTTTATATTTGACTAAATTTATAGCAAAACACAGTAACATCTACGGCGCTAAACTAGTTTTTCATTAAATTCAAAATCAAATGTATTTTAATAGTATATTTGTTTTGTGTTAAAAAAATATTGCTACACTTCTCTATAAACTTAATTAAATTTAAATAAGTTTAATTTTTAAAAAAGTCAAAGCGTTTTATAATATAAAACGGAGGGAGTATGAGAAGAGCAAAGATTGGCGTTACACACATCCTATCCGCCGTCCGTGTACGTAGTTGGGACTCCTCAGAGCTTACAAACCAATTCTGTCTGTGAGCACAGAAGAAGAAGAAGACTCCTCCATGGCCGGCAAAACCATCCATGCTGGCTGGCTCTGGGCCACCGTATGAGCGCACGGACCGCACACGTACCACACTGTCTCGCACCGGCCATACCAAAAGAGCGTCGCCATGTGTTACCATGCATAGCACGCGCGCTCTCTTTCCCCCACGACTCGCCATTTGGGCCCTCATCGACGACCTCCACGACCACGACATATGCGAAACACGCTGGCCGCGCCTTAATTATCCGCCTCAGTGAGGGGACTGCTCCAGCATCGTCCTACCAACAGCTGTGCACCAGTTTGCCCTGCCTGCACACAAAACTACTCCCTCCTCAAAATTGCTTCATAGGTGAAGAGTATGTTAGAGTTTATTATATATGGAACAAGTGTATTAAGTTTATTAAAATATAAAATAAGTGTATTAAAATTTAATAAAGTGGAGACCATTCTAGTCTTTTAAGCTATGTTTTGATATATATATATATAAGATAGAATAAAGATGAACTTATTTTAGAACATAGATAGTACCGTATCGGTCTCTATCCTAATAATCTCCTACCCATGCTGTCAGTAGCAACACCATATCTAGTGCGCGGCTACCCTGCACGTCATGGGCCGGAGTCTCCCGTCCACACCGCTCTGGTGTACTGCGTCTACCTCACCGTCTTCTCTCTCTAGTGCTGCCCATACTAGCATTGATCGTTAGCGTTTGAACTGCCCGCACTAGCCACCTGACGCTTGATGAATCCTCTCCATCCACCTCTGAGTAAGCTCAACTAGAGCCACTCCTCCACTAGAAAGCCCTAGGATTAGCTTTTCCATGGCGAGCAGAGCTCCCGCCACCTTCACCCCTCCTGAAACTTCCTCGAAGCACCGTCGCCTCCCTTGACCCGAGAGGGGCTACATTGCGCCCGGCCATTCGGCCTCTAGGCTAGTGCTGACTCCACAACCGCAGTCTCTGCAAGATCCGTCATCTATGATAGGTCCATACTTTAGAACCGACAAAGATGATCTGTATCGGTTCTAAATGAAGACCTACAGCTGACGAGTAATATGTGACGGGTCGTGCAACACAGACTCATCTCAAACGGTTCCTATTTAGACCCATCAAAGATAAGTCGTCACGGATGTAGTAGTGCCTGCCCTATCGTCCTCTCTCCCTAGTGCCACCCATACCGGCATTGTTCACCTTAGACCTAAGCAAAGCCGGACCAGAACAGCCCAGGCCAGAAGCCACTGCCCCTAGTTTGTCATCCCTGCCATGGGTATAGACAGCCCCAACGTCATTTCCCTCCTTTCCGCATATCACGACTGTCCCACCTGACCAAATCATCTCCACCACGACAAAGATACTAGTCGAGCACCTAGGCGCATTTAGGACATCCCCTCCCTGTTTTGCCGCGTTGGTGTGTCACCCACCCGATCCTCTCCATCCACCTACTAGTAAGCTCACTTGCCACCAACCTCCACTTCAGCCCTCTTAGCAAAGCCCCTAGATGATCGAACCATTCTCCCACCGTATCTCTTCCACTGCACCCAGTGACTCCCCTCCCCTCCGGTTGTAAGGAATGGCTTGACCCGAGTCACTCCTCCACCGGAAATCCCTAGAATTAGCTTTCCTATGGTGAGCAGAGCTCCCACCACCTTCGCCCTCCTAGAACTTCCTCGAATCACCATTGCCTCCTCATCCCGAGCGGGGCTGCGTCGCACTCGGCAATAATTTGGCATGCGGGCTAGCGCTGACTCCATAGCCGCCAGTCTCCTCTGACCTCGGTATCTTTGTGCCAAGCTCTACCCTGTCAGCCATTACACCACCAACCGATGCTAGGTGCACCCTCGCTAGGTCTCTTTGACCCGTGGACCCAATCTATTTAAATTTCTAATTAATTTTCCATTCAAATCTTGTGTGGCTTACACACAGGTCCCATAGGATCAAAACCCACATGAACTTTCTTAAAAAAGAAACCCACATGAACTCAGTCTACGGCGTCCAAGTCAATTGACCAGCAAGCCGTCTCACTTGGTCTGCGCCTCCGATTCACGCCTATGAACCCAGTTCATCAACCACTCCATTCACACCTGCATGAACTCGGTCCTTGAGAACTCCGACCATAGGACCCCACATGTCAGTCCATGGCCATGAACCGTGAGCCAAGCTCACCGACCACCCAGTCCTCCTTTCGATGGATTTCATCCACCATGAGTTTAAGGCTCATGGGGTCTCCTCTCTCACTGATAGAGAGCACCACGTTAGCTTAGGAGCAAATTCTATTGAAATGTTATTTTTTATTTAGATAAATCCTTTTATTCTATGAGTTCATTTAAACTTCAAAAATTTATTTATCTTTAACCGTAACTTGGATAAACTCCGTTCGACTTTAGTTTCCTAAAAATAAGATTTACCTAATGGTACCGTTGAATTAAAGTTTGACTCAACCTTGTTGTAAATGTCAAATATTTACGACTGAAGTGAGTGCGTCATGTATTCTATTATTTACTCCCTCCATCCTCTATTTCTTCAGTTTTTTTGGTGATTAAGAAAAGAGATAAAAAAGACTAGATTGTCCTTTGTTAATTGTCCTGGTTGGAGGGGAGGTGGATGGGGATTGTGGAGATGAAGGATATTTTGGACATTTATCACTACAAACACCCTATGATACTCTAGAAGTAGCTATATTTTTGAAAAAAATATTAACTGCAAGAAGTAGCTATATTTAATTTGGTTAGGGGGAGAGTAGATCCCTCTCAGTGGTTTCTGGATAATATGTGCACCATCTGTTTTAAATTACTTATCATTTTAGTTTTGTTCTAAGTCAAATATTTCTATCTTTAATCATTAATTTCTAAAAATTTGTTAGTTCAACAATATGGAATTGATGTTTTTAGATTCACTATAAGAAATACTTTTATAATATTTATATTTTTGTATGTCGCTAAACTATAAAAATTTCTAAAATTAATGGTTAAAGATAAAAATATTTAACTTATAACAAAGTAAAACGGTAAGTAATTTGTTAAAGTTGATTTCTTATATATTATAACTCACTCTGAGTGGTTTCTTCGGTCAGCACATAGAATCATTGCTGTGAGCGCGTCGTCGTGCTGTACTTAATTACGCTGTAGCAGCCCCCCACTATTGTAATGATATAAAAAAATTAAAATATTGTCATACTTTATGGGATTGCGCACTATTTTTATTCATCAGGGCATGACGAATGATTAACTTTGTGGGCCCTCCACTATTTTCATTCATGAGGGCATGGCAAATGATACTGTTAATATAATACTAACGTAGATACTGGCCAACAAAGTGGAATTACTTGAAAATGTCCGAGTTACTAATTAATTAATTGTGCTTTGCAATGTATTATTAACAGTAATATATTTTGTTATATTTTACTTGCCCAAATAACTTTATTGGAATAGATACTTAGCGGTAGTTGTTCTGTATAAAATTTGCATGAATTTTGGGGTGTTCGATTCACCAACAAAGTTTTCTTCAAGTTTGACTTTCGTAAAATTGTTTGTTGCACCGTGGAGTCGATGCGGTGCTGGTAGTAGCGGTTGTTGATACATCCGATGCCAAGCCGCCAGAGGATGCCAAGACTTGCATTCCAAACTTAATGGACCGGATTTACCCTCTTATCGAAAATATATATAAGTAGGATGCTATGTGTATGGACCCGCTCCTTAAAAGTGCTAAGGCAGAATATCACACGTTTTTTTGTTGGCGATGAGAAGTCAACTAGCAGAAATGCATGCATTCAATTTTTGGTGTGAACAAATGTACTCCCTTCGTCATAAAATAAATTAACTTCCAGAGTTCAAACTTTGTTCCAAAATAAATCAATTCCTAACTCCTTACCTACCTACAATCCGCAAATCGAGAAAATTTTATTTCTTCAACTACTTATCAACCAATATTACTTTTACGAGGATATTTTGGTCTTTTTTTTCCTAATGATTTTGTATTAGAATTTTAGAAAAAGAATTTTACAGAGGGAGTAGAAACTTTAACGTGGTTAAGGACCATGTACATATTGTTCTGAATTCTCATCCAAATTTCCGTGGGATTAATTACGTACACATTATATATATATATAGAGATGGGCTATGGTACGACATACCGCACGGACGGGGCCGTGCGGCACGTCCCGGGCCGTCGGATGGGTGCGATCGACGGTCCCGGAACATTCCTGGGCCCTGCTCGGGACCGAGCGATCGCTCCCATCCGACGGCCCCATCCGTGCGGCATGCCACACCATAGCCCATATATATATATATATATATATATATATATATATATATATATATATATATATATATATATATATATATATGTTTTGGCTTGGTCATCACTGCTACATGTGCGATTGTTGGATCGACTTGCTTACTTGCTGCCAGTGCCAGAGATGTTGGCACGACGGACACGAATTGTTGATGCAACTTCGACATGTGAATCAACAACCAAAAGAAAAAGAAAATAAGAAAGAAACTGGGCACGGGCCAGATAGCAGAGCAGCAACACGTCACCATAATTATGACCTTATATATTCATGATAGTCGTCACATGGATCGGGCCGGAGAAAAACGATGTTTGACCCAAGAGCTTCCTTTGGTTTTTTAAAATAAAAATCTGCCGGCTGATTTGTAAATGAAATTCTTGTAAGTTCTCGATGTGCTCATGTAAATGGCGTGTTCCTATAAGTTGATATCCAGTGAAATTATGCAGGTTGATTGTATTTTCTTTTATATAAATGTGTACAACTGCCGTTCATCCTATCAACCTGCAGTGAGACATCAAAACACTGCTGGTTGTGGAACTGGCTGCCATCACTGCCACATGTCTGATAGTGATGCCAGTTATGAACCGTCAGCGACCATATATTCTGTACTAGCGCTGCTATATTTGGAAGGAGCGCAGTAGTAGGACGTTCCAAAATGTGGATCTTAGAGTCCCATGGACTGTTCCTTTTATCTAAGAGGACATTGAGCCATCGAAGCGAGCAGTCTTCAAGCTTTTTTTTTTCTTTTTTGCACAGTATATACTGATGAACCGTGATAATTAAACTATGATGGTTAAAATGACCAGTTCTAAGAAAAATATGTAAAAAGGATAAGAAAGATACGTAAACAGGAGATTAAAATCTGTCAAAAAGATAAAAAAACTCCGAAGTAATAGCTTTGGATTATATTTAACCAGCGAGAAACCTGATAGATCTCTTCATAAAGGGTCCATTACAAAATGTGATAAAAAAAAATCCATCAAGAAAGATGGGATTGAGATACATGTGAGTTATACTATAGTGATAGCTTGTCCTATGTAATCAGTGATCTCGTAAATTAAAATGATAAAACAAGCTATTGGTTAATTGACAGTGATGGTGTATTATTTTTTCTATCAGTCTCACAAGGACTCATAGAATATTGTATTTCCTCCTATCCTTTCCTCTCTTGCTTTCACTTTCATGCTATTTTTCTGCCATGCGCGTGGAAAAAAGGACGCTGTCAATGACTGCATGTGAAGGAAGAGAGAGAATATATTTTTGATATTTTATTGAGAGGGTATTTTGCTTATAGATATGGTCAAACGCAGTTGACGCGTAGTGGCATTTTGACAACTCCAAAAGAAAATCGGAAATATATGAGAAATTAGGAAAAATATGGTAAATTAACCAATAGCACAAACCCCAATAATAGTTAAGAAACTAGCCTATAATTTTTTTGTGATAGAGCTACAATAATCTCCTTTTATCTACTGTCGATGGCCTATAATAAAGCTAAGCGTTATGAAGCATATTCTATTTTCTACCTTTACTGAATATAACCTGGTCTTTTAAAAAAAAATGCAAGTACACATGCTTTGTCAAGGACACGAACTCAGCAAGTTGGTAAGTTCTTAGGTTCCACCACATGGACCAAAGAGCTTTCTAATTTGCCCAGTGAGGTAACGGCCGAGTGAGGAGGTATTGATTCAACTAAGTATTCTAGTTAATTTGCGCTACTATATTTTTGGTACCTTTGTACACTAAGGTAGAACAAATTAAAATTGAGACCTTTTACAATGCTTGAAAGGTACCTCACGTACCTTCTAAATCAGACAGTACGAGCCGTTGATGTTAAAAGGATAAATTAGGAATAGGAAAAAACAGAAAAAAAAAAGTGAAGAGTTTGACTCACAATCTCCACCGGCGACTCGCATAATGCTCCGTCCTCAGCTTGTTGCTCGCCTGCCGCCGAGGCCGCTGCCGCCGAGGTCGCCGAGGCCGCTGCTCGCCCGCCGCTCCACCGTCCAAGCCGCTGCTAGGCCACCACCGCCCACGGCCGAGGCCGCTGCTCCGCCGCCGAGGCTGCTGCTAGGCCGCCACCGCCCACCGCCGAGGTCGCCGAGGCCGTTGCTCTGCCGCTGAGGCCGCTGCTCCGCTGCCGAGGCCGCTGCTAGGCCGCCGCCGCCCACCGCCGAGGCCGCTGCTAGGCCACCGCCGCCCACCGCTGAGGTCGCCGAGGCCGCTGCTCGCCCACTGCCGAGGCCTCCGCGAGGCCGCTGCCGAGGTCACCGAGGCCGAGCATGCTCGCCCGCTGCCGGGGCCGCTGCTCACCCGCCGCCACCGCCGCTCGCCCGGTGCCGAGGTCGCCGGCAGAACCTCCACGCCATCAAACGACCCCGCCTCGCCGCCATCGGCCGACGGGGCCGTCGGTCTTTCGTCGGCATGTCTCCTCGTCCACGGGAAGACAACAGCGAGGAACGACGACGACGACCAGCCGGCGGTGGCACCGCCGCGTCGCTCGTCCGAGTCCGGCGTGCCGCCCCAGCGCCAGAGCGGCAGCGACGGGCTCGGCGTCGGCGCCCACCGCGGCAGCGGCGAGGTGGCTGGCATGATCGGCAATGATGCCCGTGGCGAGCTTGGCACGCTAGCTAGCTAGCTCACCTTTGTTTCTTGGTGCCAATTAACTCAAGGATTGGAGGAGCATTAGTATTTACCATTTTAACCTTCCACCTTTAAGTACCTGGTCCACACTTAGGTACCTTTTTATTGGTACCTTTTATTCTACTGTGTTAGATTAGAAACGATTAACGGTCCTAATTAATTTCAAGCACCAGAGAAAGTCTCATTAAAATTACTTCTTTGAAAAACTTTGGCAACATTCACACACAAAGTGGATTAGACATGCATGCCACAAAATTCTAAATCTAAATCTGTTCTATCAAGTGAGAGATGAGAAATTTCACAAATTCTGAAACGGAGAAAAAATGAATAATGCAATTCACTTAAAAGTGTACCTTTTTATTTCTAATTACTATATAACACCAAACAGGTGATGCCACTATATGTATCACCTCACCTAAAACCAGACATTTCTCATCCATTTCGAGACGCTCAAGGAGCCAAAATTAAAAACCAGCACTGTGAAACATCATATGTGCCGGTTCTTAACCAAAACTAGCACATATGATACACCACTCATATATATGTCATTTTTCTCATAAGAACCAGCACATATGTACATTGCATATGTGCCAGTGTAAAAAAAAACCGGCACATATAATGCTACCACTCACATGTCGCTTTTTTATAAAACTTTTTCATGTGAAGTCTGATCAAGACAAACTTTAATGATGTTAAAATTATAGCGTTTGATAAGATCTACAACTTTGTATTGGACAACCTTATTTTTTAGATTGTTTACATGTAAATATGTGTTAAAAATTTTCAGACCTATTTAGATAAACGAATTTTTAAAAATTTCAAATGACTTTGAATGGAGACAAACAATTATGATAGTTGTAGAGCTCAACAAGCTCTACAACTTTGTACTTCCTCCGTCTCAAAATAAGTGCACATTTATGATTCAAAATTTGTCCCACAATAAGAGCTTTTCTAGAGTACTACTTATCCCATTGATTACCTCCCATTCAAATTCTCATTACCTAGAGCTTTTGAATGCTAGAATTTTGAGCCAGAGGGAGTAGTTGATAATTTTTTTTTTCATTTTGAAGTACTCTAGAATGTTAAATGCGAACTATAGGTAGTTTTGTACAAGAAGAATCAAAAGAGTAGCATATGTGATTCAACCAAGACATGCTTTGTAGGTGAGATGATAAAATGAATACGTGTAGATAGAGGTACCGAGCTCGAATCCTATATACATCATGCACACGTATTGCATGGGCAAATCATGTGACTCGTGGATTGCGACCAATAAATACATAGTAAAATATGAAATATTTTTTCCGGTTTTTTTACCATCTACAAAGTCCAAAAAAGGTACACCATTATATGTGCTGGTTGTTAATATATATCCTCATTTGTACCACTTTTATAACCGGTGCTGATAACCATATGATATTAGTGCTGCTTTTGTAGTATCGATTTCAAACCTAGCACATCTAAGAGATTTGAGACTGACACTAATTAGGATTTTTTGCGCTATCGTGGGTATCATGAAGGGATCTGAAATTTTGTGGCATTATGGATGTGTAGATCCATCTTATCTCAACATTGCAAAATTATTTCATACTGATGATTATTATGTTATGACCATGTTAATTGGCCACTGATATATAAGAAAATACTAAAATACTATCCATTTTTACAACTCACAACCCAATCAGTACAGAACAATGCTCGTGGTAATAAAGAAACTGCTAAACATCTCAATAGTAAATTAAGAAATTAGGGCCTCTCTGAAGTGCATCATACGAAAAAAATACAAGAACTAAAGTGCTAAAAATAAAGGGGAAAAAAAGATAAACTCTTTGTTGCCACCACATGAAACAAACAAAGAAAACATGTTTTTCAAGAGGTTCATGTCACAATTGATGACAACCTCATTGGCGTCCCAAATTAAGGAGGAATTTGAGAGAATCACTACGAAGAATGAGAAGAGAAGTTGGGGATAAGGGAATTGGGGATTAATATTTTCTCCTTTCTTACCCCTCTCTCACGCTTGAGTTTGGTTTATATAGTAGCTTACAACTCACGCCGGCCCATAGCGGCCCAACCCACACGACAACTCGATAACCTTTAGATTAGGAAAAAGTCCAAATTACACCCTGAACTATTGCGATAGTTCAAATTGCACCCCTAAACTCCAATATTAGACATTCTACATTCCCGAACTCTTCAAACCGAACAAATTATCCCCCCTAACTCTATCCAGAGTGGTTTTGATGCTACATGGGTGCCCTCGAGCTGGCGGAGGAAGACGGTGGGTGCCTCAATGTCGTCGTTCCACATCTCGTCAAAAGTTGTCTAGGTTGAAGGAGTTGGGCGAGATCATCGGCCCCCGCCGCGAGCCTACTGCCATTATTCCTTTGATTCCCAAAACCTCCCTTCCTCCGAAATCAATCCAATTCCTTTTGGAAAATGAACCCAAACCCTTGAATATCTTCCAATTTTCAATTTCTAAAATATTCTTATATTTTTGAAGGTTCCAATAATCTTTTGTTTTCCCAAATTTCCAATATTCTTAATATTCCTGTTAATCCGAAGCTTCCAAAAATATCCCTCTTCCCTGTTGAAATAAATCCCTGATGATTCCTCGAAATTCCTTTTCGTTAAAATATCCCCAAATCCCTAACCCCGAAAATATTTCCAATATCCTGACTATTCCAATTTTCTAGTTCCCAAAATATTCCAATATTCCGAATGTCCCAAAATCCTTTTTATCCCAAAATATCTCAAACAGTCCAATATGTTATTCCCAAAATATTCCGATTCAAAAAAATATGTTCCAAGGTTATATGTTCCAATATTCCAATTGGAAAATATTCTAAATATTCCAGAAAATTATTTTGTTCCTAAGTTCTTTCCAAATTTCCAAGTTTGGGAAAAATTCAGAAAAGTCCCTCCCCTTTTTCCTTTTCCTTTTCACTTTTTTTTTCTCTTTTCCCCCCTTTTTCTTTCTTTTCTTCTTCTTCCTCCCTGCCTCCTTCCTTCTTCCTCCTGCTCTCTCTCCCCGATCCTGAGCTCCTCCTCTGGCCAGCCCCAGCCTGCGCCTTCCTTCCTCCTCGGCTCGGCCTGCTGCCGCCGCCTCAGCCCGAGCCGCACCACGCCACCTCCGCTCAACCGCTGCCGCAGAGATCGCGCCGCGCCGCTGCCCAACCGCCCGCGCCCTAGCCCCATCCTCCCCTCTATAAATACTACTCCGCCGTCTCCTCTCTCCCTCTCTGGAAGCCCTAGCCGCCGCCCAACCACCCTCGCCCACGGGCCGCCGCCCCTGCGAGCCGAGCACCGCCACCACAGCATTTAAGTGCTCAAATATATATTTTAAATCTCGGATGTGAAGGGTCAAAAGGAAAAATATCCATAGCCAAACAGAATTGATGTTTAGGTGAGTTGGTAAGGATAGGAGCACAAGAGATGGACGTTTAGAGTTTGAATCCCACCATAATAAGTTATAGTTTCACTTGAAAAAATAGGTGACAGTAGTTGTGACCGTATATATACGGTTAAGTATGGTAATAGTATATGAAAATATTGTTTTTTGTTTTTTTCCATCCCAAATTTTGAATTTGGATCCTACTATCCATGCCGGTTTATGGCTAGAACCGGGTTTTAAAACCGGCACTGATGATCCCCCTCATCAGTGCCTCTTTTGTAGTGCCGGTTCAATAACTGGCACTGATGCTCATTTTGAATCAGCACTGATGACGATTTCTGTTGTAGTGTAGGACGGATAATATTTTGAAAAAGTCAAACTTGGTAAATTTTGATCAACAATTAGTCAAATTATATGTATATTTAGTGCATAAGTGTTATACCATTAGATTCATCTTTCAGAGAGTTTTCGTAGAACACTGGTTCCATAGATATTATGAATATATTTTATGTGCAATCAATCTTCAAAGTCTTGTCTTAATGCTTTTTTTCAAAATAAAATAGGCCCTACTTTTTTTTTATGGTGGAAGCACTTAAAAGAATCCAACAACCTTGGAGGTTATTTATCAAGGGATACATGTAGGCTATGATAGCTTAAATAAGAACCTTTTTACCTTTAGTGCAATTTAAAAGTTTGACGCAGGACAAAGACAACTGTAACAAAGGTTCAATGGCGCACTCTGAACAGACATGATGGTGAAATCCCACTTGAGTGAAAAATTGAGGAAGTCTTGTCAGAACACGTGTTTGGATGCCCAACTAGTAGAATTTTGTTGGAACGTGAACTCGCGGTCCACTCAAGATAATAATAGGTGAAACTTTTCTGCAAGGTATCTCACATTAGAACTTGTCTGAACGGAGATAAGTATATATTATAATCAACGATTACCAATAGATCGAGCTTCAGCGGTGACGGTTCAAGAAGGTCACTGTCATGAATTTTTGTGCTGCTGCCATATGTAGCAGAACCCGACAAAGACGAATTTCCACAGGATTATCATCTTAAATTTCCACGGTCATCCGCACATATAGCCGAATCCATATCTTAATTATTTGCCGCTGTGTTAATTTGTAACTTGTCATTTGCTAGCTTAGGACGTACGTTCGCCAACGACCCTGCAAATGTTCCTTCTTGGAAACTTTCTGCTAGAAATAAACAAGTCTTGGCTGATATCTTGACTTGGTTAAGACCAAATGAATAGTAATAATATACTCATACATGTAGAAAATTGGATGCTCCATCCCATAGTTAAGTCCTCATTTGTAACATTATAAAAAGAAGATCAAACCACGTGAGTTGGAAGCCAAACCAACGTGCACTTGACTAACATGAGGTCGTAACATGTAGCTAGGATTTTTTTTTTTTACGAACTACATGAGGTGGCTGTCCATCAGCCCAAGGTAGAATTTTCAAACCCAAACAAATTCTATGTTAATTATTAGCAGCACGTCCATCTATATATACGCTGGGGATGCACCTACGTCTTCCACAGCTCATTTGAATTCATTCCTAAACCAAAGCCAAGCTACTAGAATCACTATCAGAATCTGCCAAGTTCTCGAGAGCCATACACAGATAGATGGATCTCCGCCTAGCTAGCGCTTTCAGCATCCAGTCCGGCAACATCATTTCGCAGCAGCCACATGGTAAAAACTCTCCGGTGGTTTGGCACAAGCCAGCCCGGAATTCCTACAGCCCTAGCGCAGGAAAGCATCACAAACGTACGCAATGCGTGTCTTGCCATGCCCATGCTCGTGCCCCTGCCGCTGCCGCTGCCTCGGCCCCGGCCCTGGCCCAAGCCCAGGTCGCACCTAGCTTTGAGCCCTCCGTATGGGGCGACTTCTTTATCAATTATGAACCGCCGTTTCAGGCAAGTGTATGCTATGAAATAGCATGTTACATTGTATGTAGATTATAATATGATACTACTTTTTTTATAGAAGTGGTAAAATACTTTTTGAACCTACTAAGCTTACAGAATTGTGTTTTAATAATTGTCAATGCATGTATGAGTCGGTTCCAGTTTTACACTTTAATTACTGCCGTCGAGTTTGTGTTGATTTCTTCTATACCCACTTTTCTACCACTTGGTTATATTATTCTATCCAGACCCATATGTTCTCTTCATTAGTATTATATATATATAAACGACCAAAAATACTTTTTATCTCTTCTTCCATTTCTTTCTTACTCGGGAGACACAGACCAAAGGTTGTCCAAGGGAGATACATGTTATGCATCTGGCTAACCACATAAACTCCATGGAGTTGTATACGTGAAATTCTGTCGCACATGTAGGCAATTTCATCTTTTCTAGAAATTGATACACTAAAAAACTGGACTGAGTTCCAGTATAAAAAAAAAAAAGGAAACATGAGTGATGAGAGTATGATTTTTAGTCCACTATATATGTTTCCCCTTTTTTTGTACTGTTTGGAAATTAACCACTATGCTTCTTTTATTCACATTATGGTTACTGTGTGATATAATCAAAGTTTGTGTTACTGCTTGTGACATATCTTGCTCTACCTTTTTTTTATTTTTTCTGCAATATATATATAACTAATATATATAATGAATGCATGAGAAACAGCGATCGGAGGAATGGATGAGGGAGAGGGCCAACAAATTGAAAGAGGATGTCCGCACACTATTTACAACCAGTAAGGACATCTTGGAGAGGATGAACTTAGTGGATACAGTTCAGCATCTAGGAATCGATCACCTCTTCGAAAAAGAGATCGAAGCTGCATTAGAAGACATCAATGAAGATGAATTTGCTAGCTCTAACCTCCATGATGTTGCTCTTCGGTTTCGTTTGCTTAGGGAGCGTGGCTATTGGGTATCTCCAGGTATATATCTCTCTACCTATTTAATGGACTGTGTGGATATATAATAATAATTAAAAAGGCTCAAATTGAAGAGAGTATCGGCAAGCTAAGGTGTCTAAACCTTAGGGCCTCACAAGCATTATATTCTTGTCTCAAATATATATATCTCATATGCAGATGTATTCAACAAATTCAAGGGAGACGATGGTACTTTCAGCAAGGAAATAGCTAACGACCCAAAGACCCTACTATCATTCTACAACGCAGTCCACCTGTTCATACATGGTGAGCCAGAACTGGAGGAAGCCATTACCTTTGCAAGGCACCATCTGGAATCAGTTAGTCAGCATGGTGGTCTGAAAGTCCCTTTAGCTGATCAAATCAAGCGTGCCCTTCACCTGCCGCTGCCAAGGATTCACAGGAGAGTGGAGATGGTATCGTACATACCTGAGTATAACAAAGAGGATGGGTTCAATCCCATTCTTCTGGAACTTGCAAAGCTGGATTTCAACATACTTCAGCGTGTTCACCAGAAAGAGCTCAAGGAGCTTTCTAGGTACTAACTTTGTTATTTTCTATAAGTACGTACATCAAATGCTGGGTAATGACAATTCATGGCTGAACGAAAATGAGAGAAAAAAAATTCGTTACAAATGCTAATCTAATAAGGGTTCTTGGTTTCTCACACAATGCATGTCCTCGATATATACCTGATATATATTGCTTAATTAATATAATGTTGATCATCTCATTTTAGTTAGACAGCTTAATTATGTAAGTACATAAGAACGTGAAATATTTATTTTCAGGTGGTGGAAAGATCTTTCTGCATACATGGGTCTACACCACATTCGAGACCGTGTGATTGAGAACTACACCTGGTCGTACGCAGTGTACCATGAGGAAGAGCTGTCGCTTTCACGGGTGATCTTTGCTAAGATAGTACTACTAATTGCCCTACTGGATGACACATATGATGTCTATGCATTTACCTCCATCGAGGAATGCCGGTTGCTAAACGCAGCCTTTCAAGGGTCAGATATTTTTATCCATCACAATATTAATTTATCTTTTGGATATCTAATTCATGCATGTATACGTAGCTAGCTAACACATTGATAATAGACAGATTATATTAATGCTGGCCTGACTAATATATTAATACCTTACGTATATACGTGCAGATGGGATGACAGCGCTGCCTCGCTTGTGCCAGAGTACCTGAGAAAGTTCTATGAGATTACCTTGAGCTGCTTTAGGGAGTTTGAGGATCTTATACCAAGCAATCAGAGGTATCTGGTTGCTTTCGCAAAGACAGAGGTACAGCTAGCTAGCTCTCTATATAAACCTGTATTTTAAAACCGGCTTGTATTATTATACATATATATCATTAATACACAGTATTTTCTCTATTTTAAAATATAAGTATTTCTAGGATTTAAATCTTGTTCTATAATATAAGTATTTTTAATACTATTCGCATTACGACTTGTCCGATTAATCATTTTATTTAAATTTCTTCCCATGTTAATCCCAACCACCTTCCCACTCCTAAACATCCCTTGTTTATTTAGGGTCTTTTCTCGTCAACCTTAATCTCTGTTAATTTGTTTTGTGGTTACAATATTTCCACCCTCAATTCTATTTACAATCGCTTTTGCCTTTGCACGCATATGCATATTGATGATGCAGTTCCAAAAGTTGTCAAGCTATTATCTGGAGGGAGCAGAATGGGCACACCGGAAACACAAGCCGAGCTTCAGCGAGCAGGTGACTCTGGCGACCATGACCACAGCCACACGGCCGCTAGCTGCAGGTCTCTTGCTCGGCTTGAGTGAAGCCGTGGTAACAAAAGAAGCATACGAGTGGGCTGTCACTAGCATGGACGCCATCATTTCATGCGGCAAAACCGGCCGTTTCATGAATGACATTTCCGGATTTAAGGTAAATATATATATACCGATTAATCGATTAACTAGACATATGCAAATTATTTATTAATTCACTATATGCAACCGATACTTAATTTTATTTATCATTCACTTTTTTTCAACTCTAGATCAATATCTAATAACTTAAGTTTTTTCTTCTTATTTGCGAAACAAAGAATTAATATTGTAACCCAAACTATTAAAAATGTACTTTATTATTTATCCTCACCGGTATAAAAAAATGATATATGAGCATAAACATGCATCTATATGAATTTAGGAAATAAAAACTAAATTAAACAAGAAGTTACATTTAATAGGTACTAAATTAAACAATAAGTTTAGGCTATATATACCTCATGCATGTTTAGGCTAAGCCATGTGCATGTCCAGGTGACCAACAGACAAGAATAAACCAGACCACTAATAAATAGCAAGCAATACTAGTTTTTAATTGATTAATCGCTACCTTTGATATATATATATATATATATATATATATATATATATATATATATATATATCTGACAATTAATGAGTACACTGCACGCGCAATGAATGCAGCTCGGGTCGCAGAACAAAGCCGATATGCCATGCTCGGTTGAGACTTACATCAACGAGTACAAGGTCCCAGTGGACGTCGCCATCGCCAAGATAAACGAACTGGTGGAAGATGAGTGGAAAACAACTAATCAGTCTCGCATTGACCACCGTGATGTTCTCCCTGTGGTGCAGCGTCTTATCAACATAACGTTGGCCATTCCCTTCTATTACAGTGATGGAAAGGATGGATTCACTTTCGGCGAGGGCCTTCAGGAGGTTCTTCAGAAACTCTATGTCAAGCCCATTCCCCTATAGACTCAGATTAATTAGTTAATGGGGTAATCCATGCATGTAATGCCGTATGTTTTATATAATCCTCAAGATGGGGGGTGTTGATGAAATTTTTTCATTGCAAGGGCTTGCAATATTTATCTCTATGGACAAATAATATGTGTATTTTGGGCTGTGTGTCAGCCCAAGTACGTGTAGAGGTCGGATGTAATTTTGTTTCTTAATAAAATATCCATTATATAAAAATAATATGTATTTATACTTCGCAAATGAACTCGTGTGTTGGTAGTTACTTTATCAGTATGATACGATGTGTGACCTAGGAAGATAGGCATATTACCCTTCTTAATTTTGTGCTTGCTTGTTAGCTTAGTATAGAAAAGGTTGTCGTAACTCAACCCTTTATCGTGGAACAGGGCTGGCTCTATAGTTTCGACTTTCGAGGGTCCCAGGACGAATTCAATCCTATAGGCACTTTAGGCTAAATATTTTTTATTTATAAAATATATTTTTAATCCATCCATCCTATAAAATAACATAAAAGAACATCACTAGCATGATACACCAAATAGTAACTCTTAAAAGCTAACTTGTAATATAGTCTTAGTTCTCGATAAATAATATTGATATTACAATTAAAAAGCTAAAATAAATTAAAAAAGCCCCTAACATGCTAACTAATAGATTACCATCGTCTATAAGTATTCATAAGTTGAGAAATAATCTAATTTTTAAACTAAATAGACTCATAAACACAACCATATAAAAATAATATTGAGTTAGTCCTCCTCCCGGCCTGAGGCTCTAGACAGTCACACCTCCTGCCTAAGCCCTTAGCCGGCCCTGTCACGGGATAGCACAAGCAAATAAGTGGTATCGAGATGGTGACATGTAGCATGCATGCATAGTAAAAAAAAAAGTCGGATGACTCGGTGAACCGGCGATGCTCTTGGTTAATCAACTTTGACAGTCGAATTGGTGAGCCAGGTGGTTTAGTTGTAGACCTAAAAGTTGATATAAAGTTCATATTCCCACCTTGAGCAAGCTAGCCAGGGAAATGATCTTGTGCTCCAAGCTCAAATGAACCTACCGGATCTCTGAACACGCCCGCCGGCCCCCGTCTTTTCTTTTTTATGTAATATTTGACACAGAGTAGAGGTTAGGCCATTGCAGACCCAACTTCTATGCCAAAATCACAACAAAGGTCCAGTCTGATAGTTTCTATCTAACCTTTTGGTTTTGCTGGTTCATACCGGCTAGTAACTTTATGGTACTTTTTTACTTAGTAGTATTCTATCATTAGTATTTTATTGATAAAAATGATCTTAACTGTTATTATACGATTATACTATCATTAGAAAATTGTATTCTACTATAGGAATTAAGGTGACAGTAAAAATAGATCTGATTCATTAGATTAAAAAAATATAAACGGTCTTGATTTGATTCTACTATTAGTAAAAAGCATTATAAAATAAATCTTAAACGGTCTGGTAACAGATCAGGGTAATCAGTTGTACCTTCCTGTTATTTAACCGGCAGCACGATCCTAGCTATTTGGTTTTACTGGTATGATAACACGGTACATATGGGAGAAAGAAGGGGCACTGCTGTTTCTCGAAAGCCCACGTAGCAGGCTTCACGGCGAATGTTCCTACAACTTGAGCGTGATTTTGTCGTTTCGAAGTGGAATATATGTAGAGTCGCAATCCATTAGCCCGACTTTGACGTGAATTTTTTAAAGCCAATTCTAGTCAAAATTGGCGACCTTGGTGTCTTCGGGTATCCATCGCTGAATCTGGTGATGTGAACCCATCATTGCAACGTACGTATACGTGCACCCCTTGCTCGCTCAAAGTTCACCATTCGTTGGGTCAAGTAAGATTAGTGCGTAACACATAATTTCCTATTTAGAAGATACTAAATGCTACCGTCCGATAATAATATTTAACCTTTAGGACGCGCTAGCTTCAAACTTTTAAAATTCTAACCATCTATAATTTCTCAAAAACTTACTATTAAAACAAAAGGGATGGTTAGATTATATAAACTTATTTAAAAAAATTAATAGTCAAGATCTGAATCTTATACTACACGTCAAATATTTATAAGTGACAGGAGTATATGGCCGGTTGCTTTTCTATACAGGTATATTTTAAGTCATAATAGTTAGGGTTTAGGATTTCAGATTTAGAGTTATACATAAATATACTCTATATAATCCCACTAAAATAAATATTCTCTACACATATTTGTCTACTTACTTTTTCGATACTGACATGCTAGGGTATAAATTAAAATATGATTCATAATTACCTTTATAGTCCCATACTCTCATGCTAGTTAAATTAACTAGAAATAAGTATATTTTACTTCCACAAACAATTTTATTGGATCACTTAACCCCTTAAACTATTTTTCTGCTTATTTTACCCCTAAACAATTTAAAATGGTTCATTTTACTTCCTAATAACATTTCTCTTTTTCTCTTTACATAAGCAGTATCTAAGCTGCAGATTTGTATAGCCATAGATGATATCATTATTAAAGTTCAAAAATATTTTCTATTTTTTTATTATTGATTGCTTGAACATTAAAATCTCGATTTTTAAATCAATTTTAGTTGCTTCCATCCTATGTAAATAGTGATAAAAAAATTCTAAAAAATATTGAGACGTAAGTATCTACTAGTTTTTATTGAAAAATAAAACTTATATAGGGAAAAAAGAGAAATATTGTAACAGAGTAAAGTCAATCTTTTTAATTGTTTAGGGTGTAAAATGAGTCAAAAATAGTTTAGGGGCAGGGTTAAGTGTTCCGTTGAATAATTTATGGGAGTAAAATGGATTTTTTTAATTAATTATAATAGATTTATATAAAATTATATATTAAATCACAAATCACATCTATCATTTTTAATGGGATAAATCGTAAAAGATGTTTGCATTAGTTGTCAAAATTTTCATTTTAGGCAGCAAATATTATTTTTACTTTAAGATTACTTATTTGCACGGTATATTCAAAGTAATACTCTCTCCGTTTCCAAAATATAAGGATTTTTAGAATTCATATCATATTCCACAGTATAAGAATTTCTAGCACTATTCATAGTACTACTTGTTATATCAATTACTTTTTATTCAAATTTCTTCTCGTCTTACCTCACCTATCCTACTATCTCTATTTCTTTTATAATTATTGAGACGTATCAACATTTTTTTTAACCTTAATCTCTGCTAAACAACCTTAAAATGCTTATATTTTGAAATGAAGAGAGGACAAACCAGGGGCAGATCCAAGGGGTAGGCTTCATCAGGCTCTAGTATACCCTCCGATTTTTTTTTAAAAATATTGAAGTATATATCATCTCTCCTAGAGCAGTAGTTGGAGAAGGCAGGAAGAAGAAAAGAACTGAAGAACTGTGTCTCTGTCGACGTGAGGAAGAAGAGCAGGACCGATCCAATTGGGGGATAGCTGGATCGGTATGCAGTAAACCAATTTGGTCACAGCCCACTTGGCTCATTTTTTTGAATTTTTTTTATTTTTATATTTATTTAATAAAAAATTTACAAAACTATATTTTCATTTTAAAAATTTACAAAAATATACTCCCGCCGCCCTTTGGGAGGGCGATATCTCTGAAATCGCCCTCCCAAGGGCGATATGATGACGTGGCTGACGACCGTTGGCCGGTGGCCTACGGCCGTTAGCCATTTTGCAGGCGGCCCCCCGGGCACCCAAAAACCGCTCTCTCAGAGGGCGGCAAGGGGGCCGCCTGTAAAATGGCCGGCCCCCCGGACGGATTTTTACAGGCGGCCCCCTTGCCGCCCTTTCAGAGGGCGGTTTTTGGGTGCCCGGGGGCCGCCTGCAAATGGCAGCCCCCTGGCCGGCTATTTTGCAGGCGGCCCCCTTGCCGCCCTCCTAGAGGGCGGTTTTTGTGTGCCCGGGGGGCCGCCTGCAAAATGGCCGACCCACGGCCCCAGAGTACTGTTCGGACGGTCCGCACTATATACGGACGGTCCGAATTGTACAAATTGCCGTTTTACAGTATATAGTCCGGACCATCGTCACCCTGTTCGGACGGTGCGCACTGTACAAATTGTTGTTTTGTATTATATAGTCCGGACCATCCTCACCCTGTCCGGACAGGCATATCTGTGGTGGGAAGGAAGAGGAAGTACCCACGCTGCACATAGTAGTTACATCTCTACTTGGTTATCTGTTTAAAATTTACTAAGACATGTAATAACGATAACTAGAAACGTTTGATGTGTCGTTTGTACTCTTTGTATGGATAATTTCATTATGTTCATATGTAATTAACATGTGTTCAGTTGTCACCGCTCAGAATGTACTTTTGCCGTAAAATTGAAACTGAAAAATTTATGTTTTTGATCAGTTTCGTCACAAACATAGATCGTAAACGATCGACGAGCGTAAATAAAGTAAAGGGGTTTCTTCAGTATACGTAGAATTAATAAAACATTATATACAACAGACAAACTATCACAGATGCAACGTACTACGGGTCCTGACCGTAACCTCTAGCCCTCTTTGTCTTCCTACCCTGCGCTCGCACCTGCCCCTGGAGTACGTCAGCCGGTCTGGTGGTACGGCACGGCCAGCGCGGGTCGTCTGCACGGGTGTGGCAGCTGGTGGGTCTTGTGTCTGTGGTGGCGGAGCTCCTTCGAGCTGCGAGGCTGGTAGTATCTCCTGGATCTCCTCGCCCGAGTCCTCCAAGTCGTCCCCCTCGAATGGATCCGGTGCCCAACCGCTGCCGCGTGCGGCCTGCGTGGAGGAGCCAGCGCCAGCAAACATCCCCGGCGCTGTAGAGTGGAACCATGTACACCAAAATATTGATAATTGCAAATCAAAATTTGGCAAGGCAAAAATAAAGTTTGATATAACCTGAAGGACCTCTTGTGGTGGCCCGAGGGGCAGTTGTCACGCCCACGCCCTGCATGAAGGAGCCAGCGCCAGCAAACATCCCCGGTGCTGTACAGTAGAACCATGTACACCAAAATATTGATAATTGCAAACCAAAATTTTGCAAGGCAAAAATAAACTTTGATATAACCTGAAGGACCTCCTGTGGTGGCCCGAGGGATAGTTGTCATGCCCAGCTGCGCGTGTGGTCGTCTGTGGTACACTCCATGCGTCCATGCGTGACGGTCATGTATAAGACATACGTCTGGTCTCATCCGTACAACTGCAGATTTAACCATTTCTAGAAACCAATACCAGCTATCAATATTCTCACTCTCAACAAAAGCAAAAGCAACTGGTAGAACTTGGTTATTTCCATCAACTCCAATTGCTGTTAAGATCTGTCCTCTGTACTTTCCGGTCAGAAATGTCCCATCGATGCAGAGGATGGGACGACAATGAACAAATGCCTGAATGCAAGCACCTAATGCAAAGAATACTCGTTGCAACACGCTTTTATTACCATGGTGAATTGATGGAAAGGCTTTTAGGTCGTAGCACGTCTCCGGATTCCTCTGAAGAATACAGCCTAACAGACGAGGCAAATTATCATAGGATGCTTCAAATGTGCCAAATCTCATCTCTACAACCTTCTGTTTTGCCCTCCAAGCCTTAGCATAGCTAATTTTATATTTAAATTTCTCTTCAATATATCTAACAATTGACCTTGGTTCGTACCCCATATTGTTAATAATATGGGAGTACATCTCTGTCGCAACAAATGCAGATGTCATGTTTCTGTGATATTTTTCAACACCGGGTAAATAACATGAATGCTCAGTCACGATTGAAACTTGCCAATAATCTTTCCATTTACCCTTGAATGCGTGCACCCGCCATGGACACCCATCCTTCATGCATTTTACTTCATAGACCGATTTGCTTGACTTCACGACTAAGACTCCCTTTGAAGTGACACGGCCTATTGTTTTACTGCCTCCTTTAAATCCTCTACATATGCATACTTAGCCCCTTGGATGACCTTATTTTCCTTGTACTCCCATGACACATGATGTCCCTCGGAGATAGAAAGCCTAGAGAAGTCCTGGTTACTCCATTCTGCAGGCATCATGGTGTCCTCATCAGACAAATCATCATGCTCTGCTTGCTCGTTTTCAGAATCTTCCCTATCCATTTCTTCGACGATTCTGTTGATTTGTTCTCCCTCATCTGCCACACCTGTTGGCTGTCTATCTTCTTCATTCCCTCGTTCATTCCCTTCTTCATTTTTTTCCATTGTTTCGCTATTACCTCTCGCCGTACTTGGACCCTCATCATCTTGCACGGGCATTGCACCAGCAGTGTTTTCTTTCTCATATATTGACACAAGTATGCCCAGTGGCCAACCACGTTGGAATGCATTCTCCACATACCATCTCCAAGTGGCAGTGCAATCCACCGACATCAGTTCCCAAAAAAACCCTTCAGCTGCACGACTAACTACTACATACAAGGTTATTGCGCTGAGCTCGGGGTTCAATCGAAACCCTCGCATCAGCCAGTTGTACACTGACCCAAAACTTCTCTCAGCTGGTCTATCAATCTCTTTAGCTGTTGAACTAAAATCCGACAGATCTACCCCTTCTGGACCATATCTAACATTTCCTTGCCCGTGAAATAACTAAAATATCACCTTATTTGACATTTCTGTTGATGAAAAAATACAGTTAAACTAGATACCAATATTCTCCTCACATCTCTACAAAAATTATATCATCTAACACATTAACTAAAGACCTACAAATCTACGAGTAACAATTTATTTTCATATAGTACTATACACATAACTAGTACAATACTACATCAATTTATGCATAGAAATAGAAATTATAAAGAGATAATAGATTTTACCTATAGACAAATCAGCAAGCTGACAGAGCTTCGCTGCTTTCGTTCAGGCTCGCTCTCAGCTCTCTCTTCTTTTTTTTTTATAATTTCAGTGAATTTTATGACATTTTTGGAGTTTGGGAGGGGGTTTTATACTGCCCGGGCTAAAAACCGCCCTCTGAGAGGACGGCAAGGGGGCCGCCTGCAAAATGGCTGACGCCGTTGGCCGCCGGCCAACGGCCGTCAGCCACGTCATCATATCGCCCTTTGGGAGGGCGATTTTAGAGATATCGTCCTCCCAAAGGGCGGCGGGAGTATATTTTTGTAAATTTTTAAAATGAAATTGTAGTTTTGTAAATTTTTTATTAAATAAAGATAAAAATAAAAAAAATTCCATTTTTTTATTTTGTCAATTGGTTTAGAGTTTGGACTCTGTGGGCGTGTGGTAACCTGTGGAGAGTCTTCCTAACTAGACGTGGCGGCAGTGCTATGGCGGCGAGCTGGCTGAGCCGCGGAGGCGCAAGCTGCAGGCGGCACCGGCGCACCGCAACAGCCAGCAGACGCGCAGGCGGCAAGCGGCAGCTGTCTGCAGCAGTTGTAGTAGCGAGTAGGCCCGGAGGCAGGAGCAGCCAGCAGGTTCATACTTCATAGTCTAAAACTCAAAATCTCTACTCTATTTATCATTTTTATTATTTATGTTTTAATTCTCATAGTGTTTGATTTATTAGTATATTTGCAATTAAAAAGAAAACAGCATTGCTTAAGTACTTTACAAGCAATTCAAGTGACACACGTCAAACTGACAAGAGCACAAATAGATCAAAGACGCATCGAGTAGAATTTGATCCTAATGAAATTTTTGCTGATCCAGCAAAACGAATACAAATAGATGATTATGCTCCTGAAATTAGAGATGAAGTGGGGAGGACATATTTATTGAATGGTTCAAATAGAGCAAATGTACATAATTTTCCAAAGACATTAGATGGTAAGATTTGGAGACCCTTTCAACGGAATTAGTTCGATAACTTTGATTGGTTGGAATATAATGTGAAAAAAGATGTTGTATTTTGTTTCTATTGTTTTCTTTTGAAGAAATTAGCACAAGCCAACACTTCACTCTTTATATGTACAGGTGACTGCTTAGTATTTACTCCACTCTTTGGTAAGGCTTAAAAGAAATTTCTTTTTACTACGAGACACCTAGATAATGTACTTCTCTCTTATATATATTTTTTTAATTAATAATGTATGTATTGATTTTGGCTAAAACTTAGATGTAAACTTTAAGCTCAATCTTTATCCTGGATTCGCTACTAATACAAACTAATTGGATTTAACCGCGAGTTTTCAATGAACCAATTTGTCGATAAAAAAAATTTTAACGTCATCCTCCACAGCCAAATAACATTTGGTCAACTCGTTCCGGGCCTCAAGACCTGAAAAAAGACAAAAGCTGACGTATACTGTACGCCGAAAGGTTGAATTGCACCGAACCCGCTCACCGTGAGTCGAGTCCACGACAGGAATTCCTGTAGCGAAAAATAAACGTTTCCTTGACTCCGCCCTTCTGCAGCGCCTTAGAGCATCTCCAACAATAGCCCCAAAAACAGAGCCCCTACTTTCTAAGTAGGGGCTCATTCTACTTTCTGGGGCTCTGTTTTTGGCACCCAACTTCAACAAGGGCCTCTAAATCTGAGCCCCTATTTCTTTTTCTCTCATATTTATCTTTTTTTCCTATAACAGAGCTCACCTTCAGCAGCAACAATCAGCCCTCACGACCAGAGGAAAGTCACACTTCCATAGCATCTGGGTTTTACAACATAGGAGATGATTTAACTAAATTATATTCAATTATACAATTAGCGGTCAATTGATCAAGATTAGCATAGAAAAATTTTATTGACTGTTGAGAAATACCCACTTCTGTTCCTAGGTTGGGCTGAATTGATGTCCTTGCTGGAAAGAATAAAACAAAGTTCATACTGAAAATAATTAGGAGCATATGCTGCAGACCAAGGAATGGCACTTCACCTTCCCCTCCTCCACCAATTTCTTGTACGCCGACTTCAGCTTGTTCTCAGGAGCGGCAGCATGAGCGTTAACAAGGACCTTTGCACACTCCCTGCAATCATCCTAGCAATCAGACAAGTACTGTCAGTTTACAGATCAAGCAAAGCTATTTTTCTGAAGCAATCAGTCATCAAGAAAGTTCAGAACTTCAGGAAAACAGAAGTTCAGAAAGTTCAGGTTCAGGGAAGGTTCAGAACATACATAAGCTGTGATTCGCTGAAACCAGTGTGGTGCTTGAGCGTCTCTGTCCAGAGGGGACTCTTCTTCAGCGTGCATTGAGCTGCGTACACCGCCGACGCGGCCACCAGCGATGGGCACAGCGACGCCATGCCGTACTCCGTCAGTGCCATTTCTGAAAAGAAGAACGCCATGTGCTCCAGCTGCATCCATCCACAGAGCACAAGAAAAAAGTCTCATCAGAATACAATGCGGGGGTGGATCTGGCGGCGCCGGCGGCTCGGATTGAGGCGGAGATGGAGGGCAGAAGGCGGCGGCGAGGTCCCGGCGCTCGGCGTCGGAGGCGTCGGCGGAGAGATGGAGGCGGACTAGGACGGCGGCAGCACGGAGCGTGCTGGCGAGACCGGAGGAGCCGACGGGCATCCCCGCGGTAGGCGCGCCAACGACGACGACGTTCCAGATGCACCTACGGCAGGCGTGGCGGCGGCGACCCAGGCGGCGAGGTCCCGGCGCTCGGCGTCGGAGGCGAAGCAGGACGGCGGCGCCGCGGAGCGTGCCGGCGAGACCGTGGCCGCAGCGGAAGGGGACGGCCACGGAGGGGGTGGATCTGGCGGCGCCGGCCGCTCGGATTGAGGCGGAGATGGAGGGCAGAAGGCGGCGGCGCCAGGACGGGTGAGACTACGGCGCGGCGGAAAAATTGTTTCGCGCGAGAGAAAAAAACTCCCAACCGTAGAGTAGGGAGCTCCCTACGTACCCGTGGAAGATGGGGCTGAGGAGGAAGATTTCGGGGCCTCCATAAAGTAGGGACTCGAGTTGGGGCTCTGTTGGACTTCAGTTTTTTTGTCTGACTTCAAAAAATAGAGTAGGGACCCTGTTTAGGGTCCCTGTTGGAGATGCTCTTATCGAGCGAGCACATCAGGTACCATCATTTCGTCTGTGGCTAATTATAAGTCATAATAGTAATACTTAAGGCCTGTTTGGATTTTGAGAGTAGAGCAAACCTAACAAGCGACGGAAATACTACGATAATTTTTAACTTCACTCTATATTATCTGGTACAACTCTAGCTTCAAAGGATAAAAATATCAGAATAGAAACGGTGCCAAACAGGTCTTTATTAAAGATTAAAAGTAATTTATAGATAAAATTTTATATACGTGTTCTTAGTGATATAAAAGTAAATATAAAAAATAAAATTCGATGAGAAATCCTGAAATTAATTCTAAAATTAAAGTTTTTAAAATTCAATCTTTTAAGACGTTGCAGGTGATCGACAAAGAGGGTGACACCGGCGATGGCACACCATGCCAGCCTCCGTCTTCGGTGGACGCTGTAGAAGGCCATGCTCAGGGACAGGTATGGGGCAGTTAGGGCTTTAACCCTAGATCTAGCTCTATAATCCTAATAAAATCTTATAAAAATATTATGTAATTTGTTAAAATATTTAAGATCATCATAGCTCAGACGAGGCTTAAGCATTTTCTGGTTCCGCCCATGTGCATGCTGCCCAGCCCCAGGCCATGCACCTGGTCGTGCAAACGCCGGAGATGATGCATGCACAAGATTATAAGCAAATTAATTAGACTGTTGATGAGCCGAGCAGTGAAATTGACCTTGATTATTCTATGATCTGTTCTTGCTTAGTTGTTGGCATATAATATAGTGGGCAGTAATGCAGTATGGCGTCAACGAATATATATGTCACCCGGCGGCTAACATAGAATTTGATAAAAACAAAAAAATACAACGACGAATGTCACCCGGCGGCTTACTTAGAATTTGATTAAAAAACAATGGTAATTATATGGAAACCTGGTTAGTGTCAGACTTGTAGCACAAGTTCAAAGAAGCAAAAAAGGAAAATCAAAGTTAGTGTGTGATACGTACGTACGTATGTTCCTCTGGTCCCATTAGCTTTACAGCCGTATGTGGGCTGCAAAGCTACACTAGTACGCAAACACATGGGCTCACGTGTGGAGGCCCATTCGAGAAGCAACGTTGGCCCTGCAGCCAACGTTCGAATGTGCGGATACCATTCCATGACGTGGAACGGGAAACCGTTCTCTAGCAGCCCCCATTTGTTAAACTAGAGAGAAGAAGTAGGGATTGAACCATTGAGTTTGGCAAAAAGGCATGTATTATGTACAAGAGATAGTAAATGTTAGTGTAGTAGATATGGTATATTCTGTATATATAGACATATGTTATCGGAAATACTGCGTATATAACAAATGTCCATGTATTATGTTATTGGAATATATAACAAATTCAATGTCCATGTTTGAAGATGTCGTCAAAGCGTGACTCTTAAAAGAAAAAAGAAAATAATCCCATCCTCAATGAAGTGAAAATAATCAGCCCTTGGTAACCATGAAGCATTCACGAACTATTATTTAGCCCTTTGCAGATTCGAAGATGTTGAAACAATCTAGCTCCAATGGGAAGCGAACAATAATAACGAAGGCCAACTCCAACAGCGAGCTAGTGACATTGGGGAGGAAAAGGGAGGTGTGGGAGGAGAACTCTGCAGTAGAGGCGTCATCGCCGGTTGAGAACTCTGCAGTGATATTGCCAGTCTGATGTCGGCAGTGATGGGCATTTCCACAGTGGTGGGACATTGGAGCACAAATTGGTAATAATTGTAAATGCAATTGCTTTATTAACGGTAATCGTCGTGACATCTTACATCACAAATTAACTTTGTTGGACTATTATTAAATGGTGATAAATTATTTCGTAATAAGCTTAGCATGAACTTTGGGAGTGTTGTTATCGATTGCTAAGCTTAAGTCACACTAAAGATAGTCAAGTTTGACAATTTACGGCAAATGTTTGCTCGCAAGCCATATTATGGCGAGCCAAACATTTACATTCATATGCTTCATATATATGTCGTATGACAGAGGAAGATGTAATCTTGCATGCCAATTCGTCTTACTTTTTGTTAAGTTTGTTTTTTTTTTCTTGCATGGTTTCTTTTGTGTGCATTTCCTGCATGTAACGAGCAGCTGAAATACTCGGTGTACCATAATTCAGTCACGCTTAGAGTCGTTATTTTCTTTCCGTTAGGATTGAGCTAGATTCGGAGGGTGTGGAACGTTCAGTAGTTCGATCAAGTGAAATCATTTTTCAGTTGTGCATGTAACGAACTCCCGAGTGGAGAGAATAAAAGGACGAGAAGAAAACCAGAAAAGATTAACCCTCTGTCACTCTCTGTTCTTCAGACTTCAGTTTCGTCAGGTTCTGTAGCCGTCCGACAAACTTCAGAAATACTCAATTTTCTACTCAATTTTCAGAAATACTCTATATCGTATACCCATTTTTCAGACAAGTTATGAAAGACATACATCATCCAAATCATACAGGAAAACCAACTAAATTGAGTAGACCACTGTGCCACATGGCAAAAATACTTCAACATCCATACAACTAGTTTGAGATCAACTGATAACAAGTTAACAAAACGAACACCCGCGGCAGATGTCAATCTCTGACTAAATTATTTGCCTTTCCATGATGTCAGCGGAGGAGTTTCAGAGTTCTTCCAGGTGTTCAGAAAAGTATCATTATACCGTTCACCTTGCACATCGTCAACTGAAGCATAAGACTCAAGTTCAGACATCTCCTCAGGTGTGAGCTTCACTGACAGCGCTCCCAGATTCTGGTTGAAGTTGTGGATTTTCGTCGTTCCGGGTATGGGACAGACATCGCTCCCCTGATGATGAACCCAGGCTAGTGCAAGCTGCGCTGATGTGCATCCCTTTCTCGCTGCCATGGCGTTTACTCGCTCGAATATCGCAGCGTTCTTCTCAAGGTTCTCTGGTTGGAATCTAGGCAGGTTCTGAAGAGTGAAAAAGATGCATTCGTCAAGGAGGCAACGATTGATATTTATATTTTAATTTGGACGAAAATATAGATATTTATTATTTAAGACTTTACAAAATTATGTTGCTTTCCATGGTTAATCTCATGGATTGATCATTGATCATGGATAATATAATCACGTTGCGGAAATCGTCGTCACGTAGTTCATTGACCAGTTTAGTTCCACCGGAGAAGAACCCTCTGCCTAACGGGCTATACGCCACAATTCCAATGCCAAGCTCTCTGAAATTGTGACAACGGAAAAAGAAAGTTCAAAAACAAATACATATGTTCATCCCTTCAATAGAAGCAGGCATTCAACACAGGACCCGTTTTAATTAAACAAATTATTGACCGGATATTGTCGTAGATTATCTAATTGATTACTAAAATAAATTAATTACTTTAAAAACAATTAACTTACAACAAGTGATCGATACAATGCAACAGAAAATTTTTTTAAAGAAAATATATTTTTATTGACGTAGAGTAAACAATTCATAACAATTGTACAGTGAAGTTGGTGAAAAAAATCTCTCACGTCATGTCCATTAATTCCTGGCTTCCTAAAAAAATGTTTTATACCTGCAAGTTGGAATAATGTCTTCTTCGACATCTCTTGACCACAGTGACCACTCCAGCTGCACAGCGGTGATTGGATGAACTGCGTGTGCCCTCCTTACTGTCGACGCCGACGCCTCAGATAACCCGATGTATCTTATCTTGCCTTCTTCAACAAGCTTCTTGAGCTCACCCATCTTCATGTTGAAGTCAACAAAATAGTCTCAGTGAGTGCTAAAATACGACTTATTTTGATGAATCTTGCCCATTCTGGTCGGCTTCCTTTCAGTCAAAAAGATCAGAGGACTTGTGAATTTTCAAAACCAAATAGGAATAAATTTTAATCAATAGATTCTGTGTGCATTTATTTTATTATAAGGTTACAAAACTATGTTCCCTCCGTCAGTAAGGAAAGTAAAATGACGTTTTTTTTTCTTTTGAGACCAACAATACACAACTTTGACCACTGGGTTCTACTGGCATCTATACGTAAAATGACATGAAAAATATTATTATGATTGTCCTTCGCATGACAAACGTACTTGTATCCTAACCATTAATTCTCGCCAGGAAGCATTAAATTTGGTTGAAATTAAAATCATCTCTCTGGGAGCTATAAATAGGTAACTAAGTATCTTATATCATTTTTTTCCTTAAAAAATATGGTTCGTATCAATCATTTTCATGTGTCTACATCATATGTATGACTACAAAGTCAAAACAATATAACTTAACTAACTTGATTTTCTGTGTGACCGTGCGATAGAGAGGAACAGTACGTGTGTATGGCAAGTGAGAGGATCTCTTGAACAGCAGTGCTCTGCTCACCGTGATCTCGACGGGCACCGTAGAATCGATGCGGTGCTGGTAGTAGAGGTCGATGCAGCCGACGCCGAGCCGCCGGAGGCTGCCCTCGCACGCCGCGCGCACGTACGCCGGGTCGCCGCGCACCTCCCAATCCGGCGTGATGCCGAACTTGGTGGCCAGCTGCACCACCTCCTCCCTCACGCCGCCGCCCTGCGGCTGCGCCAGCGCCTTGCTGAGGAGGAGCTCGTTGGTGTGCGGCCCGTAGATGTCGGAGGTGTCGAGGAAGGTGACGCCGGCGGCGACGGCGTGGCGGATGAGCGCCACCATGTCCGCCTCGGGCTTGCGCTCGCCGTACGCCGCCGACATGCCCATGCAGCCCAGGCCCTGCGCCGACACCTCCAGCCCCTGCGAACCCAGCTTCATGCGCGGCACCGCCGCCGCTGCCATCGCCGATCAGTTCTTGGCTAGCTATTTGCAAGCTAGATAGATAGCTGCTGCTGCGCTGCGCTAAGCGGTGAAGTGAGCACAGCTTATTGCATTCCCCGCGTTTATTTATAGCAAGTTTTGGGGTGCACTGTGGCGTCACTGAGTATGTCACCTGGCGGGTTGGCGCGCCGCCGCGGCTGGCGTAACCTCACCCAATCACTGTCATTATTACCATCATTAGTATTTTAATAAATTTTTAATTATAAAATAATATATAAATAAGCAGAGTTAAAAGTTTTTAGTTTCTAGTTGAAAGTTTTGAAAATATAATTAAAAATTTCAAATTTTGGATTGAAAATTTCAAAATTTAAGTAGATTTTTTAGATTCTTAGTTGATAGTTTCAAAAATTGAGTTGAAAGTTTTAAAATAAGAGATAAAAGTTTTAAATTAGTGGTATAAAAGTTTACTCAATTTTTAAAATATTTTTATTTTTTTAATTTTTAATTTTTAATTTTATTTTTTTCACTGTGCACGTGCGAGTGTCATACAGCCGAGCCGTCGCTCACAGCTACGTGCGCGCGAGTGCCGCGACATACTACAGTTAGTATCACGCTGTCTCAATGATCTCTAGTTGTTAGACTGTTAAACTAGGCCGTGGACTTCTCTACTCCGGCCCATAGCAGTTTCGTGTCTGGTTTTCTATCGTAGAGATAAGATAAATGCTTGACTATATATATATTATATATATATTATAATATTGATCTTAATCAATCTATCGTGGCGATTATCTCGCTAACATGGTGTCAGATTGTCTCGTTCCTCTTTCCGCTTCTGCCTAACCCTAGCCGCCGGCCTCATGGCCGACGCCGCCCATCGCGCTCAAGAGGAGGGGAGGAGCTCGCCTGCCGAGTCCAGGCAGAGCAGGCGACCACCGATGCTCGCCGTGCCGCCGATCCCCTCGCCGCCGGACCCCGGGACCAGGACGACGCTGCTCGCCGCGCCCAAGAGGACTCTGCGGCCTCAGTGCCACGCGATCTGTCCCTCGTCAACCGCGAAGCTACGCTTGCCGCGTGCGAGGCCACCCTCGCCGCCCCGCGAGCGCGCGTTTGCCGCCGCCTGCGCCCACACCCTGTTCAGCGTCGGTCACTTCGGCGTTTCTGATGCGGATGCCGCCGCCCTTGCGGCGTGGCTGGCCCTACGCCCCGGCGCCGAAGAGCCGCCCCTCCGCCACCGTCGACTCCCTCCACGCGCAGGCGGTTGCTGTCCTCAACATCAAGGCACTCGTTCCCGTGGTGCTTCATCTTCGCGCTTCTAACTACTCCATGTGGCGTGGCCTATTCCTCGTCGTGCTCAGCAAGTATGCCCTCGTCGACCACGTCCTCAATGTCGCCGTGCCCGTCGATCCCGTTTGGGCTTGCCTCGACTGCGTCGTCTTGTACTGGCTCTACGGCACCATCTCACCTAACCTCGTCGAATTAGTGATGAAGTCATCGGCCACCACCGGCACCGTCTGGTGTGACCTCGAGCAGCAATTCCTTGGAAATCGGGAGAGCCGCGCCATGCACCAAGAGGCTGAGTTTCGTAACTTCAATCAAGGTGACCTCAGCATCAATGACTTCTGCTGCAAGATGAAGTCTATGGCTGATTCATTCGGCGATCTCGGCGAACCCATCAGTGACAGAACCCTCGTCCTCAATCTCCTCCGAGGTTTGAACGAAAAATAAGCCAACTTGGTCACTTTGTTGCCTCTACAGCGTCCGTTCCTTTCTTCGTCGAATCACGGTCCAGTCTGCTCTTGGAGGAGCTCATCAAGAGCAAGCAGCCGGCCTCCCCCACCACCGCTTTTGTCGCCACTACATCCTCCAGCTCCAAGGGTTCCGGGGGCCGCATCGGTGGCGTGGATGGCTGCGGCACCATGTCTAGCTCCACCGGCCCCACCAACAACGACAACAGTGGCAACCGGCACCGACGTTGCGGCCGCGATGGCGTCGGCGGCCAACAGCAGCAGCAGCAGGGCGCCGGTGGCTGGCCTCTTCTGCACCAGCCATGGGTAGGCATGGTGCAAGTCTGGCCCGGCCAGGGCGCACCTTGTCGAATTTTTTTATTTTAATATTTTTTTAATAAAATATTTACAAAACTATATTTTTGTTTCAAAAATTTATAAAAATATACTCCTAACGCCCTTTGGGAGGGCGTTTTTTTTATGAAATCGCCCTCCCAAAGGGCGATTTGATGACGTGGCTGACGTCCGCCGTTAGCACTTTTGCAGGTGGCTCCCTTGCTGCTCTTTGGGAGGGCGATTTTTATCTAGCCCAGTATAAAACCTCCTCCTAGACTCAAAAAATGTCATAAAATTAACAGAAATCACAGAAAAAAGAGAGCTGAGAGTGAGCTGAACGAAAACAACGAAGCTCTGCCGGTTTACTGATTTGTCTGCAGGTAAAATCTATTGTTCTTTTGTAATTTCTATTTCTATACAAAAATTGATGTAGTATTGTACTGGTTACGTGTATAGTACTATACGTAATTTTCTAGTGTAAAATTAGTAGGAGGTGCCAAATAAACGCAAGTTATAACTCGCTAGGCCAAAAATATCTTATACAACTACATACCTAGGATATACTACACATGACTACAAAAAATAAAATGTCATCGTCCTCATTTCCATCTCCCTGGCGTTTCTCGAAATAGTGCTACATCTAGTAAAAAAAACCTAACTTCTCTCATACACCCTATCAATGTCCTTAGTCGTTATGCTCAACTTCAATAGATTTACACCTTGTGAACCAAACCTAACATTTACTTACCTGTCAAATAAGTAGTACAATACTATACATATTACATTATTTGATGAATAGAAATGGAAATTGTAAAGAGCCATAAAATATTATCTGTAGACGAATCCGTAAACTGGCAGGGCTTCGCCTCTTTCGTTCGCCTTCCCTCTTCTTTTTTTTTTGTTATTTTTGTGAATTTTATGAATTTTTTGGAGGCTGCGAGGGGGTTTTATATCGAGCCAGTAAAAAATCATCCTCTGAGAGGGCGATTTTTTTGATAAAATAGGCCAATTTGTAGGCGGTCCTCTGGCCACCAAAAAATCGCCCTCTACGAGGGCGGCAAGGGGGCCGCCTGTAAAATGGCCAGCGTTTTGCAGGCGGCCTCCTTGCCGCCCTCCTAGAGGGCGGTTTTTGGACGGCCAGGGGGCCGCCTGCAAAAGTGCTGACGGCCGTCGGCCGCCCGGCCTACTGCCGTCAGCCACGTCATCAAATCGCCCTCTGGGAGGGCGATTTCATAAAAAACACCCTCCCAGAGGGCGTCAGGAGTATATTTTTGTAAATTTTTGAAATGAAAATGTAGTTTTGTAAATATTTTATTAAAAAAAATATAAAAATAAAAAAAATTCCACCTTGTCAGGCCTCGCCCCAGTTCCCTGCTGGTCGGGCAAGCCACATCGCCCGGTCACTAGGCCACTGGCCCGTGGGTCCCCCTGTGGCCTAGGTGCCACAGCCCGTGTGGCAGCAGCCACCCGCCTCTCCAATGTCTTGGCCCAGCATGTGGGATCAGCAGAGCCTCGCCAATGCTTTCCACACATTGTCTCTGACGCTGCCTACTCCGACTGAATGGTACATGGACACTGGTGTGACCTCCCATATGTCGTTTGATGCTGGTATTCTCGCTCATTCCCACCCCCCTAGTTCTCACACACCCACTCATATTATTGTCTGGAATGGATCCCCTTTACGTGTCACTTCTAGCGGTTCCACTTCTTTTCAATTGGCTACCGGGCCTTTGCATCTCCGTAATGTCTTAGTCGCCCCTAATATCATCAAGAATCTTATTTCTGCTCGGCAATTTACTGTTGATAACTAGGTTACTATCGAGTTTGACCCTTTTGGTTTCACTGTGAAGGACTTTTGAACTAGGAACGTGATCGCCAGGTGCAATAGCTCCGAGCACCTCTACCCCCACCACTTGCCGTCATCTTCCGACCCACTTGTCGCTGGTACTGTGTCTTCCACCGTGTTGGTCATGTCGGGTCTGAGGCATTTTCTAAGTTAGCTCGCTCTGCGATCATCTCATGTCCTCCTGGTGATACACTGTTCCTATGTCATGCTTGTCAACTCGGCCGCCATGTCCGGTCCCCTTCTGTGTCCCCAAATTCTCGTGCTTCCAAGAATTTTGATTTAGTGCATTATGATCTTTGAACATCGCCCGTGGCTAATGTCTCCGGTTATTATTATCTTGCTATTCTTGATGATTGCTCCCATTTTCTTTGGACTTTTCCTTTGTGACTCAACTCTGAAACTTTTCCTACCATTGCTCACTTTTTTCATGTGTCCACACAGTTCGGGTGCACCATTAAGAGCGTCCAGTGCGACAACAGTCGTGGGTTCGACATCTCCACCTCCCACACATTCTTTCTTACTCATGGTGTCGCACTCCTCATGTCGTGCTTACATGCCTCGCAACAAAATGGTAAGGCTGAACGTATCCTTCGCACCACAAACAATATTATGCGTTCACTTTTGTTTTAGGCTAGTCTCCCACCGTCCTATTGGGTTGAGGCCCTCCATGCTGCCATCTATCTTTTGAACCGCCACCCCACCAAAACCATGCGCCATAACACCATTTTTTGCACTTTTTGGCACTCATCCCTCTTACTCCCACCTCTGAGTCTTTGGTTGTCGGTGCTATCTGAACCTCTCTGCCATTGCTGCCCACAAACTCACCCTGCGTTCCACGGCGTGCGTCTTTTTAGGCTATTCCGCACATCACAAAGGGTACCACTGTCTTGATCTTCAGACAAATTGAGTTATCATTTCTCGCCATGTCATGTACAACAAGTCATCCTTTCCCTTCGCTGACTGCCTCACCACCGATGAACCGGGATTTTGAGATTTTATTGGAGTTTGATACGGTGTTGATTCCTATCGGCCCGCCTCGTCAAGTTGTTTCTGTAGGGCACCCATCGTCGGCCTTCGTGGCCGACAGGACTATTGTGATCCCACTGCTGGCAGCCGAGGCCGGCGTGCCCCTAGCGCCACGACTTCATCATCACCGGTCGGGATCGGCATGTCCCTGGCGCCGGTATTCTCGCCATTGGTGCCATCGTCGCCTCTCTCATCAGCAGGCGGGACTGGCGTGTCCCGGGCACCGGTGTTCTCGCCACCCTCTTCACTGGCAGCCATGGCTAGCGTGCCCCAAGCATCGGCACGCTCGCCGCCCGCATCACCGGTAGCCGGGCTGGTGTGCCCCTTGCTCCGGTGGTCTCGCCAGCACCTTCACCAGCAGCTGGGGCCGGCGTGCCCTTGGCGCCGGCGGTCTCTTTGCTTCACGGGGCGGTTCCTATCCAACCAGTGGTCAACACACACAACATAACCACGTGTGAGAAATCAGGCTACCAGCAACTAACTCCACGATTCAACCTCCACGCTGCGCCCCTCTCGCCGATCCCGAAGTCGGTCCGTGCCGCCCTTACCGATCGACATTGGCGTGTGGCCATGGAAGAAGAGTTTGATGCACTTCAGTGGAACGACACTTGGGACCTCATTCCCCATCCCTCTCGTGCCAATGTGGTTATAGGCAAATGGATTTTTCGTCACAAGTTCATGTATGATGTCACTCTTGACAGATACAAGGCTCGGTGGGTCCTCCGTGACTCTACTCATTAGTCGGGTGTCAATTTTGATGAGACCTTCAGTTCAATGGTCAAGCCGGCGACAGTTTGCACTGTGCTTAGTCTCACTGTCTCTCGTGATTGGCCAGTTCATCAACTCGACATCAAAAATGCCTTTCTCCATGACACACTGTCAGAGACCGTTTATTGCTCTCAGCTAGTTGAATTTGTCGATTCCTCTTGCCCGGACTTTGTCTGTCACCTCAATAAGTCACTCTATGGACTCAAACAGGCGCCTCGTGCATGGTACGGTTGTTTTGCCTCTTGCTGTCCCTCGGCTTTGTGGAGGCCAAATCAGACACTTCGTTGTTCATATATAATCACAATGGTGCCACCGTCTACTTGCTCCTATATGTTGATGACATTGTCTTGATGGCTTCTTCGTCCGCCGTTATCTCTGCTCTTCAGCAATGGTTTTCCATGAAGGATCTCAGTCAGCTGCATCATTTTCTTGGCATGTCTGTAACTCGCTCTGCCGGAGGCATGTTAGTCTCCCAACATCAATACATGTTGGACATCCTTGACCGTGCCAGAATGATAGATTGCAAGCTTTGCAGCACTCTTGTAGATACTCATGCCAAAGTCTCTGCCACTGCTAGTCCTCCTGTCATCAATCCGATGCAGTTTCGTAGTCTTGCCGGTGCACTCTAGTACTTGACGTTCACAAGACCTGACATTGCCTACGCAGTCCAATAGGTTTGTCTTCATATACATGATCCTCGGGAACCCCATCTCGCTATCTTGAAGCGGATTCTTTGTTATATCAATGGCTCACTTGATCATGGTCTTTGCCGCTGCTGCTCCACTTCCTCTGACCTGGTGGCCTACTCCAATGCCGTTTGGGTTAGATGTGCCGACACACGCAAGTCCACTTCGGCCTATGTTGTCTTCCTGGGGGACAACTTAATTTCTTGGTCATCGAAGAGGTAGAATACCATCTCACATTTGAGTGTGGAGGCTGAGTATCGGGTTGTGGCGAATGTCGTTGCTGAGGCCACTTGGCTACGCCGGTTGATGGATGAATTCCGCAGTCCCCTTCGCCGCACTACAGTAGTCTACTGCGATAACATTAGTGCTGTTTATCTATCCACCAACCCTGTTCAGCATCAATGGATGAAGCACATCGAGATCGATCTTCACTTTGTTCGTGATCTCGTCGCATTGGGTGAGGTTCGTGTTCTCTACGTCCTGACCTCTTCCCAATACGCTGATATCTTCACCAAGGGTCTTACTTCTTCAGTTTTCACTTGAGTTTGGGTCCAGTCTCAACGTCTCTACTGCTGTTTAGACTGCGGGGGCGTGTTAGACTGTTAGACTTGGGCCGTGGACTTCTCTAGTCCGGCGCATAGTGGTGCCGTGTCTAGTCACCATGTCGATCTCTCCCGATCTTATTTCTATAAATTGGTTGTAGAGATAAGGCAAGTGCTCGACTATATATATTGTAATATTGATCTCAATCAATCTGTTGCCGTGATTATCTCACTGACACTATTGATACATTACTACTACGAGTAATATCACCCGTAGAAATCAATTAAGTCATTAATTTATATGTTCTATTGCCAGTAAAAATCATTTTAGCCCAAAAATGAATTAATTATACCCTTAGTTCTACTACTAGTACTTGGGGTAATAGTATCAATACATGTAGTTCATTGAATTGATCGACAAAACATAGAACGTCTTGATCATTTACTCTATCAGTAGAGACCACCACGAACATTTACTAATTTTAACTAGTTTAAAAGTATTTTTATGGTTATCAAGAAGTTGTTGCTGTCTCTCGATAAATTTACATTAGAAAGATATTAAATTCCAAATTAATATTTAAATATATAGTACTTACTCTGTTTTTAAATATATGACATTGTTGACTTTTTAGACATGACATTTTACCATTCTTTCTAAAAAATTTTGAAAAAATATAAAAAAATATAAGTCATGTTTTAAATATATTTAATGATAAAACAACTCATAACAAAATAAATGATATTTTTAATAAAATAAATGGTCAAATGTGATATATAAAAATCAACAGTGCCATATATTTAAAAAGGGATATAGTATATCTTCATGTACCTCTTGTCAAGCCCGTACGGTCACTAATTTTAGTTTTTCTTCTGTGCATCGGTCATGTATATAAAATCCATTTTCTGTTGACCATTCATGAGATTCATTATTAAATTACTGAGAATTAGACATAATCTGGAGATTGACTTTATGTTGAATTCGTTTCTGTCTTGCCTTGGACTTGATCATCACTTGCGCAACATGTACCGATGTACACATATGTTTTGCTGGTTTTGTTGCATATGATCGATGGCTGCTTAGGACCTGTTTGGTAGGGATTCTCGGGTCTGATTCTCACCAGAATCAGTTGGAGCTAAGATAAACAGGTGTTTTTTCCTCAGCTTTCTATCCGAATCAACGGGGATCGATTCTCTTTTTTACGCACGAAGTGAGAATCGGCGAAAAGGCAGTTTCTCGTGGGAATCAGACCAACCAAATATGAAAGCCCCATAACTTTTCCAAAAAATTATCCACCTGCCACTGGGGTATACCCCACTATCTAGCCCATCCGCAGACATGGTGGCCACCCGTGCATCGTCTTGCGCTAGGGTTTGGAAAGGAACCAGAGAGCAGTGCTGCCTCTCGATCTCCATCCGCCGCCACCGGGGTCTCCATCCACCACCGCCGCCAGTCTCCATCCGCCGCCGCCGTTGGGCTCTGCATCAACCACCGCCGTTGGGTCTTCAACCGCCGTCATTGCCGGGTCTGCATCCGCGCCGCCGAGTCTCCAACCACCAACACAAGGTACCATGAAACCAGGACCTGTGAATGCTTCTAACTAGTACTGTACCTGATTTTTTATTTTGATTAGAATATTGTATTATTTGCCGAATAATAACTATTAATGTTCCATTCACAAGGTTGGTTGTATTACTGTACTTCTTGATTGCAATCAGAAAGCACTGTTCTAGTCCTGCCATCACTCATGTCCAGATTGGATACATTTTTGCATGGAAGGTGTCCTGCATTTCTTCTGCAAATTGTTTGTTGTAAAACAGGTCAAAATTTCTGTAGTCTATACAAGCAAGATTAGGGAATTAAAATTTCAAGAGTAGGTTCCGCCTAAATGCAAACAGTTTTGTAATATTTTTAAGGCAGCTGCTTATGAACAGTGTGTGGTGTCCTCCTTTTGTTTGTTGCAACATTGGAGCCTCACATTTGAACCAAACTCATACATGAGTAGCATTTGTTGCATCTCCTTGAAAAAAAAGGAGATTTGTTGCATCAATCTGAGCATTGTTTGTGTGGTTAGGACCGAATTGGCTTCTCTAGAAACAGATGTCCTATACTCCTATGATATGTATAAAACTATGTATCTCAACACTGTGAGAGGTCATATACATTAATACATGACAGGGAGCACAGTGATTAATCTGAATTATTGTATCCTAATGCATCTTAATTGTCGGCCTATAAATATGTGCAAATAAACCAATGGTTATGCATTTGATGTCTTTGCATATGTGACATTTTATAAATACTGCAGACGGCAATAGCTTCGGCAGATGAAAACCAAGATGCAAATAATGCTAAATAGATAGATGAGAACACTAGGATAGTTTGTGAGTTGTTCTTATAACAAGTTAATGCAGGAGCTCTAATATCCATTTGAACAAGGTCGGGCATGATAATGCAATTGCAAAATTTGAAGAAAAAACTGGCTTGTGCTATCAAAAGCTCCAGTTCAAGAACAAATGGGGCAAGCTAAAAAATGATTATAATCTATGAAAAAAATAGTAGGTAGAGAGACTGGGTTAGGTTGGGATCAAGCCAGGAGTACCATTGTTGCCTCTGATGATTGGTGGGCAAAAGCAAAGAAGGTAAACTACTGTCTTGTGTTCATGTCAATTTATTAACCATGATTTGTAAATATTGTTCTCATCATTCCCTTGTTGTTTCTATAGAATTTGCCAGGTTGTTAGAAGTTCAAGTTAAGGGGACTTTAAAATGAACTTTTACTCCAACATATTTTTGAAGACTTTCGAAACACAGGAAATGATCACTAGAATCCTACTAGAGGTAATTTATCGAATAGTTCAACCCAACCTTCCACTACTATTAATGTTGATGACATACAAGAAGTGAATGAAGATGATGACGATGATAGTGGTGATGAAGATTTCTCTCCTTCTCCCAAGAGAAGTAAGAGAGCTGCTGGTAAGAAGGTCAAGAAACTGAAGATTAGTGGTGGACATTGGTTCTATGAACAAATGAATCGCTTTGTTGACAACCAGGAGAAATCAGCTGCATCTGTTGTGTCTCTTGTTAGGAGAGAGGACACTTCGTGGTGTGCCATCAAAGATGTCATGGCACTAGTGAAAGAATGTGGTGTTGTTTTTGGCACCAAAGAGCATTTTGTTGCTACTGAGATTTTCACAAAGAAATCTAAGAGAGAGATGTTCATGACCCTGGATAACACAGAAGAAAGATTTCCATGGCTCACTTTGAAACATGAAGCTAAGGCAGCCAAGTAGTGGCCTAGTATGTTAGTGTGTGATGAACAAATATGTTGTTTAGTATCTTTGGATCAATTTCTATTCATAGGTGTTATTTCAGGATTTATTGTTGTAATAATTGTTGGACTATCCTTTACTGTAATTGCTTATCATATAGTGCACTCAAGTTCACTATTATTTACTGTATTGCCCATCATGCTCTGTGACTACTTGTTGTTTTGTATATGCACTCAAGTTGCCTGATACTTAACACTTTTTTTCATGTTTCAAATGTCATCTAGTGAATCTGATGGAAGTGAGGCTTCTTGCAAAAGCGATGGTACTGATTGAGAGAAAGATGATGAGTTTATTTTAGAGGTTATACGCTGTCATCAAGCTTTACAAGCCACTGCTTTTTCAGCTGCTTGCTTACTTGGACATTACTATATGACATATTATGATAAAAATGAATCAAGGACATCGCAACTAAGTGGATATGCATGGGTACAAGAGACTCTAAGAACCCCTAGGAGAGAGTCACCATATGTTTCATATGAATAGTAACCTATTTTACAAGTTGGACGACTTATTGGTGAGTACCTACGGCCTCAAATTAACCAATCACATGAAATTATTGGTGAGTACTGATTCTGTTTCTCTTCAATATCTAATTAAAGAAAAAAATCAGAATCAGAATCATATAATAATAGAATCAAGAGCTCTACCCAGGGGCGGAGCTCTCAATATGGCAAGGTGTGGCGCTCGCCATACCTCAAATTCCCAAAAAAATTTACCCCCAAATCATTCTGTACCATGAGCACATCAAAGAAAATGAAGTTTCGGTGGAAAGAACGGTAAAAAGGAGGATGATCCGAGTGGGCCTTGGACCATCCTAGAATTTAGCCCAAAAATATCCCACCAAAAAATCGGTCCACTAACTCAAAGCCTAATACTATAGCCTTGGAAGGAAGAGAAGCACAAACCAGATCGGGAGGCAGCCGCGCTGCCCGTGCCCGCCGCGCCGCCGCCCGTGCCCGCCGGTCGCCGCGCCGCACCGCCCGTGGCCGCCGGTCGCCGCCCCGCCCGTGCAGCCCCCGCCCGTGGCCGCCAGTCGCCGCCCCGCCCGCGCCGCCCGCGCCCGCTTGTCGCCGCGCCGCGCCGCCGCCTCCCGGCCGTCGCCGCCGCCTCCCGACTCGGCCGGCCGGCCCGAGTCTGTTGCCTGTTGCCTGTATATATATATATATATATATATATATATATATATATATATATATATATATATATATATATATAATTAGAGAGAACGAGAGAGTATAAATAAAATAGGTACGTAGCTTTTGATCGGTCGTTAATTATTGGTAAAATTAACTTAATTTGATATATGTATATTGAGTTTCTTATGTTACAGAAGTTTGATATATCAAGAAGGACTACCCAATAAAAAATTCCTGAAGCCGCCATTGATCGTCGGACGCCAAAAGGATCAAGGATGTATCCAAAAGAAAAAGACAAGGGCAATGCCAAAACAAGAGGTACATATTGTAATTTTGTAGATGAAAAATGTAATTTGCTATAAATTAATTGGCATGTCCGCTTTAATAGTTTAATATACTTTGGTAATTTTGCAGATTTGAGGACCTTTTCGTCCGGTGGTGGCACCTCCAATCCTTTTGCTGGTGATGGTGGAGCTACAAATTTACCAGATGTTGAAGTAGAGATTGAAGAACATGAAGAAGATGAAGATGACTTTGACTCAGATGAGTTTGATCAGGCTGTTGCCACTGTTGAAGAGGAGATGGAAAATGAAATGGCAGCTGAACAAGTAGCAGGCGAGGTTGAAGGTACTATTATAACTCAGTTCAACCCGGATCATATTATCACTGATCCTGGACTTCGAATACCAATTGATCAATTTTCAGTGGATATTAGAAGTGAGGTTAGGAGGGCTTTCATAGCTAAGGGTCCAACTCAACCAATTGGTTATAATTTTCCTAAAACAAATGGTAATAGATGCTTTCATGCAAGATGGTTCAAGAAACATCCTTGGCTTGAATACAGTGTGGAGAAGAATAAGTCATATTGCTTCTATTGTTATCTTTTTAAGCATGATCGCATGGATGAAAATTTTGGTCATGATGCCTTTACAACCATAGGGTTTGACACTTGGAAGAATGCATACAAGGCACTTCCAAAACATGATGGAAAAACCCATAATCAATGTAGAACAGCATATGAAGATTTTGATAATTAAAAAACAAGTGTTAAACATAAGATTACAAAATATACAAAAGATGCAGCAATGAAGTATGAAACTCGTTTGGATACATCATTGGGTATTGTGAGTTTTCTCACATTGCAGGGTGAACCATTCCGTGGACACGATGAATCCCTTACTTCTTTGAATAGGGGCAATTTTCTAGAGTTTCTTGATTGGTAGTATAAAGAAAGGAATGAACAAGTCAAACTTGCATTTGATGAAACATGTCCCAAGAATGCCAAGATGACTTCCCCAACAATTCAAAAAGAACTTGCAGAATGTTGTGCAGCAGAGGTAACCAAAGAAATAAAGCAAGAGATGCAGGGTTGTCTCTTTTCCATTCTTATAGATGAATCTCGTGATATATCTGTCAAAGAACAAATGGCCGTGGTTGTGAGGTAAGCGATTTATTATATATGGTTGACTGGTTATCACATTTTTGTTAAAAATAGATAATCATATTATACTTTCATATGTGTTGTAGGTTTGTGAACAAGAAAGGAAAAGTAATTGAAAGATTTTTGGGTATTAAGCATGTCAAGGAGACAACCTCAGAAGCATTGAAGACAGCAGTTGTTGAAGTACTTGGTGAGCATGGGCTACATATTTCCAATCTGCGAGGGCAAGGGTATGATGGTGCTTCTAATATGAGAGGAGAATTTAATGGGCTTCAAAAGTTGATTTGTGATGAGAACCCATATGCCTTCTATGTCCATTGCTTTGCTCATCAATTACAATTGGTAGTCGTTTCCATCTCAAGATGTTGCTTATCTATTGAGGATTTCTTTGAATATGTTTATTTGATTGTGAACACCACTAGTTCATCTTGCAAGAGGAAGGATTTATTACTAGATAAACAATGCAAAATTCTTTTGGGTAAGTTGATTAGTGGAGAGATTTCCTCCGGCAGAGGGAAAAATCAGGCAACATCCTTGGCTAGACCTGGAGATACAAGATGAGGTTCTCATTACAAGACATTACTTCGTATTGAGTCAATGTGGGATGCAGTGATTGAAGTTCTAGAAATTGTGCATCAAGACGTGCGTAATCCATGTAGGGCAGGAGGTTTGGTGGAAATCATGGAGTCCTTTAGCTTTGTGTTCATTATGAAGATGATGTTGCAAATCCTACGCATCACAAATGAGCTATCACTTATCTTGCAAAGGAAGGATCAAAATGTTGTTGAAGCCATGTCTTTGGTTATTGATGTGAAAACACGTTTGATGAATTTGAGGAATGATGGTTGGGAGCCACTATTTCAAGAAGCCACAAAATTTTGCAGTGAAAATGATATTCCAATACCAAATATGAATAGATCAATACCGAGATTTGGTAGATCAAGAAAAGGGGGGAGGAACAACATCACTCCAGACCATCATTTCCGTGTTGATACCTTCTATGCTGCTGTAGATGCTATAACTACAGAGTTGGATCATCGGTTTAATGAGGTATCTTCAGAATTGCTTGTTTGTTTTTCTTGTTTGGACCCAAGAGATTCATTCTCTAAATTTGATGTGAACAAACTTGCTCGACTTAGTGAGATATATTCTGATGATTTCTCCTATTCCGATAAGAAGGATATAAAAGAAGAACTTCAACTGTTTATTATTCATGTGAGAAGACTTGATGAGTTTAGAGATTGTCATGATCTTGCAAGCCTAGCTGCAAAATTAGTTAAACTTAAAAGGCATATTTTGTTCCCCTTGGTTTATCGACTGATTGAGTTGGCATTGATACTACCGGTGGCGACGGCATCGGTTGAAAGGGTCTTTTCTGCTATGAAGATTATTAAAACAGAATTGCGTAACAAGATGTCAGATGCTTGGCTTAATGACTTAATGGTGTGCTACATTGAGCGAGAGATATTCAAAAGAATTGATCTTGAGAGGATTAAGAAATCATTTCAGAAAAAGAAAGATAGGCAAGTGCAATTGCCTATATCGACTAGACGCAATTGATGTTCATCGTCACTTGGTTAGTCTATTGACTTTACTTATATCTTTCTATTTATTTTAAATATTTTTACTTATATAGCAGATGACGATCATGATATATTATATGTATAAACCAATATATTGAGAAATTTTTGATATCTATATTATCGATTTCGTCACACCTTATTTTTTTTTCCGTCCTCCGCTACTGGCTCTACCAAACATGCGCTTATATATATGGCCGTTGCTAGCTGGTAGCTTCGTGTGCATATACTATAATATATACTGCGACACATACGTGTGAGTCAGAAAACGCGATACGTACGGTCCTGGTAGCAAAGCAGCAACACGTCAGCGTGTACATACATATCAATTGTCTCTCCGTCCCATGAAATGCGACAGATTAATTATATTCTTATCATTCTAATTCTCTGGAACATGTCGTTTCCATTTCTAATCGCTATCATACTAAGGTGGATGCAATTTAGTATAAAAACTTATAAAATGAGCATAGTAGTGTAACAACTAAATAGATGGGTGCAATCTAATATAATAACTTAAGAAGTGAGTGTATGGATACAACAACTTGAAAGTTAGGTATGATTTTGATATGACAACTAAAGAAGTGAGTGTGTTAGTACAGCAACTTGATTATTTCGAGTATTTTTTGCTATACATATTTAGTTAATATACTTTACGTAGTTTTATATAAGTTTTCATTTTTTTGTCATTTTAGTAACTAAAAGTCAATTAAATTTTACTGTGTAGAAAATTTTGTATTTCGGTTAAGATTTGAGAAGGTGAAGAAGGTGGTGCAAATTAAATGAGCAACGTAATTCTTATAGATTAAATACAAGATTATAAGGTAATGTCCGTAGGATTACTATGTGATGGCATATTGATATTGTAAAAAATACTCATCTAACACTCGTTAACCAAAATATCACATACCTAACCAAGTTGTTGTACTAAAATAATAAATTATCAAGTTCTTGTACTAGAACACATCCATTTACTAAGTTGTTGCACTTGAACGTTCAATTCTCAATTTCTTGTATGGATCACAATTCGCACTGTCAATTTATTGAAAGGTGATTACAATTTACTGAAAATAGTGCGTCGAACCGATGTACAGCTGATACTACTTTGAATTTGAACCGGCTGGCTTGATACCCGGTGATGTACCAATGTAGATTCTTATTTTGAATAAGCAGTAATGTTTCATCGCTCGTTCTTATTCAAAATATCACTATTAAGTTGTTGTACTGTGAGTACAATTTACTGAAAATAGTGCATCAAACCGATGTACAGCTGATACTACTTTGAATTTGAACCGGCCGGCTTGATACGCGGTGAAGTATCAGTGTAGATTCTTATTAGTAATGTATCACCGCTTGTTCTTACTCAAAATATCACTATTGCTACTTTGTATAGTTGACAACCTTTTTATTTAAGATCATTTACATGCCTGACCATGTATTAGAGAATTGCTTATATCTATTTTGATAAGATGAATTTTTGAATTTATCATAGAACATCGGATGGAGATAAACTTCATATCAAAGTTATAAAGCCCGACTAGATATACAACTACTTAGTTGATGACTTCTATTATTTGAGATTGTTTACATGCTATTACAAGTTTTGGACTGGGATAATTAAATACTCTCCCAACATCACATACAACATTTTTTATTTGAACTCACCTAGAATATCAAAAACGCATTATAAGTTTCAGATAGGGAGAGTTGAAAGAAAAGCATGTTGCTAAGTACTCCCCATGATCATAAATATCTGACGTATGGAACAAGATTTAGTCAACGTTTTAAAATTCCGACTATCAATAATTTATAAAATGCTTAGTTGAAAAATAAAAGAAATAATATATATAGAGATTTATCTTAAAAAGTACTATTATACTAGCATAAACTTATTAGATTTTATAAACTTGTTCTAATATAAAATTGATCATTAGAATTTTAAAAGTTTGATTAAATCTGGTTTTAAACAACAAATGCTTATGACCGGAGGAAGTAGTTGGGAGATGACGAGGATGTTGTGCATAAAAATAGAGTTTCCAGATTCAAATCCCATATACCACGTGCGTATGTTCTACATGACTTTTGACATATGTATACATATCTATGAAAATATAAAAAATATTTTTAAAATATTTTTTGACCTTTTTTCACATTAAAAAATTCATAAGCCCTGACTGGACAAATAGTTCCGGTTAGGCCATTCTGTACTTAGTGCTTGCCTAGTTGGTACAATTATTGATGGTTTGTGAAGTGTAATGCACTAGCTTTACATGCTGTTGCTCTCCTAGATCTGGCTTACTGTGTCTGTCATTTTTGGGAGGGATGAGCATTTACTAGGACATCAAATTAATTGATCAGAGTATGTAAAATAGACTACATGTTGCGCCAATATATCTTCCTCACGCTGGTAAAGTCCCTGTTTTGCGTAATGAGCCACGTGCTGTGTGTTGAGCTCAATTTGCACCGTGCAATCAGGTTATGTGACTTATTGGAGCAATTTAAAAGATGAGTAACAAATTTGGACGCACCTTGCAAGTTATGGACTTATATTATCGTCAATGTATTTTACTCTATAATCTAATAACAACAACGTGTCAACTGATATAATAGATAAATTGCTAAACGTATAGACACTAAATTAACTATTTGCAAGCGCATATGTTCAAGTTCTCATCAGCCCTCACGCTCCTGGTGCGATTTTTCTGCTTTTGTTTTCTGCTTTTCTTTTACTACGTATTTTGTTCTTAGCAAAATCATTGCGTATCTACAGCCTACCGGGTGGCCCACGGCCCACCCAAAAATTCTCCAGCCCTAGGCCCAGGTATGGTGAAAAAAAAAGAGAAAATAACTCCTGGGCATGAAGTGAAAAAGTTGGTCGATCATTGCGCCTCCCAGTCGTCGTCTCGCGTGCAGCTGCTGGCGAGTGACGAGGGCAGAGTTGTGGAGTTACCAGTCAACTTTCAGGTAATCCTTCGTCCTTGAGGATCGTGGCCAACTGTGCTCAATGGCCGCTACGATATTGTCCGACTTACACTTGCAGTTGCCGGACTTAGTCGGGGATGTATCGTCTGTGTCTTTCTTTTTCTTTTATCGGGGCTCTTTCTTGTCTTCCAGGGCCTCGGCAACAGCGTCAACCAAGTTGGCGTATTTGTTGGCCATGTCAAATAGAGCCTTGACAGAACTCGGAGGCTTTCGAGTGAACTTGGCGATGAACGGGGTGTCCTTAACTCTCTTGCGGAAGGCAGCGATGACGACCTCGTCCTTGATCTTTGGTATCGAGTTTCTCTTCTCGGAAAACCGCTCGATGAAGTCACGAAGGGATTCGTTCATCCTTTGGTGACATTGATATAAGTCGTACTCGGAAGATGGCTTCTTGTATGTTCCTTGGAAGGTGGCAATGAAACGCTCTCGGAGTTCTCCCCAGAAGTCGATTGATCGCTTAGGAAGGCCAGTTAACCATGTTCTCGCCGAGTCAACTAAGACGACTGGAAGATAGTTAGCCATGGCCTTATTATCACCTCCGGCAGCACGGATTGTCAAAGTGTAGACTGTGAACCAGGACTCAGGGTTGGTCTTTCCATCGTACTTTTCGATTCTAGTTGGCTTGAAGCTCGATGGCTACTCGACTTGTTGTAGCTCGTGGATGAACGCCGGTACTCCTTCATCCGCGTGAGGGCTCTGACTCCAGCTACGGCGATGAAATCGCTCACGGTGGAGGCCGAAGTGCTCATGCTCGTCTTCTAGTCAGCGGCACTCGTCTTCCTCGCGTTCTCGGCACCTGGCGTTGATGTCGTGGCAGAGATCCCGCCGTAGTCATCCTCGGGCATCCTGGTTGTCATGGCGACAGTCGTGGTGTCGCCTTCGATTATTGTTCTAATTGCCGAGTGACGTATGACGAGACTCCGAGCAACACTGATTAGAGCCAGCTGCGCGGCACCGTGCCAAGGCAGATGAGATCACCACGTCTGAAGCCGTCTTGTTCGACGGTATGAGTGTGTCTCCAAATTGTTGTCGCTACTGACAGGCCACAACGGTAATCATCGCTTTGATCCTTGCAATGGTTGGGGTGGTCTGGTGGTCAGGCCCAAACTACAAGGTGTCGAGTAATGTGGTAGCGGCTACGATGTTCTACTGTGGGGTCACAAAGACGTCATGGTCACCGACTCGGGTTTAGAGGATCTCCTGTTGTGCAGTCCATCTAGTTTTGCGCAAGTTGTCGCTACGAGCATCGCGCTCAGCTTGCAGGCGTTGTGCATCTTCCTCCTGTTGTTCACGCAGTCGGTGAGCCTCCTCCTCTTACTAATCACGTAGCCAACGTGCATCTTGAGTGGGAGTTGAGCCCTTGGACGCCATGAAGACTTTGCGTGGTGGGGAGAAACTTGCCGAGCTGCTGTCCGACTGAGAGTCAGAGTCAGAGTAGTTTAAGGGGGTAATTACAACTCTAACCTCCCTAGATCCGATCTCGAGCGGCTTTGGGCCGTATCTGAGTTGAACCTTGGGGGATTGGATCTGCCGCGTCGGAGTGAGATTGAAATTGTCTATGGTATTGTTGAGTCCAAACGGGAGATTGACGATCTCCTCCTCTCTTAGTCCGATTTCGGCTGGCTCAAGGCCGAGGCCGAGTCCGAGTCGAACACCGAAAGAAAGAGTTGTCCTAAAACTCGCATATCTTGTGGATTACCGCAGCATGTCGTCGAAGATTGCTGCAGCGTTGAGTAGGCCGACTGGCGCGGAGTCGGCTTGGTTTCTAGCCGATCGGATTAAGTCCGAGTAGGACAGGGTGAGGTCGCCGAATTTGTCGGCAATGAAGTCGAGGCTCCTAAAGCTGATTATCTGCCTGGGGAAGAACTTGACGCCGTCGACTCCGGTAGTTGGATCCATCAGGCTTGATGAAGATGATCTCGACGAGACCCCTACCTGGCGCGATAACTGTCGATGTTTTGTATCGGCAATAATAATATGGGGCTATTTGTCGGACCGAAACTTGATGGACTGCAAAGGAACACGAAACAATTTGTCCTGGTTCAGGCCTTCGATGTGAGGTAATACTCTACTTCCAGCTGTAGTGTATTGCCTTTGAGGTTTCTCTAGTGAGATTCTATGTCTTCTCTGGTCAGAGCATTCTTGCCCCAGGAGGCTCCTTGCCTCTCCTTATATACTGAGGAGGTAAGGTTATAAGTTAGGAATCCTAGTCAGACTTGACCAAGAGATTTCCTTCTAGGAATACAACATACCCGATTAGGACTATATCTATTTCCTTATCATACAAGGTAATATACACCGAGTCATGTTGCATCCCCAATTACAGAATTGGGCCTATCCTCTGTCCGAGTGGCCAGAAAGCTTCCCATGAGGTATCCGGGGCCCATGGCATCCACACAAGGGCAATGTCGGTGTGCGGCCGCCGCGGCGGACGGCAAGGAGTCTGCTGTCTGCCGGTTGCAACCTGCAGCTAAGTTGCATATTGTTGAAACATGAAGAAAGATGAAAATATTGTATCTCTTTTTCAAAAACATGCAGCAAAGAACATGAAAATTGCTTCTCAATTGCCCCCCTTCCCGGTTGTGGCAGAAGAGCACACTTAAGAACAAGATCCTGAGTAAGATGTCTCACCACAACCACCACCGCCACCGCCACCGCCACAATTGCCGGTTTATGATATTGATCGAGCAAACAAGGAGAGGATTTGGTACAGCTCGAGCACAATTGTGCTGGCCATCTTCAATTAAATAAGCACCATGATTACAAGTATGGAATGAGATTACATCAAAAAGAAGGTGATACAAGGGTTGCTATACATGTCCCTAATCACCAAATATAGAAGATAGGATACTATCTTTGACACCCCTCACAGTCGAAACGTGAGGTTCCCAAACGCAGAGACAAGACCAAAAATCCTAAAAAAGTTGAACTAGGAGTCCCTTGGTCATGATATCGGGGAACTGGTGAGACGATGGCACATGAAGCATGTGAACGTGGCCAAGAGCAACTTTCTCAAGGACAAAGTGGATGACAATCTCAATGTGCTTCGTTCGTTTATGTTGAAAAAAAGGCATCAGCTACAGGAAAAAAATATAGATAGTTAACTTCCAAAACTTAATAATGGAGCATTTGCTATATACAATAAAAGATGCAAATCTATATATACTATAAATGCGTATATGTCACAGTGAAAACATCCACATTAGTTTATCTAAAAAATACTATGCATAACTAATTAATTTGAATTCCCAAACTTATGCCAAATATGGTCAACCAAATCAGATTGAAATTGTTTATGAATTTCGCGATCACGAATATTGGCATTTCTTTGTAGTACTTCCTCCATCTCTAGGTTATCTCCATGAGAAATTATAGCGGCCTGAACGATTGAAGTGCTTGCTGTTTCATTTAGATTAAAGGGAATCTGATCCATATCTCTCTCATCCTCTACTACCATGTTGTGAAGGATGATACAAACTAGCATGATATTCTTAAGATCCCCTTGGTCATATAGATGTGTAGGTCGGCGCAAAATAGAAAAACGAGAATGTAAAATACCGAATGCACATTCAATACCCTTCCTTGCCCCTTCTTGATATTGTGCAAACAATTTATGCTTATCTATTTATGGCAAGCATATTGACTTAACAAAAACAGCCCACTATGGGTATATGCCATTTGCAAGGTAATAACCATTGCTATATTGTCTTCCATTGACATGATACTGCACCTGAGGAGCTTCCCCTCTTAGCTACTCAATGAACAAATGCGATTGATTAAGCACGTTGATATCATTGTTGGATCCAGCAACACCGAAGAAGGCATGCCATATCCAATGATTGTGTGAAGCAACTGCCTCTAGAATTACCGTAGGAACACCATGATCACCACGGGTATACTGTCCCTTCCATCCTACAGGACATCTTTCCCAATGCTAATGCATGCAGTCAATACTTCCTAACATGCCAGGGAACCCACGACACTCGCCGATCTGCATCAAGCGTTCAACATCTTGTACAGTGGGACGTCGCAAATATTCTTCACCAAATACTTCAATCACACCCTTCACAAATATTTTTAAGCACTCCATTGCAGTACTTTCTCCAATCTTGATATACTCATCAAGCTGATCTGCAGGGCTGCCATTTGCTAATTGGCGAATAGCCATCGTGCATTTCTAAATTTGTGACAGCCCTGGACGATTAAGAGCATCCAATCTCAAAGTGAAAAATAGAGACCACTCACCTAGGCCACCAACGATGCGTAAGAACAGGGGTTTCCTCATCCTAAATCTTCTACGGAAGATTGTATCATTATAGACTGGATTCTTCGAGAAGTAGTCATCAATTAGTCGTTGTTTGGATTCTTCACGAGGCCTGTCCACATATCTCCTGGACACAAATCTCCTTCCTTGACCATGTAATATTTCAACATTGGTCTTCAATTCAGCTACTATATAATCAGCAAAATCTTCTAATATGTCTTGCTCTTGCAGGAATTCATCCATCGTGTATAAATCCATTGGATCTATGGTATTGACATAATCATCAGACTCATCCATTGTGGAGGACAAAGGCAAGAAGTGAAAGAATATGGAGGGCAGAGGGAAGAGGCCTTCATGCGTGTATGTCTATATATATATGAGTACTAGTACAAATGGATTCACACAATAACCAGTGTTCAGACTATATAACACAAGTGTTCATACTTGCATGTAACAAACAATAGTTTAGACTAGTTCACACTTGCATGCAGAAAAAATAATTCAACTAGCAATTAACATGACTCATGTTCAGACTTGTTCAGACATACCTTAATCATTTTTGGCAAACAAACTCAATCTCATGCTTTCCAATGCTTTGTTCCTCTCAACCAATGCTTCTGCATTAAGATGACTTGTAGGAGCAAACATTAGTTCTTTGTATGTTTCTAACATTTTACACTTTGTTTGTTTCCGTGCTGCTTTATGTCTAAGATTGGCAACTTCCACCTACTTAGTTGCTATACTTTCTTGCACTTCTGACATTTTGTCACGATCTTTCCTAACCATGTTGCTTGCTTCAATGAATTTATCTAGTTTTTCAACGATCGCAGAAAAATCATCAGTTGCCTTCCTTTTACCATTGCGTTCAGCTTTAGCTTTTTTATGCCCTATAGGACGCTGATTTGGATCATCTTCTAAATCCACCACATGAGCTGGGTTGACATTTTTACTCTTGTCCTTTTCCTTGTTTAGTTTTTTGACATATGCAGTCCACTTCCTTTCATGCCGTACCACCCTCCATATATGCTGCAATGTGAAAGGCTTATCACTATGTTCAGATGCATAGAGCTGCAATGCTTGATCCATCATTTGGTCGTCGCTCATACCACTTTGATATACTCTAGTGGTTCTTACCCAACAGCCATGAAACTCACTAACTAGTTTTTTAATGCGGTCCCAACGGATTTTCAATTGGTTACGGTTTCTCTTGCGATTACTTGGTGTATTGCTATTGTACGTAGCGATAACATCTGCCCAATATTGCTCAGACTTCTTGTCATTTCCATCTACTGGGTCAATTGAATTTTGCAACCAAGCACTTACCTGCAAGTAGGAAAAGAACTCATATTTTATTTTTCTATATTCAAGGCTGACATGAAATTGTATAGAATATTGTGATGCACATTTAAAAAACTAAAAGAGCTATCTTACCAATCTAATGTCTTCTTCATGCGACAATTCATAACTTAATATCCATTTACAAGAGGTGGTGAACTGGAGAATAAAATAGAGAGAGCAGAAGATTAACCATGCATAAGTGTCGATCTTTTTTTTTGCAAATAAGCAGCTATAAAACCATGCATAGCTGAAAAAGCATATACGCACAGAACCATACCATTCAGAGTTGGTAGGTGATGCAGGCCACCATGCTCCTGCGGTAGGAGAATTGGATGGAGCACCGGATGCAGCAACAGCGGTGGCAGGACCATCGGTGGGTGGGGCAATAGGAACACCAGTAGATTGTGCACTAATTCCTCCCCTGGAACTCGAAGCCTTCCTTGATTTTTTAGGGATGAGATTCATTTTTGCAAAGATTGGGGATGAGATGTTAGTGTTGGAGGGTTGATTAGGAATGGATCTAGGCCATGCAACATGGAGAGCAGAAGGACAAGAACGCGCAGAGCAGAGTGTGTGGCCAAGCAGAGCAAGAAGGCACTTGCGGCTTGCAGGCGGTAGATTTTGGTGCTTGCCACCAAGCAGAGCAAGAAGAAATCGCTGCTTGTGGCTTGTGGCGCCAAAATTTTGAGCTCCATGGCGGGAGATTTGGCGCCTCGCGAGTGGGCTGGCGGGAGCTGAGGAGCGCGTGAGAGCCCGGGGCGCACGGGAGAGGAGAGGCCACGGTGGGCTGCGGCGGCGGCCATGCGAGCGGCGCACCAAATCTGGAGTAATGCGATGGAAACGACAAGGCAGTCCCCAATGCGAAACGAGTAGTTTCTTCGCCCGTTGGTGCATGAGCCAACTCGGTTTCCTGCATGCGAAACGATTTCCTTCTCTCCCCTCTTTAACTCTCCTTCCACATCAGTAAAATGCCTACATGGCAATGCATTTAATAGTATGGAAACTATCCTAATCACTGGGTTGGGACTGCCCTTAGGTAGCTCCAGCGCGTGCCGCAAGCAGCTCTAAAATCGAGCCAATATATCATCTTTCATAAAATTTTCTCTTCATTTAAAGAGAATATATTAAAATAATGTTTGAAGTGTTTTCTAACAAAGAACTACAAAACTAAAAACTAAAGTGTCTCATGGAAAAAACACAAAACTAAAGTGACATAGAGCAAATGCAAAAAATCTAAAATGTACTAGAGCAAATTTTGCCAAAACTTTAAAAGCCAGATAAAATTATAATATTATGAAATTAGTTTTTGAGGCAAATATGTGCATAAGATTTTCATACATGCAATCTAAATATTAAAAAATATATTAGTGCTCAAAGTTTCTAAAGTTTGACTTTAAAACAGGTCCAATCAACGTGTTTTTAAGACTGGAGGCAGTAGTAAACATGGGAATTTTCATTGCGGAAGTCCTGCTCCGGTAGTGAGTCAACCAGTTTTGTTCCACTAGAGAAGAACCTATCGATGGATTGGTACCCTATCGTAGTATCCGTGTATATAAGGTGTATTTGAGGACGTAGGATAAGACTGATATGAAGATGTAAATCAAGATGCAAGGAGACAGTGATTTTTATACATGTTCAGACCCCTTAGAGGTAATAGCCTTACTCCTATTTGGCCAGGAGGTCGGTGCTTTCCACTATATCAATCTTATGAGTACAAAGTATGGAGAGATAAACCCTAATCTAGTCTGCTAGTATATCAACGTAGAGCTCGATATGGTGGTTGGCGGCTAATTGTCGTCAGGCTCCTCCAATATCGACCAGATGAGATTGGGCGTATCTGGCTTCTGTTGGCCTCTCCTTGGGTTCTATTGGCTTATCCCTCCCCCCCCCCCCCCCCCCATGAGGGGTCTTGTATTTATACCTTCGGATGCTCCTTTGTCCGAGTATAACTAGGAAGTCATATTGGGATACGAATCTGAGCAGTACTAGTAGGGTCTGTGTAAGACTCTGTGTTTATTTTCTTATCGAGGACTCCTTCTTTATCTGCTTCGGACTTTATCCATATGTATGGGGTTTATTTCCGTATAGAAATTGGTATGTTGTACTTTATCAAGGTATGTGCATGTCTGTGGGATATCCCATATTTAACACACTAACAATAGCCCCCGAACTCTACTCAAATAAAGATGTTGACTAGTCCAATAGCTACGAGGAGTCAACTTTATTGGAGTAAATAAACATAGTCGGTGCTCTACTGATGAGGTTAGGTCTGAATTCTTTGATCTTTTCGTCCGAGCAGTCTGTCAATGTAGCCTGCTATCAAGTTTGAGCAAAGTTCAGAACTTTGTCCATCTAAGTGTCTACATAGAATCTCGATAGAGTATCTACTTATTTTGCCTATTCTTTCTTTGATCTGAAATACTTGAATAATATTATCAGCAAATATTTAAGCCTCTGAGTAGTGTTGGATAGCTAAATATAGGTATTAAACGTAAGAAAATAAATGTGTATATTAAACACCTAATAAAAACTTTGTACCCGAATGCAATTTGTCCATGGCCGCAAACTTTTACATTTTCTTGCTCCAACCAGTGTTAGGTTGTCTTCCTTACATGTCTCATTCCGACCACAAACGCTTCAAGCATTCCAGGAGGTCCTGGATCATACCTCGCGGTTGCATTTAGTCAGAACAAGATATTTGAGACTATGCCCTTTGGCAGTACCAAGAACAGAAAATTTCAAGCTAGTCCAGTATTCGGACAATATGTACATATCCCATAATTTGATGGTATGAAAGCCCCTAGCCCCTGACTACTCAGTAATTTAAAGTGATATCTAACATGCGAGTAGTCAAAAAACACGAAGATGGGGAAAAAGTATTTGCCAACATAGAGAATAGCAAGATACAATATATATATATATATATATATATATATATATATATATAAACTTATAGATATGTCGCCTTTCTTTGTCACCTATCTTGTACGTGTCTGGTCAGAGTACTCAAACCACCTTGTAGAGGCCTTCTCACTTTAGGTGAGAACTTGTTGTTATCAACTTATGTCTTCACCTTTTTTAGAATGTTGTCGCCTTCGGCTCGTGCATGAGCCTGAATTCGCTGTTTGTGATAGAGACGAAGAGTATGGTGCTGTCATGTAATGCGGAGCAGCACATGCGGTCACCTTGCATGGGTTGTCCAGTGTATACATGTTATGTGATCATATTTCAGAGCTATCGTTATGGGTCTCATCTGGCCGGCATAGAATTTCAACCAGCGGACAATGTTCGATTTGACTGTTTTTTATCCTTTCTTGTACATCATGAGGTTTGAAGTTGCTAATCTAACACATGTCTAATCAGAATAGAGTTTCGATTAGTGGGCTCCATTGGACTAGTATATGCCTTGTAATCGAGTTGTGGAGTTGCCGGTCTGAGCTTTAATTGGTCGGGATAGGATGTCGACCAAAGGAGAGCTTCTGACTAGTCTCCGCATTACTTGGTGTGGTCATCAGACCAGTTGTTTCGTTATTTGATTTTCTTGAAATCAACTGCTTAGAACAAAATGTTAGACATCAAGCCCCCAAGCGACGCTCAGGAGTAACATAAACTGAAATCTTTGAAATGTTTTTTCAATAATAAATAGAATTTATATACTTTCCCTAGCCTCCGACTATCTTCTCATAAATGTAGTTAATGAGTAGATAGTCCAAGAAGGAAACAGATATAAAAATTACCGATGTACTTTGACAGTGTCGATGTTTTACACCAGGAGTATGATTATAGGGCTACTCGGCAAGGGGAAACTTGGCAGATTGCAAAGGAACACAAAAAGATTTTATACTGGTTCAGGCCCTCAATGTGAGGTAATACCCTACGTCCAGTTGTGGTGTTATTCCTTTGAGGATTTGTGTTGATCTATGATCTCTCACCCTCAGGGGGCACCCTGCCTCCCCTTATATACTGGGGGACAGGGGTACAAGGTAGGAATCCCAGCCGGATAAGGCCAAGGGATTTTCTCTTAGAGATACAACTTACCCGACTAGGACTGTATATTCCTTATTGTACAAGGCAAAGTCTGCCGAGTGCTACTATATCTCTAATTACAAGTCTCGGCCCATTCTCTATCCGAGTGGCCCATATGCTTGTGATGAGGTACCCGAGGCCCATGGCCTCCATAGTAGCCCCTAAGACCTTTATAGTTGAATCACAGCTGATGCCGAGTGCTCATCCTCCACGGTGAAGACTACCCGAATGCATTGCTTCCGAGTACCCTTTGTCCGAGTGCGTCTTTTTCCCGAGTCCTGCTTTATGTCAGCTGGCAGCGAGGCTATAAAGGGCTTCATGTAGATGTATGAACAGTGTGCGCCGAATAGGCGCACCTATTAGGTGTAACCCTCGACTTTGTGCTTAATTGTGAAAATAATTAAACATAAAGTCAAAGATCTTTAACCCTGTAGTCTTTCCTGAGTTATATACTACTAGTATATGAGACTCTTCGGTATCATGTCAACCAGAATATGATTTATAGTCTTTGCCAAGTAGGATGCTACTCGTATATAGGATTCTTCAGTTTTATGTCAGCTGGAAAGGGTGTTTATAGTCCTTCCTGAGTGGCGTCCCACTCGAAAGTTAGACTCCTCAGCATCATGTCAGCTGGAAAGAATATTTATAGTCTTTCCCGAGTAGTGCACTACTCGGAAGTTAGACTCTTCAGCGTCATGTCGGCTGGAATAATGTTGCTCATGGCAACTGGTGGTCAAGCATGTAGGCCGAGTACCACTTTATGAAATTAAATCCATTGCGTGGTCAGGTGAACTCGAGAAAGATACCTGCATCCCCAATTTTGATGAAGACTAGCTTGTGATCCTTATAAGGATATATCCTCGATACTTGGTGGATAAGACAGATACCCAAACACATGTGTTCAACAATTAGGCCTTCATGAAGCATATCTGTTTACCTCATCGGTTCCTGTTGGTAGCACCAGCACTGCGATTTTAGCACAGCCCACGAGCGGCCCACATTGAGCATGCTACTGTAGAAACTCATGTCTTGATGGCCCAGTACCGACTTTGCAGGCCTAAGCCCATGAATCGGAATCAGCTCTATAAAAGGCGAGGGGAGAGAGAAAAGATTCCTTCATCTTCTCCAATCCACCAATCGTTTTGTCTTCCGCTTCCGCGCCAGAATTTCGCCTCCCACTCTGCTAGGGTTCGCTATTGCTCGCTCTTCCCCACTAGAACTCGGGTGATTCCGCTCTTCCTCGTCCACTCCAAACCTCCAGCAACATTTCCCCCAAATTTCCTCATCCCCAACCATGCCGAGGGCTTCGGATTTTGTGGATGCGTCGAATGAGGTTTGGCCGACTTCAGATTGCGGGTCAGCAAAGTTGAAGCTTCTGGAGAAGAAGCTAAAGTTGTAGAGCCAGGAGATCATCAACTGGCGTCCGGCTTAGGGCGAATCAGTTCCGGAGCCCCAGGATGGTGAGACCGTCGTTTTCGCTTTTTTCTCCATCGGGGTCTTTCGCTTCCATCTTCCGAGTTCTTCCGCCAGCTCCTTACTTTTTACGAGCTCGAGTTGGTGAATCTGAATCCCAACTCGATTCTGTAAATCTCCATCTTTGTAGCTCTTTGTGAATGCTTCCTGGGTGTGGAACCCCATCTGAATCTGTTCAGGTATTTGTTCCACATCAAGCCCCAACCCTCCAAAAATAAAATCCAAGTGATTGGGGGGCTGGTGTCCAACTTAGGAACGAGATGAAGAAGATCTATTTAGATATTCCTTTGAAATCTTCTCTCAAAGGCTGGCATAAGGAATGGTTTTACTGTTCCGATCTTGAGCCATGCCTTCCCCCTTTTATGGGTTTGCCCCCGGTGATTATTGTCAAGTGGTCGTCTCTGCCCACCTCTAAAGAAATGGGGCAGGTTAATACACTTGTCGGCAAGATTAGCAAGCTGAAAAAAGCCGGGTTGACTGGTCCATGGGTGGCTAGACACTTCTTGACTCGGTGCCTCAGGCCGCTGAAGCTGAGGTGCCACTTCGGCTGGGACTACAAGGGCAAAGGTGATCCCAGCCGAGAATTCTCCGACCTGATAGACAAGTACAAAGTGACCGACATCCTGCTGGATTTCTTCACCAGCAGGGTGGTAGAAACTGAGGACACAGATCAGTCCGTAGCGGCTTACAGCAAGAAGAGGCCACGCCCAAAGGTAACCCTTGCTGATGTTGTTTTGTAGTTCATCTGTGGTGAATGCTTGCAGATACATGCTCAGACTGGCTCCGCAGTGTGTAACTTGTATTGTTGAACTGCTTGTAGTCATGTGAGGAGTTCGATGATGACTCCCGAAAATTATTGGCTCGGAAGTCGAAGAAGAGGCCAAGAAGTCCTTCTGCCGCCCAACCTGACTCCAAGAGAGCGGGGAAGAGACCTGTTGTAGATCAGGGCAAGAAGAAGGTTATGTAGCTGAGTGCCGCAGCCGGGAGTCTGAAGATAAAAGACATCGCCGGTACAGTGCCCAAGCCACTGAGTCCCAGACCGGGACCAATGCAGTCGAGCTCAGCATCATCGACCCCGATAAAGGTTCCGCCGAGTACAGAGCCGAAACCAGCGCCGCTAGGCTCAGCAACATTGAGCCCAAGGATGGCACCGCCGAGTACCCAGGCACCCCAGCCGGCCACACCAGGAGCGGGGCTAGCCAGGATAAAAACGCCGCCACCGACTGCCACGCCGTCTGGCCCGACAACCGGCCGCAACCCGCCACCGTCATCTAGGTCACCCGGATAGAGGCTTAAATTCTCCAAGAGGTACGTTGCTCTGGATCTTCCGAAAATTTTGTTTGTTGTGGTAGTGTCTTGATGTTTGACTCGTTACACAGGAAGCGAGCCGATATAGATCTCAAGGAGACCACTCCGGCCACTCCAATTGTTGAGCCAGCCCCAGCCGATCCAGCACCATCGAGCACACCCGCTGAGCCGGTGACGGTCTCAGTTGCAGAAACTAAGACAATCCCGACTGCAGGGCCGCCGACACCGGCCGACCAAGGGGTGGTTGTCAAAGTTGCTGCTCCAGCCCCTGAGGCCCTGGAGGCCGCTGAGTTGAGGGCCAGGACCCCGTCGCCATCCTTGTCGCCCTCGTTGTCGTCGTCGTCGTCACTGTCTCCTCCTTTAGATAGACCAGACCTCCCTAGGCTCGAAGCTCCTCCCCGCAAGTTCCCACAGACATTCCGCTGGACGGCGCCCGACGAAACTGCGAGGAGTTAGAAGCATGATGAGGTTGCAGCGGAAAAGGAGCGTGAAGACTTGCTTCGTGCCACAATCGCCACATTCCAGGGGATTCAGGTATGATTTTTGCCGTATTGGAATCTTGGTGGTCTTCCTTGCACGAGTATTCTGATGCTTGACTCTGTTTTGACTTGTTTCTCCTCGAGCAAAAACTTGTCGATCGCTTAGAGAGGATGAACGAGGTCCTGACCCGGGTTGCCCCCCAGCTCCAAGAATTGGACCAGCTCCAAGCTTTGAAAGCCGAAGTAGAAGGGCGCAGCCAGGAGAGGGAATCTTGGCTAAGGGAGGCCGTTAATCAGCTCAGGACCGAGAATTGGGACCAAGCCAAGAAGATTGGAAGTAAGTTTCTAGAATGTCTCCCTGACTGATCCCTTAGTATATTTCTCCAGCTGTGTTGTTCTCCGACTGCCCAGTTGTGTCTTGACTGCCATGCTGAGTGCTTGACTGTTATGATGTGCAGCACTTGAAGCCGAGCTGAAGACCCGAATAGAGGGAGAAAGCCAGCTGAAGGAGGCCGAAAGAGTCAAGGCCGGGCTCGAAAAAGATAAGGCCGACTTGACAAAGGCCAAGGCCTAGCTTGAGCAAGAAAATGCCGATTTGAAGAAGGCCAATGCCAAGCTCGGGAAAGAAAAAGTTGAATTGGAGAAGGCCATAGCCAAGTGGGAGGCCGACTACAAAAGTAAGTCTCCACTCTGACAATGACCTTAACCAATCCATTAATTACTCCGTCTATAGTTTTGCCTAACAAGTTTACTTGTCAGTGAACCCAGGTAGATGCCAGAGCCAATGCCCAAATCCAGTTTCAAGCTTTCGCAGAGGAGATAAAGGTTGTCAAGGAGTCATGGGAGACCCTTGCCGAGTCCGTGAAAGGGCTCCTTGACATCATGGATCCTTGCGATGTGGGAACTAGCTCCAACACGATCTTCCAAGTGGAGGCGTGTGTTAACACCAAAATTTGGTACGGATCTTTATTGGGTTTGGTTAAGGAAAAATTATGGTTAACTGGCAAGAATTAAATCCAAAAGAAGCCGAATTCAAGAAGGAATCGTGAAGACCATGGAGAGGCAGTTAGTATCTTATATATAAATTAGGTAGAGATAATATTTTTTTAGGAAGCTTGATCTCGTGCCCGGTCAGGACTTGTTATTTTCCTTTTCTGTAATTAGGAAACTCCTGTTTCGTATCCGATCAGGACTATATCAACTCGGGGTATAAATACGTATGTCCGGGTACCTTGTAAATAATCAATCAGATCAATACAAACTTCGGCGCATCGCCGCCCTATTCAATGGGTTCTTGCTTCTCGAGCCGGGCTGCATCGGTTAAGTTCGACCTCCTGCGAGAGGGTAAGTCTCATTACCCCGACTACCGTTCCGACTAGGACTTCCTCGGTTAGGTCCGATATTCTACTCGGCCTACAGTAGTCGGCTTACCACGATATATCTATTCTGTCTACGGCTGCATCAGTTAGGTTTGATCTCATAGGCCGAGTAGATATATCACATCACGTATGCATAGATTTATCAGCTTACTGGGTGTAATTTATCATCAGTTTGTGCTGCATCGGTTGGGTCCGACCTACTAAACTGCTTACGATAAGTTATTCCTGCTAGGTTGATCGGTTTTATGCAAGCGTTTTATCGGGATGTATAGCCGATAAGTTATCATATTTTACATCACGATTGCATTAGATCTATCGGCCCATCGAAGTTCTGTTATCATCATCAGTCTGTGCTGCAATGGTTGGGTCCGATCTATTAGACTGGTGATAATAATTCTATCCTTAATGAACCGATGGATATTTATGCAATGTTCTATCGGAATGCCTAGCCGATAGGTTATCTTTTGTTAATCAAAGCCGATTACATTGTTGGCCTCACGTTTTTGGCACTTTACGCCATCATCGGCTTTCCAGCCGATACACTTCATGTTAATAATTGGCTAGCTTATTTACATTGTTATTGGTTCCTTAGCCATATGGTAGATTTATCCTATCCATTTATGCCATCATCGGCTCCCGGTCGATGTATAAGTGATGTCTATATTGGCCATCGGCCGATGGAGCAAGTCCAATTCGGCTTCCAGCCAATTGGCTCATTGATCTAATATTTTCTATCTCCTTGTCAATTGTAGGGTCAAATTGACTGGCACGCCTACGAACCTCAAGATTTAGGACCTGCACTGGAGTTAAACAAATCTCCCAGGCCTTCGCGTGTCTCTAGACTCCGAACCATATCATTGGCTCGTTCCCAACGCTGCCGGTGATTTTCGGCGTCAACACGTTTTTGGCACATCCGGTGGGACGCAGAATTTCAACATGGTCGGAAAAGAGATCAAAACAGACAACGTAATCCCAGTCAGCATGGAGGATTTAACAGACGAGCAGAGACAGCAAGTTGAGCAAAATATGGCCAATTTTCAGAAACTCTGCTTGGAGTCTTTCGGCATGACGCGACAAGGGCCGATTCAAAAATCTCAGCTTCCAAAACCAGTTCTGGTTGGAGAATCGAGCCGTACACCACCTGAGAGTCCACCAGTAAAACCCTTACAGGAGATGGTGAATGAAGCAGTACATCACGCGCTCATCAATCAATCCGGGATCCTGGTGAACACGCTCCATAACCTCATCAAGAAGGCAGTAGATGGATCGATTGCTCAAAAGCCTACTCGAGGTCCTGTATATCTCCCGCCAAAGTTGGAACCAAATCAAGTTACTTATGGCACCATAAAAGATGTACCGGAAAACTTGTTTTCACACAACTAGGATGGGGGGCAACAAGATATTCCTGCTGGATACCATCGGTCTACTTATTATGGAGGATATCAGCAGAATTACCCATGAGGTATTGCCGATTCGGGTAATTATCAGAGAGAATATCACAGGCAGAATTGGCTACCAACTCCACCCATACAGTATCAGCAGGAAGTCCCAAGGGAAGAAGACTTATCGACAAGGGTTGCGGAAATAGTGAGGCAACAATTGGGGATAGAGCCAAAAGAGCAAACATTTATGTATCATCATCCATATCCCGAGTGGTTTGACAGAGTGCCATTGCCACACCGATATAGAGTCCCAGACTTTTCCAAGTTCTCAGGGCAGGACAACATATCTACAGTAGAGCATATTAGCTGATTCTTGGCACAGTGCAGAGAAGCATCGGCTGAGGAGGCTCTGAGAGTTAGGTTTTTCCCCTTGTCATTGTCTGGGTCGGCCTTTACATGGTTCTCCTCATTACCGCCAAATTCAGTTCGGGGATGGGCCGATCTAGAAAAATAGTTTCATAAATATTTCTTTGCTGGAATCCATGAGATGAGACTGACGGATTTAACATCGGTTAGGCAAAGACCAGACGAAATGGTGCCGGAATATGTTCAGAGGTTTCAGGATGTTAGAAACCGATGTTACAGCTTGAATCTGAGCGACGGACATCTAGCCGACTTGGCTTTTTAGGGTCTCTTAGCGCCAATCAAAGAGAGGTTTTCGCCACAGGAGTTCGAGTTCCTGGCGCACCTGGTACAGAAGGTATCGGCTCATGAAAGCCGATTTCAAGAGGCGAAAAAGGATAAATATCAGAGAAGGGTTGCTCAGGTACAGGTTTACTCATCAGACTCAGATGATGAAGAATCTGATGTTGAAGTTGGATTGGCGGAGTAGGCTAGGAACAAGAAATCAGTATCATGCCCATGGGTGAAGGATATCGGCAAGGAGGAGCGATATGACTTCGACATTAATAACGCCGATAAAATCTTCGATTTACTATTACAGGAGAAACAGATACAACTTTCGCCAAATCATGTGATTCCATCAGCCAAAGAACTGAAGAAGAAAAGATATTGCAAGTGGCACAACACAATATCGCACCAGACCAACGAGTGCAAAGTTTTTCAGCAACAAATTCAATCAGCTGTTGAACAGGGGAGGATCAAATTCGAAGACAAAAAGCCGATGAAAATAGATGGACATCCATTCCCTGTGAATATGGTTTATGCAGGATCGTCAAGGGATCAGGCCGATGGAGGAAGGCGTTGCGGTAAAAGGACAAGGATTACTTCATCGGACCTGATAGAAAAATATTCAAGCCATGAAGAACGGTGGATTGAGCCAGACAGTGAAAGATATAATCCGCATTGGGATTGCCCGTTTTTCAAGTTCTGTTGGGATCAGGGTATGAGATTGTCGACAATTCAAGATTGCCCCGAGTGCAGTAGTATGGGATATCGGCATGATCAGCAGAAAGGTTTTCGCAGGATCGGCTGCCTGGGAAAAGAGCATCGGTACATAGCCGATTAGGGCCGATCCGCAAGGAATTCTTTGAAGAAAATGATGAAGAAGAAGCACACGAAAAACAGATCCAAAATCCTCAGTGGTGTCCTAGTGGAATATTTACAAAAAATCAGAAAAGAAGGGCACAGCGGTTACGGCACCAGGAGCAACAGGATGAGCAACGGCGGGACTACAAGGAAGCCGATCATCGTCACAAGAGGACTAAGCGGGTATGGCGCGTGAAGAAAAATGACGATGAGGTTGATCCATCGGCTCCAGTAGACATAGTTTTCTTTCTGTCTAGGGAGTACAAAGCGTTTTCATCTGATGAAGAGGGCGATGAGGAGATGTTTGCTCAGTTGACGCTGCAACCTGATTAGCCTATATTTGATAAGCCTGAAGAATCTAGTCATCGGCATTTGAAGCCATTATATATTAAGTGATTTGTGAATGGGAAGCCGATGACGAAGATGCTAGTCGATGGGGGGGCAGCTGTCAATTTAATGCCGTACGCCACATATTGAAAATTGGGGAAAATTACCAAAGATTTGATCAAAACAAATATGGTGTTGAAGGATTTCGGCAGGAATCCATCGGAGACGAAAGGCGTGTTGAACGTGGAACTGACAGTGGGAAACAAGACATTGCCCACCACGTTTTTTGTCATCGATGGAAAAGGATCATATAGTTTACTCCTTGGCAGGGATTGGATTCAAGCAAATTGTTGCGTGCCTTCGACGATGCATCAAAGTCTGATACAATGGCAGGGAGATCAAGTTGAGATAATCCCAGCGGATCAATCAACTAACATCGCAATGACTGATTTGCCGATCTGGGAAGCCGATGGTATTGATTGCTTGTCTGGAAAAGTATGGGAAGTAGATTATCTCAAGATCACCAGTCGGGAGATACAGCCGATCTGGCAAGTCGGCTCAGAACTATTACTCTGATGGGCACTGTCGAAGACTTCGAAGGGAAATTGGGAAAAGGATTTACGTCGGCTGATGATTTGGAGGAAATTGATATAGGACCAGCAGATAGGCCAAGGCCGACGTACATAAGTAAAAAATTATGTCCTGAACTCCGAGAAGAATTAATAAAATTGTTGAAAGAATTTCGAGATTGTTTCACTTGGGAATATCATGAAATGCCAGGGTTAAGCCAATCCATTGTTGAACATCGACTTCCTATTAAACCAAGATATCGGCCGTTTAAACAGGCTCCAAGGAGATTTAAGGCAGAGTTATATGAGCCAATCAAAGCAGAAATTACAAGGTTATATGATGCAAAGTTTATAAGGCCGTGCTGATACGCTGAGTGGGTTTCTAACATCGTCCAGGTGGAAAAGAAGAATGGAAAATTGAGGATATGTATCGATTTCCGGGATTTGAATAAGGCTACCCCCAAGGATGAATACCCGATGCCGATAGCAGATTTGTTGGTAGATGCAGCATCGGGCCACAAGATTATTAGCTTCATGGACGACAATGCAGGATACAATCAGATTTTTATGGCTGAAGAAGATATACATAAGACTGCGTTTCGATATCCTGGAGCTATCGGCTTATATGAGTGGGTAGTAATGACATTCGGGTTGAAAAGTGCCGATGCGACTTATCAGAGGGCGATGAATTATATATTTCATGATCTCATCGGCTTGCTAGTGGAAATTTACATCGACGATGTGGTGGTTAAATCCAAGAGTAATGAAAGCCATATAGTCGATTTGCGAAAAGTGCTGGAAAAGGAAAAGAAATACGGATTAAGGATGAATCCCAATAAATGCGCTTTTGGTGTATCGGCTGGGCAGTTTTTGGGTTTTATGGTTCATGAGCGAGGAATTGAAGTTAGTCAACGGAGCATCAGAGCCATTAAGACTACAGAAGCACCAAGCAACAAAACAGAGTTACAGTCATTGATCGGCAAGATTAATTTTGTAAGGAGATTCATATCAAATTTGTCAGGAAGAATTGAATCTTTTACTCCGTTATTGAAGTTGAAAGCCGATCAAGAGTTCGTGTGGGGGGCAGATCAGCAGAAGGCATTCGATGGAATTAAGAGTTATTTGAGTTCCCCACCTGTTCTGATTCCGCTGCAGAAAGAAGTGCCTTTCAAGTTATATTTATCGGCTGATGAGAAATCCATCGGGTCTGTTTTAATTCAGGAGTGTGAAGGCAAGGAGCGAGTCGTGTTCTATTTAAGCAGAAGACTTTGGATGCTGAAACTAGATATCCTGCGGTGGAGAAATTATGCCTTTGTCTATATTTCTCATGCACGAAGTTAAGACATTATATCCTATCGGCTGAGTGCACGGTGGTTTGCAAGGCCGATGTGGTAAAATACATGTTGTTGGCTCCAGTCTTGAAAGGACAAGTTGGTAAATGGATTTTTGCCCTAACGGAGTTTGACTTGAGATATGAATCGGCTAAAGCGATCAAGGGACAAGCGGTGGCCGATTTCATTGTGCAACACAGAGGGGTTCATGAAACTTATGTAGAGCCGATCCCGTGGACTTTGTTTTTTGATGGATCAGTTTGCAAGTATGGATCTGGTATTGGCTTGGTCATTGTATCGCCTCGGGGGGCAAGTTTTGAGTTTGCTTTTACAATTAAACCCTATCAGACTAATAATCAAGCGAAATACGAGGCGGTATTGAAAGGGCTTCAACTCTTAAAGGAAATCGGGGCCAAAGTCGTAGAGATTGTTGGGGATTCTTTATTGGTGATCAAGCAACTATCTGGGGAGTATGAATGCAGGGATGATATTTTGAGGTCATATCATGAAGAATGCAGAGATTTATTGAAGGATTTCAGGAAGATATCGTTGGATCATATCCCTAGAGAACAGAATTTAGAAGCCAATGATCTTGCACAAATTGCTTCGGGTTATCGGCTGAATAAACAGGTTGAAGTTGAAATAGCCGATAATGATATTCAGGATAAAGCCGATGATTGGAGACAGGAAATAATTGGTTATCTGCAAAATCCGTCGCAATCGGTTTCTAGGAAACTTCGGTATAAAGCTACTAAATATGTGCTGCTTGATGGAGAATTATATTATTGGACTTTTGAAGGAGTTCTGCTGATATGCCTGAATTTGGAAGAAGCCAAAGTGGTAATGTGCGAAGTGCATGAAGGCGTTTGTGGAACTCATCAATCGGCTCATAAGATGAAGTGGATATTAAGAAGAGTAGGATACTTTTGGCCGACAATGCTGGAAGATTGCTTCAGGTACTATAAAGGATGTCAAGATTGCCAGAAGTTTGGAAATATACAGCGGGCACCAGCATCGGCTATGAATCCTATCATTAAACCGTGGCTGTTCAGAGGATGGGGAATTGATATGATCGGCCAGGTTTATCCTCCATCAAGTAAAGGACATAAGCTCATATTGGCAGCAACAGATTATTTCACAAAGTGGGTGGAAGCAGTTCCATTGAAGAAAGTCACGTCCAAGGAGGCGATTGAGTTTGTAAAAGAGCATATAATTTATCGATTTGGAATTCCTCAGACGATAACTACTGATCAGGGATCTATTTTCATGTCCGATAAGTTTCAACAATTTGCTGCCAGCATGGGAATTAAGTTACTAAATTCATCACCTTATTATGCTCAAGCCAATGGACAGGCAGAGGCTTCAAATAAGAGTTTGATCAAATTAATCAAGCGGAAGATTGATGAGCAGCCGCGACGATGGCATACTACATTAGCCGATTCATTGTGGGCCTATCGGATGGCATGTCATGGATCTACTCGAGTGCCACCATATCAGTTGGTATATGGGCATGAAGCAGTTCTGCCTTGGGAGACTAACATCGGCTCTAGGAGAATTTCTTTACAGGATCAATTGACAGCCGATGATTATTATAACTTGATGACAGATGAACTCGAGGATTTGGCTCAGAATCGGTTAAGGGCGCTGGAGAGGATAAAGGAAAATAAGGCTAAGGCAGCTAGGCATTATAACAGAAAGGTGGTGAATAAATCATTTGCTGAGGGAGATCTTGTGTGGAAATTGATTTTGCCGATCGGGTCCAGAGATAGTAAGTTTGGAAAGTGGTCGCCTAATTGGGAACGGCCCTATTAGATTAATCGTTGTGTGCCTGGCAATGCCTATATACTAGAAGATCTTGGGGGGACGGAGTTTGCTAAAGCGCTTAATAGGAAATATCTCAAGAAGTACTATCCGAGCGTTTGGATTAACTCCTGAATCGGCTAGATGCGGCCGATTTCTAAAACAGTTCAAAAAGCCGATGTTTTTGCATCACCTAAAGACAGCCGATATCAATTGATATCGCCTTTAGATTAAATAAATAAAATACTATCAAGCAAAGATGGAATAAGATGAGTAAGTAACAGAGCCGACCAGATTATGTTACAGCAAAAGATGATCGGCATGTTCTGGAGCAACATCAATGGCATCAACGATAAAGTTTTACAGAAATTTTTGAATTGTTTCAACAGCACGCAGGCGAATCTGGTCGATTTCATTTATGGCGCGGATGTCGTCTTCATCGGAGCTTGGGATGGTCTTCATGTTCTTGCACCGATGAATGACTTGGCGCACTGCTGCTGCAACTCTGGCCTCTTGATCTTGTATGGCTTGAGGTAGGCCGATGAGCTGGGATTCTGTGATTGCGATATCATTGCGAATTGTTTTGAGTTCTGCCAGCAGATCGGCTTCCCTTCTCTCCAGCTGATCCAATTTGGGTTGGACTTCTTTAGGGGCAGCTACCATATCATCAAGCTTCTTCTTTTCCGTTTGAGCTGATAGCCGATCAGTTTGGATGTCTTGGATTATCTTCTGTTGATTGGCACGATCGGCTACACGTTGCCTGAGCTTGACAAGTTGGAATTTGTGGGATTCCAGGTATGCCGCAGGGGTCAGTGCGTTGATGAGCTCTTCGGGCAGGTGTGGCTCAATCTCTACGAATCTTGCCCGGATCGGCCCGCAATCCTCCACCAATGCATCGATAGGATTTTCCAGCAGACGACTGATATTTAGCAGGTACTCGCGCACGTCGGCTGGAAAGAATGGCTTGGTTGTTGCACTGGTGGTTGTTTCTTCATCTGCCTCCAAGTATTTGCCGATGTCGAAGGATAATAAATCGGCTAAGGACTGCAGGTTGACATCGGTAAAGGAATCAGTAATTAGTTAAAATAAAATGTGGTTGTGATGAAATTACCTGAGGTAGGGAAGGAGTAGCTTGAGGAGTGACATCGGCATCGGATGGTTGAGTAGGTTGTTCTTCAAGATGGCCGATGTCTGGTGCTGAAGTAGGAGCAATCTCAGTATCGGCTTCAGGGCTAGATGGTGGAATTGGAATGGCTATAGAGGTCATCGGCTCAATGCTTGCAAGGATGTCAGCAGAAGGTTGAGGTTCGGGAGCCGATGACTCAAGCTGGCAAAAAGATCAGTGTGAAGATGGGAAACAGATGATAATGTCAAGACTTGGCACATACCTGCGGGGATGAAGGAGCTGATGTTGTTTGAGTAGCAGGCGGCTCCATGATCGCGGCATCGGCACTGAGTTTCTGTCTCTTGTGAGGGCGAGATGCCAGCTTCTTGTGGATTGGTCCTATCGGCTGTGGCGCCCGAAGAAGAGCCAATGGAGGGGGAGCATCCTGACCTATGTGTGGGTTGGCCAATGGTGGTTGGTATCTAATCAGCCGGCCACTGGTGCTTGTTGTCAGTGGCTCCACATCAACAACCTACAAGATCGAATTGTAAAAGATGATTGGAAAAAAAATTAAAAGGGTGATGGAATGTTACCTCGTCATCGGATTCGACATAGTTGGAATTGAGGCGAGAGCAGTAGTGAATGACTGATGAGTTGAACAGGTTTTTCTTCCATTCCGACCACCATCGGGAAAAGAGCTTGGTGTTGACAGTGCATACCTCCACATCGGCGGCGGTGCCCAGAGATAGGGAATCTGTTAGTGTCCGCAGCTGATCGTACTCTAGAGTGTTATTTACATTTCCCCGGGCCTAGAGTTTGTCGATGAAGAACAAGCCGATGGGGAGTTGATCGAGGCCGAGCTGGTGGGAGCAAACTGTTGGGTGATAAAACTCATACGATGGCTGTGGTCGGCCTTGAGAGAAGCTGATCGGTAGGAGACGGGGAGTAATGGCCGATAGGAATATGATCTTCGATTCATCATCGGCCAGAACATCAAGTGGATTGAAGTTGGACGGCATCTCAAATGATGATGCGTCATCATATGCGAACCACAGTGTGGCATCCTTGGTAAAGCCATAATAGAGGCCTTTGAACCATTGGCCAAGTCCGATCGGAGTCATTTTACCGCCAGGGAGAGCCGATGCAGCTTCGCCCATTGAGATGCATCGGCGATAGGTGGGTGCTTGTTCCTCTGTGTGATCGGCTGGGAAAGATTGATTGAGGAAGGAGGTATCGGGAATTGCCTTGGATGTGTAAATGTTGAGCCATAACTGCACGAACCACCAAGGACCTCCGATATGGCCAACTGGCTGGCTGGCCGATAGCTTGACTACCACTTGATGCAACAGTTGGTAAGTGGCGCCAAGGAGATATTGCCCCAAGGGAACTTGTTTCCGATCGGCTAAACGCTCTGCCAGGCATTGCATATTGGTTGTTGGACCAAGGGTTGCACCGCCGAAGACGAACCGTTCCAACCACAGATTCAGGAAAGCGACGTGTTCCCGATCATCGACTGGTCTAGTTCCTTTGTTATGGATTGATATGTACTTGGACCAACCGCCGATGTTCTTTGCTTGAAGCCGATGAGTAGGCTTGAATTGGAGATTGAAGGGATTGATGTAACTCGTTGTGTTGAGGCAGGTAAGCATGGTAACATCTATCAAAGTTGGGGTCATCGGCCCATGTCCGAATAGATAGGCGTTGAGGGCGTCTAACCAGAAGTATGAAGCCGATACAAGCAGAGGTTCATTCCTCTCTATCTTAGCCAGCGAGAGATTGATGCAGTGGCCGATGTCTGCTTCGTCCCAAAGGGTTCTCTTGGCAGCCGATACTCTGTTATACCAGTTCCTCCACCCGGGAAGTTTGCTCGGCCATGATCTGAAACTGTTGTTCCAATCGCTGACTAACATGGTGGAGTTCTTGAAGGGGATGCGTTGAGTTTCGGCGTTGATGAAATCTGTAGGATCTTCACTGCCCATGGGACCATGGTAGAAGAAGTTCGGGTAATCGGCGGCCGGAATCAAGATCTGGTCTCTAAGGTGCTACAATATACAAGAACACAAGAAACGGAAAGAGATTACGGCGGAATCAAAATCTAGTCTCTGAGTGCTACAGTAAACAAGAACACGAGGAACAGGAGCAGATTCGATCCAGGTACCGAGATAGAGAAGACGATTAGACAAGGAGATTACCTCTGGGACGGCGTTCGCGGAAGCCATTGCGGAAGAGGAAGATGAGCGAAGATCGGAGGTTGAAGAAGGAGGCCGCAGCAGTTCGCCTGGATCGCTGGAGTTCGTCAAGGTTTTGGGAGGAAGTTGAAGGGGCTCTGGTGATGTGAAAGCATAAAGAAAGGGGGGCTAGAAAGACGAAGCGGTTTATAGAGGTATGATGACCGGGCGGGAATCGAGGCCGTTGGCACTGTTTCAAACATTTAAGGAAAATGGGCTATCTTGGGCCGCTTCGGTGTGAAAGGAATCTGTCGATGTTTTACACCGGCAATAAATATATGGGGCTACTCGGCGGATGGAAACTCGGTGGATTGCAAAGGAACACAAGGAAATTTTATACTGGTTCAGGCCCTCGATGTGAGGTAATACCCTACGTCCAGTTTGTATGTATTCCTTTGAGGATATACGGTGGTAGTTCTGATGAACTGTATGGCCGTGTGCTTCTATGAGCTCTTCTGCCCTCATGGGGCGCCCTGCCTCCCCTTATATACTGGGGGACAAGGTTACAAGGTAGGAGTCCCCATCGGATTACGACTAGGAGATCTCCCCTTAGAGATATAACGTACCCGACTAGAACTGTATATTCCTTTCTATACAAGGCGAAGTCTGCCGAATCTAGCTATATCTCTAATTACAAGGCTAGGCCCATCCTCTATCCGAGTGGCCCATATGCTTGTCATGAGGTACCCGGGGCCCATGGCACCCACAGTAGCCCCCGAGACCTTCATAGTTGAGTCACAGCTGATGCCGAGTGCTCATCCTCCACGGTGAAGTCTTCCCGAGTGCATTGCTCCCGAGTACTCTTTGTCTGAGTGCTGCTTCTCCCGAGTCCTGCTTCATGTCAGCTGGCAGCGAGGCTATGAAGGTCTCGATGTAGATGTTGGAATAGTGTGCGCCGAATAGGCGCACCTATTAGGTGTAGCCCCCGACTTTGTGCTTAATTGTGAAAACAATTAAACATGAAGTCAAAGATCTTTAACCTTGTAGTCTTTCCCGAGTAGATTACTACTGGTACATGAGACTCTTCGGTATCATGTCAACCGGAATATGATTTATAGTCTTGCGAGTAGGGAACTACTCGTATATAGGACTCTTCGACTTCATGTCAGTCGGAATGTGCGTTTATAGTCTTGCCGAGTAGGATGCTACTCGTATATGGGACTCTTCAGCGTCATGTCAGCTGGAAAGGGGGTGTTTATAGTCTTTCCCGAGTAGTATACTACTCGAAAATTAGACTCGTCGGCATCATGTCAGCCGGAAAAGGTGTTTATAGTCTTTCCCGAGTGGCGTCCCATTCGGAAGTTAGACTCTTCCGCATCATGTCAGCGGGAATGAGAATTTTATAGTCTCTCCCGAGTAGTGCACTACTCGAAAGTTAGACTCTTCAGCGTCATGTCGGCTGGAATAATGTTGCTCATGGCAACTGGTGGCCGCGCATATAGGCCGAGTACCACTGTATGAAAAATAAATCCATTACGTGGTTAGGTGTACTCGAGAGAGATACCTGTATCTCCAATTTCAATGAAGACCAGCTTGTGATCCTTGTAAGGATGTATCCTCGAGACCTGGCGGATAAGACAGATACCCAAACATATATGTTTAGCAATAAGGCTCTCATGAAGCATATCTGTTTACCCTCATCGGCTCCTGTTGGTAGCACCAGCGCTATAATTTCAACTCAGCCTGCGGGGGCCCACATGGAGCATGCTACCGTAGGAACTCATATCTTGGTGGCTGCTACCAAATAAGCCGGCCTGAGCCGACCTATCCAGCATAGCTCTAGGGAAGTATCATCCATCGCATGTCAGGATGAGTTTTTTGGTGTTGGTAACCGCAATCAGCCAGAGAAATCCTTATTCGCAAGCCTTTCCGACTTACGTTCTGGATGCAAACTGGTTGCCACATGTACCCGAGTAGGTATGTTGCAGGATCTGCTTGCCCTCCTCAGGTGTGACGCAGTGCATGAGAACTCCGGATGCGCTTTGACGATGTAAGTCTTCTCTGACTTGGGAAAAGCCGAACAAGGTACCCGAACCTTGCATTAGCAGAGGGTTCGGCTGGTGACCCTCATGGGGCGTACCCTATCCAACAGAGTTATAGCCAAGCTAGGCACCCGAATCTTGCATTAGCATAGGATTCGGCTGGCGACCCTCATGGGGCGTACCCAACCTGACAGAGTTGTGGCCAAATAAGGTACCCGAACCTAGCATTAGCGTAGGATTCGGCTGGCGACCCTCATGGGGCGTACCCTACTTAGCCGAGTGGTACACAGCCCCGACTGGCGCCGGGGGCCGATTGTTAGCTCCCATGGAGCATAGTCGGGGAAGATGACGTCCCGACTGGCGCAAGTACTCGGTAAGTAGCCCTCATGGAGCATCCCGAGTGTATTTCGGCAGGCTTGTCCAGCCCCCGAGCGTAGGAGATAGGCTCGAAGCCCTGAGTTCCTGTCACGCATATCCGGAGCTGGGCCTGCAATATAAAAATATCGGATGAGTAGCATCTAATGATGAAAATAATCACCCGAATAAAATGTATTTTACAATGTATGTAAATACGTGTTCTTCCTCTTTTTGATATTAATTTCCTCGAGTAGTTGACCCCTTACGTTTAAGCACTCTGCCCGACTAGTCATAGCCCCCTAGCGTCGGGAGTTGGCTCATGGCTCTTTCCCAGGCACGCGTTTTGGGTGACTTGAGTTCGTCTTACATGGAGCAGAGTTTCACGGATCGAGATTTATGCTACTCGAGTACTTTTGTAATCATTTAAGAGCAAAAACGGAAAAAAGTAAATGCGCAGCTTGTACACCTATTAGGTGTAAGCGGCTGTGGCACTAGCAAGGCCGAGTGAGGAGATGTTTATCAGAAAGCGACTTAGCTGTTCGGTATTTGGGAGTGGGGATGCCATCCTCGTGTTTGAGCTTGTGAGCCCCCGAGCATGTCACTTGTTGTTCTGATAATCCTCAGTTGTTGAAGGTCGAAGGCGGTTGTGACCGACTGCCACAATGGAGCCGTCTGACTTGCGTTTGCGATTCCCAGCTTTAGTCGGGACCGCGTCGTCGGTGTCGTCCCGCTTCTTCTGTCAGGGTGACTTGTTGTCATCGAGGGCCTCGGCAACAGCGTGGGCCGAGTCGGCGTACTTGTTTGCCATGTCGAATAGGGCCTTGACAGAGTTGGGAGGCTTCCGCGTGAATTTGTCGATGAACGAGATGTCTTTGACTCCTTTTCGAAAGGCGGCGATGACGACCTCGTCCTTGATCTTCGGGATTGAGTTCCTCTTCTCAGAAAACCTCTTGATGAAGTCACGAAGAGACTCGTTCTTCCTTTGACGCAACTGATATAGGTCGTACTCGGAAGATGGCCTCTCGTATGTTCCCTGGAAGTTGGTGATGAAACGTTCCCGGAGTTCTCCCCAAGAGCTGATTGATTGCTTGGGAAGTCCTGTTAGCCATGTCCTCGCTGAGTCGGCTAAAGCGACCGGGAGGTAGTTAGCCATGACTTTGTGGTTTCCTCCAGCTGCTCGGATCGCCAGAGTGTAGACCGTGAGCCAGGACTCGGGATTGGTCTTGCCGTCGTATTTGTCGATGCTTGTAGGCTTGAAACCCGACGGCCAGTCGACCTGTTGTAGCTCCTGGGTGAAGGCCGGTATGCCTTCGTCTTCATGAGGACTCCGACCCCGACTACGGCGGCGAAACCGCTCGTGGTGGAGGCCGAAATGCTCGTTCTCGTCTTCCAGTTGGCGTTGCTCGTCTTCTTCTCGTTCGCGGCGCCGAGCATTGGTGTCCTGCCGAAGATCACGCCATAGTTGGCCTCGGAGATCCCGGTTGTCCCGACGGTCACTTCGACGTTGCCGGTTGTTGTTTGGGTTGCCGAATGACGTTTGGCGTGACTCCGTGTGCAGCTGACTAGAGCCGGCCACTCGGCGTCGCTTTGAGGTAGACGAGACTGCCATTGGGGATGCCGACCGGTTGGTCGGTATGAGGGTATCTCCCGACTGTTGGCGCTGCTGACATGCAGCAGCGGTAAGTATGGCTTTTATCCTTGCGATCGTCGGGGTGGCCTGGTGATCAGGCCCAAGTTGGACCGTGTCCAGTAGGGTTGCGGCGGCCACGATGTTCTGTTGTGGCGTGACGAAGACGTCGTGGTCGCCGACTCGGGTTTGGAGGGCTTGTTGCTGAGCAGTCCGCCCGGCTCTGCGCAGATCGTCGTTGCGGGCGCGCAGGCGTCTTGCTTCTTCCTCTTGTTGTTCTCGCAGTCGGCTGGCCTCCTCCTCTTGTGGCTCGTGTCGTCGGCATGATTCCTGAATAGGAGTCGAGCCTCTGGATGCCATGAAAATTTCTCGTGGCGGAGTGAAGCTTGCCGAGCTGGTATCCGACTTAGAGTCGTAGTCCGACTGGAAGTCGGAGTCCGACTGAGAGTCGTAGTCGGAATAGTTGATGGGGGTGATTACCACTCCGACCTCCCTAGATCCGATCTCGAGCGGCTCGGGGCCGTATCCGAGTCGAACTCCAGGGGATCGGGTTTGCCGCGTCGGACGTAGGTTGTAGATATCCGCGGCGTCGCCGAGTCCGAACGGGAAATTGACGATCTCTTCCCTTCTCGGCCCGATCTCGGCCGGCTCGAAACCGAGTCCGAGTCGAACACTGAAAGGAAGAGTTGTCCCTGGGCTCGGGCGTATAGGAGATCGCCGCAGCATGTCGTCGAAGATTGCCGCAGCGTCGTGTGGGCCGACTGGCGCGGAGTCGGCTGGTTCCTCGACCGGTTGGATCGTGTCCGTGTCGGCCAAGGTGAGATTGCCGATCTGGTCGGCGATGACGTCGAGGCTTCTGAATGTGATTGTATCTCCGGGGGAGAGTTCGCCGCCGTCGACTTTGGTTGCTGGATCCATCGAGCTTGTAGATGTAGATCGCGCCGAACCCCTACCTGGCGCGCCAACTGTCGATGTTTTACACCGGCAATAAATATATGGGGCTACTCGGCGGATGGAAACTCGGTGGATTGCAAAGGAACACAAGGAAATTTTATACTGGTTCAGGCCCTCGATGTGAGGTAATACCCTACGTCCAGTTTGTATGTATTCCTTTGAGGATATACGGTGGTAGTTCTGATGAACTGTATGGCCGTGTGCTTCTATGAGCTCTTCTGCCCTCATGGGGCGCCCTGCCTCCCCTTATATACTGGAGGACAAGGTTACAAGGTAGGAGTCCCCATCGGATTACGACTAGGAGATCTCCCCTTAGAGATATAACGTACCCGACTAGAACTGTATATTCCTTTCTATACAAGGCGAAGTCTGCCAAATCTAGCTATATCTCTAATTACAAGGCTAGGCCCATCCTCTATCCGAGTGGCCCATATGCTTGTCATGTGGTACCCGGGGCCCATGGCACCCACAGAATCTGAAGCCCAAACAGAAGAATTTCGAAGTTTGATAACAAACTCCGAAATTGGGGAGCATGTGTTAACGCCAAAATTTGGTACGGATCTTTATTGGGTTCGGTTAAGGAAAAATTATGGTTAATTGGCGGGAATTAAATCCAAAAGAAGCCGAATTCAAGAAGGAATCGTGAAGACCATGGAGAGGCAGTTAGTATCTTATCTATAAATTAGGTAGAGATAATATTTTTTTAGGAAGCCTGATCTCGTGCCCGGTCAGGACTTGTTATTTTCCTTTTCTGTAATTAGGAAACTCCTGTTTCGTATCCGATCAGGACTGTATCAACTCGGGGTATATATACGTATACCCGGGTACCTTGTAAATAATCAATCAGATCAATACAAACTTCGGTGCATCGCCACCCTATTCAACGGGTTCTTGCTTCTCGAGCCGGGCTGCATCGGTTAAGTTCGACCTCCTGCGAGAGGGTAAGTCTCGTTACCCCGACTACCGTTCCGACTAGGATTTCCTCGGTTAGGACCGATATTCTAGTCGGTCTGCGCTAGTCGGCTTACCACGATATATCTGTTCTGTCTACGGCTGCATCAGTTAGGTTTGATATCATAGGCCGAGTAGATATATCACATCACGTATGCGTAGATTTATCAGCTTACTGGGTGTAATTTATCATCAGTTTGTGTTGCATCGGTTGGGTCCGACCTACTAAACTGCTTACGATAAGTTATTCCTGCTAGGTTGATCGGTTTTATGCAAGCGTTTTATCGGGATGTATAGCCAATAAGTTATCATATTTTATATCACGATTGCATTAGATTTATCGGCCCATCGAAGTTCTGTTATCATCATCAGTCTGTGCTGCAACGGTTAGGTCCGATCTATTAGACTGGTGATAATAATTCTATCCTTAATGAGCCGATGGATATTTATGCAATGTTCTATCGGAATGCCTAGCCGATAGGTTATCTTTTGTTAATCACAGCCGATTACATTGTTTGCCTCACGTTTTTGGCACTTTACGCCATCATCGGCTTTCCGGCCAATATACTTCATGTTAATAATCGGCTAGTTTATTTACATTGTTATTGGTTCCTTAGCCATATGGTAGATTTATCCTATCCATTTATGCCATCATCGGCTCCCGGTCGATGTACAAGTGCTGTCTATATCGGCCATTGGCCGATGGAGCGAGTCCAATTTGGCTTCCAGCCGATTGGCTCATTGATCTAATATTTTTTATCTCCTTGTCAATTGCAGGGTCAAATTGACTGGCACGCCTACGAACCTCAAGATTTAGGACCTGCACTAGAGTTAAGCAAATCTCCCAGGCCTTCGCGTGTCTCCAGAGGCCGAACCATATCATCGGCTCGTTCCCGACGCTGCCGGTGATTTTCGGCGTCATCAGCGTGCCTTAAGGATGCATCGAGTGCCCTGAAGAGGTACTCGGATGAGCATGTTGTTATCAGCGTGGCCCAAACCCTGGCGATGACCAAGTCTATCTACCCAAGGGCAGATATTGAAGCCATCGGGGAGGGGTTTGCTGAGGAGACGACACCTGAGGAGGCGCTGAAGCTGATAGCCGAAGCGAGGCCGACTGCAGAGGTGTTCACCTGAGACCTGGGTATGTAAGAACAGTCCATCATGCAGTCGGTGTGTATAAACTTTGTAAAAACATGTGTAAATATAAGTGCAATGCCACCAAGCTCTGAATTATTACTCAGTTGTCATTAGCTTTACCCGACTATATAGTCTACGCCGAGTTAGTCTATAGGAACTTAAGAAAATCGTTCGCCGCAAAGAGCTGTACTCGGGCAAATGTGACAAAGTCGTAGTAAAACTTCATAACTTAAGTAAAATAGGCTCGCATGTTATTGACAAAGCACATATTAGACATGCAGCCCCTAACTCACTACTCGGTTGATACAAGCGGCGTAGTGAGTCAGAGAGAATTTGTACACATGAGAAATTATAAAACTCAGGTATAGAAAGGACGTAGCTATTCTATATTCCATGAGTTGTTGATGAGGGCACCGTCTTCGGTCTTCAGTCGGTAGGCGCCTAGCCGCGTGACCTCAGCTATAATGAATGGCCCTTCCTAAATTGGGGATAGTTTGTGCCTGTCTTTGGTGGTTTGTATTTTTATCAAGACAAGATCTCCGACCAAAAAGGCGCGGCCACAGACATTACGATTATGGTAGCGACGCAGGCCTTGAAGATACCTTGCCGACTGGATCGTTGCGATATCCCTCGCTTCTTCCAACTGATCTAATTCGACCAATCGGGCATTGTTTGAGATGTCTTCTGAGTAAGCCCGAACTCACGAAGAGCCAAACTCTAACTCGGTTCGTAGCATAGCCTCAGCACCGTAGACCAGAAAGAAAGGGGATTGCCCTGTTGACCTACTAACTGTGGTTCTGAGAGACCAGAGAACAGATGGGAGTTCTTGTATCCACCGGCCTGCGTATGGTTGTAGTCGGTCGAATATCCTGGCCTTGATACCTTATAAGACCATACCATTGGCGCATTCAACCTGCCCGTTGCTTCGCAGGTGTGCCACAGATGCATAGCAGATCTTGATACCGAAGTCGTCACAGAAATCTTGAAACATGCCACCCGTGAACTGAGTACCGTTGTAGGTGATGATGCGGTTAGGGACCCCGAATCGGTATAATATACTCATGATGGAGTCTTTTGCTTGTGTCTCTGTTATAGTAGCAACGGGTTTTGCCTCAATCCACTTTGTGAATTTATCCACTGTGACAAACAAGTGTGTGAACCCTCCTGGCGCTTTCTTGAAAGGCCCGACCATATCAAGCCCCCATACTGCAAAGGGCCAAGAGATTGGGATAGTTTGGAGTTCTTAGGCTGGGAGATTGGTTTGTCTTGCGTAGAATTGGTAACCCTTGCATGTGCGAACAATGTCTTTGGCATCTGTTATTGCTATTGGCCAGAAAAATCCCTGCCGGTAAGTCTTTTCGACTAACATCCTAGATGCGGCATGGTTGCCACATATACCCGAGTGGATCGACTGCAGAATCTGCTTGACCTCCTCGGTGGTGACGCAATGCATGAGGACACCGGATGCACTTCTTCGGTACAGGTCTTCTCTGACGACTAGGAAACTCTTGCTTCGACGTTTGACTTGTTCGGCTTGACTGCGATCTTCTAGGAGTTCGTCGTCCAGGAGGAATTTGAGAATAGGAGTCCGCCTGTCTTGACATATGTTCAATACCTCGTTTGTTGCCAGGGTAGGTTCGCCTCCTGACTGCTTTGGCACTGGTTTCTTCTTGACTGATGGCTCCATAAGTTGCTCGACAAAGATCCCTGTTGGGACCGCTTCACGCTTGGATCCCATGTTTGCCAATTCATCTGCAGCGTCATTATATTGTCGTAGGTATGGATGAAAATGGTACGGATATTTATCCGACCGTCCGTTCGACCGAACAAATGTGAACACTAATCTGGATAGTTACTCGGATATCCGTATAATTTTTCGGATACGGATAGTAAAACGGATATATCATGCGGATATCAAATACGAATGTAATATCATCGATATCCGCCGGATATCGGATAATCCGGTAAAGTATCGGATATATCCAACCTGCATATAACGGATATTATCCGAATATAGCCAGCCAACAAAGCATTGCGCTCGCTGCCTGGTGCCATGCCCCTCATTTTATAGCTCCCTCCCTCCACTCTCCGCTCTCTGTAGCCGATGTGGGACTAAAGCTTTGCCTCACATAGGTCCCTGAAGCAGTGAAGCACAGGCCCACACGCCACAGCCCACAGGCCACGGCCACTAGACAGCCCAACAGCCAACCTCTGGCCTCCGCAGAAGCTCGCGCGGTCGCGCCGCCGACTGTCACCTCTGGCCCTCCGCTACTCGCCTGGCGCCTGCTCCATCTCTGCCCCTCGCAGTCGCAACTCGCAACCCTAGCCCCTAGGCCCTCTCCACTGCTCGCATCTCGGGTTTATCGGATCCGCGCCGGCAACCTGTGGTGGCGTGGGTCGGCGTCTGAAGGAGTGAACGCAAGACCAAGAGGAGGAGGAATGAAGCTGCCGTGAAGTACTCTTGTGCGTCGTCCGCTGTGTCCGGTCAGCCACTGCCACAGCCCACAGATCAGGTAACGCCTCTCTTCTCCTCTGCTCCAACTCATCCTAGGGTAGTTACCCAGTAGGGTTTCGATTTCATAAGCTTCTACAATATAATGTCAGGCTCACGATTGTTGGTTTTTTTCTTTGAATATGTTGGATTTAGGATGGCTACTGGTACTGGAAGTGAGAGTGTATGTGCAAGCACAGGAGCATCCCCTGCTGCTGCTCCGGTTGGCACAAGTGAATCAGCACCTAACCCCCAACCTCCTGCTACTCTGGCATTGAAGGAAACAAGCACGGTTGCTGGAGGTGGAGGTGCTGCAAATGTTGTCATTGTCGAGGAAGAGATTGGAGAAGATGGAACTTACAGTGCAGGAGTTGAGCCTTCTGCAAAGAGACAAAAGAAGACTACCTCAAAGGTCTGGGAATTTTACACCAAGATCATAGAGACACACAAGAGAGATGATGGAACGACAGAGATACAAGTTTGGGCGAAATGCAAGAAGTGCACTTACAGAACTCGTGGTGAGTCCGCGAAGGGAACAACAGTCCTTTGGAATCATGTGAATGCGAAGCACGACGTAAAGAAAGGGCAGCAGCAACTTAAAGTTGAAAAGGGTGAAGGTAAAGATATAGTTCAAACTTATAAATATGATCCTGAAGTTAGCCTGAAAAAGTTCTATGAAGCAATGGTTATGCATGAATATCCCTTTATGATGGTTGAGCATGAGTTCTTTGTTGATTTCATCAAGTCTTTGCGCCCTAACTTTTCATTCAAGAGCCGTATAACCACTAGGAAAGAGATACTGGACATGCATTTAGCTGAAAAGAAGAAGTTGTTTGACCAACTTAAAACTGTATCTTGTCGGTTTTTTGCAACTATGGATATGTGGACTTCTAATCAAAACAAAGGCTATATGTGCATCACAATTCATTGGATTGATGATAACTGGCAAATGCAAAAACGGATAATTTGCCTCCCTTTTGTTAAAGGGCAACATAAAGGGACTGTACTGGCAAGTGAATTTATCAAGGGAATCATGTCTTGGAACCTAGAAAAGAGGTTATTTGCACTCACCCTAGACAATGCTTCCAACAATAATAATTGTGTGATATCAGTTGTGAAGGAGCTTAATAAACTTGCTAAGCTGCAAAAGTCTCCTCCTTTGATATGTGGTGGTATTTTCTTCCATGTAAGGTGTTTATGTCACATATTAAATTTGGTTGCTCAAAATGGATTGACAGTGATTGCATCTGCAGTTAAAAATATTAGAGCTATCATTGTTATTCTGAAGAACTCTCCATTGCAGTGGGAGGAATTTCAAAAGTGTGCTCAAAGCTGTGATTTGAATAATAAATCTGGCCTTCCATTGGATGTTCCTACAAGATGGAATTCAACATATGAGATGTTGAGTCATGCTATTTATTATAGGAGTGCTTTTGATAGGCTAGTGTATTTACATAAGGATAAATATAAGCATTGTGCTCCTTCAGATGATGAATGGAATATGGCTGCATCTTTTTGCAAGTGTTTGAAGCGCTTTAATGATGATACGGTGTTGTTTTCTAGAACTCAATATCCAACAGCAAAGATGTTTTGGTGGAAATTCTGTGAGATAAAGTTAGCAATTACAGAATGGTGTGCAAGTGCTGATATACTTATTGCTTCTATGGCTCAGGCCATGCAAGAGAAATATGATAAGTATTGGAAAAAGTCCAACATTGCCCTTGCTGTGGCATGTTTCCTCGATCCTAGGTACAAGAAAAAGCTGATAGAATATTTCATAAAAAGGATTTACAAAGACAGGGCTGCTGCTGAACTTAGTCTGATCATGGATGTTGTGAAACAATTGTTCGAAGCTTACTTGTCTAGTACACCGTGTCAAACTTCGAAGGCTAGTGCACAATCTGAACCTATTGTAGCTCTAGCTCACACATCTGAGGAAAATGCTGATATTGAAGAATTTTTGTATGACGACGAAGTGAATCGTGGTGAGGTAAATGAGTTGGATGTATACATGGCAGAGAAACCACTTCGGTTGGTTGATCCTAGTGGTAGTGGTGCTGCATTTGACATACTATCATGGTGGAAAACTAACCAAGCAACATATCTTGTTCTCTCACGACTTGCTCGTGATGTGTTGGCTGTCCAAGTGTCTACTGTTGCTTCAGAATCAGCTTTCAGTTCTAGTGGGCGTATTGTTAATAAATTCCGCACTCGTCTTGATCCTGAGATCGTCGAGGCACTAGTTTGTTCAAAAGATTGAGGCCTTGCATCTAAGAAAGGTAACACTGAATTGTTTATACAACTTGCAATTGCAACTTTAGTTTTGTAACTTATGACTTTATGTGGCCATGTCATTTTCAGATCGCAACTATAAGATATCATCAATAGTCGATGACTTTTGTGATACTGTCTACACTCTAGCAGATGAGGTTTGTAATTATTATTTTCAGTAAAGTATTGTTAGTATGTGATCTGCACATATTGCTTTTCACCTCCAGGCCCCAAGTGTTGATTTGCACTACATTTTGTAGGCTGAGAACCAAGCTACTGAAGAAGGCAGTGACGAGGACCATGAGGACAACGACTTGGATGAAATGGATGGTTGGATTTGGACTACTGAAGATTGAAGATGGACGGCTGGTTGCTGCCTTGATGGCTGATGCACTCTTTTGTCTTTTGATGTGATCTCTGGATGTATATATAGTTGCACTTTGAAAAGTTCTGTGACTCTGAGAGCTTGTGAATGACTCTGAGCATGTGACTAATGAACCTGTCGGGTGATGCTTGTGCTAAGTCCTATGAATTGTGTGATGTGATATATAAAATATCCGTCTTTTTTTAATCTAAGCTGTGATTTTTTTTAAAATAATACAAGTTTTTGCTTATGCTGTGTTGTTCACTACTACAAAATGACCAAAATAAATAGACGCTTATGAAATAATGTCAGGCTCACGATTGTTGTTCATCTGCCCCTACAAATAGACGCCGAATAGTAAAAATTAAGCACTAAAATTCGAATTATCTCAAATGACCTCGGATGGACAAATGACCAAAATAAAAGTTGTAGATCTCGAAAAGTTATTTGTTTTTTCACCTTTGTGGATTTGAATAGCTTTTCAAATGTCAAGGCTTTGGGAACACTATTCTATGTATATGGAGAGACACGAAAAAGATGGTGTCATTGAGGAACAACGTTGGGCAAAATGCAATAGGTGCAATTATAAGGCTCGTGCTGAACCTTGGCGTGGAACTTCGCATTTTTGGCACCACTTGAGAAGGAGGCACCACTACAACCATGAGCTAGGCCAATTCCAGGATCCTCATATCGGCGAAGGTGCCGCCAATGCAAATGCTGATATGGGTGAAGTTCTCAATGCAAATGACCCATGACCATGTGGCAATGAGCCTGGCTACTTCTACTCGTGTCGTGAAGATCGGTGCTTGTACGATGTATGATGTATCTGTATCTTTTTTTTTGTTGCTTTACTCTTTAAGTCTTTAGGCTTAATCTAGATGGATTATGGACTCATAGAGTGGTGTAATGGTTTGCGCACCTATGATATTATATATATGTTGCTTTTACTCAATATCCGAATAGATATTTGTATCCGACATTCTCCGAATCCGATTCATACCGTATTCGATACTCATTATTTGTATCCGTAACCGAGACAATCCGTATTCGTATATGTACCCGGACGCTATCCGTGTTCGAATCCGAACAGAAATATGAAAACAAATATGATATCAGCGATATCCGTTCGTATCCGATCCATTTTCATCCTTAGTCATAGGACATGTGTTATCTCCAACCCGTCGAACTTGTTTTCCAGCTTGCGGACCTCCTGATAGTATGCCGCCATGGTGTCGTCGAGACATGTCCAGTCTTTCATGACTTGGTTTACCACGAGTTGAGAGTCTCCACGCACAACCAGTCGACGAATGCCGAGTGATATAGCGATGTGGAGCCCGTGGATGAGTGCCTCATACTCGGCGACGTTGTGGGAAGCCGGGAAGTGGATTTGTAGTACGTATTTGAGTTTTTCGCCGGTGGGGGACGTTAGTACTACGCCAGCCCCGGCGCCTCCGATCCGTAGAGAACCGTCGAAGTACATTTGCCAGTACTCGAGCTTCACTGTTGATGTAGGCATTTGAACTTCTGTCCACTTGGCCACGAAGTCGGCTAGAGCTTGTGATTTGATAGCTATCCGTGGCTGAAAGGTGATGTCGAACGCCATCAACTCGAGCGCCCATTTAACGATTCTGCCGGTGGCCTCGCGATTGTGTAGGACGTCCCCGAGTGGATACGATGTGACCACCGTGACTTGATGTGCTTGGAAATAATGCACCAGCTTACGGACAGTGATGAGTAGGCCGTACAATAGCTTCTAGACCTGCGGATATCTCATCTTTGAGTCAGCAAAAACCTCGCTGACAAAGTAGACTGGCCGTTGAACTTTTTGGATGTGACCCTATTCGGATCGCTCAACCACCAACACCGTGCTGACTACCTGAGTAGTTGCCGCCAGACATAGCAATAGCGGTTCTTGGGGCATGGGTGACGCCAACACGGGGGGTGATGTGAGAAATTGCTTGAAGTCTTCGAAGGTTTGCTGGGCTTCAGGAGTCCATTAGAAATTGTCTGCTTTCTTCAGTAGCTTGAAAAAGGGCATGCCCCGTTCGCCTAGTCGGGAAATAAACCGGCTAAGTGCCGCCATGTAGCTTGTTAGCTTCTAAACGACCTTCTGGATAGTCGGGGGTGCCATGTTCATGATTGCGTTGACTTTCTCCGGGTTGGCCTCGATGCCGCGACGCGAGACAATGAAGCTGAGTACCTTGCCGGATGGCACACCGAAGATGCACTTTTCCGGGTTCAACTTCATCTTGAATCTTCGAAGATTTTGGAAGGTTTCTTCCAGATCAGCGATGAGGTCTTGTTTGGACTTGGTCTTGATCACCACGTCATCGACGTAGGCTTCCACGTTGCGTCCGATCTGAGTGTGTAGACACTGCTAAATTGCTCGTTGATACGTTGCTCCAGCGTTTTTCAAACCGAACAGCATAGTGATATAGCAGTACACTCCAAACGGCGTGATGAAAGACGTCTTTAAGCAGTCCTCCTCCTTTAGGCTGATTTGATGGTATCCCGAGTAACAGTCGAGGAAGCTGAGAAGTTCGCACCCCGCAGTTGAATCCACCACTTGATCTATTCTGGGTAGACCAAATGGGTCCTTAGGGCACGCCTTCTTGAGATCGGTGTAGTCGACGTACATGCGTCATTTACCTTTTTCTTTCGGACCAAAACTGGGTTTGCCAACCAATCCGGGTGATAGACCTCTTTAATGAACCCGGTTGCGAGGAGCTTGGTTATCTCCTCCCGGATAGCATCTTTTCGGTCTTGGGCGAAGCGCCGTAGCCGTTGCTTGACTGGCTTGGCGTCTATCTTGACATTGAGGGCGTGCTCGATCACCTCCCTTGGTACACCCGGCATGTCGGACGGTTTCCACTCAAAGATATCCTTGTTGGCTTGGAGGAAGGTGACGAGCGCATCTTCCTATTTGGGGTCGAGTCCGGTCCCGACTAGAGCAGTCTTGGAGGGGTCGGAAGGGTCCAGGGGGTCTTCTTCGTGTCAGAGTCCGCTGAAATTTCCGACTTCGCTGCTTTTTTTGCCGGAACTTGGTCATCCCCGACTTCAGTTGCGACAGCTTACCGAATGCTATTGCGTCCGACAGCCGCCTCTTGTGATTGAGCCAGCTCGCAGCTCTCCTTGTCGCAAGTGAAGGCTTGCTTGACGTCGCTGCGGAGGGAGAGGACTCCTGCTGGCCCGGGCATCTTGAGCACCATGTAAGTATAGTGCGATACCGCCATGAACTTGGCGAGCGCTGGCCGTTCGAGTATCGCGTGGTACGCAGTCTCAAAGTCGGCGACCTCGAAGCAGATGTTTTCTGTGCGGAAGTTATCCCGCGTGCCGAAAGTGACCGGCAAGGTTATCTGCCCGAGTGGTGTTGAAGACAGGCCAGGAATTATCCCGTGGAAGAGCGCTGTACTCGGCCGCAGATCTGAACGAGGAATCTTTATCTCATCCAGGGTCTTGGCGAAGAGGATATTGAGCGTGCTGCCTCCGTCTATGAGCACCTTCATCAGCTTGATATTCTTGACGACCGGGTCCAGGACGAGTGGATAGCGTCCTGGGTGTGAAACCCGATCTGGATGATCTGCGCAGGTGAACGTGATGGATGTTTCTGACCAGCGCAAATATTGGGGGGCGTCTGCTGTAGAGATTGCGTTGACGTCGCGTGCTGTTAGCTTTTGCTTCCGCTTGGACTCATACACAGATGGCCCTCCGAAGATGTGGTTGAGCTCAGCCTGGGGATCTTGAAAATCATCGGCCGGGTCCTGATCTGGCTTGTCTTTGCCCTTGTCGGCGCCAGATGATGAAGCTTGCTCAGAGGCAAACTTCTTGAGCATGAAGCAGTCTTTTGCTGCGTGCTTGCCTTTGGGATGGAAGAGGCATGGCCCGTTCATGACTTTCTGTTAGTCGTTGTTCCTTGGGGGCCGCCTCGTTGTCCGATTTCCGCTTGCGGTTGCCGGACTTATTCTGTGATGGCTCCTTGTCAGCTTTCACCTTCTGGTCTTTTTGCCGGGGCTCTTTCTTCTCGTCGAGGGCCTCTGTGACTGCCTCGGCCGAGTCAACGTATTTGTTTGCCATATCGAAGAGAGCCCTAATAGTGGCTGGAGGCTTCCGAGTGAATTTCGCGATGAACGGGGCGTCCTTTACTCCCTTGCGGAAGGCGGCGATGACGACCTCATCCTTGATCATTGGGATTTGGTTGCGCTTCTCGGAAAACCTCTTGATAAATTCGTGCAAAGACTCATTCTTCCTCTAGTGCAGTTGGTATAGATCGTGCTCGGAAGACGGCCTCTCGTAAGTCTCCTGAAAATTAGCGATGAACTGCTCCCTGAGTTCTCCCCAGGAACCGATCGACCGCCTCGGGAGCCTGGTTAGCCATGTCCTCGCTGAGTCTGCCAGGGCGACCGGGAGGTAGTTAGCCATGGCTTTGTGGTCACCTCCAGCAGCTCGGATTGCTAGAGTATATACGATGAGCCAGGATTCGGGGTTGGTTTTGCCGTCGTAATTCTTGATCCCCGTAGGCTTGAAACCCGATGGCCAATCGACGTCCTGTAGCTCGTGGGTGAAAGCTGGAATGCCTTCATCTTCGTGAGGGCTCCGGCTCCGACCACGGCGGTTAAACCGCTCGTGGTGAAGACCAAAACACTCGTGCTCGTCCTCCATTCGGCGGCGCTCGTTCTCTTCGCGTTCGCGGCACCGAGCGTTGATGTTGTGGCGGAGGTCGCATTGTAAGCGGACTCGGAGGTCTTGGTTGAACCGGCGGTCATTCTAGTGATGCCGCCGATCGTTGTTATTGGTGTTGCCGAGTGATGTTTGCCGCGACTCCTCGTGTGGCTAACTTGAGCCAGCCGCTCGGCGTCGTGCTGATGTAGATGAGCCTGCTGCCGGAGAACTCGATCGGTTGGTTGGTACAAGTGTGTCGCCCGACTGCTGGTGCTGCTGACAGGTAGCAGCTGTAATCATCGCCTTGATCCTGGCGATAGTTGGGGTGGCCTGGTGATCAGGCCCGAGCTGGAGTGTGTCCAGCAGGGTTGCAGCGGCCACGACGTTCTGTTGTGGCGTGGCGAAGACGTTGTGGTCGCCGACTTTGGTCTAGAGGATCTGTTGCTGGGCGGTTCGCCCAGCTTTGCGTAGCTCGTCATTGCGAGCCTCGCGGTCGGCTTCCTCCTGTTGCCGTAGTCGGCGTGCCTCCACTTGTTGCTCCTCTTGTAGTCGGCGTACCTCTGGTGGAGGGGTTGAAGCCATGAAGACCTCACGGGGCAAAAGGAAACTCGCTAGACTAGAGTCCGAACTGGTGTTCAAACCGGTGTCCGACTTGGAGTCGGAATCCGAGTAGTTGATCGGAGTAAGAACGACTCCGACATCCCTAGATCCAATCTGGAGCGGCTCTGAGCCATGTCCAAACTGAACCGTGGGGATCGGGTCTGCCGCGTAAGATGTAGATCTGCGGCGTTGCTGAGCCCGTGCGGGAGATTGACGATCTCTCCCCTTCCTAGCCCGACCCGGGCTGGCTCAAGGCCTAGCGCTAGTCGGACGCTGAAGGAGAGAGTTGTCCTAAGGCTTAACGAAGTAGAAGCTTGCCGCAGTAGATCGGTGACGGTGACTGTGGCGTCTTGTGGGCTGACTAGCGCGGAGTCGGCTGGTTCCTCGGCCGGTTGAATTGGATCTTCGTCGGCCAAGGCGAGGTTGCCGAACATGTCGGCGACGAAGTCGAGGCTTCTAAACGAAATTGTATCCCCGGGGGAGAATTTGTCACCGTCAACTCCTGTTGTTGGATCCATCGAGGTTGTTGATGTAGATCTCGCCGAAAGCCCCTACCTGGCGCGCCAACTATCAATGTTTTACACCGGCAATATGATTATAGGGCTACTCGGCAAGGGGAAACTCGGTGGATTGCAAAGGAACATAGAAAGATTTTATACTGATTCAGGCTCTCAATGTGAGATAATACCCTACGTCCAGTTGTGGTGTTATTCCTTTGAGGATTTGTGTTGATTTATGATCTCTCGCCCTCAGGGGGCACCCTGCCTCCCCTTATATACTGGGGATAGGGGTACAAGGTAGGAATCCCAGCGGGATACGGCCAAGGGATTTCCTCTTAGAGATACAACTTATCCGACTAGGACTATATATTCATTATTATACAAGGCAAAGTCTACCGGGTGCTACTATATCTCTAATTACAAGTCTCGGCCCATCCTCTATCCGAGTGGCCCATATGCTTGTGATGAGGTACCCGGGGCCCATGGCTTCCACAGACAGTCTAATGTCTTTTGTCCACAATATTGATAGTGTAAGCAACTGCTCGGGCCGAGTAAAATCTTACGACGAAGAAATAGTCAATTTAGACGGCAGACCAGCGGCGTAGTCGAGTCTCTACCACTGTCTTGGTGGTAGGACCGCTATGCCCTATTGGCCCCGCGAAGACCAGCGGCGTAGTCGGGTGTCGACCATTGTTTGGGTGGTAGGACCGCTACACCCTACTAGTCCCACGAAGACCAGTGGCGTAGTCAGGTTCTGACCACTTGCATAGGTGCTCAGGCTGGTTGCTTGATGCACATCCTATGTGACCAACAGTGTTCGCATTTTTTTACCAACTCACAAGCATATCGGAGGGTTGTGGTTTACTTCAAGTTTCTTGTCGGAAACGTCTTTCCGATTATATTGCGTGTCTTCCACGTATACCTCCATTATCGGACAACAGCATGTTATATGTCGTCATCATTCAAGATTTATGCATGTATCATCATTCTAGATGTCATAGGCAGTGCCTCGGGTCCTCCATTAAGCGCCTCCTTCACCCATATTTTGACCAGTTGGTTCTAACCGGTCGAGATGGATGGCATGGATAGCATCTCAACAAGCATGTCGTGTGATCAGGCCAATAACTTTTTTGAGGTATCGTCCAATGATATGGCAACCTTTTCACAAATATTCCAGATGGTACCAGTGATTTTTGTGAAGTATGTTGCTATCATTGACTGGTAGGTGTGGTCGTATGTCGCCTTATTTAGCCGAGAGTTATCTAGATCAATGGATGTTTTTTGACCTTTGCCTACTTAGATGCTCGATATTGAGCAAGTGCTCAAATAATTTTCTAAAAATATGACACCTAGAAGGAAGAAAATATAACAAAGATACGTCGAGTAGGAACACGCGCGGTTTCTATAAATCTTCTAGTTTTGTCAGGACAACCAGCAGATTCAAATCAAATATTAGGTACCATATTTACCATGAACAAGCATAATTTATACAGAAAGTAAACAAAAGTAAGCCCCTGGGGGTTAGATCGTAGTCGGCCTGATATGATATGAGCTCATAAAATAAATATTGTATAAACACGTGCTTTAGGTAAACATAGTAAATTATTGATCTAGAAGAATAAATTACTCCCTCTAGTTGGAGAGTTTGGATATAAAAGAATGTATACAAAATATTGCATACCTTTATAGATACATGCCGAATGTATCTATGAATTAGTAGATTAATCTGTAAAACAAACAATCTACTAAATACCTTGGTTTGCATGCTTGTGAAAGATCCATGTCTGCGAACGTTTCTTGATAGTAGGCTTGTCCGGCACATAGCAAACTTGTTGTTTTTGTCATCGACTTCTCCTCCTCCTTGCCCGACAATGGTCTGGTTGATGGCCTCACATCTTGGTTGGTTGTGGAGTCCTTAGACTCAATAAGTCTAACTTGTCGTAGTAGGCTATACGGTGACCATCGTAATCGGATGATGCTTGTAGTGATACGGGCGATCATTGTTTTGATGTAGACCTGTATCGTTGTGGACCAATAGTTTGGTCGGGCATAGCTACGTAGTTGACCAATTTGATTTGGATGGGTTTTTGGCGGTGGTACATTAGTTCAGGAGTGGTCGGCTCGGGCCTTCAATCTGAAGCTTCATGGTCGACAATGTCGAACTGTTGTTTTCTATAGCGGTGATGTTTTGAAGCCATATTGATCCTCTTGGATGGAGCTGGTGAAGATTAGGATAGTAATGGTTCCAATCTAGAAGGGAAGGTACTCTGGTCAGGTCGTATCTCCCGATCCGAAGTCATCAGAATATCCCTCGTCGGAAAATCCATCTCTTAGTCATTATGTCTTCGCGAATCCTCTGAATATCAGTGCCCCCTACCAGGCGTGCAACCTATCGATGGATTGGTACCCGACCACAGTATCCGTATATATACGGTGTATTTAAGCACATAGGGTAAGGTTGATATGAGGATGCAAACGAAGATGCAAGGAGACAGGGGTTTTTATACATGTTTGGACCCCTTAGAGGTAATAGTTCTACTCCTGTTTGGCCGAGAGACTGATGCTTTCCACTATATCAATCTTATGAGTACAAAGTACGAGAAGAGAAATACTGATCTAGTCTGCCAGTATGTCAGCGTAGAGCTCTGGTATGGTGGTCAGCGACTAGCTATCTCCGGCTTCTCTAATGTCGATTAGATGAGATTAGGCGTATATAGCTTATGTTGGCCTCTCCTTTGATTCTATTGGCCTATCTTGTATTTATACTCTCGGATGCTCTCTTGTCTAAGTAGAATTAGGGAGGCATATTAGAATACGAATCTGAGCAGTCCTAATAGGGACTGAGTAGGACTCTATGTTTCTTTCCTTATTAGGGACTTCTTTCTTATCTGCTTTGACTCTATTCATATGTATGGGGTTTGTTTCTATATAGAAATTGGTATATTGTACTCCACCAAGTTATGTGCATGTCTATAGGATATTCCATATTTAACACACTGATAGAATCCTCGTCCAAGTTAACTGTAAACTATAAATCCTATTCCAATTTCCCTATAATCATCATTTGGAAAGTGGAATGCTCCTACATTATTACGAAATTATAAAGTTATACGTATGTCCACATCACGGACGGATATTTCCCGCGTCTATGGTGAGTCCACATCATAGACGTAGTCCCAGTGATTGCGTATCTCGGATCGACGTTAACTCGCGTCTGTAATTAACGATTATGAGGTAGTGGTAGATCGGTAGATGTGTGTACTAACACCAATTATGAGACTAGTATGGTGTACGCTCTGGATATGTATTTAGGAATTTAACCCCTGGGTATCGAGTGCCAACAGTCATTTATACATCACAGTAAGCTTGGTAGTATCTCACAGAAATATATATATATATATACATATAAACTCTGACAAAGGAATATAGTCTTTTTCTAAAAATAAAAGAAACATTAAAATAAATCAACTAAAAAGTGTTATCTTCTTAATAAAACTGAGTTATTAATAAAATTAAGTTCCGGGTAGTCTCTTCTCGAGCAAACTATGGCATTTTTAATAGAATTTTAATGATGTCAGAAATTTGTGACCGGTCTCTCATTCTTTTAGAATATATTAGGGGTGCATGCATAGTTTTGTGAGTATTGTGTGCGTGTGTACATGGTGTAATAAAAAATACACAAATGTAATATCAGCACAATTAATAATTGAGGATAACTTGCCCAAATTTTCCACAAAACATGTGGACATCATTACGCCCGGCACCTAGGTACTCTCTTTCATGTTGTCATGGTCTTTATGGTCTTTATATAGTGGGAAAGTAATTAAATATATATATATAACCGCTTAGGCAATAATGTTCTCGTGTTGACCTAAGACAACCATAAACTAAATACTTCTCTGTCTTAAAATATAGTTATTTTAAGATTTAAATTTGTCTCATGAAACAACTACTTCATCTATCACCTCATCTCAAACAATCACAATATTTCCCTATTTAATTTTAGTACCTACTTTTCCATCTAAATCAATCATAACCATTACTTCCTTCAATATTAATCCCTCCAAAAAAGGGTATAAGACTATTTTGAGACAGAGGGAGTAGTCATCAGCTGGCAGCAACAGTTTTGAGGTTAATTTCACCACCCCACGGAATTATCTTCCCTTCAATCACAAACAAATGCGGTCAAATTGAGGCCATCCATTTCATCCCTCAGTCACCAAATTTACATGATGTCTGAATTATCTGTGTAAGAAATAAACAATAAACAAGGCTGTCACGGCAGTCAGCAGACCACAGGAATATAGGATTAATTAGACATGACACTGCTCAATTTGAACAAACATGTCAGTAACACAAAATTGGTGATTGGAAAACTTTTTTTATTATTATCACAAGTACTGCGTGCAATGCACAAGCTTATAAAACCGCACTTCACACAAGTAGGTATAGACATAAACATCACGATAACAGAGAACACAAACACAACACACTACAGACAGGACAGCTTATTCCAAATATACGCGATGTACAACAGGAGCAAGCAACGTATCTGATGAAAACTTTTACAAAATCTTGTGCGCGCTCTGCCATTCAGCTATTAGAAACCAGGAATTTTGTATTTGAACGGATGAAAACGGTTACTCAGCTTTCCAAGACGACAAGGGAGGGGTCTCAGAATCCTTCCAGGTGCCGGCAATTTGAGGATATCGGTCGCCTTGAACAGCATCTGTGCAGGCATAGGACTCGAGTTCAGTCATTTCCTCAGGGGTGAGTTTCACAGATAGTGCTCCAACGTTTTGGTTGAAATTCTTGATTTTTGTTGTCCCAGGTATGGGGCATACATCACTTCCCTGATGATGGACCCAGGCCAATGCAAGTTGTGATGGTGTGCATCCTTTTCGTGCTGCCATTGTGTTCACACGCTCAAATATTTCAGCATTCTTCTCAAGATTCTCTGGTTGAAATCTAGGCATATGCTGCAAATATCAATGCGACTTCTTAGAAAATCAGAATTCATTGTACTTCTACTTCATTTTTTAAGGAATAAATAGACGAGACATCAATATACAGCACAACGATGAGCTTAATTCAAAAAGGGTTCTGTCAGATCAATGCAAAGTAAAAATTTCTACGGAACATAAGTGTAATTTGTAGTATGGATGCAGAAAGTTCAGAAAATGAGAATACAGAAGAAGGTACTTAACGGGTACTCCCATCATTCAAACTATAAAGCATATAATTAAATTACAAGGTTTTAAAATAAAAGGCGTGAATGCCTATTTAATGATTTTTTTTTCGTTTTTGCCTATATTTATCATTCATCTCTCCTCGATGTATATGAGTAAACACACAAACTAAATTGGTTTCAAGAAAAAAACAAATTAATTATTCTATTCTTGGTCTTATTCTCAAAGACATTAACACTACAGATATCACAGCACTTTCCCAATACTATTCTGCTATTTTCATGACCTCCTTCATCCCCATTCTTGATCAAAGTGTTCCTTACAGGAAAAACTGAGGGAGTAGTAACCATGAGAATTTACCTTGCGAAAATCCTGATCTGATAGAGAATCAACTAGTTTTGCTCCACTAGAAAAGAACCCTCTACCAAGTGGGCTATAAGCTACTATTCCAATTCCAAGTTCTCTGAAATCGAAATAAAGAATAAGTATTTAAAATGGAACATGTGACTTTTTTCAGCAGACAACTATTTTGTTTTTCAGTACCTGCAAGTTGGAATTATATCTTCTTCCACGTCTCTAGACCATAATGACCACTCGAGCTGAACTGCAGTGATAGGATGTACAGCATGAGCCCTTCGGATTGTTGATGCAGATGCTTCAGATAGCCCAATATATTTTATCTTTCCTTCTTCAACTAGTTTCTTGAGTTCGCCAATCTAACAATGTGAAAGGTAAATTAACTAGGAGAAGAAAGGTCATTGCTTAAAAGGCACGCATGGTTCTCAGGAAAAAATAAAATACAATGCAACGTAGTTCAATTTATACACAACAGTTACATGCAACGATTTGACAATATCATAAGTAACTGCAGTTTGGGTGCTAGCTCGTATGCGATATCAGAAAGATATGGCACACCAAAATGATCAGCACACATGTGTTGGGGGATATGTGTTAGTTTATAGTTAGAGTTCTGAGTTCTGAAAGAAAACAAGGAGTCCTCTTCTGCAAAGAAGTGGGTGACAAACTAAAATACTCCTTTTTTTTGCTTTCCATCAATAAAAGATGTCCATTTTTTCCGCAGCTGTCCCAATAATTATTGTAGAATCTGGACACCAACCCATTGACAAACCATCCACCACATACTTCCCCTTTCCACGCGTATGTTTCGCATCCACATATACAATAAAAAGCAACAGACACAACAACAAATTAAAAGAAAGCAAGCAGAAAAGAAAGATGGGAGAAGGGGGCACTCACTGTGACCTCGACGGGCACCTTCTTGTCGATGCGGTGCTGGTAGTAGAGATCAACGCAATCGACGCCTAGCCGCTTGAGGCTGCCCTCGCACGCCGCACGAACGTATGACGGGTCTCCGTGGATCTCCGGCTTGCCGTCGGCGAACGAGATGCCGAACTTGGTGGCCAGCTCAACCTTGTCACGCACACCGCCCTGTAGCGCCTGCCGTTCCAAGCAAGCATTCCGTCGAGCGCCTTCAGCGCACAGCGCGGCACAAACCCAAGAGATAGAAGACCGAAGAGGTACGTACCTTGCCGAGGAGAAGCTCGTTGGTGTGCGGCCCGTAGATGTCGGAGGTGTCGAGCAAGGTGACGCCCGAGGCGACGGCGTGGTGGATGAGCGCCACCATGTCGGCCTCCGGCTTGGGCGGGCCGTAGAAGGCGGACATGCCCATGCAGCCGAGGCCCTGCGCCGAGACCTCCAGCCCCTGCGAGCCCAGCTTCATGCGCGGTACCGCCGCCGTCGCCAGAGCAGCAGCTGCCATGGCCGGCCGGATCGAGTGTGCGTAAGAGCACTGCGTAGGTGGGAGCAGGAGTGTGTGGAAGAGCTTACGCATGTCTCGCTTTCTTTATTTGTAGATCCCGTTTCCGGCCCATCGACGGAAAAAAAAAAGTCAACTGTGAGACGAGTTTAGTTCGCGTCCCTGACCATAAAACCAACCTTTAGTTTTTAAAACCATTGTAAATCAAGTTTTTTTTAGTAGTTTTTAAAAATGGGTTTTAGCTGATATAATGTCTATATGATATGTTTGACTTAGTTTTCATCTTATTTAACGTTAATGTGACGTTTATGTGTCAATAAAAGCAAAAATTAAACGTTAAAACAAATATGTGGTCTTATATATCAGTCACACAAAAAGGCATTTTCAAAAAAAAAATAGTGGGGCACACTGTCAGCTTGTCTCTTCCTCCTTCTCTGCACATCTCTCTCCCAACCTGAAGGCCACGGTGTTGGAGATGCTCTGGCTCCACCCACCGGTGTCTGCTCGTCCTACGCGAGTGCGCGCGGGACGACGATGACAACGACGCCACTGTGCTGGGTACCACATCACCAGGGGCACCTAGGTGTTTGTCAATGCGTGGGCTTCCACCGTGACCCGGACGCCTGGTCCGTGCTTGAAGACTTCTATCCCAAGAGGTTCTTGCCAAGAGGCGGCGAGACGGAGACGGTGGACCTGAGGGACGGCCACTTCTAGCTTATCCCGTTCGGCACTGGGCGGCGCATCTGCCCCGGGATGCAGTTCACGCTCACCATCGTGGAGCTCGCGCTGGCCAACCTTGTCCACCTCTTTGACTGGGAGGTTCCGCCGCCTGGAGAGCTCGACATGTCCAACGAGCCAGGATTCATCTGAGGCTAACGCCGGAGGCCCGGCCGGCCGAGAGAAGATGAGGTATGGCCGGAGCTAGGGCAGCGCCCCGCAGGGTCGTCCAGATCGACGATGGAGACGACCAGCGGATGGGTGAGCGATGGAGAGCTCATCGTCTCTATCAGGGTCAAGCTCCCCCATCCCATCCTTCTCTATCGCTGCCATCGAGGACTTGGGATTGGGGTTGAGCTCCCCTGTTCCAATTCCTTTCCGCTCCGCTGCAGTCGGGGCCAAGCTCCCGTCGGAGAGAGGAGCGAGGAACAGGGAAGCCTGGAGAGAGAGGAGGAAGGAAGAGGAGGGAGGGAGAGGAGAGGGGAGAAGAGAAAAGAGAAGGGATGACAAACGAGTCCCACTGCAATTGTTTTATTTATTTTTTGCTATGGACTTACATATAGGTCCTACTTTTTTAAAGTTCTTTTTTTTATTTTTTGTTGATGCCACGTAGACGTCAGGTAATCTACACGTTAGAGAAAGACTAGATGAACATGCCACGTAAGACAAAACCGTTGAGAGGCTCGATTTATACTGGTGTAAGAAATTAGGAGAAGCTCTATACCCGATTTTACGGTAGAGGAACACAAATGAAGCTTGAGCCAAAATCTGACGTCTCCTATTCATGCACGTACATCCATCCGACGATCCGCATCTCGTACCGCCGCTCTCCGATCCCTCCCTCCCCTGGCTCCTCCCACCCCAAACCCTGGCCCCCAGCTCCGATCCCTCCTACCGCCGCTGTCGCGCTCTCACGCCGTCGTCTCGGGCGCCGCCGCCGATACCCCACCCCCGCGTCCCTCGCCCCACGGTTCCTCACCCCGCGCCTTCGCCCCACGCCCCGCTGCCGCTGATCTCCTCTAAGGTGCCGCCGCCCCCTCCTCCCCGCCGCCCATACGTTGCACCGTCGCCGACGCTGATCCCCAGCACCGCCGCCGACCTCGGCGGATCGGAAGGCGTAGGCGCAGGTGGCAACTTTAGGATCAGCGGTGTGGAAGGGAGCGGATGAGGTGGATGCCGGTGACTTCCCCCACCTGGGTGGCTAGGTGGCAGCGCCCTCAGATCCAGGTTCGTGTCGGGAGGAGCAAGAGGCCGGCGGTGGGAAAAAGCACAGGCTGGGCCGGCTTTGACGGATGGGGACGACGTGTGGGCAGCGTGCCAGAGGCCACACGGACACATCTTCCAGTTACAGTCAGCATGTCCAATCTTGTTGAAGCATAGACTATATCAAGTGCTACTAACTGAAGAACTGAGGAAGGTTCACCACTGTTTGTTTTCCTCAGATCTCAGAGAAGACTTGCTTTTAGCTTGGAGAGCACTCACTATGACTCAGGTATCATGGTGACACACATATGTGACATACATCTTTTCATGTCTCGTTTTTCCTCCAATTCATCTGTCAGCTAACGACCTCCCTTTCCAGGTCTTCCTCCACAAAGAAAAATGCCAATCATCATTCACAGCACTGACACAAATGCAATCACAGCCTCAGTCTCACAGTGTACATCTCTCAAGACTTGGACCATTTCAAGTAAAACCATGGACAGCTGCTTCTCTTCTTCTTGTGGTGATTGGTGAAGGGCTGCAAAATTGCATGCACAATAGGGCAAGAGCAACCATGGACTTGACTTAAAAGAGATAAACGTCGACTTGTGCAGGATTGGAGCCTATCAAAGAACTGGTCCAAGTGATGTGAGTGTATGCATAGCTCACCTCTCTCCTTTGCTGTATGTATATTCATCCCCTCTTGATTTTTCTAACTACAGCTGTACTACAGCTTGTAAGCTAGCTAACTCAGCTTGTATCTCCTAGCACCAGACAAGTCAGTCCATGCGACTTGTCATACTAAACGATGCAGTCGTCCTTAATTCCTTATGTAGTATTTTTTATGTAGTATTTTTCATGTGTTTCCGTATGGGCAACCTTTTTTCTTTCAATGCCTGAAGATGGCTGCGCAACACTAGCATCACTGAGAAACTGAAAAGTGCAGACTTCAGAAAAAAAATTGAGAGCCAAATATAACAATTGGCGTTCAGACTTCAGAAATTCAGATGATGATGCTATTTTTTTACTGTTAAATATTCATATTGTTAATTAGCTAGATGTATAACCATACCTATGAATGAATATTCATCTTCCACTCAGTTTCCCTTCTTGGTTCCTAAAAAAAGCTTACCTTTTGGAGTAGAATTCTTCAAGCCAGGTTGCTTCCCATGAAGATACGGAGAATGCAAAAGGCAATCACTTTAGCCCTTTTCTGATTTCAAAATGCACTCATATCTAGGGAGGCGAAATGCTAAGATACCTGAAAAATGAATCCACTTTAGCAAGCCATTCTATTTTGGCGCAACAGTCGCCAAAACTATCGGCAGCAATCATTTTCAACTTGGAAATTAATTTCATCAAAAAAGAATCATCTCAAGACTTGAAACAATTCAACACGGTTTAGAGAGAGAGAGAGAGAGAAAGGGATAGACTTGAAGAAATGGAGAAAGAGTTGGAGATATCCGAAGAGAGCACTATCAGGAGGACCTCACCATGTCGTCTTCTTGGAATTTCTTGTGGAAGTCATGGCCTCACACAGACTAATAATGGACACACAAATCAATTAGACAGTCAGCATGTTGGATCATTTGTGCTATTGCAATCTTGTTGATATGAGCTTATGGGATAACCAAAAGTTCATCATTGTGCAGTAAAATGACAATTCTTTGAGCTTTGCAACCCTTTAATTGTAGCCAACAGCAAAATGCAGTATGCTCTAGAGTGTGGCCTTCTATGTTACAAGGCTATAATGTGGCTTCTTTGTTGCAGCAAACCATAATGTTTGTTCTGTATGTTTTTTGGATCTTTAATGTGGACATTATTGAGCTTTGACATAGCCAGTATTATTATGGCTTTGAGTACTATGGTACTTAAGAAAATTAAACACTTTGCAGAGCTTGATTGGATGAATTGCGCTTAAATTGCAGTAAAAATCCATCCATGTGTTAGAAGCAGATGTTTTCAGAATACTTTAATTAAGGACACGATCACAATATAAACCATACGACTATTTGTTGTCATTTGCTCTGAATTGATATGTGTTAGAAGCAGATGTTTGCTCTGAATTGCTTCAAGAAAAAAATTCTGTAACCATTCGGCATAATATATTTTTAACTGATAACTGAATAGATTTTTACACTTGCGTCAATTATGTCCTCTATGTTCATGAAATTCCAGTTATTGATGTTCATTTCTGTATATTCCAACTGTAGTGGCAGGTGAAAAGTAGCTTGAGCTTTTGAACTGAACAAAACTAGAGAATCCTGCCATGCAATTATCTTGTGCCCTTTCAAATTGAAAACACCCTGCCCTTCACCCTTCAGAATATTTGTTTTGGCCGTGCTCAGATACAGAGGTACGCTTCACTCATGCAACCTCTCCCGTCCGCCGCGATTCAATGTAAAGATTTGCAATACCATTTTCAGGTTGCAAGCATCTCTTTTGGTGATCACGACGGGAGGTGTGGTCGTCTAGCCTAACGTGATGGCTGCTTCCAGGTTTCAAAAAACACCTTTTGCCGTGTGTCTCGCTTTGATGTTTCTTGGATTGTGAACATCTTTGCATCCTCGGTCCGTTGCATTTGTCAGATCAGATGTAGATTTTTGGGTTGGCATCCTTATTACATACAATATTATAGACTTCATGAGATCAACTTCAAGTGTGCAGTGCAAGAACCCCCTATTATCAGTGTGGTGTAAAAAAGAAACTGAATTTCATTTCTGCATGGCAAGAACCTCCCCTGTTATTTCAGTGTAAAACTTTTACTGCGATTGCTGATTTGTATGTTGTGGTATGATAGCAGCATCGTACTGATCAGTCTGGGCTGCCTGAGATGAAGCTGAAATCCTCATTTGGGAATATGGTTTAGGTACACCCCTAAAGGTCTAAAGTCTAAACAACTCCTTCAGCTATCATATTTGTGCATATCAAGTTGAAGATTGCATTGCCATTTCTGTTAACTGGTATAATCAAGTGGCTAATTGCCTTGGCAAACGATTGGATTTAAGTTTCTTTTAGTCGCTTAATAATCAACCGTAGTAAGTGTGATATAGTGTTCTTACATTGTTACATGGCTTTATGGAACAAATGTCTCCATTTTTATCTAGCTTACTTTAGTGTTTCCATGAAGTGAGTTTAAATGAGTAATTGCTTTAGAATTTGCTATTAACTCTGAAGCTTTGTATTGTTTGGGTGGTTGTCATGTTTTTGCTTGTTGAATGCATGGATTTTGAATAGCATGACCACAAGATAGTCCAAAGAAAAAACACGGAACCACAGGGTTATCAATCTTGTGCTTTCAGATAGGCTGAATTGAATTGTCTCCAGTTCTCCACTTCATACATGTTTGCACAAGAGAAATTATATGCAGGACACTTTGTTCACATGCTGAGTTCTTATATATGTTTGCACTTGCATTAGTGGAGACAAAAAGATAGTTATAATGGCATTAAAAATTTTCTGATAGATGCATATGCTGATTTTTTTCGTGCAGAAGTATGTGATGAATTTACACATATAGGTGTATATCATGCCATGTTTCATACTGAGCTGTACATACTATATACTGCATTTTTCCATAGAGGGGTATATGATGTTTTCTTTCCTATAGGGGTATGTACTGAATTTTTTTTAATACAGAAGGATATTATGTATTTTTCTTAGAGGGGTATATAATGATTTTTTTATTCAGAAGCATATGATGCATTTTTTGCAAATTCTTTCTAATTCTAATTCAGAAGAATATCAGAAGGATATGCTGCACTCTAATTCTTTACTTTCTCAATATTGCTCTGATTTTGCAAACGGTTTTCATTGAGTACCTCGTTCAGGTTTGCCCCTTTTAATTTCTGGTAATTTCATTCAGTAGGAAATAAGAACAGTAGGCCCTGATTTACGATAGAATTTTTTTGTGTTGATTTCTTTCTGCTTCCTTTCACTTTTTTTTTACCAATATGATTTTTCTAGGGAGGCCTTAAATGCTGAATATCTCCTTATAAGGTATGTATATTCGACTATTCGTAATAATGTTGATATGGAAGGAGGCTACATATTCATGCTGATGACGGATGTTAGCATTGGAAGATCTGGAATTCATTCGTGATATCCTCGGAGGATCTCCCCAGGATATCCTTAGAATTTTGTCTAATGCATTATCTTTTCAGAATTTTATCACCTTGTATAGCATGCTCTCCCTCCTTTTTATGTAATTAAAATCATGCATACTTGAATTCTTAATTCTCTGATCATGTAGCCGCAATAATGTTGGAAGCTCTTGCATATGTTGTGGAAGCTTTTTGGAGTATCTTGTGGAATTCAAATGCGCATATTCTATGATATATGAATAAAAATGAGATTTTGTTCTGTTCACGGAAAAATTATGTACCTGTATTAATTCTTGTATATTCAACCTTAATGGAGAAAGTACACAGTCGTACTCAATATTAATTCAAAGATATTTCTTTAGATTATTTTTTAGTTACTTTGATTGATTTCTATTTATAAAGAATTTTTAATGAAACTGGAAAAAAGTACATTGTAAGGCTGGGTTTGAAAAACATGATATTTCTAAACTTTTTTGGGGAAACGTGCGTTGCACGTGCGTGTTACTAGTTACATAAGCCCACGTCATTTAGGAGAGCTTATTAAGCCGATCAATTTGATCTCCAATACTCAGTGTGGTTGGTTCTCCATTCTTACTTACCATATTGTCAATTTTTTGGCAATTATATCATATTGTAGACATTTATATAAAAGGAATTGCAAGATTTTAGGTTACTTATTTTAGTCACCTTCAACCTCAAGATCTTCAACCTCGACGATCCCTTCATCTTTCTCATAACCGGTGACACCTATGTGGATATAAGTCCATAATTTTTTTTCGAGTACAAGACAGACTCATACACACTACACACACGACCACATGATACCTATATGGTATGTCCTACCACACATCTAAACAAGATTAGATACCTAGCCTCTGTAGAATCTAGCAAACTAGCTACCATCCCAGGGGACAATGGCCTTTGAGAAATGTTAGTTTGCTACCATCCCAGGAGACAATGGCCTTCGAGAAATGTTTTCGGGACAGAGACCGTCCTATCATACAGTATGTCGATATGTTGAGTATGATAATACAATCTCAACTCTAATAAGAAAAAGGATATAAAGAAGTCCATATATAAGACCAATCATACAGTATGTCGATATGTTGAGTATGATAATACAATCTCAACTCTAATAAGGAAAAGGATATAAAGAAGTCCATATATAAGACCATGTCACGAAGAGAAAAACAAAGCTGATCAATTTGATATGTACGCCTGTATGGTTCCTGTTCATTTCTTGCCTATCATATTATTGAGAATTGCATATTTTACTTCGTACAAGTTAATATAGCCACACGCAAGATATTGTCTATTTAGGTGAACATGATGAAATAAAACATGCAAGTACAGCATAGCAAACATGAATTTGCTCTGCTATTCAACTGTGTAACCAGGCAAAATTATTGAAGAGACCAAAATGGCTGGCTGCTACTCTTTCCAAGAGGACAATGGAGGGGTCTCAGAATCCTTCCAAGTGTTGGCCATTTGGGGTACCGGTCACCCTGGACATCAGCAGCAGCAAAGGATTCAAGCTCAGCCATTTCCTCTTGAGTGAGCTTCACAGGCAGTGCCCCAACATTCTGGTTGAAATTTTCGATTTTTGTAGTCCCAGGTTTAGGGCAAACATCATTTCCCTGATGGTGAACCCAAGCCAGTCCGAGCTGTGCAGGTGCGTATCCTTTCCTTGCCGCCATCGCATTGGCACGATCGAATATCTGGGCATTCTTCTCAAGATTTTCTGGTTGAAATCTAGGCATATACTGCAAAAGTGTAAAGTTCCCAGCGAATTAAGCAGGCAATTGATTTTTTTTTTCTTGGATACGCAGAAAAGAGCGCGATTAATTATTCAAAAAAGTTCTGTAAGATTGATGCAAAAGTAAATCATTAAGGGCGTGTTTGGCTGCCTGCACTGGACCAGGCTCACATCTGGTGTGCAAGAAACAGCCTTTTTAGTTGGCTGCACCGGCCCGCAAGCTAGGGTGGACGGATGCAAAATTGCCCTTCGGGCCAGGCTGAGCAGAAACGCAAGGGACGAGCATCGCTGCACGGCCAGGCTGAATCGATGCAGCGAAACCGCACCCGCGCGCCCCTTCGCTGCACCCACGCGTGCATAGGCGGTGAGGGAAGGGTTACCTCCCTGCACCCTCTCCTCATTTCACTCCACAGGAGAAAAGCTAGGGTTGGCTCCTTCCTTGCACCGTTCGTGGGAGTTCTCCCTACCGCGAGCGCTCGTCGCCTGTGGGAGTGCTCCGGGAGCGCCGGTGGTCGCCGTCGAGTGGTCCCTTCCTGCACCTGAGCGCCGCCCGGACCTCAGCGCCGCCCAGTCGCCTCACTCTCCCATCGTTGCCCGGACCTGAGCGTCGCTCCTCTCTTCCTGCACTTCGTCACTTGCCGGTCGGCTCCGTCCATCGGCAAGCACTGAGGTAAGTTCATCTCACCACCACCCCCATCTACAGATTCATTCTTTCACCCCTTCTTCCGTCATTCTTCTTCCCTCTTTGCTTTTTAGCACTGATATAGGTGGAGTAAAACATGTATTGTTCGTCAATTGGCTAGATCTAGTAAAAATTGGCTAGATCTAGTAAAAATGTTGCTATTTTGGTTGGCTGGTTTGGCCTTGTGTGGGTATTGTTGTCTCATGTTTATTTAGTATGCTATGATTATGTAATTATTTTTGCCAGATCTAGTTTCTTCAAGTTTGCTAGGTGTAACATCCTCGAATTTTGGAATAAAAATTAGAAACAAAAATCCAGAACCAACAAAATTCTTTTTCTAAATTAGCATCATGCTGGAACTCCTCGGCTTTATTTTTGTTTGTTTTACTAGTGCCAAGGAATTATTTGTCCTGAAAAACCTAAAACCTATATATATATATATATATAATCCCACAAGTTTTGCAAATGGCTAGCTTTCCTTTTATTTTCTTCAAAAATAAAAAGAGAGAAGATAACTCCCTAAACCTTTCTCTCGTGGGCTGGCCCAGTTCCCCCTTCTCCCTCTCGCCCCTCTGCTGCTGGCCCGAGCGGCCCAGCCGGCCTCCCTGCCAGCCAGGCCCTACTAGCAGGCGTGCCCGTCCCACGCCCCATGCGCGCGCATGGCAGGTCCGTCCCGCTTGTCAGTGACACAGAGGGTAGGTTGGTGGGTCTCCTAGATTCCTAACTGGTGGGTCCCATTTGCCAGTGGAAGAGAAGGTTTCCCTAAAGAAAAATAATAGAATTTGTAAATCAATTGGACCAATAGTAGCCTTTTGCATTTATTTTGATTTATTTCAAATTTGAAACGTTGAAAGCCCATATCTTCTTCATTCTAATTCCAAATCGAGTGAAACTTTCACCAAAATTCATCTAAAATCAAGATCTATCCAATGACACTGGTTTGGTATTTTTTTCCCCTTTTTTGTATTTATTCCTTATTTATTTGTGTTTGGACGTGAGTTTTGACTATCCGTTTGTCCGAACTAGGCTATGTTTGCGACAACGAGCCCCTTGACGCAGAGGAGGAAGTTGCCGTAGCCAAGCAAGACAAGTCACCACACCCCCTTTCTTGAGCATATTATTCCTAATGCGAAATTGTTTTTATTTACAAATAAAGTGCATGCTATATTAAATTCCGTACCTAAATTCCGTTTAAAGCCTTTATGGAGTTGATGACCTATACCTTGATGCCATATACTCTTTATATATATTTAAGTCATTTATTGACACCGCTTAGCATTGCTTTCTAGATATTTCTTTTACATGTAATAATGATTGGAATGGGGATGATTGTTCCGGATTGGGGACGATCGTTCCGGATAGGGAACGAACGTTATTTTATGCGAGCGGAGACATAAATTACTGCTTGCAAGACACATGAAAACTATTTGTGAAACCAACACTAAGAGACAAAACCATTTTCAACCGGGGCGGCATGGATTGATTTGGGTGGTTCCTAATAAAGGCTAGTGCCGACCCTAATCAGTTAAGGACCGAGTCAAAGAAACAAGCAGAAAACGACCACAGTACGACCACAATTCTCGTATAGGCATAGACCTAGCGGATTAGCGGATTCTAGTGGGGCGGCACCCCAATCATGGCCGGTTCTGATCACGGTGTGGTGTTGCGATGAAGATAAAGGAGGATAGAATGTGGGTTAAATGACATGTCAAATAAAACAAACGTTGCTTCTCTCTCCTTGATATCCCTGTGTCCAAGATTCCTTACACCACTGGCAAGGCGGGATTGGAGTGCTAGGGGGTGCATGAGGGCACATGGTCTCTGGAGCTAGTGCCGTGATGCTAGAAGATCCAAAAACTAGGCTATGGCAAGTCTTATGTGTTGGGAGCACCATGGATTGCAGGTAAAGCGTACATCCACTGTAATGTGAGTAAAATTAAACTGTTCGAATAGTTGTGCTTGAGGTTAAAGGAGCACCGGGACTTGTGCTAGTCTTAACTAGACTCGAAATTTTCTAAACTTTGGTTAGGGGTATGGGTGAAATGTGGAAATAGAGACACATATTGGACATGAGGGTAAGCCGAACCAGGTGTAACTTGGCAAGGTGGACAAAACCTTCATGATGGGTTAAACTATCCAACTAGTGGCGGGTATATTTTAGCAAAATGGCTAGGTATAGGTTTTGTGAAATATTTCTGCAAAAATTGGTTTTGCACAAATAAACCCTTGCTTCCCATGAACCTTGTGAGCATATATTCATGTTGCAGTGGTGGTTTGCGAGTACTCTACATACTCGCCATTGCTTAATCCCCCTTTTTAGAACTAAATATCGAAGATGAACTATACAAGCACAACCCGGAGGAGAAGGCACCGAAGGAGGCATCATAGGCGCAAGTCGTTAGTTGAGCGCCTGTGGAGTAACGTAGGGCCACTGCCAGTTATGTTTCCGCTATTGCACCATGCATCTTTTGCTAGTTTACCGCAAGACGTTTGGCTATTTGGGTCCCTACGCGGATAACCCCTTCTTGTAATGAACAAGTATTGTAAGACTCTATTCCGTGAGATGGAATGGTACCAGTGATGTCATGTAAGTGCCAAACTACTGATCCAAGAATTTGGTACTCTATGCATGGAAAGTTTCCGGTCTTAATAACCCGGGACCAACACTAGCTCTGAGTATATGTTGGATCTGTTGTCTCCTGTTGTTGGATCTATGGTATATGGTTGTGCTTGTTGCATTTCATGTTTTGACAATGTATAATGTATTATAAATTTGCTATTTGAATAGATGGAAGAACTACGTCGTATACGTTAGATCCTAATGGCTAAAGTTGCTGCAATGTGGTGCTTACATGATTTTCATTATGAGGAGAGCTAGACAACGCACCCCTAGGATTACCTATGGCCCATTGATGGAAAGGGACTTAGCTAGACAGAGGAACCTGTGTTTCATCTATGATTCAAATGATACACATTGTGTGAATCAGCTTAGAATGAGGAGAGCACCATTTTTTCAGTTGTGTCACTTGTTGCGCCAAAGAGAGCTGCTGCAGGACTCTATTCACAGCTCAGTGGAGGAATAGGTTGCCATGTTCCTTCTAGTTGTAGGCCACAATGTTAGGTTTAGGGCTTTATAACCCATTTTTAGGAAGTCAACTGAGACAATCAGTAAGTACTTCGGAGAGGTCTTGTATGCTATTGGTGAGCTGAGAAATGAGTTGATCAAACCACCCTCAATTGATATTCCTCGTAAAATTCTTGGCAACAGAAGATTCAACCCATATTTTAAGGTAAAACAAATATTTTTCAGAAATGACCTAATTTGTTTTTCTCACAGCCTATCCTAACCTTTCTCATGTTAATTAGGATTGTATTGGTGCAATAGACGGATTGGGTGCAGCATCCTCTGGGCTGTCAGGAGGATCTACCCGGCCTCTGGGACCTCAGGGAAGAAATGAGTGAAGACTATTTATCTCTGTGACATTTACATCAGGATGTAAATACCAGGTCATAAGACAGGTTTTCAGTTTTTTCTTCTCTTTTACTACTATATTATACAAGGATAATAGCAAGCATTGCGATCATACCAGAGGAAAAAAAGAAGTATTGCGATCCTAGCCGCACATGAATTGCTGTACAATGTAGTACTATTGTAGTCATGAATCTTTTGATACATCCAGATGATGGTGTGTCATACAAAACATTTGCAGTTCTGAGTGCTATTGTACTTTGTACCACTGAAAATGAACCATCTACTATGTTGATTGCCAGCAAAAAGAAGAGTACTCTGCATGCAATTTTCTTTTGATTTCTTGATAAGCAAAATTCAGGGATCATGCTATAAATATAGTAAGATGTAGGATGATGAACTTTGATAATTTGATGATGACAATCCAATTTATACTATACCATCAAGAACCCATTTTTATGTATGAAAACAAATAAGTGCAGTTTTTCAAGTGGAAAATATAACAACTCTAAGTACATGCTACTATTCCAAAATTAAACCAGGCACACCAACTGAAAGCTACATGAGAATAACTTTGATAATAGCTGTCTTCGTTGACTTGTATGGAGATCCACTTGCTCAGAGAATCCACAATTTTTAGTGTGTAACATTTTTTATAGCTCACCTTCAGCACAGTGAAAATGAAATAGTACTGAAATCACACACAAATTGTGGAGTTAAAGACACGAACAGTTCTTTTAAGATAACCAAAACAAGTTACTTCCTCCAGTCTCAAAAACAAGTCCTTTAGACTTTTTAAAATCAACGTTATAGAATTTTGATTTATCTATTTTAAGCATAAATAAAAAATTCTTTATTACAGTGAGTTAGGAAAAAATTTATCCATAAAACCTAACACCATCTCTTACATCATCATGTGGTAACTTTACTATTTGTAAGAAGAGGTAACTCAACTTAGTGTCTAAACATCCAACCAAACACTATCTCTTACATACAACATCCTATGATACAACAAATCAAATAGCATCTTAAATCATCTAGGATAAACCCATCCAGTCAATCAAACAAAGCCAATTGCATTATCCTATCCAAGCTAAGGACACCCTGAATGAAAGATACAAGCTAGGTTAGGGACATACGAGCAACCAAACATATCCTAAATCCTAAATGTTCTGACTGAGCATAGTGAGAAAAATTAGCTGGAGACCGTATAACATGTAAGATCAATACAAATTTAGAAATAAAAGAAAGCAAGAAGTAACGTGCCACTAGATTACTGTCAAAACGTAATTGAAAGGTATTCCATTTGACCCCTTCGCCTCCGGGCTTTTCTTCTTTTCATAAAAACATTCACTTTGCCGGCTCCCCCTCTTTTTCAAAAAAAAAAAAGGGAAGAAGGTATTCTTCCAATGACAAAACATGGCGGTTTGGACAGTGACATGGTCTTTATTATGCAACTTTGACCATTATTTTCTATTACAAAATATTTGAAAAATGATAAACTTAGAATATTACGAAGAAGGAACTTTTTGAGGCAAATATATACACATATCATTTTCATACACGTAATTTAAATATTAAAAATATTAGTGTTCAAAGTTTTTAAAGTTTGATTTGGATAAGTCCAAAGCAATATGTATTCAGGACGTACTCACTACTACAAAAATAGTTTTTCTAGGTAGCGCCCCTTTTAAAAAATAGGCAGATCGTAAAACCACTCGCCTGTGCTAAGTTTGCTAGGGTCTCCAATTATGGACCGCCTATAAAAATTAATTTTCACAGGCGATCGTCTTAGGAGGGCCGCCTATGAAAATAGGGTTATTTTCACAGGCGACTCTACTAAACGGATCACCTGCGAAAATTACTCGAAGCTATAAAAATACTCGACGCGTCCTCTCTCTCGTTCAGATCTAGAGGCAACATCGTCCTCTCTCTCTCGTTCATTTACCTAAGACTATCTCCAACAGGATAGGCATAGCGGAACCCAAACCTATAAATGTGTGTTTCAGGCTACTGTAGTAGGAAAAAACACGGTCCAACAGAGTACCCATACGAAGCACCCATTTTCGGTCTCAGGCGAGGCAGAACCCAAAAATGAGCGTCCTCTCTCCTCGACCCAAACGATTGGCGCACAACGGTTTCGCAGGAGGTGGAGAGAGAAGAGGAAAGCGCACCCGGTGATAGGGAGAGCTCCGCCGCCGGCGAGATCTGCACGAGCTAGGCTTCGCAGGTATGGATCTGGCTCCAACCCAGCCCTCCTTCGTCCCCGGTCCCATCTCTCCTCTCTCTACGCGGATTTGGCCCCGGCTACTCACATCGTAGCCAAGGCCCGGCGCTCCAGCTCAATAGCTCGCCACGGACACCCCCGCCTTCCGGGACACGGGCGCCGCCGCGGCCTCGTGCGCAGACGAGGGCACGGGCGCGGGCGAGGGCGCGGGCGCGGGGGAGCCAGAGGACGCGGGCGAGCAAGAGGGCCCGGGCGCGGGAGCGGGCGTGGGCGTGGGCGAGCAAGGGGGCGCGGGCACAGAGGCGGGCGCTGGGCGAGGTCCCGGGCACGACGCCGGGCACGGGCGCACCTTCGGTGCGGGGCTAACATCGACGACGGCGACAGCGCAGGGAGCGGGCGGCAGGAAACGTGGACGGCGGCGACGGGTTCTCTTTGCAGAAAGGGTTCTCTTTTGGGTCTTTATTGTTGGAGAAAACCAAAAATAGGTATTAAACTCTTCACCTATAGCGCTAACCAAATGTGGAATGGGTCTTGTATTTGGGGTGCCGTTGTTAGTGATAGTCTAATAGCCACCCCTCTCTCTCTGTTCAGATCCAGGAGCGATGACGTGTCGGCACTACATGCGCGTGACGGCGACGGCTCCCTTGCTCCCCGGCTCCTCCTCGACTCCCCCGACTCCCCGGCTCCTCTCTGTCCCCCTCGACTCCCCAGCTGCCGGCCACCTCGACTCCCCCGCTCCCGGCACTCCCTCCTAGCCAGCGGCTGGCCTCGGGAGCGTTGGATCCGCCAGCAGTGGGCGTTGGGAGTGGGTCCAACGGTGGTAGAGGAGCATGGAGGAGTGGCGAATCTGGATCTGGAGCTTGTGATTTTTTTTTTCAATTTTTTGTGATTTTTTGATTTGGCAGGATGGGTCCGTAATTTTTGTGATATTCAAGAGCGGGTCCGACAGCGGTCATCGCTACATCCGGAGGCTGTGCGAGGATGCAGGTGGTCGGCGACCGTGATATCCTCGACATCGACGACGAGCTAGACGACTGTCTGTGGAAATTTGTGAATTTGAGATTTTTTCTGCTATGGGATTTTTCTTTTTTTTTCCCAAAAAATATTTTCACATGCGGATGTCTTCATGCCTCCGCCTATCAAAAGCGATTTTTCACATGCCGTCTTAGGGAACCAGCCTATAAAAATTAATTTTCGTAGACGGTCCACAGCTGCCTGTGAAAATAGTCGATTTTCACTAGGCAGCCACATCACCTGCCTGTGAAAATTGATCTTGGCCATCTTTAATTACTCATTTTGTAGCAGTGAGCCAGTGACTGGAGGCAGTAGAGGATTTACCTTGCGGAAGTCCTGCTCTGATAGTGAGTAAACCAGTTTTGCTCCACTAGAGAAGAACCCTCTTCCAAGTGGACTGTAAGCTACAATTCCTATTCCAAGTTTCCTGTAACTAACATTTCAAAAAAGAATAAGAAAAACTACAAAGTATCAAACTCTTTCCAGCAAGCCGGCAAGGTAATATGCCTGTACACCACCTGCAAGTAGGAACTATTTCTTCTTCCACGTCTCTAGACCACAGTGACCATTCCAGCTGAACTGCAGTGATAGGTGTTGGAGAAACTAAATTACAGTGTTGATTAAAATTGATTCATTGAGTTTATCCCCTTAGAAATTCAATCACCTATGCGGAAAATTTAATTCTAATCACTGACCTGCTTGTGAAGCCATCTTGACTTGATTTCTTCTTCTTCTCTGCTTCCTCTTCTTCTTGATGCTTCTCTGCGTGTGTGCGCCGACGGACGGATTGATTAAGACGTAGAAGGACCTCACGAACCCCTTCTAGTGCGTTTTGTGGATCGGGCACAATTAGGGTTTGTAGTTGGAGACCGAGCGGCGTCCCGTTCTTCTCCAATTTCTCTTTTATATGTGCACTAGTGGGGCTCGGGGTTTTCCTTCGGTTTAGGAGGTTCGGTTGAATCCACCGATCACGGATTCTATTCGTTATCTTATCTCTAAGCCGATAAAACAACCAACATTCTTCCCTTGATTTAGAGGCTTAATTAATTTCTAAGTCTATTAAGTAAAATAACTCCCCAAGGCAATGTGTCATAACAACTTTAAACGTCATTAAGACTACAAGACCTATAGTTCACTATAATACTTAAATAAACTCACATCTTAACTTAGCGGGTGTTGATTGAAAAATTAATCCCCTATTTCCAGGATCTTAGTCAAAGGCAATCACTTAATCCCATGCCGGCTACATGTTCTTTAAATAAGTTGGGAGGTAAGCTTTGGTTAGCGGATCGCAAGCATAAATTTAGTATTTATGTACTCAATCTTAATTGTTTGATCCTGGACTCTATCTTTCACAACATGATATTTAATGTCAATGTGTTTGGCAGCTTCACTTGACTTGTTGTTACTCGTATAGAATACTGCAGCTTCATTATCGCAGTATATAACAAGTGGTCTCTCAATGCTGTCAACCACTTTTTAATCTTGGATGAAATTCTTAAGCCATACGGCCTGCCCCGTCGCATGGTAACATGCTACAAATTCCGCTTGCATTGTCGACGATGCAGTAAGCGTTTGTTTAGAGCTTTTCCACGAAATAGCTCCTCCCGCAAGGGTGAAAATATATCCTGAAGTGGATTTCTTTTGTGTCTACGCACCCCGCGAAATCAGCGTCTGAATAGCCAAGGACTTCAAGCTTATCAGACTTTCTGTATGTAAGCATGTTTAGTTCCTTGTAAATAACGCAGAACTTTCTTTACTGCCTTCCAGTGGTCCATTCCTGGTTTAGACAGAAATCTGCCAAGCATCCTGTGACGAATGCTAAGTCTGGTCGCGTACAGACTTGTGCATACATCAAGCTTCCGACAGCTGAAGCATAAGGTACCTTGTCCATTTCTTAGATTCTAACTCATTTCTTGGACTTTGGAATAATCCGAATTTATCGCCTTCCATTATTGGAGCAGGTGAAGAGGCGATTTACTCATATTATATCTTTCTAAGATTCTTGAGATGTAAGCTTTCTGAGATAGTCCTAGCACTCCTTTGACTGTCTCGGTGAATCTCAATGCCCAAAACATAAGATGCTTCACCGAGATCTTTCATATCAAACTTTGATGACAAGAATTCTTTAGTTTCTCGCAGCAGGTTCTTATCGCTGCTTGCTAATAAAATGTCATCAACATAGAGTACTAGGATGATGAATTTTACCACCTTTATATTTAACATAAATACAGTTGTCACCTCATTCTCCTTAAATCCGAATTGTCTGATGATCTGATCGAATTTAAGGTTCCATTGCCTGGACGCTTGTTTAAGTCCATAGATGGATTTATTAAGCTTGCATGCTAAATGGCCTTTTTCTTCCATAACAAAACCTTCCGGTTGTGTCATGTAAACATTTTCTTTTAGGTCACCATTTAGAATGCAGTCTTTACATCCATCTGATGGAGTTCTAAGTCAAAGTGAGCCACTAGCGCCATGACAATTCTGAATGAGTCTTTCTTAGAGACAGGAGAAAAAGTTTCATTATAGTCAATTCTTCTCTCTGTGAAAACCCTTGGCAACTAGCCTTGCTTTGAATCGTTCGATGTTTCCTCTAGAGTCAAGCTTGGTTTTGTAGACCCACTTACAGCTACGGTCTTGACTCCTTTAGGAACTTCTACTAAAATCCCATACTTTATTATGGCTCATTGATTTTAGTTCATCTTCCATAGCCTGAAGCCACTTAGATGAATCCTTGCTGTTTATTGCTTCTTTAAATGAGGTGGGATCGTCTACCTTCCCCATGTCTTCTTCATTCATGTATACTTCATAATAATCAGGGATGGCAGATCTCCTCACCCGCTGTGACCTTCTTAATTCTTGAGTTTCATTGTTTGTCACTTGAGGTTGAGGATCTTCATGTGGAGGTTCTTCTTCATTATGTGTCACTTCAATCTGTTGAGGCTCATCATCATTATTACTCTCAATGTTTTCCTCAACAGAAGGTGTAGTACCAGACGGTCCAGAATTACCCGTTGGCGGTGCTACATCACGTGGCACATTAGAAATTATGGGGATGTTCTGAATAATTGGAATATCAGTCTCTCGGATTTCCGGAGTTTGAATATTAGCCCGAATTTCCTCAAGATTAATTTCCCTTGTCTGTGAGCTCCCCCATTTATTGTCCTCAAGAAAGACAGCATGTCTAGTCTCCACAAATTTAGTAACCCGATCTGGACAATAAAATCGGTATCCTTTGGATCTCTCGGGATAACCGATAAAATGACAGCTCACAGTCTTAGGATCTAATTTCTTTAATTGTGGATTAAATATTCTGGCTTCCGCACGACAGCCCCACACACGTAAATAATTGAGTGTCGGTTTTCTTCCGGTCCATAATTCATAAGGGGTCTTAGGTACTGATTTACTAGGCACTCTGTTGATTATGTGTGCAGCTGTTTTAAGTGCTTCAATCCACAGCTTAGGTGACAGAATAGAGTGATTCAGCATACTGCGCACCATATCCATGAGTGTGCGGTTGCGTCGTTCTGCTACCCCGTTTTGCTGAGGTTCTCCAGGCATGGAATATTGGGCAATAATCCCATGTTGCTGGAGATACAAGGCAAATGGACCAGGAATTTGCCCAAATGGAGCGTGTTTCCCGTAGTATTCACCACCGCGGTCCGATCTCACAATTTTAATTTTAGCATTATGCTGATTCTCCACTTCAGCTTTAAATATCTTAAATTTCTCAAGAGATTCGGAACGGTCGCTTATGGGTAAATGTAACCATAACGGGAATAATCATCTGTGAATGTTATAAATGAATCAAATCCATCCACAGATGTCATCGGAACGGTCCACAAATATCAGTGTGATTATTTCTAGTGGACTTGAGCTCCTAGTGGCTCCTTTCTTTATTGTTTTAGTGAATTTTCCCTTAATGCAATCTATGCAATGATCCGCGTCAGAAAAGTCTAAGGGAAGGAGTATCTTTCTCTTATGAGACGTTCAATTCTCCCCTAGAAATATGGCTAAGCGACAGTGCCATAATTTCGACGACGTCTCATTTGTCACATTCATTACTTTATCATTGCAGGCATTATTAACATTCAGGACCATATCATCCAAAGAGAGCAAGAATAGCTATCTCGCACGAAGGCGAAGCCAATCACTTTATTATCTAATTTAATGTAACATATTCTCTTTGAAAATGACAGTCATAACCGTTTCTGTCAACACTCGAACAGAAATGAGGTTTTCTTAATTGAGGGAGCAAATAAAACATTATTCAGAATTAAATTGTAGCCACTAGGGAGTCTAAGTGCTAGGTCTCCAACGGCCTTCACTTCGATCTCCGCTCCATCAGCTACTCTTAGGATTCGCTCCCCTTTGCTACCGCCTGGACAGTAGTCAATCCCTGCAATGAGTTACAGACGTGCACAGTGGCACCTGAGTCAACCCACCAGGTATTAATGGAGAATTCAGAGTAAAATAACTCATTAACATTTGATATTCATCAATCTCATTTATACCTTTCTTAGCTAGCCACTCTCGAAGCGTGGACAATCCCTGCTGCCAATGTCCATCTTTACTGCAAAACTTGCAATATGGACTTGCAGTGGTGGAGGCAGCTAAAGCTTGAGACTGAGGATGCGGCTTTGCTTGAGCAGTGTTACTCCCTCCAGACTTATGAGGGTGATATGGCTTCTTTCTGCCACTACCCGAGCTTTGGCTTGATTTGTTTTCCTCTTGCCTTTAGCATGGATGAGGTTGAGCTGATCTTTAAGTTTCTGCTTGTCAGCCTTTTGTCGCTCTTCCTCTTCCACTGAGTGGGAGATCAATTCTGCTACGGTCCACTTCTCTTTCTGAGTATTATAATTAATCTTGAAGGACTATAGTCAGGACCAAGAGAGTTCAATATGAAATGCACTAAAAACCTTCAGACAATTCCATATCCATGGTCTTTAGTGTATGTGCCATATGAGTCATCTCAAGGATGTGCTTTCTTACACCACCTTTGCCATCATACTGGCTGGTGATCAGCTTACTTATTAAGGTACTGGCATGGCTCTTAGATGAAGTCTTAAAGTTCTCTTCAATGTTTGCCAAGTACGTCTTAACATCGTTTGAGTTCGTAATCCCTCCAATAATTCCTGGAGCGATAGTACTCTTGATGTACATGAGAGACATTCTGTTGGACTTTTCCCAAGAGGCTACTTTTTCTTCGTAATCCACTTGGTATTATCATAATCTTCCTGACTCATTTCGTCAGTGTACTTGGCTCCACAGGGAGTCCTCTCTTAGTGCTAAGTCATAGTCAACATGCCAAGATTCAGTAGCACATCGTTCTTCCACTCAGCGAAATTTGTTCCATCAAGGGTGTCACAATTTTAAGCTGCCCCAATGCTGAAAATAACCAATGGAAAAAAAATATTAGTAAAATATTGCAATGATTAATTTGCGTTGGCTCAATTAATCACATGCGATGATAGGCTCCTTTTCTAAATTTAATTACCGTTGGGCAGAAAAAATTTAGAAAATATATGAAGTGACAAAAAAAATAATCCTTATTACATCACCGTTGGGCAGAATAATTAAGGAAATAATATTATTAATTTATTTGACATGAAATTATAATTAACGTTGGTCAAAAATAGTTTCACATCATAAATATTCTCTAGCAAAACTTCCCGTTGGTTCCATTCAGCTAGAAATAATTTTCAGAGTGCTTAGAATAATTTTCCATAATTTTTCAGCATTTTTAATGGCCAAGAAAGCATATAAAGGGATTTCTGTAAATAACAAATGAATAAAACAGTGGGAATTGATTTAATTTCAAGCGCGGGCGCGGGCGCGAGGCCCAGGCGCGGGCGCGGGCGCGGGGCCCGGGCGCAATGCGCGAGCGCGGGGCGCGGGCGCGATGGCGCGGGGCCGCGGGGGCGCGGGCGCGAGGCGCGCGGGCGCGAGGCGCGGGGCCCGGGCGCGAGGCGCGAGCGCGAGCGCGCGAGCGCGATGTCGGCCGATCCGTTCGATCCAGATCGAACGGCTACGGCCATCCCCGCATCTGATTTTGTTAGCGCCGTCCGATTCAATCCGACGGCTGAGATCATTTTTCACCGGGTCAAAGCCATCGGCTGTCGGCGGCCGAACCCTAACCCTATCCCCGGTCGATCCCCTTTTCTCCGCGTCTTCTTCCCGACGCGCCCGACGAGCAAGCGGCGGCGGTGACGGCGACGAAGCGCCGAGCAAAGCAGCGGCGACGACAGCCAATACCCGTCTTTCCTCTTCCCCTTCCCACCCCAGTTCTCCTCCCCGTGCGCAAAAGGCAACACCGAGGCGAGCCTCGGTCTCGCGCGGCCGAGCGACGGCGCGAGACCGGTCTGAGGTGGCGGGGTGGCTTAGCGGCGGCGCATGGCGGCGTCGTCCTGCGGTGAGGCGGGGAGGGAGTTCCCGAGGCATGCACGCGGCGAAGCTGATGCCCGCGCAGCGACAACGGCGACGCCTATTTCCCGGTGAGGCCCGCGCGACGCGAGGTGGCAAACGCGCGAACTCCCGGTGATTTAGAGCTCAAAATCCAGGTAACTCTCAATCCGGACTTGAAAGATTTTATTGATTTGGGGATTTAGGGTTTCTACTTGATTGGGAATTTGGGGATTTTGATTTTGCCGAATTAATTGATGATGACTTCACCAAGGGATGAAGATTTTGGGATTAAATTCTAAGGGGTTTGGCTCTGATACCACAATGTTGGAGAAACTAAATTACAGTGTTGACTAAAATTGATTCATTGAGTTTATCCCCTTAGAAATTCAATCACCTATGCGGAAAATTTAATTCTAATCACTGACCTGCTTGTGAAGCCATCTTGACTTGATTTCTTCTTCTTCTCTGCTTCCTCTTCTTCTTGATGCTTCTCTGCGTGTGTGCGCCGACGGACGGATTGATTAAGACGTAGAAGGACCTCACGAACCCCTTCTAGTGCGTTTTGTGGATCGGGCACAATTAGGGTTTGTAGTTGGAGACCGAGCGGCGTCCCGTTCTTCTCCAATTTCTCTTTTATATGTGCACTAGTGGGGCTCGGGGTTTTCCTTCGGTTTAGGAGGTTCGGTTGAATCAACCGATCACGGATTCTATTCGTTATCTTATCTCTAAGCCGATAAAACAACCAACAATAGGATGAACTGCATGAGCCCTTCTGATTGTTTATGCAGATGCTTCAGATAGTCCAATATATTTTATCTTTCCTTCTTCAACTAGCTTCTTCATGTCACCAACCTAACTATGGAGAAGGTAAAATCTGCGGTAACTTGGTATCCCAAGTAAAAAGGTTCATGAGTTAAAAGAGTACAATGAGAAATATACGTTGGAATTGTTAGTGGGTCTAGGATTTAATTGGAGAATAATTTCTAGAAAAATCTCAAAAACCCACCTCATAGGAGTTATATATGTGAACTTTAGTACCACCTTACTTATTCTAGGAGAGAAAGATCTTTTTAAAATGGTGAGTGCTCTCCTAACCATTTGAGCAATGTGTGGTAGAGAGAATTAGAGAAACACACGGCGCACACTCGCTCACCTTGCTGGGCCCGGCACAGGGCGCACACGTGATATACGCGTGAATGATCCGTTAAAATTAGCTGCTCATGCTTATGCAAATACGGCTTTCTTTTGCAGTTTTAATTTTGCTGCATCAAACGGATATTCTGGTATTTGTTTTGAAACTCATCGGATTGTTCAGTGCATTGGACTGGTGTGGAGTCCGGAAGGCGTCCTGATCACATGTCTTATAAATACCAAACCACCACCTCCACGCAACACACGCGAAAGCAATTTAGGGTTTTGCTTCTCCTCTATACTGCGCCGCCACACGTCATCTACTTCGTCTCGCTCGTCAGCATGCACTGGTGTTTGGGAAAGCAGGTCTGCGAAACCGTCGGCCTCGTGAAGTCCTACACTAGGAGACGGTGAATAAGATTTTTGGAAAACGCTCTGCGCGACTGCTCGTTGTTTGTTCACCATGGCTCGTCTTCCTTTACGTTAGGGCGTTGTGTGTCGTCGTCACCATCCTATACCGCGTGTTGTACGTACGGTGCGTGCTACTACTTTAAACTCTCCTCCTGAACAGAATCGTCAGTACGTATTCATCATGTTTTACATGTTCAATCTATTCATATATTGTTCCGTTGTATATATATCTAGATTATGTGAGATGGTTCTGTTAGCTTATGCAGTTAATGTCATGATTTATTTATGGAATAAATTAAATCTATATGTGCTTATTTTTTTCAACAATATAAAAAATATACAATGAATATAAAATTAATTTGTACATGATAGAAGTATCATATGTTCATAAGTACTTGATGGCGTGGAATTACTGATAAAGATACCCTTATCAGAATGGTTCAGACCTTTTTAGTCAATTTATTGTTGCAATGCATTACAATTGGAAATCATACTACCTGTCTGGGCTGATCCACTCTAAAAATGAATTGTTCACATCAACACGAAAGGTAGAGTGGAGGTTTTTTTTTTTCAGCTTTCTGAAATTTTGTGTCTAACGGTTCTAATTTAAGTTTTATGCAAATGTAGTGAAAATGGGATAAAAGTTCGAACTTTGAGAAAGAAAGAAAAACAGCAACAATCCCGAAATTGTGAACCTTTGATCAGCACAAGCTGCAATGAATCAAACAAAATCTACTTCGCAGTTTAAGAATAACCACAAATTTTTTACCTACATACAGCAAATAAAGTTACCAATGCCAAGCTTGTCGCAAGACTATGTGGTTTGCTCAAAATTCCTTCTTTGATTCTAATTAATGCTTTTATTAATTATATCTTGATCAAGCCATTTGCGTTATTTTGAGCCATGGGCCAAAGTCCCCAGAAAAATACCCTCTCTGTTTTTTAATGTTTGATATCATTGATTTTCGAAATTACGTTTGATTATTTGTCTTATTTAGAAAAATTACGTTATTATTAATTATTTTATTATGATTTAATTTATCATTAAAGGTACTTTCCATGACCTATAGTTTTTATATTTGCATAAAATTTTTGAATAATACGAATGATCAAACATAATTTCGAAAATCAATGATGCCAAATATTAAAAAACGGAGATAGCATATTGCTAGTGCCTTAGCCATCTTTCCGATTATATTGCTTGTCTTCCATGTATACCTCCATTATCGGACGACGGTATGTTATTTGTCGTCGTCATTCAAGATTTCCGCATGTATCATCGTTTTAAATATCATGAGTAGTGTCTCAGGTCCTCCATTTACAAGTAGAGCGACTCCTTTACCCATGTTTTGACCAGTCGGTTCTAACCGGTCAAGATGGATGGCATCGATAGTGTCTCAACAAACATGTTGAGTGATCAGGCCAATAACTTTCATAAGATATCGTTCAATGATATGGCAACCTTTTCACAAATATTCCGGACGGTACCAGTGACTGTTCTGAAGTATGTTGCTACTATTGACTGGTAGGTGTGGTCTTATGTCGCCTTATTTAGCCGAGAGTTATCTTGATCAATTGGTGTATTTTGACCTTTGCCTACTCAGATGCTCGATATCGAGCAAATAATTTTGTAAAAATATGACACCTAGAAGGAAGAAAATACAACAAAGATCCATCGAGTAGGAACTTGTGCGGTTTCTATAAATCTTCTAGTTATGTTTGGATATAGCCAGCAGATCCAGATCAAATATTAGGTACTATATTTACCATAAATAAGCATAATTTATACAGAAAGTAGACTAGAGTAAGCCCCCAAGGATTAGACCGTAGTCGGCCTGACATGATATGGGCTTGTAACATAAATATTGTATAAACATATGGTCTAGGTAAATATAATAAATTATTGATCTGGAAGAATAAATTACTCCCTCTAGTTTTGATATGAAAGGATGTATACAAAATATTGTGTACCTTTATAGATACATGCTGGATGTATCTATCAATTAGTAGATTAATCTATAAAACAAACAATCTACTAAATACCTTGGTTCACATGCTTGTGAAAGATCCATGTCTACAAATGTTTCTTGATAGTAGGCTTATCCAGCATGTAGCAGACTTGTTGTTTTTGTCATCAGCTTCTCCTCCATGTTGCCCGACAATGGTCTGGTTGATGGGCTCACATCTTGGTTGGTTGTGGGTCCTCGGACTGAATGAGTCCAACTTGTCGTAGTAGGTTGTACGGTGACTGTCGTAATCGGGTGATGCTTGTGGAGATCGGGGCGATCGTTATTTTGATGTAGACCCGTATCGTTGTTGAACAACGGTTTGGCCGGGCGTAGCTACGTAGTCGACCAGTTTGATCTGGTCGGATTTTTGGCGGTGGTATGTTAGTTCAGGAGTGGTCGGCCCAGGCCTTCAATCTAAAGCCTCGTGGTCGACAATATCAAACTGTTGTTTTCCATGGCGATGACGTTTTAAAGCTATATTGATCCTCTTGGATGGAGCCGATGAAGATTAAGACGGTAATGGTTCCAATCTAGAGCGGAACGTACTCTGGTCGGGTCGTATCACCCAATTCAAAGTCACTGGAATATCCCTCGTCAAAAAATCCATCTCTTGGTCATCATGTCTTCGCAAATCCTCTGAATATCAGCGCTCCCTACCTAGCGCGCCAACTATCGATGGATTGTTACCTGACCACACTATCCGTGCATATACGGTATATTTGAGGAATAGGGTAAGGTTGATATGAGGATGTAAACAAAGATACAGAAGACGAGGATTTTTATACAGGTTTGGACCCCTTAGAGATAATAGTCCTACTCCTATTTAACCGAGAGGCCAGTGCTTTTCACTATATCAATCTTATAAGTACAAAGTATGGGGAGAGAAGCACTAATCTAGTCTGCCAGTATGTCGGCATAGAGCTCGGATATGGTTGTCGGCAGCTAGTTATCGTCGGGCTTCTCCAATGTCTATTAGATAAGATTAGACGTATCTGGCTTATGTTGTCCTCTCCTTGGGTTTTATTGGCTTATCCCTCTCCTATGGTAGTTCTTATACTTATACTCTCCAATGACTCCTTGTCTAAGTAGAATTAGGGAGGTATATTAAAATACAAATCTGAGCAGTCCTAGTAGGACTCGAGTAGAACTCTGCGTTTCTTTTCTTATCAGGGATTTCTTACTTATCTGCTCTGGACTCTATCCATATATATAGGGTTTCTTTCCATATGGAAATTGGTATATTGTATTTCACTAAGTTATGTACATGTCTGTGGGATATCTTATATTTAATACACTGACAAAACCCTTATCTAAGTTAACTGTAAACTACAATTTCTATTCCAAGTTCCCCATAATCATTATTTAAAATGCGAAATGCGCGTATATTATTATGAAATTAAAATTTTATGCGTATGTCCACGTCACGAACGGATATTTCCCGTGTCTGTGGTGAGTCCACATCACAGATATAGTGCTAGCGATCGCGTATCTGGGATCGACGTTAACCCATATCGGTAATTAATGATTCTAAGGTAGTGGTAGATGTGTGTAGTGACACTTATTATGAGACTAATATGGTGTACGCTGTAGTTAGGTATTTAGGAATTTAAACCCCTGGGTATCGAGTGCCAACAGTCATTTATACATCACAGTAAGCTTGGTAGTATTTAACAGAAACATGAGGACATTTTGGAATCCAGTGTAACCGGTCCTTTAGTGAGTCACAGACCAACGCATGCATATATGACCCAGTTTTCTAATAGCTAGCCATTCACACACATACACATACACACACATACATACATACATACATACATACATATATATATATATATATATATATATATATATATATATATATATATATATATATATATATATATATATATATATATATATATGCGCGCGCGCACACGCGAATATAGTCTTTTTCTAAAAAAATAAAAGAAAAATTAAAATAAATCAACTAAAAAGTGTTATCTTCTTAATAAAACTGAGTTATAAATAAAATTCACTTCCTGGTAGTCTCTTCTCGAGCAAACTATGCATAGATAGGTGCATTTTTAATAAAATTTTAATAATGCTAGGAATTTATGACCGGTCTCTTATTCTTTAGCATATATTAGGGGTGCATAGCTGTGTAAGGATTGTGTGCGTGTGTACATGGTGTAATAAAAAATACACAAATGCAATATCAGCACAATTAATAATTGAGGATAACTTGCCCAAATTTTCCACAAAATATGTAGACATCATTACGCCCGGCGCCTAGGTACTCTCTTTCATGTTTTCATGGCCTTTATATGGTGGGAAAAAGTAAATAAATATATAGATAGCCGCTTACGATATTGCTCGTGTTGGCCTAACACAACCATGAACTAAATACCTCTCCGTCTAAAAATATAGTTATTTTTAGAATTCAAATTTATCTCAAAATACAACTACTTCTCCACCTATCTCCTCATCTCAACCAATCACAATATTTCTCTATTTAATTTTCCTAGTCGAGTGGCCATACGTTGCAATGGTAACAAATTTTATAATTCTATTACATAGAGATGAAATAGGACAAAATTTTAACAAATGGACAAGACAAAAATTCATCAGCCCTTTATGTTTCAAGAAGCTAAAACTTTCAAATATGATAGAGCGCCAGCTAGCCATTTCCAAATTCAAATATGCTCTCAGAAACAGACATCTGAATGCACCATGTCGGCGAAATGGGAATAGGGGTTCCACATATCCCGGGGACGCGTAGGTCTTAGGCCACGTCAGCTCCTCCGGGGCCACATTCTGCACCGGCGACGGCCGGCTACAGCCTTCTTCCCACCAAGTACCTGGGGCCCGAGCACTGCCCGGGCCCGGGTGCGCCTTCTCCGGGCGCCTCGCGACGGGCGCCCACATCCACCCCGGGTCCCGGGGGCATTCTCGAGAAGGGGCACTCCTCTGTGCCCGGTCCCAAGGCCACAGGCTCCATGCCTGGGCCCCGGGTCTCGTCCCCGGTCCCGGAAAGCTCCGTTCCCGGGCCCCGGGTCTCGATGCCCGGTTCCGGGACCCACAGTGTAACGCCCAGAAATTCGCACCAAAATTCTGAACATTAATGTGTAATAAATCCCTGCCCAGGAAAGCCAGGGTACACAAACCAAGTTGCCATACAGAGTGTCTTACAAACAGAGCAAACTGTATATTACATAAATGCAGCGGAAAAAGGTAAAACGGAGTCTATAAACATCTGGCCAAGCAGCCGATTCCATTCCCACAGGCACCTTGACGGCGGAGCCAGCCTAATCCTCAGAACGCTCCTCGTGAGACGCGTTCTCCAACACTGGGGGGAAAATGGAGCAAGGCTGAGTACCACCCACAGTACTCAACAAATCACACCCACAAATATGCATATGCACAGGGTACAAAGATGGGATGGGGTTTATTTGCGGAAAAGCAGTTGCAAAAGGAAGTAGTTCGCAAACAGTAAAAAGTTGTTTTATTTAACAAGATTATTTCCCACTGATTAACGTTACACCACGTTAACCAGGCCCAACCATTCCCAACTGATTGACGCTAAACCACGTCAACCAGTCTCCACTGATGAACGCTACACCACGTTCAACAGACACCTCTGGGTACCGTTACACCACGTTACCCGGACTCCACTGATTAACGCTACACCACGTTAACCAGTCACCACCGGACAACGTATCACGCTGACCAGCTTTTCCCGACCAACGCTAAACCACGTTGACCAGGCCGCGCTGATGGAAGTTACACCACGACCACCAGGCGTAACTGATGAGAGTTACACCACACTCACCAGTCTCCACCGATTAGCGTTAAACCACGCTAACCAGTCACCCCCGGTCAACTCAACCACGTCGACCGGACTCACACCTTCCACAACACCAGTTTGGTAAAACCAGATTAATTATCTAGGGTGAGACTAATCACGGTGAGTCTTGGCCAATGAGCCCATAACCGTGGGCGCGGCTATACGAATAGATTTACTCTGATCAGAGGTGTACAACTTTACCCACAAGACACAGCCTCACACACGTTTCCGTGCGTCGATGTGTCACCACGACACCCCGCAAGAGGCTGTGACAGGACCGTTCACGCAACCTCTCCCTAACCATCCACACCACGCTGAGGTTGCACCTGCCGACAGGGCACGCCATATTGGCCAGGCTACCCTCCTTGCGCCACGGTGAATCCGACAGCCGATCAACCCTATCCCAGGCCGACCCAACTCCATCTCTTCCACCCTCTTCTTCGGTGCCTAGGAGAGGGAGAAGAAACGCTTCAAGCCCAGCCGTTGCCCACGCTGGCTTGTGGAAAGTACGGGAAGTTGCCCAAGTGGTTCCCGCGAACCGGTCCTTAATTGCCATGGGTGTGACAAGCAAAACCATACACCCACAGCCCACCATTTAGGTCAAAATTTTAGGAATTTAACAACAGCCTATCCAAGGTTCTATTTTTCCGACATTGAGTCGAATCATATAAAAAGACATTATTTAATTCCCAGGTGAGCTATGTTGCTAAGCATGGCTAAGCATTCCTAAGAATTGTAAACTAGTCACATTATTACCCAGGTGACAAGGATTTAGTTATCAAAACTAAGGCTGAAACCTAACATTGTATAGGCAATACCAATCCACATGAATTATTAAAATAATGCAGTTTATTTAAGTAAACAAAGCAATTTAGCGAAAAATGGGTACAAATTGATCAAAGTATCAGTGCGACTTGCCTTGCTCCGGCTCAAGGTATTCGGCTACGATCTCGAAATACGCAGGGGAAATACCGGCGTCGGATTCTACAACAAACAATACATAAACAATTAAAAACAGTACATGGGGTCGACAAACATGGGCTGAAAGTATTATTAGTGGATTCTCGGTATTTTTCTGGATTTAATGAAATTTGAATGAACTTAATCCGAGTTCGCATGAATTAGTTATGATTTATTGAAGTTTTACTGCTATTTTTAGAGTAAATATAATTAACCAGACGATTTATTGCGCATTAACCGATTTAAAGACGTCACCAGACTGGAAAGCCGGCGCCGACAGGCGGGCTCCACCAGCCAGTGGCGTGCGAGAGGCAGGCGCACGGCGGACCAAGTCCACCGCGGCCGAGAGCGGGCGCACCACGTGGCGCCACCGCGGGCAACCACGCGGGCGAGCGAGCGGGCGGCCCCGATCTGCCACCCGGCAGATCGGACGGCCCCGGGGAGCGGCGGCCGAAGCCAGCCGTCCCGAGCGGGAGGCGGCGGCGTGCACGCGACCCGATGGTCGACGACGGCGACCACCCGGCGCGGCGGCGACCACACGGAGGGGCGGAAATGAACGGGAAAACGGAAGGGGTTCTCACCGGCGGCTCGCGACGGCGAGCGACGGCGCGAAGACGTCGGTGGCGACGAAAAGGCGGCGGCAGCCTCGGGACGACGTCGGCGACGGAGCTCCGACGGCGGGGAACGGGCGAGAGGCGGCTGCCGAGGTGTCCTGGAGGATGAGGAGGACGGGAGAGGAGTTAGAGCGGAGAATGGAGACACGGCGCGGCGGGAATCACCGGCCAGAAAGGAGGCGGAGGGCCGATACTCACCGTGCGCGCGGGCGAGGCGGTCCGGCGAGCTTCGGCTTCCACGGAGTGGCGGCCGAGGTGCGGCGCGGCGCGGCGGAGGTGCAGGCGGTGGCGGAGTCGCCTGGCGGCGTCCGGAACGGCGGCGAGCGGCGGCCGGAAGCGGCGAAAGACGGTGGAGCTCGGGTGCGCGGTGGCGATGGGGTTCTGGGGCACTGGAAAGCTCGGCGTGTTGGGGAAAAGATGGAGGAGAGGGTGGAGATGGTTTTTATACAGTCGGCCGGGAGAGATCGAGGCCGAACGGCTCCAATCGTGCACGGGAGAGTGGGCGGCGGCGTGGGCATCGTGTGCGAGATTCTCTGGAGAGAGGGGACGTGGACGCCGGAGAACTCGGGGGAGTGGGGCGGACTCGGTCCGCGACCGTTTGAACGAGTGCGAGGGCGCGCGGGATGAGGCGAGAGGCGGCGCCGGATCGGACGGCCCCAGGGAATTTCCCCTCCGCCCGATTCGGACGGAGGAGGAAGATGATGCTGATAGGCGGGCCCGGCCTGTCAACGGGAGCTCGGGCGCGGGCGCGAGGAGCGAGGGCGCGGGCGCGAGCGCGAGGGCGCGAGAGTGCGGGGCGCGGGCAAGGGAGAGGGCACGGGCACGAGCACGCGGGCACGGGCACGAGGGCGATGGTGCGGGCACGGGCACAGGGTGCGGGGCGCGGGCGCAGGGCGTGGGCGTGAGCGCGCGGGGGCGCGGGCGCGAGGACGAGGGCGTGAGCGCGCGGGGGCGCGGGCGCGAGGAGGAGAAGGCCGGGGAGGAAACCGGCCTGCGGCACAGTGCTGAGCCGGCGGCCCAGCGATGGAGAAAAAGAGGAAACAGAGAAAACGGAAGGGAAAAGAAAAGGAAAAAGATTTCCAGGACGATTTAAATTCCAATAAGCGTATTTAATTTATTAAAAATAGTTCCTGTGCTCTGAAAATTCCACTAAAAATCCAGTTAATGTATTTTGGCACAGAGAATACAAGAAAAATATTCCCGGCCACGATAAATTATTATTTGCATTTTACACCTTTAATTATTTTCCTGTTGCTATTTTTAAATTCCTTTTCTTAGGTATTTTTCACAGGTAATATTTAGTGTGGCTAAACTCAGGGTGTGACAAACCTACCCCCCTTAAACAGAATCTCGTCCCCGAGATTTGGAGGCGCCGGCGAAAAGGTGAGGATGGGCGGACTTCAATTCGTCTTCTCGCTCCCAGGTGGCTTCTTCCTCTGAATGGTGACTCCACTGTACCTTGCAGAATCTGATTACCCGGCTCCTGGTGTTTCTTTCACTGATCTCCAGGATCCGAACTGGCTTCTCCACATAGGTAAGGTCTTCCTGGATCTCGATCTGCTCCGGATCTGCCTGTTCTGCTGGTATCCTCAAACACCAGCCACTTCGGCCCACGGCCTGAGAGCCCCTCAGCCTCCCTCCGCGCCGGCTGACCGCCGGGACCCACCAGCCAGGCACCGCCCGCGCCCTCGCTCGCTCGCTCTCGCGCCCGCGCCCGCGCTCGCGCCCTCGCCCCCGCGCCCGCGCCCGCGCTCCTGTGCCCGTGCCCCTCCAGCCCGTGCCCCTCCAACCCGTGCCTCCAGCCGAGTCCCCAAACGCCAACATGTGGACCCCGCACGTCGGACCCGTCCCCTACCTCGCGCCTCTCCCTTTTCTCTCTCATCTCCCGAACCTTCTCGCCCATCCCCGAGCCGGCCGCCTCCTTGCGCACGTCCGTCACCCCGAGCCCGCACGCCAGCGGCACGGAGACCGAACACGCCCGTGGGCCCCCGCGGACAGTCGGCCGTCGTCGTCTTCCCGTCGTCTATCTCTCTCTGCTTTCTCTCTCTTTCTCTCGATCCTTCTTCTCTCTTCCCAACACCATCCGCGCCCATACCTCTCTGTCCCGGACAGACCCCCTTCGTCAACCCCGCAGGACACGCCCCTCGGCCGCCGGCGCAAATCGCGCCGCCCCTCCTGCTCGATCTTCCCAGTCAAAAGCCTCGATTCGTCTTCCCGTCGCCATACCCCCTCTGTCCCTCCCCTCTCTCTCGCGGCAGCACGAGGCGTGCTGACGCCAGCCACAGTTGCGCCATTACGTGACGTCGGCTACAGAAGCCTACGCCATTGATGGCCGGTCAAGCTCGAGCTTATCCTCTTCCACCGCTTCCCTTCCTTGTCTTCTAGCGCCACTCGCCGCCTATAAATAAGCCCGAGGACCTCGCCGTCGCCTCCCCCTCAGAGCTGCTCCCTCTACCGATTTCTCTCTCTCCGCCGCCATCAATCCTTCGGCTCCTCCCAAATCCGACCATTCCCGAGCCCAATCGACCAAAGCTGCCGCCGCTGTTTGAGTCTCCCCGGTGAGCTTCTGTCCCTAGCACTCTCTTTCTCCTCTCCCCGGGCCACATCCAAACCACACCCATCCCCAAGCCCTTCGCCGCTCCCGGCCGCCGGCGACGATAGCCGCGCTGCCTCCCTCTGGTCACCGTCGAGCCCCCATCCATCACTCCGAACCTACCATCATCCTCACCGTGCTCCCCTCATCCCGTATATGTTGGATCATCCTCTCCTTCCTCGCCGCCGTTCGCCGACGAACCCCCGGCCGCCGACCGCCGTCGATCTCTCTGCCCGGTCTCCTGTTACCCATCCGGCACCCCTCCTCTCTCTGTGTGTGTCTGCATGTGGGCCCAGCCACCTAACCCTCTGACCAATGGACCCCACCTATCAGCTACTATTCCCCAAATTAATTCCTGTTCCAAAAATAATTCTTTTCCAAAAGGCCAATTAAATCCTTTTCTTTGCCAGAAAGTCATCAAAATTTCCAAAATCCATATCTTCCAAACCGTAACTCTGGTTGAGCCCATTCAAGTCTCTAAATTTTTCTAAAAATGAGATCTACCTCATGGCACTATTAGTTATTAATAATAGTATGCTATTTCTAAGGTTTTGTGTGTTTTTCTCTCGTTTCGCGCATAGTCGACGCTTCGGAAATTCGTCGGACGTTGGATTCTCGCGAAGTTTGAAGACGAAGTCTGAGGCAAGTCACTCCTTGACCATATTGCTCCTAAATTTAAAAAAAATGTTTTGTTTGCAAAGTTGCATGATTAGTGTGCACGTTAAATTGATCGGCCTCGGTTTGTGTGAACCGACGGACCTGCCTATTAGTTGCACAACTCCCGTAGGACCTTGGTACCCCATTCCTTGTCGCTCCACCCCGTGGTACCTCGATGACCGTGCTCTCTGAGCATGGATTCCGATGATTCCACTCACAACACAATTATTTGTCGATCTGGGAAAATTTGGGTTTCCAAATGGTTTTGAAAACCCGACATATGGTGTCGGCGAGTTTTGCGAAACAAAAATCTATTTGCGAAAGTTTCCGTGGTGCAAAGTGATCGCCTGTGTGGTGGCACTTCGTATTCGCATATAAGGACCGATTCCTTGGGGAATTGCACTGAGCATGTCACAGTGCGACCACACGGGTGGTATGGGACACCCCTGGCTGAGTAATTAGTGTTCCCAGGATGGTTCGGTTGCTAATAAATGTGGGACTGGCTGGGTGCCAAGAGGGCGATATACCCCCGTCCCTGAGTACAGGAAAGTGAGTTTCTGGTACTTGGTTGAGTGTGAGCACCCATTTATAGGGCAGCGTGCTATCCTGGGAAGGCTTTGGAAAGGCTTTGTCGCGAACCTCCCACCTGATCAGTGTGGGAGTAAGCTCGCGTCGTGTGGGTAAAGCGTACAATCTTTGCAAAGATCAATGAACTGTTCGAACAGCCGTGCCCACGGTTACGGGCAATGTGAGGTGATTCCTCTAGCGTAGATTTGTTTGCAAGGTTTTTCAAAAGTGAATTGCGGTTTGGGATTCGTTACCAGAATCGGCCTCAGTGGCTGATGGATAACCTGAGTGGTCTGAAACGGGCCTATGTGACCCGGGATGTCGATTGGCATCATAGTTAGGGCTTCCTGTGTGGGGGCAGAATATGAGATGAGGTTGTGAATGGCTCGAGGAGCCACTAAGATGAGATGAGATAAGATGATGTCCTAGATGGGACTGAAGTGAAAGATGAGGTTACGTCCTGGAGTGGACGAAATTGAAAATAAATTAATAGATGAGTAAACAGTGGAAGCTGCTTGTGGGCAGATCCACTGAGCCGCTGTCGTGATTTGACAGGCGGTATAAGAATACTTGAGATCAATTAAAATTTGCTTCGTCCGCTTGAGTTGTTGAAAAGCAATTCGCGGACAGGATCGAGGCGAGAGCCTCCTTCCAGGCACACTGAAACAACTCACACTTAGGTTTTCGAAAAATGATTTCAAATGAAAATGTTTGCGAAATAAACCCCAGCCTATCTTTGATAGCCTGCATATTCCACACTTTTTGTGACTTGCTGAGTACGTATGTACTCAATCCATTCTTTTTCCCCTTCAGGAAGAGTGAAGTTGAAGTGAAGATTAGGGTTTCTTTCCTAGTCCCAAGCCGTTGCTTGTGGATTGGGTTCTTGCTGCGCTGTTGTTCCGCTGCTGTGGTTCTGTTTGCCGGTTGCTGCTCAGGGCTTGCCCGAAGTCGCAACTTATAAAGGTATAGTATATATATATTTGTATATTTAGTTAATTGCTGTGGTACATCACAGTTGACCGCGGGTACCAGCTTGGTTTCCTGGAACTGGTACCGGCATCGCGGTTCTGTGGGAGTTTGGTTCACGCCAATCTTACACAGCGCTTTCCCTCTGGTATCGCTGCAGGTGGTGCCAGGGCGGGAGGCGCTACAATCAGCTCTCCAACTACCTGCATTAATGACGAGTCGACGGGGCGCCTCCTGCCTGTCTCCCGGTCGAACATACGTACACCGTCATGATGGCCTTCCATGGGCCCCCTTCCAATGCCATCAGAGAACTTTCGGCTGAGAGAGCCTCGATTCTCCACACTCTGGCAGCGGAGGCGCGCGCTGTCACATCTCCGTACTCCAGCCGCCTACAGCAGCCCGGCAAGGTGCCGACCAGACATGCAGCCGACCAACTCCAGCCGCCCGCAGCAGCCGAGCCAGGCGGCGACTAGACGTCCCTCCGGCGCGGCGCGGCAGGCGGCGCAGCAGGCGTACGACAAGACAAATCATAGCTAGCTTTCTCTGTATACTGAGCACTGTGGACTCCCCTTGATCGATAAAAGGAGGATCCGAGCCTACAGCAAAGGGAGGCCTTGGGGACTTCTTCGGGACCTCGGCTGGTCGAAGCTTCTCCTGGTAGAGCTCTAGTCCTCTTCTTCTCCGAGTCCGGCTTCCGGTAGAGCTTCCGGGGCTGATGAACTCCTTGTAAGAAGCAAACCACATTCATATCTCCCACATAGCAAACCACACACAGGAGTAGGGTATTACGCCTCCGCGCGGCCCGAACCTGTCTACCTCCTCCTGTCTCCCTTGCGTGCAATCTCTGAGCTCGGGCCTCCGGCGCCCGAGCATCGATCACCTCCCAGACGCCGCTGCCGTCCTGTGAACAAACTCCCCTGGCTGAACTCAAAAGGGGGGTCTCCAGACTCCCCGCGGTTGGAGTTTTCTCCTCCGACACACCATCATACCAATGCAAGAACCAACTAATAAGTGATTTTACAAATAGTGGGTGATGCTATCATTATATTAAAGGGAAACCAGGTAAAACCTGTGATACAATGAGTAAACATAACTCATAGAAGTATGTACAATAGTTAATAAGTACAGATCCCACATCCAACACGACGGCAACGAGGTCATGGGGGATTTTGAAGATTAGCAATAATTAAAGACAATACAATACATATTAGACTGCAGCACAAACTGCATTCACTTTAGCATGGTTTTAACGATGGATTTGACATTCAGCTTCTTAAGGTCAGTATAAGATTGGCCACAACCAATGAACATGACTAGAGCTCTAGATATGTAAACCATAGAAAGTGCAGCTCCGACCTACAATTTTTTAGAATTGACATCAAAATATTGTACAACAAGACAAGTACGGAAGCAAATTAGTACGGTGCCATATTTGTCAAATTAATTTTTCTAGAATCAGTCCAATTAAGCCTTGTCTCAATTCAGGCCATATATCAAATATATTTAAGACGAAGTGAAATAATATCATATTGTCTGAATATTAATTCAAGGCCATCAACAATTATGTAATCACTTCAATACATATGAGGACAATATATGTCCACACAAAAAAGAAAGATAGATAATTTGTTGTGGGCATATGTTATAGCAATCAAGCTAAATTTAAGACTCATGTAAAAAAGGAATGATACAGAGTTGTTATATCCATTAAATACATAGCCGCGTGCGTAAAATAATATTACAAAAGAAAGTATCTCAAAATAAAAAATAAACGATAATGAGTTATTATATTATATATCATAGGTAAAATAAAATTGCAACTTTTATATCTTTAAATTATAGCATATATATGAAAAACATAGTATATTCCTTCCAGCACATGCACTATTACGGATCATTGTCAAAAAAAATATTAACTGTAGAGTGGTATCGACCATGTATTAATATAAATAAATAAGTGCACACGTGTGACATGAACCGGCAAATGAGATTCACTAATGTCATATTTACCCATGACGAGTGAACTACCTTCATTCAGCATCCTGTGGAGCTCATCTCCAAAGAGGTTTGATCTGTTTTGACAAGCATGAATCAAGATAAACCATAAGGACCTGTTTGACACTTTTATAGTAATATGGCTGCTTAGTTATATATTAAAAAACACCCAATAGGAAATTACGTACCAACATAAAAAAAATAATTTCTTAAAGTGGTAAAATAGCACCGAATAGGCTATATCAATTAATAATGTAGGGTCAAAATAATGCAGCAGTTTTGACCTTGTCTTGACCCCCCCCCCCCCCCAACATCCCAGACAGTGAAGCTAATGTTCTTGTACTCGACGGTTTCAACATTGCAACCTATATTTCAAAGGAAATAACTTATTTAGAAAGACCTAGGAAATAAAAATAGAAATGGGAACAGTGAGACTATGCCATAGCTCAAGCACAAATAGGAGATGGAGATCACACTTAATGCCAGCCCACTACATAGTTTTGTCCAAATTTTGTTGCTTAAAATCTAAAAGCTAAGGGGTATCTAAAGGCACTCCATCAATTAGAGATGATATCCGACATGGAATGTTAACTGTTAACATAAAAAACAGAAGTATCAATATTATGCAATTCTTTTCCATATTCAACTCAGCTTTTCTGGCAATGGGTGAAAAATATAACATACTATAATATCAACAACTCCAAGAAGAAAACCTAATTTTGAAGTGCCTTGTCCAAGAAAACCTAATATCAATAACAATATATCAAACTTAAAAAGATGAACAACAAATCGTTCAGGAAAGCCTTGCCCAAGAACAAGTTCACAACATATTCCAGAACTGGTGGGCACCAGGAGATCCTATGTGATTTAGTTTTTCAACGTGGACTTGGCTACTCAGGCCTTAGGTGGCTATTTTGAAATTTAGCATACTATATTGAACAGTAAGAAATAGCACTGTTGATATCTATTAAGCACTTGAATTTTCACCATGTTACGTATTTGAATCAATTAATTTCCATGGCCATCAAGTAGTAATATATCGTTTTATATTCAATTGGGGATTATTAATGCTAACAAAGCCATGTAAACCTAGAGGCACCAACCCTCTGCACAACTGAATTGCGGGCATATATATAAATAGAAGCCATGCTCACCAATGGTGGGGATGGTGGTGACGATCTTGCCAAGCTTGAGCATTCTAGCGGCATCGAGACCGACCATGAGGATCCGCATCTCCTTCTTTGTGAAGAGCTGGCTGAAGAGCTTCCCAAACACCAACCCCATCTTCCCCTATCCCCACTTCACCTGCAATCCATCCAAGCGATTCATTCATTCCCCCATAGTGCTGAGGCCAAATTCGCACGAGATCCAAACCCCGGAACCCAACTCGTCACGCATATGCTGATCGGATCTACGCCCAAAACAGCACAAAAGATTTCTGCCCCGGTGAACAAAAACAACAGAAATCCAATCTAAGCGGAAAAGAAGAACGGATCCAACGCTGGTATCACCGACACGAGTAGCAACCGGAGCGCGAGATCCCTGAAACAACCCGGATCGCCGGAGAGAGGGCTCACCTGATATGATCTGATCTGATCTGCGGGAGACGTGGGGGATTTCGGGCAGGAGAAGCGGTGGTGGAAAATAATAATAGGCACCACTGCACCAGTAGCAGCAGCAATGCGCTTGGGGTGGGGATGGCTGCACCGGCGCCCTTGACTTAGACGTCGACAGATCTTGTCCTCTCCCACGGATTAGACGGCGACCATCTCTTTCGGATGGCGGAGGCGGCGCACGGGCTCCGGCTAGATCTGGCCGAGGACAGCGGTAGGGGAACGACGGAGTCAAGGAGGGGCGTAGGCTCGGCAATTGCGGCGAACATAGCCCAGTTCGGGGCGGTGACGGCACAGCGGAGAGGTGTTGGAGGACGATAGGGACGGGAGAGGGCAGCGGGCAGCGGCGGCTAAGGGGGAGGAGCGAGGAGATAGAGGAGAGGAAGGCACGCATAGCGAGGAGATGAGGAGGGACAGGAGTCGCGCGAGGCGATCCACGATGCGCAAGGCAATCTGGGCCATTCGATATCAGGATTGAACGGTTAGGATTGAGCATGTCTGTTAGGGTAGGATTTATCGCCACTAGTATGTTCTTTTTAAGTAGTATAGATTACCTACTGTTTCATCTAAATCAATCATAGCCATTACTTACTTCAACTTTAATTTCTCCAAAAAAAAAGGTTTAAGACTATATTTTAAGAGAGAGGGAGTAGTCATCAGCTCATGGCAATGTTTTTGAAGTTAATTTCACCACCCCACGGAATTATCTTCCCTTCAATCACAAACAAATGCACTCAAATTGAGGCCATCCATTTCATCCCTCATTCACCAAATTTACATGATGTCTGAATTATCTGTGTAAGAAATAAACAATAAACAAGGCTGTCACGGCAGTCAGCAGACCACAGGAATATAGGATTAATTAGACATGACACTGCTCAATTTGAACAAACATGTCAGTAACACAAAATTGGTGATTGGAAAACTTTATTTATTATTATCACAAGTACTGCGTGCAATGCACAAGCTTATAAAACCGCACTTCACACAAGTAGGTATAGACATAAACATCACGAAAACAGAGAACACAAACACAACACACTACAGACAGGACAGCTTATTCCAAATATACGCGATGTACAACAGCAGCAAGCAACGTATCTGATGAAAACTTTTACAAAATCTTGTGCGCGCTCTGCCATTCAGCTATTAGAAACCAGGAATTTTGTATTTGAACGATGAAAACGGTTACTCAGCTTTCCAAGACGACAAGGGAGGGGTCTCAGAATCCTTCCAGGTGCCAGCAATTTGAGGATATCGGTCGCCTTGAACAACATCTGTGCAGGCATAGGACTCGAGTTCAGTCATTTCCTCAGGGGTGAGTTTCACAGATAGTGCTCCAACGTTTTGGTTGAAATTCTTGATTTTTGTTGTCCCAGGTATGGGGCATACATCACTTCCCTGATGATGGACCCAGGCCAATGCAAGTTGTGATGGTGTGCATCCTTTTCGTGCTGCCATTGTGTTCACACGCTCAAATATTTCAGCATTCTTCTCAAGATTCTCTGGTTGAAATCTAGGCATATGCTGCAAATATCAATGCGACTTCTTAGAAAATCAGAATTCATTGTACTTCTACTTCATTTTTTAAGGAATAAATAGACGAGACATCAATATACAGCACAACGATGAGCTTAATTCAAAAAGGGTTCTGTCGGATCAATGCAAAGTAAAAATTTCTACGGAACATAAGTGTAATTTGTAGTATGGATGCAGAAAGTTCAGAAAATGAGAATACAGAAGAAGGTACTTAACAGGTACTCCCATCATTCAAACTATAAAGCATATAATTAAATTACAAGGTTTTAAAATAAAAGGCGTGAATGCCTATTTAATGATGTTTTTTTTCGTTTTTGCCTATATTTATCATTCATCTCTCCTCGATGTATATGAGTAAACACACAAACTAAATTGGTTTCAAGAAAAAAACAAATTAATTATTCTATTGTTAGTCTTATTCTCAAAGACATTAACACTACAGATATCACAGCACTTTCCCAATACTATTCTGCTATTTTCATGACCTCCTTCATCCCCATTCTTGATCAAAGTGTTCCTTACAGGAAAAACTGAGGGAGTAGTAACCATGAGAATTTACCTTGCGAAAATCCTGATCTGATAGAGAATCAACTAGTTTTGCTCCACTAGAAAAGAACCCTCTACCAAGTGGGCTATAAGCTACTATTCCAATTCCAAGTTCTCTGAAATCGAAATAAAGAATAAATATTTAAAATGGAACATGTGACTTTTTTCAGCAGACAACTATTTTGTTTTTCAGTACCTGCAAGTTGGAATTATATCTTCTTCCACGTCTCTAGACCATAATGACCACTCGAGCTGAACTGCAGTGATAGGATGTACAGCATGAGCCCTTCGGATTGTTGATGCAGATGCTTCAGATAGCCCAATATATTTTGTCTTTCCTTCTTCAACTAGTTTCTTGAGTTCGCCAATCTAACAATGTGAAAGGTAAATTAACTAGGAGAAGAAAGGTCATCGCTTAAAAGGCACACATGGCTCTCAGGAAAAAAAAAACAAAGCAATGTAGTTCAATTTATACACAACAATTACATGCAACGATTCAAAAATATCATAAGTAACTGCAGTTTGGGTGCTAGCTCATATGTGATATCAGAAAGATATGGCACACCAAAATGATCAACACACATGTGTTGGGGGATATATGTTACTTTATAGTTAGATGTTCTGAAAGAAAACAAGGAGTCCTCTTCTGCAAAGAAGTGGGTAACAAACCAAAATACTCCTTTTTTTGCTTTCCGTCAATAAAAGATGTCCATTTTTCCGGCAGCTGTCCAATTAATTATTGTAGAATCTGGACATCCAATTAATTATTGTAGAATCTGGACACCAACCCATTGACAAAACATCCACCACGTACTTCCCCTTTCCACGCGTATGTTTCGCATCCACATATATAATAAAAAGCAACAAACACAACAAACAAATTAAAAGAAAGCAAGCAGAAAAGAAAGATGGGAGAAGGGGGCACTCACTGTGACCTCGACGGGCACCCTCTTGTCGATGCGGTGCTGATAGTAGAGATCAACGCAATCGACGCCAAGCCGCTTGAGGCTGCCCTCGCAAGCCGCACGAACGTATGACGGGTCTCCGCGGATCTCCCGCTTGCCGTCGGCGTACGAGATGCCGAACTTGGTGGCCAGCTCAACCTTGTCACGCACACCGCCTTGTAGCGCCTGCCGTTCCAAGCAAGCATTCCGTCGAGCACCTTCAGCGCACAGCGCGGCACAAACCCAAGGGATAGAAGACCGAAGAGGTACGTACCTTGCCGAGGAGGAGCTCGTTGGTGTGGGGCCCGTACACATCGGAGGTGTCAAGGAGCGTAACGCCGGCGGCGACGGCGTGGTGGATGAGCGCCACCATGTCGGCCTCCGGCTTGGGCGGGCCGTAGAAGGCGGACATGCCCATGCAGCCGAGGCCCTGCGCCGAGACCTCCAGCCCCTGCGAGCCCAGCTTCATGCGCGGCACCGCCGCCGTCGCCCGAGCAGCAGCTGCCATGGCCGGCCGGATCGATCGGTGCTAGTCTCCACCGCCTCTCGAGGCCGCGCTTTGGTGTCGACGATGCTATGTCGCCACTTATATAATGGTATGCGTCTGCAAGCGTCACTTCGTAGGTGGGAGCAGGAGTGCGTGTGTAAGAGCTTACGCATGTCTCGGCTTTAGCCCGTTTGGAATTCCGGCCCATCGACGTCACTACGTAAAGAAAAAAAATATATTTTACGTTTTTCAACTATGAGATGCGTTTTATTCGTGTCCCTTAACTATATATAACCGATCCCAAATTTTTAAAACCAGTATGAATAAACAGTAAAACCGACTTCAACTTCTAAAACTATTGTAAATGAAGTCTCTCGGTAGTTTTGAGAGTGGTTTTGGCTGATATGATGTCTATGTGGCATGTTTAACTTGATCTTCATCTCATTTGGCTTTGATGTGACACTTATGTGTCAATGAAAGAAGAAATTAAAAGTTAAACCAAATATATGGTGCCTATATATCAATCACACAAAAAAGATTTTCAGAAAATTTATAGTGGGACACACACATCAGCTTGTCTCTTCCTCCTCCTCTACCCATCTTTCTCCCAACCTGAAGGCCGTGGTGAAGGAGACGCTCCGGCTCCACCCACCGGTGCTTTGCTTGTCTCCCGCGAGTGCGCGCGGGACAACGATGACGCTAACGCCACCATGCTGCGGTACAAGGTCGCCAGGTGCACCCGGGTGTTCGTCAATGCGTGGGCCATCCACCACTACCCGGACGCCTGGCTCGCGCCCGAAGACTTCCACCCCAAGAGGTTCTTCCCTGGGGGCGGCAAGGCGGAGGCGGTGGACCTTAGGGGTGTCCACTTCTAGCTCGTCCCGTTCAGCACCAGGCGGCGCATCTGCCCCGGGATGCAGTTCACGCTCGCCACCGTGGAGCTCGCGCTAGCCAACCTTGTCCGCCTCTTCAATTGGGAGATTCCGCCGCCTAGAGAGCTCAACATGTCCGACGAGCCAGGATTCACCGTGAGGCCAACACCGGAGGCCTGGCCGGTCGAGAGAAGATGAGGTCGGGCCGGAGGTTGGGCGAGGTCCCCGCGGGGTCGTCTAGATCAACTATAGTTGCAGTTGCAATGCATTACAATTTGAAATCTTATTACCTGGCTGTGCTGATCTACTCTAAAAATGAATTGCGCACAGCAGCATGAAAGGTGGAGTGGAGTTTTTTCTTTCAGCTTTCCGAAATTTCGTGTCTAACTGTTCTAATTTAAATTTTATGCAAATGTAGTGAAAATTGGATAAAAGTTTGAACTTTGAGAAAGAAAGAAAAACAGCAACAATCCCGAAATTGTGAACTTTTGATAAGCACAAGCTGCAATGAATCAAACAAAACCTACTTCTCAGTTTAAGAATAACCACAAAATTTTTACTTACATACAGCAAACAAAGTTACCAATGCCAAGCATGTCTCAAGACTCTGCGGTTCGCTCAAAATTCCTTCTTGGTTTCTAATTAGTGTTTTTATTAATTATATTTTGATCAAGCCATTTGCGTTCTTTTGAGCCATGGGCCAAAGACATCCCCTCCGTTTTTTAATATTTGGTATCATTAACTTTCGAAATTACGTTTGATTATTCGTTATTTTAGAAAATTATGCAATTATTAATTATTTTGTTATGATTCATTCATCATTAAAGGTACTTTAAGTATAACTTATTTTTTTATATTTGTATAAAATTTTTAAATAAGAAAAATGATCAAATATAATTTTAAAAGTCAATGATGTCAAATATTAAAAGCCGAAGATAGCATATGACAAGTGCCTTAGGCATACATGAATAAGATGGAACGAGGCAAATTTACATTGAACTCCTAAATCAACGATTTGCTTTTCAGCATAGTGGATTAATTGACAGCGTCATACAACGGGCATGGAAAGTAACAAAGGGTTATACAATTCTATCTCCATTTGACTTTTACAGTTCATTTGACTATTTATCTTTTCTAAAAATATTTGTATAAATAGACAAATATACAAGACACGCTTAAAATATATTTGTTGATAGCTCTATAGATACTCTTTTTGTAACATACCAAAAATTTGTAAAGAAATAAAAGTGATGTATGAAAAGCGGAAGGCAATGAAAATACATCTCATATGCTAGCATAACGGTATTTTTCATGTTTTGATTGAGCTTTCGCATTTTCATACTAGGAACCATAATTGCCATTTCAAATTTTGAAGGGACTCTTCAGAGGAATAAAAATCCAAGAAAATTCCCTTAGAAACAAAACTATATCAATCAACCACTGTGACGTTCACTGAATTTTATCAATTCAATAAGTGTCTCAAATAAATATTCTTAACTCAGCAAAATATGGAAAACTTCCACCTGCAGACAGCCTATTTGACATTTTTGTCAGAATTAATCCATCAATCATATTCTCACCAAAATTCACCAGAACCTGGATTAGATTGTGAAATAATTACAGTAAAAATTTCAGTACAATATTCACCAAAATCACACATAAAATAACAGGCCAAGACTCACTAACTCAGGTAGGTGTACAGAGGAGGCTGATTTTTAGCCTAAATTTGTAATTTCACCAGGAAATATCTACAAGTCACCTAAGCTTGAAACTTGGCACAAAGTTGGACAATACCACCCACTACTCACAGAAATTTTTCCATGAATTGATTCGCACAGTAACCAAGTAAAATGACTGGACAAATGTAGCCCTCAACTACTCTATTTACACTTAAGTCTCTGGAAGAATTCTTCCTGGTCTTTCACTGCCAAGCGGGTCCCAGCCACCGTGGGCCCCATCTGTCGGTCACAGGCATCCTCCAGCTTGGCCCCACCTGCAGAACTCGCGTGCCACGCGCCAGGCCACGCACCATGCTGCCGACCAAGCTCCTCTCCACCTCATCGCACGGGGAGCTCCGCCATTTAGCCAGCCCTCTCACCCATCATCTCTCTCACTCGCCCTGGTCCTGTTCCGCGGAGAAGCCAAGGAATCCCACCTTGGGAGCTTCGGGAACAGAGGCATCTTCCTCAGCACCGGTGAGATCCCGACCACCGCGCTCCTCCTCCGGTGAGCTTCGCCGCATCTGAGCTACGGGAACACGACCACAAATGGATCCCTGATCCATTTTTCCCCTCTACTTTCCCTGTCTCCTAGGTTGAAGACACCGCAGCGTGCACCCGGCTCCGGCGACCGCCGCCACGGCATAGAGGCATTCTCGCTGACCGAGGCGAGATCAGCGTCAATCTTTGGACAGCAGCATCGCAACCCCAAGGGAAGCCCAAAGCCAGAGCACGGGAAGCCGTCGAACTCCGAGGCACTAGATCCACATCTTCTTCCTCTCCGCCGGCCGCCGTGCTCCTTTTCTGTTTTCTCCAGCCACGGTGAGTCATACTTCGATTCCTCACGTCTGTACCAACCTCAGCACCTCACTAAGCCAACGCCTACTTCTTTTCTTTGGATCTTGGCCCAGATCCGGCTGTCGACGAGTACTCGAAGCACTCCGCCGCCGCTGGACCTTTCCCGGAGCAACCATCGTCGTTCCAGCCCTGCCGAGTGACCCAATAGCTTCAGTGAGTATCCCTGGCACTTTAGACATCACTTGCATGCATCATTTTTCGGCATGCAGCGAAGTCCATATGCATCCCGAGCCCATCCGCCGCCTCTGCCGTCGTCGCCATCGATTTCGACCACCTCAGCCGGCGAGACTACCCTCGATGGATGCGCAAAGACTTATAGAACATTTTCTCTTTTGGTAGCTCGGCGAGATCTGCCACCGTTCGCCGTCGCCGCCACCGAGAAACTCGCCGGCGCCACTCGGCCTCGCCTCTCTCTGCTCTGTCTCACCGGCACACGAGACCCACTAGTCAGCGCCGAGTAGCGGGCAAGGACCCGAGTGAAAGGAAATTAAAACATGTTAGATTTATTAGCAAATGTATCACTCTATGACATGTGGACCCGAGGACCTATACGCAAATAAACAAAAACCTGAGTACTCTTAATGAAGAATCCTCTCACATGTGGCCAAGGATCGCGGGTTATATTTCCGAAAAGCCTGAGTACGTTTTTGCAAAATGCCACTCACTAACCGGTGGACCCGACTGACTAAAAATCCAAAAAAATAAAAGAAAATACTAAATGGCTTTATTATTTCACTGAAAAATATGCAAACTTCAGAAATTCATATCTAATCCATCTTAACTCCAAATTGGGTGAAACCAACTTTGCTTGTTTGGTAATTTTATTCTTTACAATCTGGTAAATTAAAAAGTGGCACTTTCTGTACAGAAAACTTGCCTAAAAATTATAAGAATAAAAGAGGGGTGAAAATAGGACTTTTAACTAGAAAATTCATAAGAAAATCATTCTAGCTCAGAAAAATGTCAAACCAATTTTGTAATTCTTAGAAAACACTTTCCTTTTATAAAGTTATTTTGCACAGAACTAAACCACAAATTACCAGCAAATTTCATACTCTTAAAAGGACACATAAAAATTGTAAAAATCATATCTCACAAATGGTAAGTGCAAAAATAAAAATAATTTCACCAGAAAGTATCTGAAACCAGTACCAAATCACTGCACAAAAATCATGCATATTAGAGCATTTTGCATTTTTGCATTATTTATTGGTTTTGCTTTAACTTTAAAATTTTAAAAATTAGAAGAAGAGCCTTCGGAGGTTGAGGAGATAGAATATATTGAGGAACCGGAAGCAAATCTAGATAAGGTAAGAATCCCACTACCTTTGAACATATTGCTCCTAAATTTTGGGATTATCAATGATTTCGTTTTAACTTGTATCGTTATTTTGCTATATATATTATAGAGATTGTGGGCAATGGTAGTTAATCCCTTTTCTGCATAATCCACCTTGAATATTGATAACCTACTGCTTGTAACACTAAGATGGGTGGAAGTACTTGTTAAGTGCTTGCTATAAGGTATATACTTGTACATATGCTTAGACATGCCTAGCTACTTACAAATTAAATCATGGCCATCTAATTATGTTTGAAATGGGAATTTATTTACTTCTGATCAGAGATGAATATTTATGATATTTGCGAATTAAAACTAAAAGAAAAACCATTTTAAAACTTGGGCAAGCAAGTGGTACACATATGTGATAGTTGTGTATCGATAGGGGGAGTGTTTGCCTGGGTTGCTTAAGGACCGAACACAGTGTCATTTCTCATGTTAAACAGTACAACCACATGCGCTAGTATGGGATAGCCATAGTGGATTAAATTACTTAATGTTTAGCCTTGCATTTTGGTAGGTAGAATAGTATGGACAGTGCCTACAACGGACCATAGGACTGTTCAGAGGAGCTACCTATGTCCCGTAACGGAATAGGCGTCTAAGTTTGTCCAATACAACGTTATGTGCCTCGTGGGGAGCCGGGTAGGCTGTTGCCACGGCGCTGGGTTAAGGCGTGGGCCCGCCACCCACGGCATCGGTTAGCACCCCGATGTGGAGTAACACACCTCGTGCTGGTGCAAGGCTAAATGTTAGGTGATGTAAAAGCTGTGTTGTGACTTCTAGACCGCATTCAATGTGTAGAGTGTGGTGGTACCGACGGGTACCGGACAAACTAGAGCGATTACATCATGTGGGTAAAGTTGTACAAACTCTGCAGAGTTAAAACTAATCGGTTAGCCGTGCTCACGGTCATGAGCGGCATGGTTGTGTCCATTGAGTATAGATTTATGTTTTTAAAATGCTTTATGGAATGGGATGGTTGAGTGAAGATTTATACTGATTTTTACTCGGTGATTGATGAAATGATGATAGAATGGAGCTGAAGTATTAAGTTGTATTATAGTCTCGCTGCCAAGGAGGGCAGTGAAGTTCTTATTTATGAAAACCGATGCCACGATGTTACTCTATTGGTTTATTATGCAATTTGATTTATGAACTTTTCTTTTAAATTGTTGCGAAATAAAATTGGCTTTATGCAATAAAACTGAGCCTCTTCATATAGCCTTTACCTTGATTATAGCTCACATGTATAATTAGGTTTGATTGTGGCCTTGCTAGTACCTTGCATACTGAGTTATATTTTATCTTTGTGAATGCTCCTATAGATCCATGCACAGGTGAAGATGAAGATTTATATGATGAATGTGTGGGTGAACAGGATTATCAGGATGGTCCTATCTAAGGGTTTACCCTTAGTCGGTTGCCTGAGGGTTTTGGCTAGCCAAGTTTCCGATGGACTAACTATTTAACTTGTACGTCTTATATAAACATTAGTTAATATGTATCTATATATGTACTTTTTGTTTAATTAGCTAAATACCCTCTATATTGGATATTACTTGCTAAGATGAACGTGTGGGACTAGAACTTTCCTGGGCTAGTCACACATTAATAAGAATTTAGAAATGATGAGATGCATGAATGTTGGTTCAATCGTAGACCATATCCTCAGAAGTGTGTATCGTGTTTGGTCGATACTTTCGTGTGTTTTGACGGGCATATTTCGCCGTTTCGGACTGGTGAATCAACTCTCCAAATATCTCTTTATTTCTGAATTCGGTGCGTTGGATTTGTATTATGAATGGGTAAATATTATAGCAAGACTACGATGAGGATAGATGGTTAATGCACTTATTTGATTTTTAATTCGAGATCCCATCCATCTAGATATTTCACGTTGTCATATTAATTACTCTCCATAATGCATTTTCGAGGTACCCACACTTTTTAACTTCATTTAAGTACTTAACTAAGTAATTGAATAAATATTATTAATTAAAATTTAAGAAAAAAAATCAACTACATTACGTATTAAAAAATAGAGGTAGTATAAATTTGGGGATGTTTACTAGTTCCGTGCGAAGTGTGACTCCTAAGGAAATTGTTGAATGCCCAACTCCAATGTAATATCCACTAGATAAGTTCCAGCCCACGTACATACACACAAAAAAACGAATATTTACTGTTACTAATTTATTTTTTTTTTTAATTTACAAAACTAATTTTCGATTTGGATCAATTGCAAAACTACCCTCTTGCCGTCCTGGGGCACTGCGGTATTTAAAAACCGCCGTGACCCAGGGCGGCGAATGGCCTAGGCCCACGGCGCCGGCACGGCCTGCCGACGGCGTCAGCCGGCCGGGGGTTGCGTTGCCCGTGCCCGTCCCGCGTCCGCGCCCGTCCCGTCCCCGCGCCCGCGCTCGTCTCCCGTGCCCGCGCCCGCGCCCGCACCCTGCGCCCGTCCCGTCCCCGCGTCCGCGCCCGTCCCGCGCCCTGCGTCCGCGCCCGTCGCCGCACCCCGTGCTCGCACCCGCGCCCGCGCTCGTCTCCCGTGCCCGCGCCCGCGCCCGCACCCCGCGCCCGTCCCGTCCCCGCGTCCGCGCCCGTCCCCGCGCCCCGCGTCCGCGCCAGTCGCCGCACCCCGCGCCCCGCGTCCGCGCCGTCGCCGCACCCCGTGCTCGCACCCGCGCCCGCGCTCGTCTTCCGTGCGGGCACGGGCATTTTTGCTCTTGGCCCGGGGCCATTCACCGCCGCCGTCACGGTGTGGTGACGGCGCCGTGCGCTGGTGCATTCGCCGCCCTGGGCGACGGCGGTTTTTAAATCCCACCGTGACCCAGGGCGGCAAGAGAGTAGTTTTGCAATTAATCCAAATTGAAAATTAGTTTTGTAAATTAAAAAAAAAATTAAATTAGTAACAGTAAAAATTCCACACAAAACCCTCCCCGTACGTCAATGTGTTGGCCTTCCATTTGCCCTACCTCATTTTCACATTTTTGTCACATGGCAGCTTCCTCGATAGCTGCAGTTCCTCGTCAGATTTGGAGGTTGGGATTCTGATCTGGGAAATTCATTATTTCAATGTATAGTAGTAAAAAATGTTTTTTTTTCTGTTTAGTTTTGAGATTAAAGCCCAATTATTTAAGATTTAAACGGGCTTGGCCCATTAATCCTAAAAAATTTCTAAGGCTCAAAGTTAATGCTAGGTAATAAAATTATTTAATCCCACATGGAAATTTAACAAGAATTTGATTTAACTTAAATAGGCTGCAACTGTATGCACCTGTTGACAAGTTAAGAGTGATAGATGGAGGGCCAAGGGCGCGCGCGCCCTGAGCCGTGGCCGTGGCGTGTGTGAGTCGGCTCCTCCTCCTCCTCCTGTGCTGCTGAGTTTTAGCCATCCTAGCACACCAACACTACACTACTGCTCCTGAATTCAGTGTCCCTCAGACCAACCAGAATGATATATGGGTATTGTACTCATTCTTGTTCCTTTTGTGTTAAATAGATTGTTAGATGTAGTTTTCAGCATATACATATTTAGCATAAGTAACAGATCACTCACACACATTTCTGTCTTAATATTTTTAATGAATTTCTAGATTAAAATATGCCAAAATTTAACTATATTTCCAACAAATTCAATTCTAGTTTGATTAGATACAATATAAACTTGAAACATTATCTAGTTAAAGATGTCAGCTCTATCTCTAGATTCACACGCACGCGAAGGCTGGATGAAGCACCCTGACGAACACGCAGGACAGAACGAAAACATAGTATTGTGAACAGAGAATTAATTTGCTGGCTTTTCGGTTTTCTCTTCTGTTATTTATACGATGCAAAAACAGTAAGAAAGTAGTGGCCGTTGAGGCCCACGATATGTGCGCCACACCGTGCACGATCTCACCGTGGCGTGCAACTTGGATGCGCTGGCTTCGCCACCACGCTGGGCGCTTATCCAGCTCCACCAGAAAAATGGAACAGACTAACTAACTGAGCCGATTATACAGGGAATCAAAGGAAAAGCGAAGAAGACTTAGTGCATGGGATTACTACGTTATGGACTCAACAAAAGATAATTTTCGTTTACTGCAATTTTAACAGGCCTTAAAGCTCGTTAATAACAGAGGAAAGTCCAAAAAAAATTACCTGTCGAATGGTGTACTACCTCTAGCAGCCATACTACAGACAATAATTACAAACACCAATGCATCTACAAAACTCTATCTTAATTAAAACGTCCCTCTCACATCCATTCTTCCGCCTTCCTTAAAGTGGCGAAAAAGTACTAGCGATTCAACGAAATATATATGCCATGACTATATTAAGATTTAAAACGTGTCCGTCTATTTCCAGTAACAGAAAATTAACTTTCTTAAATCCAACGCCACATTCTCCTATGATTGTGGAACAAGAGGAGATCCATTAAAACATATCTTGAGAAATCTAAACGGTAAGATCAAATCACAAATAAAATACACAAAACTACGTCATCCCTTTATTATAATTGATCCTCACTAAGTTTAGTTAATGCTTACTGTTTTCTCTCATGGAGCCACATTATCTCAAGTGTTTCTGATAGTTGGATCATTGGTCTATGATCCAAATTACCTCCCTTTTTCTATCTGTTTTCTCGAAAAGCTATATTAGCATAATTATTTGTACCCTTTTTTGAATGATCAATTAATAGCCCAAATTATCTCCCTTCTCCTATAAAAGACATTATATCAAATGCTTGTCTTTTCTATGACTGATCAAGGATAAAAATTATACAAACATGTCTCGGTACAAAACAAATTTATCCTGCATGTCATACAAATATCCCCGCAGTAACGCGCGAGGTTTCATTTAGTTTACTCATAAGAGAGATGCACGGAGGAAGAGAACTAATTTCATATGTCCCTCTTTATAATCAATCTAAGAAACAAGATATCAGACGTGATTACAAATTCTTCTTAATTTTTGTATCACTCTTCCTCAAGCAAGGAATCGAGAAATTAAACGAGCAAACCCAAGGCCGAGAAATTCAAGAGAATATTGAAGGAGCAAATTAAACTCACCGTGACCTCGATGGGCACCCTCTTGTCGACGCGGTGCTGGTTCTATGTTACCGGAAACTTTTAAAAAGTGATATATCCCATATTGGATACGTATCAGATATAGATATATATCAAATACTCTCATATATGTATCGGACATGTATTGGTGATATTTATTTTTAAAATAAATTAATTAATTTTCAATATTTCTCGGATACTTGTTCAATACTTTACTGATACTTGGATATCATTATATATTTGAAGTAATGAAAAGACTAAACCATACTGATCAATTGACTACTACTACGTCCAAAATATAAGATGTGCATGATGTGCATGTATTTAGAGAAATCAATATTTATAAAGTTTACCTCATACTTAAGCTATCAATATATTTGTTCAGTAACATATAAGTAATGCCATTAAATTTAGACTTGAAAATACTTCCAATCGATATTAATTTAGTAGTTGTTAATGTTATTCTATAAAAGAAAATAATAGCCAAAGTACAACATTGAAGATCGTGAAAAAACTAATACAATTTATATTTTTGGATGGAGGAAATATGTTAGCGCTCTATGGATCAAATTAAGTAGCCACATCTTTTATATTTAAAACCTTGATCTTTTATTTCTTCATGCTATATTATTTTTAAATTTTATTTATTATCATATATATAGGCGTATCATCGTATCTGTGTTTCTAAAAATATGACGTATCACGGTATCATCGTATCGCGTATCTATATCCGTGTCGAAGTATTCGTGCAACTTAGCTGGTAATAGAGGTCGATGCAGTCGACGTAGAGACCCTTGAGGCAGCCCTCGCAGCACGTACGCTGGGTCACTGCGGATCTCCACCTTCCTGTCGGCCAGCAAGACGGCGAACTTGGTGGCCGGCTCCACCTTCTCCCTCACGCCGCCCTGAAAGGGGCGGAGCTACAGTGACACAGGGGGTGCTCTGGTACCCGGACCAAAAAATCATTTTACCTATAATCATCCTATGCTCATCACTTGTGCACCTCCCTTAATCCAACTACGTGCACCCGCCACAGACCATCGGACAGAAAGCAAAAGAGACATGCATGCTTGTAGACCATAAGTATTTCCGTGCTGTAGAATGCTAATTGCTAATGCATATCGCAAATCAACAATAGCGCATGCGTGGAGCCCTTGCAACTTCTCGAACTTTTCTCCAACTTTTCTTAACTCCCTTTGCAATCACAATCAAATAAGCAGAATGCCCTTGCCAGCCGCATCACCCATTGATTGTAGATCGAACCTAGCAAAGCAGGGAAGTTACTTCCTTTCGAATTTTTTTTTCACCATCATCCTGATTTATTGCAAGCAAACTGAATAATTTTGCTTGCCAGGGAGTCGATGGTATGATTATTGGTTGTTTTTCTCTGAGAGTTGAGTTCCCATTTATTATTATTCTAGGATATTAAATTAGAAATGGAACTTCGAATATGCAAGGGATTATTTGAAGTCCTTTAGGCTTGAGATGTAATTTGAAAGGAAGTTGCTTTAATTTTGGACGAGTATAATATTATTGTTTTTATAATATAATATATTTTTTATCATGAAAAATTATGTTGTTTTTAATGAAATATTTAAGTCATCTTGCCTCTTTTGTGTTTTAGACAAGGAGGCTGGATTGTGTAGTTCTCCAATTTGAACCTTTTTTGTTGTGATTTTAGTCTTACCTAATTTTGGTAAGCACTTTTATCGCTAAATTTTTTAAGTACCATGGCTTATTGAATTATTGATGCTAAAAATCAATCATTAAACTGTTATTTACTATAATGTTAATTGCCAAAACCAGGTTAATCTTATGATATAGCGGTGCATCCCCTTTATTTTGCTCTAGCTCCGCCACTGCGCCCTGCAGAGCCTGCACAGGAGCATTCCATCGAGCACCTTCAGCGCGCGCCAAGAAACCACCCAAAACAGCCAGCGAGAGTGTCGAGACACGAGGAAATATATCCGACCTTGCCGAGGAGGAGCTTGTTGGTGTGGAGATGTCGGAGGTGTCGTCGAGGAAGGTGACGCCGGCGGCGACGGCGTGGCGGATGAGCGCCACCATGTCGGCCTCCGGCTTGGGCGGGCCGTAGAAGGCGGACATGCCCATGCAGCCCAGGCCCTGCGCCGAGACCTCCAGCTCCTGCGATCCCAGCTTCACACGCGGCACCACCACCACCGCCGTCGCCGGAGCAGCGGACGCCATGGCCCGCAGACAGGCAGGGTCGTCGCTCTCCGCCGCTAGCTAGCTATGGCCGCCGTTTGCCAGCGTAGGAGAAAGGGAGTAGGGTGACCTATTATTACCTATAGCCTCCAAAGCTTCATAACATGCAGCAGGTTCTTAAAATTTACCTGCGGTGGAGCTGAAGCTCAACCAAATGGGTCCGATCCAATATTTTGTGAAGCAGAGTAGGATGGATTCATCTGAGAAAATAAACTAGCGAACTGGAGCCGCGTTTTGATTGCTCCACTGCTCCAACTCTGACCTAGGTATAGAATTGACTATAGATTTTTAATAAAATTATCCACAAATGCCACCACACTACCCCCTCCGACCTTCTCTCTCCCTATACCGCTTCGGTCCGACGCTCCCCACGCGAGTCTTCTGCGCTCCCCATAGTGGAGAGGAGAGCACACGGGGGGAGCACGTGGTGCACCGGCGGACGACAACGACGGTGCACCGACAGAAACTAGGCTATGGCACACCAGCTTTCTCTTCAGTCTTTTCCCCCTCCTATCTCTTCTCGGACTGAGGGTCACCGCCCTTCCCGTCTCTTCCCCCTTCTGTCTCTTCTCGGACTGAGGGTGGTGACTCCAACTCGGCGACAGCGCAGGGCTGCAGAGCGCGAGGACGTCGGCGCAAGGTATTCCCCCTTCTCCCAAACCCTAAAATTTCTCCCACCTCTTCCAAATCTAGAGCTGATAAGCTAGCCAAACGCTTTTTAGCCACCTCTAGATCGTGTAGGAGCTAGCTCCCACTGGAGTTGGATCTAAGAGTTAGGAGTTAGAATTTAGAGCTCTACTAAACATGGTCTAAATTTACTAACATGAAAGAGAGAGAGCAAATGAGAGATAAACATCGATGTTAAGTTTAATATCGGCTTGACATCAACTCTTACTATTTATAAAAGGAAATTTTGCTACATGGAGGTAAGGAAAAGGAAAGAAAGATAATAAAAAACTGTTTTGGTGCATTAATAATTAAAGTTTTCATCGTCTCAACTATTGTAAGAGAATAATTTCTAAATACACTAAGTGTTTACACGAGGCTCTATCTTTGAACATATCGCTTAGAACATATATAGTGGTTGCTAATAGAGATCTTTTAGCCTTGTTAATTGGGAATATTTATAGATATGGAAGAGAGAAGAGAGGAGAGACAAACATCATTGTTACAGTTAACCACAGCTCAAGAACGACTCATAGTCTCTATAAAATAGAAACTTTGCTACATAAGAGTGGAAAAAAAGAAAAGAATAGTAATAAAAAATTATTTTTGATTAATAATTAGAATCTTTATTGTCTCAACTATTGTAAAGCTATAGTCTCTAAATAAATATGTCTAAGAGCCTATACTAAACTAACATACCCATATACGAGTGTAGCTTACTGTTTTCTACAAGACAAAGTAGATGCCGTACGTAGAGCTCAATTTTCGGCTGGAAATTCCACGTCACCTAAACAGCAATGGCTATGGTTCGATAAAACAAAATACCTCTAACGATAAGTCATGCTTAAAATCTAAGTCACAACAATTTTTGAATTAGATGGAGGTAGTACTTGGAACGGTGGTTAATATTAAAATATTCTCGTGGTAAAATAATATATATATATATATATATATATATATATATATATATATATATATATATATATATATATCAGTGTGTCATATCAGTTTTTTAAAGAGTTTGTAAGAATTTTTTGTTTGTACATGTATCATTTTCCGTAAGGAATATCTTGTCACTATCTAATCAACAAAACGGAAGCATTTTCTGTATGCCCTTCCGTCTTAAAAAATATTAATTTTTGTTAGACATAATCTATATTTAGATTCGTATCTAGAAATTAATTTTTTTAATGAATGAAGTAGATAATAAGATAACAAAATAATATTAAGTTGCTCCATCCATCTAACGAGATGCCGGCCGGCTGAGGCGGCTGCATCCATCATGCATGGACAGATGATAGAAGAGTAGAGAGAGAATAGAAATGGTTGTAGATAAATAAGTAACTGGCTGAGGAGTGTGTGTGTGTATATATATATATATATATATATATATATGTGGATTACCGAAAAGCCGAGAGAAGAAGAGAGAGGGTACAGCCTTGGCGAGAAGGTAGTACTAGTACGATATGATCTATAACTAATCGGCCAAAGCTGTACTCTCTCTCTTCTCCCGTTAGCTTTCACGATATGACCGTCTCCTTCTCTCTATGAATTGCAATTAGTTAGTGGCTCTTGGAATTGGATCCCTCCGGGTTTATATAAAGCACACCAGCATCGGCAAAAAGACACGAGATGAACCGATACATCACAAGAGGAAATTAATAAAACTAATTAATTAGTCAACATCAATTTTCTCATTCTCATGCATATATACATATGGCCAAAGAGGCCGGTCAAGGAAGCATCATTAATATATGGTGGTGAAGTCATCTTGGGTGTACGACTTCCCTCACTAGTGTTTAATTCCTAAAGCTTATCGCAACTTTAAAAGCCTAATTAAATCTGACTCTTCAAATGATCATATAGCTAGCTAACCATAATATTTTTTTTAAAATTTTCTATTAACTCTAAAAGTCTCTCCAAATCCTTACTCTCTAAATTTGATGGACCTCACATATCGATGCCTATTATATCCCTCTCTTCTTTCTCTCTTTCTCTCCCCACCAAACCTCTCCATGCCCATGGCACAGCGGAGCAAGCCAGTGGGAGGGGCGGCAGGCACACGGCTCGCGGGACGCTGCGGCAGGCTGGGGGCAGGCGCACGGCTGGCGGCGCGGTGGGCCGGCGGCCGGCCAGGGGAGGCCGCCGGCCTGGGCAGGCGCTCGGCGGCGGCGGCCAGGGAGGGCGCGCAGAGGGCGGCACGGCCGGCTGGAGGGAGGCGCCGCCGATCGGGGGGGAGTCACGTTGGGGGCGGCGTGGCCAATCAGGAGGAGGCGCGGGGGCAGCGCGGCCGTGGCCAGCCGGGGTAGCCGTGCGCCCGGGGGGAGATGCGGCGGGCCAGGGCAGAGCAAGGGGTGGCGCAGCTAGCCAGGGGAGCCACTCCGTCGAAGGCGCGGCAGGGGAGTTTTTTCTACCGCATCCTGCTGCTTCGTCCACGGAAGAGAAGCAGCGCGCGGGCAAGATTCTTCGGTGGGTCCTACAAATGGCCAACCCTTTTGACAGGCCAGATTTAATTAGCTAGAGTACCTATTTGGCCAGCTAGATGGCTTGACAAGCAGAATGGTAAGTTTTTTACTCTGTTTTTCTATAAAATTACTAAATTTTGGCATGACAAGCTGAATGGATAAGCTTTTGGAGATACTTTTATAGTACAGTTTTGATGGCTCGTTATTGATTTATGCAGATACTAAAAAAAAATATACTTTTATAGCATAAAGGAGAATCAGAGTTGGTATGTTGGTAGATCATGACTCCATGCACCAAGATTCATATATATAATAATTAAAGACGTATGTTCTAGTATTGTCTAGAGGAGAGAAGCTGCACTTGCATTCTTAAAAAAATGTAGCAGTGGCTAGTGGTGTCACGTACGTTGCGTGATGGATCCAGGTAGGGCATGTGGCCTGCAGGCTGTAGACAGGACGTCCAGTCATTAAAAGCGGCCAACAGCAGCCGTCCAAAATGGCCGGCCAGCTTTGGAATATATAGCTCACACTGTGCATGTAGCCGGAGATTTTTGATGTGCTACTTACACTGTGCATGGAGGTTCCTGTTTTAACGTGATCGTAGCTTGCTTTTTAAATTGTTAAATAGTATATTTTTAAAAAAAATTATATTAAAATATATCTTAAAAATCAAATAGATTAATTTTTTAAGTTTTTAATAGTTAATATTTAATTAATTATATATTAATAATGTTTCTTATTTTATGTGTGAGAACAGATGACAGATAGAGCTTTGCCGAACGCAACTGGGTAAAAAATCTCCGGCTACATGCACAGTTTGAGCTATTGCCGTACAAGTAGCCCTTCCCTCCTCCGGACCTCCGTGCACTCCGCTGACCCACTCCTGAAGTCTGCAGACCTAACTTTGCATTAACCAAAAGAAGCATATCCAAAGATCTATGTATGTCGTGATTGCTAGCTAGACAAATAGGTTAAGGCTCTGTTTAGAGGTAAACAAAACCCACGAAGAGAACGACTAGGAAAAGAAATACAGAATGCACATGTGAAATATAGAAATTAAAAACATAGAAAAATTATATATAGATGAATGGAGTGTTTAGAACACAAGAATCTTAGAGAACAATAATTTTATATACTTGGTACTAATTCATTTTCATTTGAGCTCCAATGATATGTTATAGAAATCTTTACACACCTTTTCTCATCTACTTTTTTTTATTAAGTTTTAGACATAGGTGAAAGTGTGGTTCCACTATTTTCAAAAAAAAATATAAAGGGTTAATTGGATTCGTGCCATTAAAATTTTCACGGTTTTATAATATACCGTTTAATTCACCTAATAGAGCTATATCATTATAATGTAACAGCTATTCGAGATATGCTACTATTTACCCTTTCAACGCACGGAAAAAAAAATTAGACCAAATTGTCCCTATGTTCTTCCTTATGTTTTTCTTTCATCCTCTTCTCTCTCCACTCTCCTGTCTACCACCAGCCGGCGGTGATGCGTGCTGCAATGACGGCGATGAGTGGACCGGGGAGGCTATCGGGTTACCGCGCCGACAACGCCAACGGTGGTGGCCCTAGAGCTAGCGCACCGATGAAGGCGATGAGCGAATGACAAAAGCTGGTCGGGCGCCAATGCACCTCGTCGCCGTGGTCTTCCCTGCCAGTGTGCGGCGGATCGAGGCCAGCAGATCCAGAAGTAGCGATATCGGAGACAGAGATCAAGGACGGAGATGTGCGAGGTCAGCACCGTCGTCTTCCCTGCCAGCGTGTGGTGGGGTGAGTGCCGGCGGGTCCTGTGGAGGCGAGGTTAAGGATGAAGACGAACAAGGCCGACAGATCCGACGGCAAAGAGGTCAGGGATGGAGACTTACGTGGTCGACAGCGAGGTCACCAATCTACTCTGTGTCGCCGCTGCCCGGAGTGAGAAGAGAGGGGAGAGGAAGAGAGAGGAACCACTGGCGTGGACCTAGCCGCCTTCTCGCCGTGCGCTGCCGCCAGAGCGAGCAGAGGGGGAGCCACAGAGTGAGTAGTAAAAACGGAATAAAAGAGGAAGACATGGACAATTTGGTCCAAAAATTTTAAAAAATACATCGAATGAAGTAATGACATATCTCAAATCTATGTTAAACTATAATGGCATAGGATGGATCTAATTAACCTGGCATGGATCTAATTAAAGGCACATCGGGTATTCCATGTGTCTTCATTCTCAAATGACAGTCTGTATATAAACAGACAGCTTTTGCAATATTAAGATTAGTATATTTGAGAACTGGAGGATTCCAGCCGTTCAGTATGCTCTGATCTGTTCACAGCAACTGTTCGTCATCAGATCTGCACCCACGTTCTGATCTCGCACAGAAGAAATTGCAACGAAGTTGTGTGTATTGCATAGTAATGGTGACCAGATCCAACATACAAGCTCACTGGACCGTATGAATGCCAAGGTTTATTTTCACCAGCCGCAGTCCCAGGATACAGAGACATGCTTAAGCAATGTTAACAAATGGAGGACCAAAATATCGACCAAAAAAAACACAAACCGTCGATTGATAATCCACCAACAATTGCCCCAATCATATACACTCTACACTAGGACCTTCCTAAAAGAAGTAGCTGTGTCACCTTGGGCTTGGGGATGCGTCCACAGAATCATCCACCGCGGGGATCGACAACAAACATCCATCAACCAGAAGATGGGACTCACGATCAAAACAGTATGGAGAAGTATCAATATAGCTCCCACCATGACCCACTTGAAGAAATCAAGAGTCTGCTTCTCTCCCAAGAACTGTGTGCCTCAAAATTGGCCGCCAAAGACAACTAGGCCAAGCCTGCAAAAAAAAAAACCTCATTGCCTGCGATCACCGAATCACAGGATACTGACCAGTGCCAGTGTCACGGATTGGCAAAACTGGAGACACAACCAAGCAATGACTCTTCACTGAGCATTTTCCTTTTCCAACTTCTCTTTCTCAATTTCAACTTTTCTTTCCTCTCAGCATGTTGAGCTAAGCCATTCGCAAGTGCCTGTAGCGGAGAAATCTAGAGTCTGCATCACAGGCTCTGGAACCTAGCTGGATCAGATTTGCTTGATAGCTTGTAACAGATGGTCATTAACTTGTCAGGTAACTTTATCCATAGTTGTATAGAGTAAGCATAAACTTGTACAAGAATGTTTTTTTACCTTGGATGGTATCAACAAAGAAGATGAATGGATCCACCTCATCTATTGGTGATTGCAACTCCTCATCATCACTAAAATCATCATCAGAATCATCGTCGTCGTCATCATAGTGTGGCTGGAAACCTCTTGCCTAAAATCACAGGAAACATACGAAAATGTGAGTACAGGGTATAGCATAAACATAAAACATTTACATGAAATAAAGATGAGATATCTTTGCCACAAGATCTATTCACTTGTTCCATACAAAGAATTTGTTCAACAAAGGAATGTTAGCCTGCTAAGCACATGAGATCACGCCTATGTGCAGATTTGAAGATACTTAAGGGCAAAAGCTCTTCAAGCTGCATAAGACAACTCAAACAAGGGGTCCACACATGGGTAGCAGTAGAACTTAGGCATCAGCTGCATATAAGATTTTATTATTAATAAGAAAAGGTCCACAGGGCCTATGAAAGAAACAAGCAAGGTCAGCTATTTGCTTTTAGGAAGAAGTCTATACCACCCCCTTAACTATTGTGTGTCTAATTTACCCTTAAGGCTCCAAAACTGTTGAAAATGCGGCCCTGAAGTTTGACAGCGGTCTAAACAAACAACCGACGGGGGTTTGGTAGTATTACCACCGTGGCTAATAATGTGGCCAACAATGTAGAACTGCACAAATTAAATATTACAATAAAATCTTAAAAAGCACAGCAGCCAGCAGCTTGTCAGTGCTATGTTCATTGTTCCCCCTTCCATCTTTGTCCAGCAGCCATGGAGAGCTCCGAAAAACATGATGTGCCATTTAAAGTTGAATTCCAATTATCCCTTCATGAAAATACTTCTAAAACCGGTTTTTTCATATTCATGCTACCCAGTGCTCCATTTTTATTTTCCCACAAACCCACAAAAACAAACTGAGACTGCCAATGTAGATCGTCACTCTCCTCCTCGAGTTCTGTATTCCCTATCTGATGATCTATCTCATCATATGGCTGCATCATATTGCGTTCCATTGAACTCACTCCCAGACTTAATTTGATTTTCATTCACTAAGCAACAGATGAGGAAGAGCACAAAGGTCATTAAACCAAGTGCCTGCATATGATCTCTCCTCCATGCCTCATGGCATGCTAATTCGTTCACACCCACCCCCAAGGCCAATTACTCACCTCCGACTTCACTAAGCATCCTTGCCCGTTCATTTCAAGCTTCAAAGATCAGGATAGCTATAGATGGAGCAACCATAAGCACATAATGGGGAGCCATTCACCAGCTTAATTTCATAAGGTATTATGATAAACATTTAGTCTAGCGGAGAGAATGGGGAGGCGGCATGATACTGGCCCAAGGCCTAATCAGTTCAGTGAAGGCGATGCATCCCATGGCATGGTCAGCAGCATGCTCAAAGGCCACGCAGAAGGTAAGGGAGATTTCATGAGACAAGCGCGGCACTGTAGTGTAAGTTTTTTTAATATACAAATATGTGGGGTAACTGAGCAAGCACCACTTCACCTACCATGCAGTGGCAAACACCTCCTCCAAAACTGATTCGGGGGTTTGCTCAGAAAGTTCAGCACTTCATGGATTATTTAAACCATTTTATAGTTTAAGAGGGTAAAGTACACCGATTACAATAGTTTAGGGATTTAAATAGACTTTCCTTTTTTTCAATTAGCTTTGTGTGCGTTATATATGTTACAACTATTGCAGTTTAGGATATAAATGGCCAGCAAATCAAACCCAACACATTCTGTTATATATGGAACTACTACGCAATTGGGATAAACATTGCCAACAACCTGAGCCCAGTATATAGTAAATTAGTTTGTCAGCTGTAATTGTCATTATTCAGAATCAGTGATACAACATCCTCCAAAACTATCAACAAAACATAGGTAATATTTATTTGAAGGTCAGATTTATATTACTAACTTTTTCCCATGTTTCTCTTTGGCTGTCTTTTGTTAAGGGAAACCAAACTAAAAAACACTTATTACAGAGACATGTTGAATTTGTTAAATAATACCCCATGAAAAACACCTCTAGAGAAATTTAACTAAATAAAAAGGAACGAAAGGAACTGAGGTTTTAGATGCTAATTCTACTTAAGTTAAGAAGACAATATGAACCTCTCTTAATCTCTGAAGATTGACACTAGATACTTCATCCCCATCCTCATCATCAAACCCCATCTCCTTATCAGACTCGATCTCCTCATCCTCTTCATCACCATCAAATCCATCCAAATCCTCAGCAGCAGCCTCATTTTCCCTTTTAGATTCTGCTATGACAGAAAAGATAAGATCTGGCAAAAGAATTTTAAAGACCTTCTCTACATTTATTGCAAAACTTAGAAATAAATGATTAGAAAACTTACAATGAATAGCAAGTTAACAGAATGGTATCAGAGAGTTTTTTATCGAAATATTTAAATTGCCAGTTGTCATCAGAAAATAAACAAAAGATAAAACTGCACCTGCGACTTGATCCTTGTAAGAAACAAGAAGCTCTAATGTTGCTTTGAAAATACGCTCAAGAGCTTCTGGTGGAATGTGATTAGTCTGGAAGGCCAATTAGTGAAGTCAATCCAGCAACAGAACCTTCTTATCATGCTCTTGCAAAAATAAAGAAAAATAATACATGGAGTCAGTGCAGCATAAAAACACAAGACGCATAATACTACAAGGTACAAACATGTGCTAACAAGAACTACCTCTTAAAGTTTGCCCTTATGCCACTTTTCTTTACTTGTTGTAACATGCCAAACCAAAGGTTGAAGATTTCAGTAGCAACTCCAAGCTTATGTAATGTTCCCAATGTCAATGAAGGATTGTAGTACAGTGTATTAGCTATCTGCAATCATAGTGGAAAGTTTTAGGTATATATGTCATCAGTTTGGCAAGAGTAATCAGATGACATGTTTGAATATACATGAGCTTAAAATAACTAGTCAGTTTGGAAAGTGTTATGTCAATGTGGCCAGCAAATAATAGAGAATATATGCCAGATGTTCTGACGGAACATAACTAAAGGTTCCACTCTACTAATGAGATTGAATAATATTGATCAGACAGACATGAGTTTTCTCCATGCAATATGAAAACCTATGTTCCTTGAAGACACATTGCTTTCAACAAGCTGGCTACAGTGCTGTAAGTAGTTTTCTATGCCTGCTTTATCTCTACCAAATAATAAAAGCGGAGCCATCCTCCTCCTTCCCCAATCACCATACTTCCCCAAGTAAAAAACCACCTTCCTTAAAAAACCATCTCACCCAGAAAACCTGAACCATGCTTTCTAAAAAACCACTCCACCCAAAAAAACGGGTGTTCCCACAAATAAACCCCATAAAACCACCGTCTTCCTATAGAGCCCGTTCCCGTTGCAATGCACAGGCATGGCACTAGTCTCTACCAAATAACAACCTTTTTGATCAAGGAGTTATAAATGTTGCCTAAGCTTTAAGACATAAAATATCATATGATGGATAATTTACATATAAGTGTGTAACTTTCGCTATCACTTATATGCCACCAATTAGTCAGACACACTAGCACATGCGGCATGTGCCCCTCTTTGGGTGGCAATAAGATATCTTTCCACCAATTACATCCTATACAGGATTTGCAAGTTGCTATCATTTTATTAATATCTATCTATCCACTGCGGTCAAGTTGAGCAATTAGTCTGTGACTAGTCGACAAGTTTGTCAGAGAGCACGACTTGAGGGTACGAATGGACTTGGGCCACTTGAAAGCAAAATGGGCCTCACTTGGGAGGCCTGGTCCATCAGAAACAGAGATAAGAGGAGAGTTGTAGGTTTCCTCCCACATATGAGCCAGCCGCTAGAGCCAGAACGACAGCCAGATTAGAGGCAACAGCAAGAGCTGCATGCTGGACCGCTCAGGATGCAGTTGCCCATCGCTTGGCAGGAGTGGAGCCAAGCAGACAAGAAGCTTGACACTGCACAGGGTTGCTGATGGCCCTCTTTTCTTCATCTGCTCCCTCTTTTTTCCCGATGTCATCCCTTCTAATAGACTAGTCAACTCAATGACTAGTCTACGACTAATCACGACTAGTGCACAAGTCAGTACAGGGATGACAACTCGACTTTACAACTTACGACTCAACTTTACAACTTAAAACCATGTATTTGTTCCTTTTTTTCATCTTGAATCAGTTTCTCTCTTCTGTTTGCTAGTTCCAGCACTTGTTTGCTAGTTCTAGAGGGTGAGGTAGACAGGTGGATAACTTTAGTTCATAAAGAATTGACAATTTGACTGGAGGCTTGGAGCTTTGACCAATTTAGACTAGTTTTTGTTAGATATAATCTTCTTGTTTCACCTATTAGTATTTTTTGAGTTGCCGACATAGAAATATACTAGTTGGGTCTGGTTGCACTTGCATGCTAGAATGAGGTAAAAAATTTTCAGTAAGAGTCAGTTTTACTGCCATGTTAAATTCCAGTGTGTAAAATCATCTAGCTACCAGTGCCAAGAAGTTGAAGTGTTCACACTTTGTATGCATGCCGACCAGGGTGTTTCTTAACATGTAAGCTAGCTCTGTGATGCATGCATGTCAGAGTAGTAAATGCTAAAGCTAGCTGTAGTATGCAAGTCGTTTTGTTCAAGTCTCGGTTTGCAAGCCTATAAAAGGCAATGTATATGCATCTGTAACCTTGAGCAATGCAATCAAAGTAATGAGCTCCTCTGTTTCCTCTGTTTCACTGCTTGCTCCTTTAACTTTGTTGATTTTTGATCCTACTAAAGCCAACAGATTTTAGCAAACCGTATATCTTTGTTGCAAACATGGTATTTAAGATTATTCGACATAATTGTTGGATTTATTGAGTTTTCAAGTTCTTCCTGGCATTAGATATATAGCTTTTGAGGGAAGTTGCACAAGTACTATATTCCAACTAGTCCCTACAAACAATTCGTAGCTGCAGACAGGCATGTGTGAAGTGTGAACAACATCTGGAATCTAGAATGAGTTACCAAATGCAGTTATGGCATATGCATACTAAGGAAACCAAATTGCTCGGAAACACAGATCATCTGCAGTTTAGCATCAAGTGTATAGCCATATGGCCACCTTCCAATTTAAAACAATACTGCAAAGCCTGCACTCTAACAATAACGTCACACTGCACTAATTATCTATACAGCAGGGTTTAACTTACTGGGGAAGCAGTGGTTACCACACCCCGGCGGTAAGCCTGGTAACCGTGGTAACCACACCGGTAAGCCTGGTAACCGCAGTAACCGTGTGGTTACCGTGGTGAAGTGGGAAAATCGAACACAATTTACCAAAAAATCATATTTTCATTTAACCTTTTTTGAACTTGGTGGGGTTACCAGGTCCTTATTGTTACCGTACCCCAGAGGTAAGCCCGGCTACTGCAGTAACCGTGCGGTAACCGGTGGTAAGGGAAACCCTGCTATACAGTACCCCATAAGGCAATAACCAGAAGATGAAAAATTGAAATGGAATAAAGTAATACAACAATATGTCAACTATACTTGAGCAGGCATTTAGCATCTCACCACTTGTACAAGTAAACATTTCAGATACGGCTTCGCTGCTCGACGCAACCGATCAATTGTTAGCCTGAGATACGGCTCAATCCAATGATCGACTTGACCTTTGCAATTTTGAAAAACGACTTCAATCAGCTTGGGAGCAGGTATAATGTCAGAATCTTCCATGTTTTGGTCTGTCATAATCTACAATTATTGGTAATCAACAGTAAAAATTACAGTGCTACGAACTTTACAAAATATGTCAGAACACATTTTAATGCAACATGAATCTAATTCACTCACAGATGACAATGCTCTCCATAGGCTTTGCTGATAATCAGGATCTTTGCATGCAATAAATTGATCAGTACCACGGGAAATGTAGTTGTCTAATGGTACCAGAATATCTGCCAGGCAATAAAAACATTGAATAGTGAGTAGCAAAAAGATGCCAAAGATAATGCAATTGCTTCTGAAAATATAGTTGATGGTAGGAGTTTAGTGCCATCTAGTGGCCTGTGGCCAGAACCAAGCAATTTGCTACAGAAGGAAACACTGTCTTAGCAGTTGACTAACAAGAATTCTAAAGGATAGACAATGCTAAGGATAGACAAACCAGCTGACTACAGAAGGAACCAAGCAATCCTGATGAATGAATAATGTAAGAATAGACAATGTTAAGGCTACATTTGGTCCAGGGTTAATAGATGGGTTGCAGGTTTAACCCTGCAAACATATGTACATTAAGGAGCATTGATTTAACCCAAGAAATGCCTTTTAAACCCTCCTAAGTGAGGAATAAGTTGACCCACAAAAAAGGTGCAATAACCAAACCGACCAAAACTAAAAGAATTTATTTTTATACTACTAACCAAGATAACAAAGCAAACCTAGCCAAACAGAACCTGAGACTAACTAGATTAGTCGCTGGACACAAAAAAAATAAGTTTGAGCTGTTAACTTCCAGGTTAAGGTTACGAAACCTGATCATTTACAAATGTTTTGGGTAACAAACTCAGATGAATTTCATACAAGGTTCCTTAATTCAATGAGCATGAACCAAATCAAGCAAATAGTCAGCCAATTAAAAGGCAGAGTAAAGCAAATATAACATGCAAACTAAACAAACTAGAGAAGTGATCACATGAAAATTAATACAAGATGATACAGATATTATTTTAACTAGTGCATGATTTTCCAGATTACAAGTGTTCGTACAACTAAAACAATATTGTCATAGGAAAATAGCACAAGCAAAGACCTTATGCAAATATAACAAACATAAAAACCGCAAGAAAAGCCCAGGAGGCCAGGAATATGCTTGATCCAAAACTCTCAGTTTAAAACAAATATAACTGCTTGGCATTCAAGACCAGACATACTCTCAAAAAAATCAATGGCCCAATCATTAAGGGCCTCCATCATCAACGGCCACAAGCCCCACATTTCCAGTGAAATTGTTGGTGAGTAAAAGGTCATATAGGAGACTATCTCCAGAACTTCTTCATACACATCTGCAAGACAGAGTTGATGCATTAGCGGGAAACTGTAAGAAACACCCCAAACCTGATTAAATTTAAAACAAACAACTTTTGATCCTTTGATAATAATTTGAGTCCATGAATCCAATTGGAACTTCTTGCAAGTATAATCAGATTAAAGGTATATCACCAGGTATGGGCATGGGTCAAGTCATGGGTATCCATTGACCCACCCTAAGTAAATGAACTGAATACACGTGAAATAGTAAAGGTGCGTTCTAGTTGATTTAGTTGAACTATGGTGGGTCCATGTGGATACCCAGAGACTGCCGCACACGCATCCCTATATATCACTTCTATTGCAAAGAAAAAAAGAGGTGTAAGAAAACATTTATACAAACATATGCTTCCACATCTCACAGATGAACACCCAAAAATACTTCCAACAATACCTGACTAAAATGGATTCACAAACAGTTCACTGGAATACTTTATATCTTGATATTTACTCTTTCCAAAGGAAGAGTTGGGGGTGATGGCTTGTTGACTTGTTGTACCCCATCCCCCTCCACAAGATCTTGTGGCAGAATATATGAAGACGTGCGTTAATTGAAGGATCTTCCATTTCAAAGTGACTTTTTTGCACATGCATATACATTGGTGCTTGAATGATATCATGTAATCATGTGGACACTTTTTATATTTGAAGATAACTGTTTTGCGTGTCTAAACGTTGATTTTATAGTATATGTATTTTATACCCACAGCAAAGCACGCACACAACGCATATTATTTAAAATATAAAACATCACCATAGTTGTAATTGGATAATTTTATACCTTGACCATCTGAAGTCAACATTCTCCGTAAAATAGGCAACAAAGTTGGCTCTATTTGGGGAAACAGATGAGGAAGGCTACTAATGGACTCAAGGATTGTGCTTATCGCACGTAAGCAACCAACAGCAGCTAAAGCACCAGTGTCCTCAACTTCTTCATCAGCTTCTGAACTAGCCATGCATCTCCAGAAAGCAGCAGCCTATCAAAAACAGTAAGCATGAAATTCAACGAACACGGCAGCACTTAACCATTGAGCTAAATACATTCCATTAAGGATAACATACCAAACTCTGGCACAAACCAAGTGCATATGGTGCCATCTCTTCACCAAATTTGTCAACAATTGTCTCAAGGGTGAAAACGAGATCTTCATTCTCAACTTCACTCATAAGCTTAAAAAATTCTGAAAAAAATAGTTAAATCATGATTAAACCACAATAAAATAAAAAAAACAAGGTTGAAGAAAGTGGTAGAATACCATCAAGAAGTTGAGGAAGAATTGGTCGGATCTCATCTAGATCTGTAGAAGAAATACAAAATACAGATTGTGGTCAACGATTTGAAAAGGTAAATAAAATTGATTAGGTCTATAGAAATTAAATAAAGACTACCTTTGCATGCTTCAACAAAAGAACGGAGTGCAAAGACTGAATCCACCCGGACAGGAAGTTCTGGATCGCGCAAACCAGAGATAACACAATGCATAGCTTTGCGGAAATTGTTTTGATCTGAGAAATTGATATGAGCATACTGCCCAGCAACCCATGCTGCCTATGTATCACATAATAACAGATCAGCGTGATGAAACAAGCAAATAAGTACATAAAAGAAAAAAACAGGGAAATAATTGTAAGAAACTAGAATACAATAATAGAACATCAAAAAAGCTAGACAAAGTAAGGTCCCCTTTGAAACGCAGGATAGGAAAAACACAGGAATCGAAGTAGCATGTTTTTCCAATCCAATAGGAAATGAAAACACAGGAAACAAAAAGAGAAGCCCTTTGATTGCACCACAGGAAAAATTGAACCAAAGGAACGTTTCCAAGAGGTCTTAACCTCTTGCTTATTTTCCTATAGAATTGACCATAGGAATGCAATCCTATGGAAAATTGCCTATCTTCTTCCTATGAATCAAAGGGGCCTATAGGAAAAAATCCTAAGGAAACTGAATCCTCAAAAAATCATTTGTCAATCCTCCATTTCAAAGGGGCCCTAAAAATGTAAAATAATATATATTTAAATAAAATAGTGCCCTTAAGGTAACAAATCATTCGAAGATGAGAATTGCAGTCACAATTTGCAAGAATGTACATTATGGAAGAACTGATTATCTTGTAATGGGACTGAAACTTAGCATTTTTTTTATTGGCAACTTAAATGACATGCCACTGCCAACAGGAGCAGGGGCACCGGTGGCAGGGACGGGACCTTGGATGAGACCACTGTCGACAGAGGGGGCATGTAACAATGACAAAGGCGCTTGGAGGATGACCCCATCGGCAGCAGGGGACAAAAGATGATGTAACCGGATACAGGAGAGATGGGGGCAAGGACAGAAGACGGTGCCACTGGGGCACGAGACATGAGGAGAAATCAAAAGGGATTTGGGGGAGATGTGAGAAAGATAAGGGAGAATCTAAGGGTAATTTTGCCACTTAAAAAACTGAAAGTATTGCTTCTAACAATGCATGGGTAATGTGCATGGCATACAAGAGAGGAAATTTTTGTTTGGTGGCATATAAGGAAAGTGGTGAATTCTAATGGCACATGAAGAATTTTCTCTTTTATAAATATACAAGCATGCTGTGAACTAACTGGACAATTGCATTTTGGAGATATTGAGAATTCAAACACATTATCCATTTTTGACCTGCGATTGAATACTTTGAAGGACAGAACCAGTAACCAAATGTTCCAATTTTTAAGGGAAGAGGAAGATTGAGATGCAGAAGGCATGCAGAACTAAAGTTGTACTACTGAAATATGGTGGCTTCAAGAAAAAAATATTCATGATTTTTTTTTGTGGGGGAAAACGTTCATGATCTAAAATGCACACCAATTTATAGCTCGTTACCTTCGCACGTAAGTGTCCAACATGACTACTGAACTCCGGAAAGACATGTTGAACCAACATTCGCTCCAGCTCAGCCTTATATGGTTCAGTTTGTTTCAGCCTATCACACAATGTCCCAATGGCAAGAAGTGCACCATCTTTTTGGCGGTATGGCTTCACTTCAATGGGTGCCTCATTATACCTGCCAAATTGTTCTTAAATTAGATATTGCATAACTCTTAAAAGTAAACACATATTAATCACAGAATGACTCATACCTCAGAAATATTTCCACAATAAAATGGATAAACTTTTGCAGATTGCCTTTTCCTCGTTTTCTTACCAGTTCACTCACAAAGTCCATAGCAGCTGTTCGAGGACTATACAAATCTTCAATAATATCTGTACACAAAAACAGAAGTAATATCATGGTTACGGAATAAAAATGGAGTGTACCATATGCTACCTTGCAGAACCAAGATAAAAAAACAATGCAGATTATTTTTATATTGCTTATACCATAGCCTTTCCGAACATATTCATGAGGATCTTCATCCCATAACATCTGATCACTGTCATTGAAGCACATTAATGGGAAGATTATCTCAAACAGAATGATGTCGATTTGTGGTTGCATCAGCTGATACATGCTGTTCTTCGTAACACTGCAAGAAATACTTATACTCAGCCACAATGAGTTCAGAAAGCACTGGCACCCACTAGAATAATGAAAGGCAGGAAAACATAAATCAGGCCAAAATTATCCATAATCATAGGAATGATGAAGCGGAAGTTGTGGCACTACAAATCTAACTAGAGCAAGTTGTCATGGAACTGAGTAACCCTGACTGCAACCATGTGAGACGTGGAAAACCATACAAAACGAAGAAAGGAAGCAGCAAAAACAATGCAAAGGCAGGCCAACGGAGTTGCTTTGCAAGTATAGCAAACCTGTTGGTAAGATATTGAAGAATAAGATTAATAACCCTATCAGGCAAATAGCCACCAGTACGGATTGCATTGAGCAACTGCAAATGACATCCCAAAATTTTTCCAGCATAGTTCTTTTGGAACATCTGAGCAAAAGCTTTGCTTTCTGGTCTCTGAAGCTTCATATCAGCAAACCTGTCATGAAAAACAGAAAACTAAGTTAAAATTACAGATTACGAGAAACATAAAAAGTTTACTTGACACCGACCGTGTGTATAGACGGTTTAAGATATGGATAATCCATTTCTTGACTTTCCACCATCCCCAAGATTTCCTAGCATCAGGATCCAATGGCTGTCCTTCCACTGGAACTGGTCTCTCCAGTAAGTTTAAGAACAAAATCATCCAAGCATTGAAGACATTTGGATCAAAAAGTTGCTTTGGAATTTCTAGCTGCACAAAATACATGACAAATGTCATAATGAGTATTGAAGAGAAATTGGAAAACATAATAAGACAAAGAACTTACATAAATTGATGACCAGAAAATTTTGCATATCAGCTTGATCAAGTCAGCTACTTCAATTGGAGGATTGGTAATTGCAACAAGATTGCTTAATATATTCAACAAACGAGGAAAGCATTCCTCAACAATTTGATACAAAGGTATCCTCTCGTCCTCTGACTTGAACCTAATCATTTGGAAAGTAATGAGACAGTGTGCTAGCAAACATAAACAAAAAGGTAAGCACTGTATGATGTTATCCAGGAATATTTTCATAGAGCAAAGAATTATGTTGTGCACCCATCATTTTACAAGAAATCCATACCGATGATGCTATCTTAATATTATTGCATTGGGTAATCTCTAAAATACAAAAAAGTTTCACCAAGTCAGCAAGTAAAATGAAGAGTGAAAACATTATATGTAATAAAATTTCACAGCAGAGCGATAGAAACATGCAATCCTGAGTTGTTTTCGAGTTACATAAAAAAAATTTAAAAAGGAAGACTGATAGAGTGAATGCAAATAAATAAAAGAGAAGGTAGCATTCTGGTATTTAGACTCACTCATATTTCCGAGCAAGAATCCTTAGCACATAGAGTGCTCCAAATATTTGATCCTGCGATTCTAGGTTATGTGTTACCCAAGGTAGAAGACTAGGCCACTGCTCAGGATAATCTGCAAGGATCAAGGTCTTGATACTTTCTCCAAGTTGCGCTCTACAAACCATGAAGAATATTGTATTTCATCATCAAGAAATATACATCCCGTACAATTCTCACTAAAATACTCGAACATAAAGCAAGCTACTGTTTATAATGTAGAACTTGACAATGCATTAAGCATGACAAAACACACCATATGATGCTTCTGTAAAAAACTAACCTAAATTCAATATCCACAAATGCTTAAACAGCCATATAGATCTAACAAAAAGGGATAATGTTGTCCAATTAATTAAACAATTATTTATGTCAATAACTTGAGTTCTTTATTTTTCTTTAAAAATCATGTTTCAATAAAGTATGATAAACATCTCTACCAGGATAAGTGATCTTTTCAAGGAAATAGAATATATCTGGAACATTTAATATTTATATATTCTCTAGTACACTGTGCTGTACTACCTTACATTCTTGTAATAACTGCAATCCTAAGTTAGTACAGCTTGCATTCCATGTGTTCTGTGGAAGGTGTAATCAAATATTGTTAACCACGCCCACTTTTCACATTCACAGAACATGCATCCCCAGCAGCATAACAAAAATGAAAAATATGAAGTCCCAAACTCTTATCGAACTATTTTTCACACTGAATTCCAAAACCAGTTGTTTTCACCCTCGAACTTCCAGAACTGGACAGGTAACACCCCAAACCCTATTCCACAGTAGTTTTGGTTGGCATGGCAGCAGAATAGGGTTCAAGGTGTTATTTGTCCAGTTATGGATGTTGAGGGTGAAAACAACCTGTTTTTGAATTCAGGGTGAAAATGGATTTTAAAAAGAATTCAAGAACCAAAAAAAAGATTTTTTTTTCCAAAGTACAGACATGAGTCACCAATGGTACTTTCAGACTCATCTTAACTTCAATTGGCTGGATGTCTAAATTACTTATACAAATGCCAGCATTCAATAATATATGTAGGAAAACATTTGTGTTGAACAGCTAACTGGAATTTATAGATTGACTACAGCGATAAGCAGAACAGTACTCCAATATTGAAACAAGAGGTCTTAGAATTCAATTTATCCAGTATTAAGAAATGACAGTACACCAAAAGCGTAAGGACTACAATTGTAGCATTTGAAGCGAGGCGCAAAAATGCTGTTCATTAAAAAAAGGGTAGGTGGACAGTGAGAATAATTACCTTAGTAGTGGGGGCAATTGAGTAATAAAACCCAATATATTCTCACGAACCATGGACTTGTCGCTTTCTGGAATTATATGTTTTTCTTCTAAAGAAGGATGAATTGTAAGTTAATGAGACATGGAAATTGTTGCTCAGATAGTAGCCTGTACATACCAGGATCAGTAGGTGACCAATTTTTCGCAATAAAATTCTTGAAATGAATGCTTGCAAATTGTCTAACAGACATATCACAGTTTCCATCCACAATAATCTGTAACAATCTCACCAAATGTTGTGGTGTGTACTGAAACTGCAGAAATTACAGAAATATGAATGCATGAGCCCGAAGCAGACTGACATTTGTATAGCATAGCAACGACATTATTACTATTTAATGAGATATAAAAACAAACAAGATTACTCAGAAAAAGGAAATAAAGCAAACTCGACTATTACCCGAAAAGAAAGGAAGAACGAGGACAATACAATGATTAGTGACCAAACATAAAGACCATCAAATGATCAGCCGATGTAGAGCATTTCAACAAACAGAACAGGTACAAATTGAATAGGCCACCAATAAAGTAAATGATCAGTTGATCCAGAATTCTATTTTTTCTCAGCTGGTATATGACCTAGCAATGTGTTGTAGTGGATCCTTTTGTCTTTCTTGTAACAAAGAATCATCTAACCTTTCTGAACAAGTTGTGATGGTAGCTCATAGATAAGAAACATAATTACAGTGCAATATGAACTGTAAATTTGCATTATTTGAATCCCCTGTTGTTTCCAGTCAAAATTACATAAATTTCACCCCTTATTGGTTTGACTACAGTTCTTTTTGACGAACTGTGGTGTTGTGATCCATCGTTATAGGACGAAAAAATAAAGCAAACATAAACTCGGAAAAATAGTGTGATACTTGCTCCATGTATGACCAGTAAACTATACACTGTGATCAAGAAAACTTACAGCTGAAATACAAAATTATGAAGGTATCAGGTCAAAGTGCCTGTTTCATATAAAGGTTCTTGTATGTCCCAACTCACAACCCTCACAAAATGGTCAGCTCAATGAAATTGGTTGAGAATCTAACTTCAAAAACACATCGCTCTTTATGAACGTGCAAGGAGATGGCAAATAAAAAAGGTTACCCTCACTTAGTTCAGACAACTTTACTAACTTGTGAAAGAATGCCATAGCACCTTTAGTACATTAAACAGAAATGGGGTAAACAAACGCCATAGAGATGCCCATTTTAACAAGTTTACTCGTGTTGAATCATTATAGCCACTAGTCAAATAAAATACGTATAAAAACATTATTTTAGTGGTAAAGCTGAGTAACAGGTAGCTAAGCTACCAACTCTGAGGTGTTAATGACATGGATACCAATAAGTACTGCGCCTGCAAGAGCTAAGAACTAGGAAGGCATACAACAATTCAGGACTAAAATCCAAGAGAGCATCAGACACATGAAGGATTAATGCTAACACCACCACGGTGGTCACCAGTTCAAATTGAACCAATTCAAAACGTTAAATAAGCTGCAGATCGCACGAAACATAGCAACAGCAATCCATTGCTATCCAGCGGATGGAACGGTGCTGTATGCGCTTTATGCAGTTGTGCGACTGATTCGAATCGAGATGATAGGGAACTCAACTGTGCAGCAACGCAAAGCAATCACCCGACAAAGCCACCACCGACCCGCTCCAATCAAGCTCACCGCGAAAACCCCACGCCCAATAAGCCGAGCCAGCACAGAAGCAACGGACAGAAAGAGAGAGAGCTAGGGGCTAGAGCACGATCAAGCAGCGGAGCAGCGGGCGAGCGCGCGATCTCACCTGAGTTAGGCTGGCCTCGGCGGCCTTGCGCTCGTCGGGGACGTGGCTGAGCGCCGCGCGCAGCACCACGGCCAGGCTCTGCAGATCCATCGCCGGCGGCTGGGGTGGCCTCGAGGACCGACGGCAGCAGCAGCGCGCGGGGGCACAGGACCTCGAGGTAGGGCTCCTCGCGGTCGCCCGCGGCGGCAGCGGCGGGGGGGGGCGGAGTGGGGAGTGGAGTCCTCTCCTTGGCCCCCGTGTGGCGTCGCGGAGACTTGGGAAGGGGAGCGCGTGCGGGCAGGCGGCCGTGCGTGCGTGCGCGAGGCGGCAGAGAAAGGAGGAGACGGGGGGGATCAAGTGGGGGTGCTTCAACGCTAGGGTTTGGTCAAGGCCTCAAGGGGTTTTTGGCTCGGGCGGGCGAGCCAGCTTAGGCACCCGCACGCAGCCGCAGGCCCGGTCTTGTGCCTTCCAGTCTTCCCGGACTCCGTGCACGGCGCCGCACCGTCGTGACAGGGGTTCTCTATAAGCTGGTGGTGGCAACTCGGAAGTGGCGTACTATGCCATGGAGAAAAATTGGCTCCCGTAGCACGTCCAAAGTTTGGCTATATGGAGTTTTTTCTTTAATGCCTTGAGTTGTCAACTAAATCTTTGGTATGCCATATTTTCTTATACAGTTGTTTGGTTGATGCTATAGTTATATAGCTAGCCACGCTTTTTAATCTACATAACTTTATTATATGGTATAGACACTATTTTGTGTTAAAATTTATCTAAAGTGTGGTCATCATTTTGCTAGTCATATTCCTTGTGGCAAGCCATTTAGCCACCCTCTTTTGGCAAACCATATTAGCTTGTCACATCACACTTCTTATGGCAAGCCACACATTATCTAAGCTAATATTTGATAAAGTTAACCATAAATCAAACAATATTTCCATTTAGCCAGCCGCTCCATAAAATTTTCTTTTTATATTCATGTTCACTCCAACATGCTATCCATGTCTCAATCTCTAAATCCTAAATTTAACACCAAATCATGGTCCGGATTTACATTTTGAGTAGAAACCATTTAGTTTTCGTGAAACCAACCTTTCCGACATGGTCTAAGATCTGTTTCTGTTGAAAAATTTAGTGCCCTTCAGATCCAGTTCAAATAACAAGATTATACTTACCTCAAGCATTGAGGCTGGAACCTTCTAGTTGGTTAGAGTGTGTGGCTGTCAAGCGTAATTATGGAGGTTTGAGACCTCGTTCCAATAAAAATATTTAATTCTCTCTCTTTTTTTTGGTCCTGATTCATTCTCCAATGGTAATTTCGACAATTCAGTTTGGTTTATCGGTTATTTCGAGCGGATTATGTTGGCTAGCAATCGAAACTCGGGAATTCAAATTCAAATTTAGTTTTCAAAATTTTGTCCGAATTTTGGCGGTTTCTGCGAATTTTGCTCGACCACCGTAGGGTGGGATTGGGAGCCTAACCGGAAATGCAAACCATGCACATGGCAGGCCAACCAAGCTCGAGATGCCGTCACTAGCCGATCTATAGATGACATGTCGGCGAATCTCTAAAGGCATCGGAGCTCACGATGAGGCGGCACATCTAGGAGAGCGTGGCATACGTAGGAGGCGGAAGCACTTGGGAGACAATGTAGCTCCGGGAGGATGTAGCGGCTCTGGGGCGAAGGGAGAGACAGCGGCTCAGGGGCGTTGGGGCGACAGTGGTGTGGCACTGCCGAGGAGCGGCAGCATTGGTGTGCTTCACTCAGGAGACACGGGGAAGGAGGAGTTGCATATGGAAATCGGGATAGAAAGACACGCGCAGTGGCTAGATTTTGCTAGTTGGTTCCCCAAATTTGCTAGTAAACCAAATAGCAAGTATATTGGGGAGTCTTTTTACCATGTTTGCGATATTTTTGGGATGGAAAGGCTTTTGGAGATGTTGATTGAAATACTAGAACAAGATGAGATGATATGGCTTGCTCTCACGGAATCTTCTTCAAATATATTGGACAATGTTGGTTTAAGATTTTTTTTTTAAGTTGTCTTTTTTCGATTGGAAATAAGTCTATTTTACTCTATTAAACTATTTCATGGAGCATTTAACCCCATAATAAAATATTGCTTGGGTAGGTTAATGAGATTCATAATTGTTCACTATATGGCCGGTTTTGATGTTGTCCATCTATATATGGCTCAATCAGCGAAATAATGGAAGGCGAATCTGACGCAAACCAATTAGCATGTCACCATCCAAGATGGACAAGCCATTTCAACCTCAAGCACGCCTTACGTGTCAACCTAATTAAGATCTGCTTAGTGTGGGGTTTTGTGAAGTTGCAATATCAAAATATTCGTGGTTATATGTGACACATGGGAAGACAATTGTGGTTTTCTACAACTTATACTGTTTTATGAAATTTTACTCTTTATAAATATATTTGTGGCTAAATCTCTCCTCTTTCCATCCCTTTCCCTTCATGGTTCCACCTTATATATGATTTAAACACAACAAACCAAGCTACCAAAAATGGGTTGAATGGTATTAGAACCAAGAAAACTAAATCTTATACAATAAAAAATCATCCCAAAATAAAAGGAACAAAAATAAAACTATTTCCTATTGTTCAAGCACGGTTTTGAAGAAATCAAGTCAAATCATAATCGAGCCAAAATATAAAACCAAGAAAAACTAGAACAATATAATATGAAAGAGAGCGAGATAACCCCACTTTATCTTGCATAGAGATGATCTTTATTGCATCAAAGTATTTACAAACTGCATGCAAAACACTTATCTCTAATCTCACAAACTAAACTCTAAATGCAAGAGCAAAAGTCTAAAACCTTTTTTTTCTCCAGATAGGATTCTTGCACAATTGTTCTCCCCCTCTAGTAGTATTTATATACACACAGCCTCTATCACCAAGTAGGACTCATAATCCTACTAGAATTAAAAGGATTGTTTGAGACCTAGAGAGGGTGAATATACCAAATTAAAACTTAATGCGAAAGCGTAATGATACGGGGCGGCCCGATTTTGAGGTGACGATGAACAAGATAACTCAAAAGTAGCAGCTAGACCAATCCTCATAGTAACCTTGTATCCGTGTACAAGACCTCAACGATGGCAATCATACCATAACCTTTACAAATCCAATCCACGCAACCAGCACGAAGACGATTGCACGAACAGATTGACAACGACAATCAACCCAAACAACTCCAAAGAATTAGCAAGACTAATAGTAGATAAATCTCTCAAGTTCACAAGAATCTAAGCTAGGGTTTTAATCTTTAATCTAAAATTCGTGGTTAACCTAAACAGTAACCACGCACACATATTTAAAGCCATGCGGCAGAACACGTCGCTGGAACCGGAGCCCATAACGCTCCCATGCCAACACGGCCCAAGTCCAATGCTAAACCATCTGCACGGTAGTTAAGGCGAAATATCCTTTGATGCCTAATAAACTACCTAAATTAAGAATAAAATAATGCGGCAGCTGAGGACATCCTTGCATGAAGCAAATAAAATGGCAGCAGCTCATCTCATGTGCCATGCTGGCATGCACGCATGAAACAGGACCAACTCCAGTAGCTATATTGATTTTGGAACGTAAGCTAGCATGTGGTGCTTCTTGATCTTTTCTTCTGTATCCACTTGCGTTAATTCTTGACAGCAGAAGAACATCTTCAGAATTACTCGTTGCGCCGACCTCTCTCGGCTCCCTCTCGGCTAGCTTAATATCTTGTGCATATACTTTAATACGGCCAGCACACAAAATAATTTTTATTAGGTAGTAAATTACTCTTAGCTAGAATATTATTAACTCGAGGAAACAGATTTACCTTAAGATGATCAAAATCAACCATCGGTGTCAAAATGTGTGTATGCATAGACTGATCCATATCATCCTCCCTCCCATAAAGAAAAGTCGTCCTCGGCTTTGGCTCATTGATAAGCTTGCCATGAGATTTTTGTCGTATCTGCTCGTCATTTATTACCTACAAATCATCACTAATAAAAGTACAAACAAGAGATAGAATGTTTGTTTCCTCACACCTCTCTTCTATTTCTCTCTTATGTTGCAAGCTCACTAGTAGGACTTTTTTGGTTGTGGGGCTTTCTATCTTAATTACTCTTTTACTTTGTGATTCTCTCGCATTTTCGTTATATTTTCAGAAATAGAAGAACTTTTTACATCTTTTGGAGACATACGAATCAAAGAATAAGTCTCGCCCCAAAGACTACATGTATATAGGTTTGTCTTTCCATCATGTATAGAACCATGATTATACTACCACGGCTTTCCTAGCAATAAGTGGCATGCCTTCATTAGAACCACATCATATATTACCTCATCTTTATAATCACCAATAGAAAATGGTACCTGAACTACATGTGTCACCTTAAGAACTCCACATTCATTTAGCCACTCCATGGAATATGATTTAGGCTTCTTAAAGGTATACAATCCCAAACATTTCACCATATCAAAGCTAGCAAGGTTTTGACTAGAACCACCATCAACAATAATTGTGCATACTTTGCTTTTAATTTTACCTTGTGTGTGGAAGATGTTATTGCACTGACTTGCAACAACATAATCATCTTGCTTAAGCACTCACTGAACCGTAAGTGTTTCACCCTTCTCAAAATCACAAAAAGTTGGCTCATCACCATTTTCTAGTTCAGATTCCGTGTCTTCTACTTCACTAGCCGATTCATACTCTCCCGCATCATTAATTATCATGGCACGCTTGTTAGGACACTTACTCATCTTGTGGCCTTTACCATGACACTTAAAACAAATAATCCTACTAATTCCACCTGTAGATGCCATAGAAGTGTTAGTAGAACCAACAGGTTTTACCTCAGGTTTTGGAATGGTGCACTAGCCGATTTTGATGGTGTAGAAGTCGACTTAGGAGCAGAACTTGATGCACTTCACTGATTAGATCACCATGATGAGGTGTATGATGCACAACGGTGTAACCTTCCATCTTCCTCTAGTTGGCGCTTCACTTTGGAAGCTTGACGCACCAACTCAACAACAGTATTGTAGGGCTGAAATTCAACGATGCGCTGAATATGACAATCCAAACCTTTGAGATACCTTGCCATGGTGGCCTCTTCTGGCTCATAAAAACCAGCATGGATCATCGCCTTCTCCATCTCCTTATAGTAGTCCTCCACCATCTTATTTCCCTACGTGAGATTCTGGATTTTGTTGAATTGATCTCATTTATAGTGCTCCAGAGCAAAACGCTTCTTCATTTCATTCTTCATCTCATTCCAACTTGAGATTGGATATAATCCTCGCCTGTCCCTTTTATGATGCAATTCATCCCACCATATTAGTGCATAATCTGAAAACTCAAGAGAAGCTACCTCAACTTTCTGTGGCTCGGTGTAGTGGTAGACACGGAAGTAGCGCTCAACCTTGATCTCCCAATCAAGATACTCATTAGCATCAGAACTTCCCGAAAAGGATGGTATGGACAATTTGAGTTTGCCCATTGCACCCTCTCTCTATCCTCTATGATGTGGACTTCCACCCCTCCGGAACGGGTGAAAACCAGCATCCCCATTATAGGACGAATTGTCAAAGTTAAAGTTACCATGGTGGTCACCTCCATCAAGCCCTCCAAAAGCATGTCATCTCTCATGACCACCAAAAGCAGGAGGGGGTGGTCGTTGTCGTAGTGGCAATACTTCTCCCTGCCTAGGAGGGGGTTGGTGGGCTGCCATTCTCTCCCGTTCAGCACACTCCAACTTAAATCGTCGTTGCCGTGTGTGTGGAGACTCAACATCTCCACCTCAATGATGGGTGGTGGAGAGATCATCGATAACAGGAGCGCCAGCACCGATGAGCACGGGGTTCGAAGCACCGGCACCAGCATTTCCTAGTCCATGTAGAAGTTGTCCCATCTGCGCCTACATGGTTTTCATGTTCTCCTTCATTTCTTCCATGCCCTCATACAGCGGGTCAGCAGGTTGTTTCATTTCTTTTCTAAGCGTGTCCCGTAATGCACTGAAATGAAGACGGATCATTGGTTCACTAGAATTCACGCTCTCAGCATATCCATCTTCATTGTTTCCTAACATGGTTAGCAAAAACAAAAGAAAGCAATAGATATATAGTATGTATATGTGGAAATTAAACACTCACAACTCATCCTTCACCTACCAAAGTTCTTACTCTTTCTCAGTTGTTGCCTCGTGAATGCTTTGCCGGTGTGTGAAAATGGCAGTAAAAAGTCAGTGGTGTGTTTACCAAAGCTGAAATCAAGTCACTAGCACAAGTAGACATGTGGAGCTTAGTAGGCTAAATCAAAGGAAAACATTCTGAATTCTAGTTATTGTCAAGTTAAGTAATGATCCAAACTAGAAAACAATTGCCTAGTTGTTGATCTTAAAATCTAAGTGAAAAACAAAGCAACTCAGAGGCAACGATGATGGCACTTAATGCAACCAAAGGAATAAGCTGCGAAAATTTAGTAAGCTCGTGCTACACAAGTGATAGAGAGACGCTAGCTATGCTCAAATGTAAATAGAGCTATTAGATTTACACTGAAATAACCAAAGGAGCAGTTAGTAAGCAGTTCTGAAATTTTATAACCAACGGTAGCACCTTTCTTTTCTTTTTTTCACTTCATTTTTTTGCCTCCTTTTGTTTTACTTCTGCCTTTTTTTGTCTTATTTTTCTTGCTACGATGAGCCAAGGAGAACGTTTATACAATAATGAGCTGCTCAAAATATACTCGTAACAAGGGCAAAGCCCAAGAGCAAAACCTACAGTAAGTCTCAAATAGGATCAAATTATTCACAAAGGAAGTGAATCACTTTACTAAAAGAAAACCGATTGAAGCTCTGTTTTTTTTTTTGGAAAACTAGGTATAAGCACCAATGGCGAAGCTAGAGAGAAATGTGGTAGGGGGGGGTGTGCACTACCTCATCACATATAAATGACAATGTATAGAATTTCCATGCAATGTTATACTATAGATAATATAATTTTAATGTCATTAGCATAACATAATTGATGATGATGTACTGATGTGAGAAAGGAGCGGTGACAAAAAAGTGTGTACCATACCAAAATGAATACTAATATTGACAAATTCCTCAATAGCCTGCAATAAAGGAGAAATTAAACATTATAAGTTTCAATTGAAAACTCTAGAAAAAACATGTTAAAATATATATGTTACCTTTTCATAATTCATATTTGCATGATGAACCACAACTTTGTTCCTAACTTTCTTCATTTCTTCTTTCTCTATATAGCAAATAAGGCTATGACTCAAGTAGTCATCACCGATACGATTACGCAAATATGTTTTCACAATCTTTATGACTGAAAAACACTTGTCAACTATAGCAGTGGCAACAGGCAATACTAATACTAGCTTTAGAAGCTGATAAACTAAAGAATAGCAGAGATGTTTTCTTGTCTCTACCATTTTTTGTGAAAGCTCACCAATAGTTTGTATATTGGAGAACCTATTATCTTCTCACACATCAGCGATATAGAGACAAAGATGATACCTAAGATCAGTCAACTTCCCGGAATTAAAATCATAAGGATAGAGCTTTGATAGTCTCATCAAGTTCTCAATATTAAAATCATGGAATGATTCTCTTGGATTGAAAGTAGCTGAGCAAACAAGCAATTCAGATGTTGTCTCATTGAAGCGGTTATCAAGCTCTCCAAATAGCCAATCAATAACATCATTAAAACAATCCACTTCATAATAGTGTTTGTTTGTAATTCTGGTCTTTTGCCTTGGTTTCTTTAGATTGATGTATGGTTCTCCCATTTCAAGCTTGATAATATCATATTTGTCATAAAAGGCGTACACATCATCAAGTAAAATTTCCCACTCATCTCTTCTAAGATCATGCAAATGGCACCTAGTTGATTTGACACATTTTACAGCATTCACAATGTCTTGATCCTTCCTTTTCATTGCTAATGACAAGGTGTTGGTGATAATTAATATAGTTGACATAAGATGCAATTAGAAGACAAAGTCAAAAGATTAGAAATACACTAGAAGACCACTTGCTTGATCTCTATTTGCTCTATCCCTATCATCCTTTTCCACAAATTCTAACACTTTGACTATTGTTAGGAACAAGTCAAGCAAACTTTTGAGAGTTTTGTTGAGAACTCCAACGAGTATACCCTGATCTTTGAAGACATTACTCTTGATTTAACCACATTCTAGTTTGAAGCATCTCACAACCTAATGCCTTGCATGTTTGTTCATAATTTATTTCTCTAATCATGTCTCTTCTCTTAGATGATCCACCCACTACATTCAACAAAGTAGAAACCATACCTAAGAAATTACTAATGCCTTTATGCTTTCTCACAACGGCTACAACAACTAATTGAAGTTAATGGGCAAAACAATGAATATAATAAGCTAAACTACTTTCTCTCATGATCAATGATTATAATCCATTGAACACACCTCTCATGTTGCTAGCACCATCATATTCTTGGCCCCTTACTTGCTTCAAACTAAGCTTAAAGCCTGTGAAAACAGAATCCATAGAAACCTTGAGATAGGAAGAGGTTGTTTCGCTCACATGAACAAGCTCAATAAATCTCTCTTTGACAATTGCACACTTATCAACATATCTCAACACCACTGCCATTTGCACTTTGCATGACACATCTCTGGACTCATCAACTAGCAAACAAAACACATCATGCCCAAGTTCTTCCATAATAGAATGTAGTATTTCCTTTGCAAAACATTTCAACTATCTCCTTCTGAATATCAAAAAATGTCATAAGACTGTTCCCTGCTGTATCATCACCCACCGCCTTCCCTAAAGCAGGATTATGCTCAGCTAGCAAATCACGGAACTCCAAGAAATTCCCTTTATTATTGGAATCCTTGGACTCATCATGGCCACGGAAAGGTAATCCTTACTTCAATGAGCATCTAGCAACACTAATTGAACCATTTAGTCGAGTAAAATAAGCCTTTTTAGTAGTTTCGCTTTGAATATGAAAAGCAACATCAATATGTTGAGCCTTTTGTAACAAAGCATCATAATTTTTCATCGCTTGATTATGTAAGCTACCAACACCACCCACATGCTCTTTCAGCCTGCTTTTTCGATGCCAACCATTCCAACCTTTTGTAACAAATGCTTTGTACCTATCCTCTTTCTTGTTTCGATCTCTAAATAAGAAACAGAAAAAACAGTATACTCTATCTTTCGCCCCACTATATTCAAGCTAACCATCGAACTCATCAAGCCATCCCGCGATAAAGCTTCTATTTCTGTTTGATATCTTTGTGATATGAAAAGTGAATGTACGAGGTTGGCAAGGCCCATTCCCTAGGTACTTTCTTCTTACCCTATCTCTCGAGTTAGGATGATAAGAGTCAATTGGTTTCCTTAATCTTGGATCATATTTGATCTCATCTTTCTAGTTAATATCATTACATCTACACGGACACTCCTTACATTGTTGCTATTATCTGGCGCCTTTCTTTTAAGAAATTTCTCCATAATAAAGTTCACCTATCATTTGTAGCAATGTAGTCAAGTTAAAAAAATAAAAAAGAAGAGAATTGTGTAGCAATACATTTTATTTAATTTGCATTAGAAATCAGAATGTATATTTTAATTTTACTCCAAACCCTAACCAAGAATCATATAATCTGAACAATCAACCATGTAAACATAACATATCTTTAAAATTATAGGAGTTTACTTGCAATAAATCAAATTAATCTCTAAAAAAATTGAGAGCACAGAGGAGGTGTCTCTTGCCTGTTAGCTATTGATGCGTTCCCGTATTGTGAGGAGCTTGATGACTTGATCGCTGAGCCTGGAGGCCAGGACGTAGCAGCCGGCGAAGGCGGCAGCCTCGACCACTTGCGTGTAGAACTGGCGAGGCGGCGACTGGCGTTGTGATTAATTTGGGTTAGGATTTGGGAATCATGGTCAGCGGGGGAGAGCGACCAGCAGCGAGCAATGAAAAAGAAGACGAACAACCGAAACGGGGCGTGCGGCATCAGGAAAAGAAGAAAGAGAAGCAGCGTCCGGCACAAGCCTTGGCAGCTGTTGGCTGTTGCTAGCCCTAGCCTGGCTGCAATGTGGGTTTTTTACTGTTACTAATTTAATTTTTTTTAATTTACAAAACTAATTTTTGATTTGGTTAATTTGCAGAAATAGCCTCTTGCCGCCGTGGGCCACGGCGGTATTTAAAAACCGCCGTGGCCCAGGGCGGCGAATGGCCTCCCCGTCAGGCGCGGCTAACGGCGGCCCCTCGCCGTTAGCCGGAGGGCCACGTGCGTTGCCGCCCTCGGGACGGCGGCGAATGCCTCCAGGGGGCCGAATGCAAAAATGCATTCGCCGCCGTCCCTCAGGGCGGTTTTTAGCTCAATTGCCGCCTTGGGGGACGGCGGTTTTTAGGCCTCCCCTATATAATCCCTTCGCACACTCGCCGGCGCGTCATTTCCCCCTTCCGCCTCCAACGTTCGTCCAACAAAGCTGAGGCAAAGGAGGAGCAGTACAGCGGCGAAACCCTCACGGATTTTTGAGCCGAATCTAGGTATTTTTTTGCTCCCTCCCTGTTATGTAGTCAATTTTTTAGACAAGTGTTAATTAGTACTAGACGCGTAGTGTAATACCCGACATATTATGAAAATATTAACGGTTTGGCATAACAATCATTAGTGTTAAATTTATTTGACCGTACTAAAAGAACATAGCGGATATGTAGTAAATTGTAGATATTTTAGAAATAAATATGCTCCGCCATGACCATCGTTGGTATACGTCATTTCGACACGTTAGATAAACCTAGCGTATAACTTTATTAGCGCTGCTGGGTTAGTTTGTAAAATGTAGAAACGGTAATAGTTTGACTCATACCTATAGCCTTTTTATGGAACGAACATTGATTAGTACAGATTAATAACTGTAGTGAAAATCTTTTTTGTCAACAGAAATGGCAAATAGAGTTGTATTCGCGATATATCACGGTGAAGGAAATGTCAGAGAAGGACCATATGGGGTAGATTTATCGGAGTTCAACGTAGCACAAAAAGGGAATTATAACTCCAGCTGAGAGAAGTTTTTCTGGAGTTTACAATTGGTTAATGAGGGGATTCGGAGTAGATCCTGAAGTAAATGCAATTACGGTGTACGCACTGGTTAGCTGGACTGTGGAAGGTTTTTGGTGGGAATTGATGCCAATAGATTCGACGGCCAGCCGGGTATTTTTTTGTGGAGAGTGCACTGCAGCGAGGATGGGCACCGAGCATCCTAGTGGTAGTGCATGACAGGGTCAGCATTGATCAGGCTGATCCAAGTACAGCGGAAGGGCCCGATGAAACATGGGAGCAAAATGAATGAATCGCCCGCTTTTCTAGGAACCGGTGACTAGAACCAGCCGACTACAGCCTGTCTAGATCGTACCATGAACGAATCGCCCGCTTTTCTAGGAACCGGTGACTAGAACGAGTGGATACATTGTACTGCTAACAATGTAGTATCTCTTGTTGTATTTCGTACTATGGGTGTCGCATTCATCATGCCGCAATGCGAACGGCTCGCATCTAGCTAATATCACTATACTATTGTACGTGCATTGCGTAAGTATCGACCGAGTGGATGACGAATAATACAATATATCGTCTTCCAATGTTGAATTAAAAATCATTCAGTACGTACATTTTTGGGGTTAAAAATTAGCAACAAAATTTTCAAATTTGGTAATTTGCAAATGGCTCCAGGGGGCCGAGGTTTGGGCTGGGCAATGGTCCGATCGGGAGGGGGCAACGGTCCGATCGGGGATATTCGGACGGTCCGATCCCTAGACAGACGGTCCGATCTGGGGCAACGGTCAGTCCGATTAACGGTCTGATCGTGTGCATTCCGATGGCCCGATCCCTGGGCGGATGGTCTGATCTTAGGCAATGGTTAGTTCGATCAACGGTCCGATTCGAGTGGCAACGGTCCGATCGGACGATTCGGAAGGTCCGATACCTAAGCGGACGGTCCGCACAGGGATCAGACCGTCCGAATCGCCGGACGGTACGCTAACATTCGCCGCCCTGGGGGACGGCGGCGAATGCATTGGCATTCGCCGCCGTCCCCGAGGGCGGCAACGCCACGTGGCCCCCCCGGCTAACGGCGGGGGGCCGCCGTTAGCCGCGCCTGACGGGGAGGCCATTCGCCGCCCTGGGCCACGGCGGTTTTTAAATACCGCCGTGGCCCACGGCGGCAAGAGGCTATTTCTGCAAATTAACCAAATCAAAAATTAGTTTTATAAATTAAAAAAATTAAATTAGTAACAGTAAAAAACCCTGCAATGTGCACGTGAACTGATGGGCCATTGGGCCTAATGCTGCTGCTAGCCAGTTGGACTTGGCCACCTGATTTCAGCGTGCAAATGGGCCATGAGCGGCCTTGTTCTGGGCCAGGGGGTGCACAAAGTTGGGCTGATGGGGTGCACATATGGTGAATAGTAGGTACTAACAACTGAAAAAAAAATTTGGACCCAGGTGCCAAGGCACCCCCCTGGCCCATTGGCCTTCGCCCTTGATAAGCACAGACTGCTATACGCAACAGTAGTAGCAAAAATTGATGTATCTCTGAACAGAACAGTGACACGGCTGGCAAACAAAAGAATTAAGTGAGGTCACCAAATTTAAAGCAGGTGATTCTGACTCAATCAACAACTAGCAGATTTAGTTACTGCCGGTAGACCATAAACAAAAGAGTACTGCTTCGGCCAGGTCGACGGCAAGATTACCTATTAAAAGATAAACCAATAAGATTGGAAATCTTGTGGCACAAAGAAAGCAACACGAAGGAATTAACATATCAGACCAGCAACAAGACGTTAGCGCCAATGGATTAAAACCTAACCTAACAAGATAAACAGATCGAACAAAAGACTAATTAAGAACAGATCAGTTTTTTTAGGCTTTTTTTTCTGGTGGAGGACAATAAAACTAATCTAAAGGATAGAAATTATCACTGTGCAACTAAAACTCTGATACCAAAATGATATGGGACGGCCTGATCTTACGATGACAATGAACGAGATAACTCGAAAGTAACAGCTAGATCGATCCTCGCAGCAACCTTGTACTCGTGTACAAGACCTCAATGACAGCAATCACCGAGTTCTGTTCAAACAAGCAATAACCACGCTAGGTGTTGATCCTGTTGTCCGGAATGGCTCTGATCAAAGGGAGGTCACCGGCTTACTTGCCTCTCTGAACCTATCTGGTTGTGGGTGAGTGGTCCGCATTGGTCCCGGCATATCCCTCAAACATCTATTTTTGTGGGTGTTATTTGAGGTTTGAACATGATTGGAAGAAATCTTGAGATGTCCACTATTTTTGGTGGACAAGTGGCAGAGAAATCGAGGAGTACGTTCCAGAACACGAACCATTGCTTAGGAACATATATATTTATTATGTGGTTTCATGAAACTGTCACCCTTTATTCTTGTGCTCCTATGTCTGTTGTTCTTTGTCTCCAGTGCTCCCTATCTGAAGAAGAAAACCCTAGACCTTCCTCCTCTCAATCCTCCCAATGGTGTGCATAAGAATCCTCAGGGTGCGATAGTGCTCGGTGAATTGGGCGTCGCCATCTCGGATGTCGAGGAGCTCCGTCGCATCGGGGCTCTACCGGAGAAGGCCACCTTGAGTGCCCTTCCCAAGGGGTCAGATCCATAGCTCCACTTGGGGTACTTCATCTCCGTCATCGCCACCACTTTTTGTGGCCTTGTTCACCTATCCTCCGACTTCCTCCTTGTTGTCCTCCATTACTACCAGGCCCAGCTCCTCCACCTCCACCCCCAACTCCCTTGCTATGTTGAGCATCTTTGCTCATCTGTGCGAGAACTATTTGGGGGGTGCCGCCCTTCTTGTTGTTGTTGTGGTACTTCTACCACCTCACTAGTCTTCGTGGAGAAGTGTCTAGCTCATGTGGCTTCTCTCCACGTGATCTGCTCAGTGGCAAGTACATTCCGATCAAGACACCATCGTTGTGGAGGAGTGGAGGAAGGACTGGATCTACATTGGCCTGACCGACCATGTCAACGCCTTCCTGTTTCTGACTGACACCCCCCCTTTTAAGAAAGTATATGTTTTCTATATTTCTTCGCTTTTGACAATAATTTCATCAATAACTTCAAAAGGATATAATATAAACCAAGAAAACACAAATGCATTGAAACGTTTATGAACTTTTCACTTTTCTTAATTTTTTATTCTTTTCATTTGAGAGCTTTGAAGTGTATGCTAAACAATTTTAAGGACGTGTTTTGCAAGACAAGGGAGATATATTGGTGATATTGATGAACTACAAAACAAGAATGTATTGAAGTCCAAACATAAATAAATGATATTACAATCAAGACCAAATCAACACTAAGATTAATAATTTCAACGATTTATGATGTAGCACATTCACTAGCACTAGTTTGAACAAAATACCGTCACACAAGTGGTTGTGTTTAAACACTCTTTCTCAAATTTTACTTGCTCCTCCAAAAAGAGAAACAATACTACTTATAGTGAATTTTCTAACAAATTGAACTTTGATCACTTTGACATAATTCACATAAAAAGAGAAATTCTCAATTATCTCGAGTACGTCCTTAGGGTCAATATTCTTCAAGGATTTAACACCCATTATTTTCCTCACCGCATATACGTTCTTGTGCTTTCTAAGGATTCAATATCCATTTTTACCTCTCATAAAGTAACTTGACTTTATTTGCACTTGAGGCATTTAGGGAGCATTTGAGGAATAAAAACTCAACAATAATACGTACAAGCATAAATCATCCAAACTAGCAATGGTTTCAACATTGAATATTTCATTATTCAAGTAAAAGAGTTAAGTGCCATGGGTCATATCTCTCAAAAAGTTATTGCAAAGGCTCGTATAAAGACTAAAACACACAGAAGTTACACCAGGGATCAATAGACCTCACTTATATTGTTAACAAGCACAAGTATTGACTAGAGGTAAAAGTCAAAGGTCCTTTTCCTCTTTTTTTTTTATCTTTTTTATATTTAAACCAACACATGAAAATTAAACATGAATGCACCGAAAAGCACAAACTCCTCCTCAAACGACCTTTAATTATCTCCAAAGAAAAACAAAGCAAATCGAGAAGGAACCAAAGTTTTTTTTTTAAAAAAAAGATCACCAATTGCCAATAGTATCCATCAAAGTAGCACTCTCATGAATTGACATGTATCTTCTTGTACTAATACCAAATCTACTACCTCCAAAACTAACATAAGAAAAGCTAATAAATAAAAAGGTAGAAATAATATGTTAACTCAAAAGTAAATTGAGGATACCTGAAAAACAATTGTCATCTCAGTGGCGTAATGCACATGGGGACTATGCCTCCAAATAAACCTACGCACGTGTAGATGTCGAGGCTTCTGCAGCATGGTAAGAAACAAGTAATTTTGGAATCCAGCACCTAAGACACACGACTAAAAGAACCAATAGCCAAAGCACATGTATGTACACAAATAGTCAGGACCATACTTATGTTGCAGCTTCATAAAATGTCGATCTAACCATTGTACTACCCACAGTCTGACTGATGCTGAACCTACGGTTTGCTGGTTGCATATGACCGATCTGGCTGCCCAGGTAACCTCTGTTCTTGGCTACCAGTTTGACTGTTGTAAAGCCCGTGGTCTGATCAAACCACCTAAAACAAAACGCGACCTTTGCCATCTTGATCTTGCGAGTTCATGTTCCATGTCCGCCTCCATCCTTGTCTGTCAGTTGGACCACCCTGAAGCCTAAAGCAGAACGTGACCTTTTCCATCTTGACCTTGCAAGGTCATGTTCTTTGTTCTTTTTTTGTTTTTTTTAAAGTCTAAAGCAAAACATTGTAGTAGCGCCATCCTCTCTACCTATTGCAATTTCATGTTGTTTTTCTGTTTTCTTGCAAGTCTAAAGCAAAACCTTGCAGTAACGGTATCCTTTCTGCCTATTGCAAGTGGTTGCTTGCGGCAACATAACAGATGCCTTTTTTCAGACCCAACCTAGTTTCTATTGGACCATGCTTACACTACTATGACACTCATGCACTTTCATCCTTCCTTTGTGCAAAAAGTTCCAAACGGTGTTTTCTAGGGCTTGGGCTTCCATCGTTATAAACTAGTTTAGTTCATAGCAAACTTATGGGGTGGTACAAACTTGCTACCTGTTGCTTGATTGCTATTGCATTGCTACAATGGCCTACAAGCTACTCCCTATATCTCAAATTTGTTCCAAAATATACCTATCTTTCTCCATGTCAACCAATCACAGCCATCTCTTAATTTCTCTACCTACTTTCTCATCTCAACCAATCACAATCATCCACCACTTCACTTTATGTACTTTCTTAATCTCGATATATAGCTCCAAAGGTTTTTGGGACGGACAAAGTAGCTAGCAAATGGGCACAAAGGCCACAAGAGCTGCTTCTAGTCTCTTCTCTAGTCAAATGGGCCAGCCCATGAGCTAGTTTGCTCGTTCCTTTTTCTTTCAATTATCTCATGGTGTCATAATGTATAAGACGTCCCACATAATACTAGTAATATGCCCGTGCTAATGCTACGATGATATTTGTTAATAGAAATATATATGTTTTAGCAATTAAGCATATGATGGGATAGATTTTATATTCACGCAAATAAGATCACTGCTATGGCATCATGCATATGTTATTTAGCTTCATGTAAAGTTGAGATATCCAAGTACAGCAGATCAATATACTTTCTATAGATTGTTGCCCACAATTCAGAGTTATCAGGTCTTATAAAGAAGGGCATAACATAGATATCAATTCTTTATTTCTTTCACGATAATGAAGTTTTAATAAAAAATGGAGATAGATATTTACAGAGAGAAAATTTTGAGCTCTCAACACAAAACTCATGTATGTGCTGCTCTTTTGTCTGGCCTAGCTTTAAAATATATTTGCTTCACATTCTACTTCCCTGTTTCCACCCATGTTCAACATTTTGTACCAAAAATAATGGAGTCAGCATTTCCTCTAATGATGTATGAAGAGTTGATGTCTTCATCGCCACGGTAGGCATTGGACAGTAACGATCAGTCAAAGTGATATTCTAGCACAATTAGATTTTCATCTCTTTACCGCCAACAAATTGTAGACATCACTTTTTACAACATGAAACAACACTGAGAAAAAGCAAAATCAGAATAGAAATTAATACAATTCATTTGATGTCCACCAGATAGAGGATATTTCAAAAGTATAAGAATCACATTTCTTTCTGAAAAAAATCAGCTTTCTAAAAAAGCCTCACTGCTTTCTTTCTTTCTAAAAAATCACCTTCAAGCCTCATTAGTACTCATTCGTTTATGTTGGCACTCCTCACTGCATACAACACCTCTTCCTTGCACATGTAAAAAAGACTGACCGAGCGAAGGATCAATAGCATGAATCCAACAAATTTATGCTATGAAACAGCAACACCTTAGCAATGTGCAAATTTTCAGTTGCTTTACTGAGAAATATATATTCTGAACCAAACCAGCAGAAAAATTCTGAACCTTAACAAGATCCAATTAAGAACATGTGTATCCTCATGTACCATTGTAATAATTGGATCATAGGATAATTTGAGCTAACAAGGTCACAGGCTTACATTGAAGAAAAAAAATTGGATTGCTTAAACAGAGTTGCATAATAGTTGGGGAACTACCAATGTTTTACCAGTGATAGATTGGGGCTAGAAATTTGGGCCATGGCTCCTCCTACATTTCTTCTTTGGTTCCTCTTTATCTTCCATTGAGACCAGCTCCCTGCCGACCACTGCCTCCGCACGCTAGCCCACCGCCCCGTGCCTTCCCAGCGGCCAGCTGAACACATGGGTTTTTTATTGTAAGGTCAACCAGATTAACATCTACTAAATATGAAATTAGAGAAAATAAGAAATATTTTAAGTGATATTAAAGACTATACATACATACATATATATATATATATATACACACACACATATACATATGTAGACCGGGTAAATTGCAACCAAGTTTCATCATCCTCTATAAGAACATAATCTGTGGAAATAAAAGATCAGATGGCAAGTGCATGCCCCTTGATAAATTACACATGTTGTGATGTCCCTGATTGTTGTTTGAAGCATCAACTAATTTTGTTTCAAGGAAAACATCAACTATTAAATTTGTTCAATCTTTGCTAGGGACGAAGAATAATCTTAGAAATCAATCCAAGAACATGTTTTTCAATCTTGTCCGGTGCGAGATTATTTGGTCTACTCACAAGTTGTTCACATCCACCATATTTCTAACAAGTTGTTCATTGGTTTACTCACTAATTTTGTCATGTGGGGCCGTGCCTATACAAGGAAACGGCGCGCCCGGGACGTCCGCAGAGCCGCAGACGGCGCGCTAGCTGAAGTTGTGGGCGCGGTCACCATGCATGCAAGGCGCACTGATAAGGCAAGTGGCTAGAAGGCAACCACAGCCGATCAGGGCCTTAGAATTAGGAGCAATTAGTGCCAAGTGGCCTATATATGATTGTACTCAGGATGTTGAGAATTAAGCAAGAATTATCACCTAATCTCTCTTCTTCTTCCTCTAAACCAACTGGGCGCTGAGGGGTAAAACCTCGCCCCTAACCATGGGACGCGGCTACGAGCTACATAGCCGGGGTCTAGCTACCCTAGGGCTCAACGTCCTTGACAACCTGGTATCACGATCTAGGCCTTCCTCGCCTCGCCGATCATCCTCGCCCCATTCTTCCTCTGCCCCGCCCACCCCATACCGCACCGCTGCCATGGGAGATGAGGAGGCCGTCCTCCAGACTACCCTGGACGCCCTGGCCGCCGCCCTCAAGACTCTGCAGGCATCAGTTGATGCCAATTCTCAGGCGATCCAACGCCTGAGCGCTGCCCAGCCGACGTCGTCTTCCTCTGGCCCCAAGTCCGCCTCCGGGGAGCACCACCAGGACCGGCCGCCACGGTTCCAGAAATTGGACTTTCTGCGGTATGACGGCAAATCCGATCCACTCATCTTCATTAACTGCTGCGAATCGTACTTCCACCAGCAGCGCATCATGGAGGAGGAGAAGGTTTGGATGGCCTCCTACAATCTGGAGGAGGGTGCCCAGATGTGGTACATCCAAATCCAGCAGGACGAGGGGATTCTGTCGTGGCGCCGCTTCAAGGACCTGCTGCACCTTCGCTATGGACCTCCTCTGCGCTCCAACCCGCTCGGCGAATTGGCGGCGTGCAAACGCACGGGCACCGTCGCGGAGTACCAGGATCGCTTCCAAGCGCTCCTTCCTCGCGCGGGCCGCCTCGACGAGGACCAGCGGGTCCAGCTCTTCACCGCGGGCCTCCAACCACCACTCAGCTTCGACGTCGAGGTGCACAATCCGCGGTCCCTCGCCGGAGCCATGAGCCTGGCGCGCCAGCTCGAGCTGCGGGAGCAGTACGCGGCGCCTCCACCTTGCGCGGCGCCCCGAGCACTCCTACCGGCGTCCGCACCGCGCCTCGCTCTGCCGGCGCCGCCCGCGGCCAATTCGACCGCCCCGGCCACAATCACCATGGAGGGCCGGCCGGTCAAGCGCCTCACCCAGGCCGAGCAGGAGGAACGCCGCCGCTTGGGCCTCTGTTACAATTGTGACGAGAAGTTCGGCCGGGGGCATAACCGGGTCTGCAAGCGGCTCTTCCTGCTGGATGGCGTTGTGGAGGACAACGAGGACGTCCCGGAGCCGTCCGAAGAAGGCGCCACCGAGGAGAGCCCCCACTTCTCGCTCCACGCCATCGCCGGCGTCCACTTCAGCGACACGATGCAAATCCAGGTCGCGCTAGGCGACACGTCCCTCATCGCGCTCCTCGATTCCGGATCCACGCACAATTTCATCTCCGAGGCCGCCGCGCAGCGCATGGGCCTCCCACTGCAGCACCGTCCCCGCCTGACGGCCAAGGTGGCCAACGGCGAGCGCGTCTCCTGCCTGGGCGTCATCCGCCAGGCCGCGTTCACCATCAACGGCGACATCTTCTCCGCCGACCTCTTCGTCATGCCTCTCGCCGGCTACGACGTTGTCCTGGGCACACAATGGCTCGCAACGCTAGGGCCGATCCTCTGGGATTTCAACGCCGGGACGATGACATTCAAGTGACGCGAGCGCGACGTCTGCTGGCACGGGATGGCCGGCCCTGACGCTCCCAGCCTCCGCGCGACCATGGCCAGCGCCACCCTGCTGGACGAGCTCCTCGACTCCTTCTCCGACGTCTTCGCCGAGCCCCACGGGCTGCCTCCTCCTCGCGGCCGCGCCCACAGCATCGTCCTCCTCCCGGGATCGTAGCCTGTGGCCGTCCGACCCTACCGGTACCCGGCGACGCACAAGGACGAGCTAGAGCGGCAATGCGCCGCCATGCTGGACCAGGGGCTCATACGCCGGAGCTCCTCGGCCTTCTCCTCCCCGGTCCTCCTCGTCAAGAAGGCCGACGGTTCGTGGAGCTTCTGCGTTGATTACCGAGCCTTGAACGCGATCACCGTCAAGGACGCTTTCCCCATCCCGGTGGTTGACGAGTTGCTGGACGAACTTCACGGCGCCAAGTTCTTCACCAAGCTTGACCTCCGCTCGGGCTACCACCAGGTCCGCATGTGCTTCGCCGACATCGCCAAGACGGCGTTCCGCACACACGACGGTCTATACGAGTTCCTGGTGATGCCGTTCGGGCTGTGCAACGCCCCGGCCACATTCCAAGCGCTGATGAACGACGTCCTGCGCCCCTTCCTTCGCCGATTTGTGCTCGTGTTTTTTGATGACATCCTCATCTTCAGCTCATCCTGGGCGGATCACCTCCGGCACCTCTGTGCCGTCCTCACCGTACTGCAGCAGCACCGGCTCTTCGTCAAGCGCTCTAAGTGCGCTTTTGGGGTCGGCTCCATCTCCTACCTGGGGCACGTCATCACCGAGGCCGGAGTCACCATGGATCCCGCCAAGGTGCAGGCGGTCCGTGACTGGCCCCAACCCCGCTCGGCGCGCGCAGTGCAGGGCTTTCTTGGCCTTGCGGGGTACTACTGCAAGTTCGTCCACGACTATGGCTCCATCGCGGCTCCCCTCATGGCGCTATTGAAGAAGGAGGGGTTCAGCTGGACCGACGACGCCACCGCGGCATTCCAGGCCCTCAAAGCCGCGGTCACCTCGGCCCCGGTTCTGGCCCTGCCGGACTTCGACAAGCCGTTCGTCATCGAGTGCGATGCGTCGACCCACGGTTTCGAGGCGGTGCTCATCCAGGAGAAGCACCCGATCGCCTACTTCAGCCGGCCCGTCGCGCCGCGCCACCGTTCCCTCGCCGCTTACGAACGGGAACTGATCGGCCTTGTCCACGCCATCCGCCACTGGCGTCTGTATCTCTGGGGCCGCCGCTTCCTGGTGCGCACGGACCACTACAGCCTCAAATTCCTCCTCGACCAGCGCCTCGCGACGATCCCACAGCATCATTGGGTCGGCAAACTCCTCGGGTTCGACTTCACCGTCGAGTACAAGCCCGGCGCCACGAACATGGTGGCCGATGCCCTCTCGCGCCGCGACACGGAAGAGGGCGCTGTTCTCGCCATCTCCGCACCACGGTTCGCCTACATCGAGCGCCTCCGCCAGGCTCAGGCCAACGATCCGGCCCTCGTCGCCATCAGGGACGAGATCACAGCGGGCACCCGCGCGGCGCCGTGGTCCCTCATCGACGGCATGGTGGCCTATGATTCCCGCCTCTACGTTCCGCCGGCGTCGCCACTGCTGCCGGAGATCATGTCCAAAGTGCACAAGAACGGCCACAAGGGTGTGCAGCGCACCGTGCACCGCCTCCGCCGCGACTTCCACTTCCCCAACATGCGCCGCCTAGTCCAGGACTACGTCCGAGCATGCTCCACCTGCCAGCGATACAAATCGGAACATCTCCATCCGGCTGGCCTGCTCATGCCGCTGCCGGTCCCGAAGGCGGTCTGGACCGACATCGGTCTTGACTTCGTGGAGGCGCTACCGCGCGTCGGGGGGAAATCTGTCATACTGACGGTAGTTGATCAATTCAGCAAATATTGCCACTTCATCCCCCTGGCTCACCCGTATTCTGCAGAGTCCGTGGCACAGGCCTTCTTCACCGACATCGTTCGACTCCACGGCATGCCTCAATCGATGGTGTCCGACCGCGATCCGGTGTTCACTTCCACGTTCTGGAGGGAGCTGATGCGCCTCATGGGCGCCAAGCTGCACATGACGACGGCTTTTCATCCGCAATCGGATGGCCAGACGGAGGCGGCCAACCGCGTCATTGTAATGTACCTGCGCTGCTTCACCGGCGACCGCCCCCGTCAATGGCTTCGCTGGCTGCCGTGGGCTGAGTACACCTACAACACAGCCTACCAAACTTCGCTCCGCGACACGCCATTCCGAGTGGTCTACGGCCGGGACCCGCCTACCATTCAGTCCTATGAGCCGGGCGAGACTTGTGTTGCTGCCGTCGCGAAGAACATGGCAGACCGCGACGAGTTCCTAGCAGATGTCCGCTACCGGCTTGAACAAGCCCAGGCGGTCCAGAAACTGTACTACGACAGGCTGCACCGGCAGGTCTCCTACGCGGTGGGCGACTGGGTTCTACTCCGCCTACGCCATGGCACGGCCGCCTCACTGCCCCAGGCGACCACAGGGAAGCTGAAGCCTCGCTTTTTCGGGCCGTACCGCGTCACCGAGCTCATCAACGAGGTTGCCGTGCGCCTCGCCCTGCCTCCGCGCACTAGGCTGCACGACGTCTTCCACGTCGGCCTCCTCAAGAAGTTCATCGGCGATCCGCCTGCTACACCGCCGCCCCTCCCGGTCATCCACAACGGCGCCGCTGTCCCGGAGCCTGAACGTGCTGTGCGCACCCGCTTGGCCCGCGGTGTTCGCCAGGCACTCATCCACTGGAAGGGAGAACCCGCTGTCTCCGCGACATGGGAAGATGTGGACTCATTCCTCGACAAGTACCCGGCGTTCCAGCTCGAGGACGAGCTGCTAGTCGAGGGGGGGAGAGATGTCATGTGGGGCCGCGCCTATACAAGGAAACGGCGCGCCCGGGACGTCCGCAGAGCCACAGACGGAGCGCTAGCTGAAGTTGTGGGCGCGGTCACCATGCATGCAGGGCGCGCTGATAAGGCAAGTGGCTAGAAGGCAACCACAGCCGATCAGGGCCTTAGAATTAGGAGCAATTAGTGCCGAGTGGCCTATATATGATTGTACTCAGGATGTTGAGAATTAAGCAAGAATTATCACCTAATCTCTCTTCTTCTTCCTCTAAACCAACTGGGCGCTGAGGGGTAAAACCTCGCCCCTAACCACGGGACGCAGCTACGAGCTACGTAGCCGGGGTCCAGCTACCCTAGGGCTCGACGTCCTTGACAAATTTATTTGGCAAGCATGGAAGAACCGTATGCCCTAAATAAGTCTAACCACATCTCCTTATTGACATTTTTCTGGTTATACTATAGCTTGTTTATACCTAATCAAAATATGAGCTTAGTGTCAACGAAGATATAAGCATAGTGTATAGCGTTTAACTTATCTTGCCAAATCTTTTGGAAGCCCACTGATGTGCTGAATATGAAAGTGTTGAACAGTAAAAAACCACATGCTTAGCTTGAAATTATTTCACTGAATCTCCAAGCTTCCCAGCTGGAAATTTAATTACCCGTGCTGCTGTTCTTCAGCTGCATGGATTGGCTCTTGGGAATCCAAGCTATCATGCTCCAAAAGCTCCCTGTAAGCGTGGCAATGGTAGGCGCAAACCTGTAAAAAGTAAATCTTGATCAATTAAACAAAAGTCACTAAAAAATCAGTAGTACCAGTTCAAGGAAATCAAATAACATCGTAATTTTAAATGTATGCTTAAGGAAAATTAAACGGACATGTTATCAGCTATCAAGTTTGGTCATCAAAGAAAATTAAAGAGTTTAATTTGGTATCCTGAATAAAGAAGCAAGTTTTAGATTCTCATTGGAAGAAACAACCAAAAGACCTTATGCCAAACTGCTAACCAAGTGTACACTTGACACTAATTTTGCACCCAAGCTATGTTTCCAATAGATATAGTATAGCCCTGTTTACTTATATTTTTGAAGAGCTATTAGACAATCAAACTAACAAAGACATAGAAATACAGTTTCTCCTGCTTCAATCCCAGCACTTAGTTTCTGAACCAGTTCCATTTAAATTGGGTTAATCCAGAGACAGTAAAAGGCTGATATTTTCAGGGTCGTTTTGACGATCAAAAGATTCTTGGATTACAATAAGCATAAGATTCAACTGATAAACAGATTTGCAAGTATTTCATGAAGCAATTCTGATGACATCACATTATGAAAGAACCATCTTAATTTCTTAAATTATGTACTAAAAGCATTTTTAGGACTGGATAGTTGCAATGTACTACAAGCATTTTTAGGACTAGTTAGTTGCAAACATAAATGCAGAGCCCACTTTGAGTCTAGATTCAGTACCAAATGTGAAAATTTTCAAGTACTTGATGATCAGATGATCAAGAGCCAGTTCAACTAGAGTATGATCATTCAGTGCCAACCTCTTAAGTCTAAACCATCATAACCAAATCTGGAGATAAAAAATTCAGAAGATGAGACGACGAAGCTTAACCTGTCTGGAATCATGGTGGTATCGAAGACGCCATGGCTTCTGTAGCTCCCTTAAACTTTGTGGAGTACAAATTTTTTTGTGGGTCAATGCCACGCAACATCACATCTAAAATTAATTTCTTCTTTTGTATTATAAAAATAGCTGCCCAATCAGTATAAATTAATCAGAATTGCCACTAATATGTAAGTTTCAGCAAATACAAGAGTGCCAGGAACACAAAAAATTCACCACAAATTGAAATATTTATTGAATCATCTCAGAAATTCAGGCAGCAAATAAGATTCATGCTTGTTAAGAACTTAGGTGTATTGGTACAGTACATACAAAATAATATGGCTCTCAAGAATCAATTGAACAGTACCCAAGCAGAAATACCCCCACAAACTCCAACACACTTCCCCTTGCTTGTTCCCAATCTTACGCAGGTCCCCTTGGTCCCAGGCCAAGCTAATAGCTAAGATGATTACTAAATATCTATGAATTAAAAAAAATGAATGCAGTACAGTAATAGGCATCAAATAAATAATTTGAGAAGAAATCAGATAAACATGAAATCCACACCCATAGACCTACTCAATTTCTCATTAATCTGTAAGAGCCATGCTATTCCACAGGACACATAATTATCGCAACTTAAAGAATTTATACAAAGGTAAAAGAGAGAAATTTGCTATGAAATAAAACTAACAGAACAGTAAAACTCTTGATCTGAATTGTACCCCCAACCTCTTGCTTGGGCAGCTCACTGCAAGGTTATCATGACATGGGGCAGCCAAGAACAGGAGTCAACCTTGGGATGCAACCATCATTATTAGTGACAGATTCCTCCAGAGACTGCAATATCTTCAGAGGTGAAATAATGTAATCAATCCTACATTTCAGAAATGTTACTAGTCCGTAAAAAAAGGAGCTACGAAAATCAATATGGATCTATGGTCCATTTCAAGCCATGTGTATTTCTTTGCATAACATTTAAAGCTCTTGCAATCTAACCAATGTGAATTTATCATGGAACTTACCCTCAAATTCATATATTGCACTCCTCTCGATGAAACAGCCTTACAATTTTCTTTGATCCGGTTTACAGTACGCAGCCTCAGAACTTCTGCACACAAATGCATGCAAAATTAACACATCCAAATAACCATCACCAGAGAAACAGAAACTTCAGGCTTGTATCAAATACAACATTAGGACTTAGGAGGAATCACACCTCAGTTATTACTTCCTCCATTCACAAGTTGAATTGTCAGTGAAGTGGCAATATCGATAAGGATAATTTCAATTCTCTCTCGCTAATTCACATAATCACATCTAGCAATTGCTAATTTGATGCCAAATTACCAAACTTTTTTTTGTGACGAATAAAGATGTATGAACATCGGGGGAAGCTTCACATGAGCCCATCTAGCAAGCGCAACTCACTGCCATCCTGTTGGATACTGGATGTTATTGCAGATACGATCCACAGCACAAGAGATATAAACTGACAAGATATTGCAATACCTTGACGGCGATGGTTCCGGCGAGGGCGAAAGGTCCTCGAGCAGCTTGCTGATGGGCACCTTGTTCCACCGATCTGGTACTGCTACTGGAGCATGTAGTCGCCGGCGAACTTGTAGGCAATGCTGGTGCGGCTCTGCGCAGGCGTCTTGGTGAGCAGTTCCGTTTGCGGTGGCTGCTGCTGCTGCTCCCGCTGCTCGGCGACAATGTTGGCCCCAACGTCGATTATCCGCTCGAAGATGCTGGACCACGCCTCCTACAGTTCGTTGGTCACCGGCGAGTGGTACATCCAGGGCCACAGGCTCAGCGGCTTCCGCGCCAACCCCCTGGCGTCAATGGCGCCGAACTTCCCGCAGTTAGTCCGCATTTCCTGCCCTTCCTCCTCCTGCTTCGACGGGGCGGCAGCTTGGACGGGGGATCGGCAGCACCCTTCACGATGTCGGATCGGCGGTGCTACTTGCGGCGGTTGACGGAAGCCTTCACGACGGAGGATTGACGGTGGCGCTTGAGACGGCAGTGCAGCGGCGCTTGTGGGGGGAGAGAGTGATGTGTCCAAATCTATTGTTATTCCTGTTGGTTCTTCACGTATTTGTGTGAAACGAAAAGAAGAGACCAAACCAAAGAAGTGTGCTGTGCTGATACGATGGACCAAGGAAATAAGAAATTGAATGAGCATATATACGTGGGATCACTTTGTGTGCCAGTTTAATTAGCTTAATTAAGCCAGGATCAGTAGCATAGCTCATTAGGCATCGTGGCCGTATTTTTATAGTATTTTCCTGGATATGTTTATCAAGGGTATGGTCATGTGTTTTTGCTGAGCCCGAACCAATTCAGTTAGTAATCTATAGTCCATTAGTAATTTACATAGTCCATTAATCAGTTGGGATGTGGGCCTTTGAGCCCGTGTCCTAGTCTGGCGCCCGCGTGCATCTTTATTAGGGCAATGCCCTGGTTTTTGTTTTCGTTCTTCTGTCGAGGTATTCTCCAGAGAAAGCCGAGGGTGATTCCATCTGCTAGTCCATGAGAATTGCTGCCGCCAATCAAGGTTGGGAAAGAAACGTGATCAAGGAATCGAATTCCTTGGGAACGTACTTGATTTCCTTCGGAGATCCCTTTGCTCTGACTCTGGTTGAAGAAGTCCGGGTGGACAAGTTTCAGGTTTTGGATTGCATCTGTAATCCGACCCTTGCTATCTTGCTACTGTACGAAGTCCAGCTCTCTATTTACTCTATAATAATATTTGGACTTATTTGGTTTCTACCGTGAGGTCTTTTTTTTTAAGAGAAATTGCTGGTTACTGTTTGCTAGTTGGCCAAAACTACAAGTGTTACACGTACACTGATATTTACTAGTTTTCCTAGAATTGCTCTAATAATTCTGAGGAAATTAAATTATTGTTGTTGATACCGTGAAAGAGAGAAAACTAGGGTACTTGCCGTCGGGTCCTCATCATAGAGCAGCAGTGACGATGCTTGTGGAGAGAGAGAGCGGCAGCGGAGAGGGCGATTAGGGTTTGTGGTGAGGGGAGTGCCGAGGTGGGGGTGGGTTTGGGGAAAGGTGAGGATGGGTGAGGGGTGGGGGGCGGTGCTACTGTTGTGAGGAGGGGCAGGGGGGACAGGGTAGGGGAACAATGTGGGCCGTTGATGATCGGGAGACATTCTGGTTCGTCAGATTTATCTTATGATGAATGAGTAAAATGAGTTGGTGTATTATAGGGTAAAGGTATGTTGCCTATATTGTTTTTCCCTCAAGTTTTCATTATTACTCCTATTTAGATCCAATATTGTAAGAAATAATGACACTTGCTCTCATTACTCCTTGTCCACACAGCAAGTGACTTAATAACGATTAGGCATGCTCTAGCATTTTTCTTTGTAGGTTTTAAACATTGTGAACTGTAATGGCTAGCATTGGTGCCTCACCTTATTTCTCACTTTGTTCATGCTATGAGTAGCCAAAGTTCTTCTTGTTCGATGATACTGGCTTTAACGTTTCACGGGGTATAAATTTGACCATTAGCTTTAGAACTTGATTTAGTATTCCCACCTCATTCTTATAATGATGTTGGCTTCTTACATTCTAGTAGGTGTAACTCTCAACATTTACACCCTTATGATTTCTTATATAGGAGTATTATACATTGTAAACAAAACAGTATAATTAAAATGGTTTTGACTATAGATTCTAGCAATGTGGCCTTAACACTGCTTTACCTTCTCGTTCATAGAACATGTGCAATCAACCTCAAAATTTAAAATCGTTAAAACATAAAATATGTTAAAATTCAATATAATTAGAAGTATTGGATGAAACACTTTTAAACAGTGATACCTTTAATATTATTTTTATAAATGTTTAATTATAAATATGATAACTAAATATGCGCATCATATCGATTTAATTTGAAAAAAAAACTAGTCTCTAATATAGTAGCAAACTAAATATGATCGGCTAAAATATTTTAGGATGGGAAGTATTTATTGAACGGTCGGCCAAACGGATGAGGTGAGCTCCTGCCGCGCGTGAACCCGGTTTTTTCTTCCACAAGGCGACCACCTGACGACGGGCGTCGGACGAAGGTTGGACCAAAGATACGACGACCTATCCGGCTATCCGTACTATTCTCACCCACGCACGCGCTCTCAAAATTTGCGGTGCGCAAAACACGCCTAATTTCCATGTTCTCTTTTCCCTTTCCTCCCTCCCTCCCTTCCCTCCTCTCCCCCACCTTTTCCGCTCCCTTGCTCCTCCCCTAATCAAGCTCCGCTCCCTCGCGCCCCACCCGCGAGAAGGAGGAGGAGGCGGAGGCGGAGGCGGAGGAGAGACGAGCCCGCGGGCGACGACCAGGAGGAGGAGGAGGGGGAGCGATTGTCGCCGCCGCACGGGGCGGACGGTCCCCCGAGATCACGCGCGCGCCACGGGAGGAGGCAGGGTGGCGGTGACACGCCCCGCGGCGATGGCCCGTCCGCCCGCTGCGGCGGTGCTTCTCCTCTCGGCGGTGCTGACGGCGGCGTCCGCAGCCCGGGGCGCCGCGGCGACCGGGGTCTTCCACGTGCGCCGCAAGGCGGGGGATATAGGCGCGTCCCGAGCCCACGACGGGAACCGCAGGGGACGGCTCCTCGCTGCCGCCGACATCCCCCTCGGCGGCCTCGGCCTCCCCACCGACACCGGGTACGCAGGCCTCGCTCCCTCCCTTCCCCCTCCCCGGCCTCTGCTGCTTGCTTGGCTGATTGCGGTCGGATTGGGCTTGCCGGCAGGCTGTACTACACGGAGATCGGGATCGGGACGCCGTCCAAGCGGTACTACGTGCAGGTGGACACCGGCAGCGACATCCTCTGGGTGAACTGCATCTCCTGCGATCGATGCCCCCGCAAGAGCGGGCTCGGGGTAAGGGCCCCAATCCGTTCTCTCCCTGCTTTTGCATTCTTGCACACGATTTTTCGACTTTCTGAATTGTGGGCAAACTGCGAACGCTTGCGTGCAGTTAGAGCTGACGCTATATGACCCCAAAGACTCGTCTACTGGGAGCATGGTTTCATGCGATCAGGGGTTCTGCTCTGCGACCTATGGGGGTTTGCTGCCTGGCTGCACCACTAGCTTGCCCTGTGAGTATAGCGTCATGTATGGTGACGGTAGCTCCACCACTGGGTTTTTTGTATCCGACCTCCTGCAGTTTGATCAGGTGTCCGGGGATGGGCGCACACGACCAGCCAACTCCACCGTCACATTTGGGTGAGTTGTGTCGGTCCCTGGCATTACAGCTGTTTTTCTATGAGCTACTTTTGAACAATCTATTATTACACTAATTATTTCTTATGAATGGCATTTCACAATCAATTATGCAGGCGAATTTCAGATAGCTTATGTCTGTCACATAATGTAAATGAAACTGCTCTATAGTTAGAAAAAAAAAATCGTGAAACTGTTTCGATGCATTGGGTGGCAATGCCTCTAGCCTCTAGGTAGAATTTGAATGTAGTAATGTTTTGTCGAAAAATGCTTACATGATTCTTTCCATGTGCCAGAGGTTGTAAATATTCTTTCCATGTGCCTAAGGTGACTAAGATAAACTCTTGCCGCTCTGTTATAGCTATGTTCTTTGAAGAGGGATTCTTTATTGCATAATCTGCCATTAAGAAAGGCATCAAACATTGCTCTTGGTGTAAAAAATTCATTACATGCTCTAATGAAGAATATGGCAATAGAGTAAGCAAAATTAATAATTAACATGAGTGCATGATAGTAACAGATTCTTAAGTGTTCAGCAATGTGGAATTGAAGAAAATCAATTTAATTATAGTGCTGAATATGCCAATGTGAATAAATTCTCTCCTGTCCTTTGTAGGTGTGGTTCTCAGCAAGGTGGGTTAGGCAATTCAAACCAAGCCCTTGATGGAATTATTGGGTTTGGTCAATCAAATACATCAATGCTATCACAGTTAGCTTCTGCTGGGAAGGTGAAGAAGATATTTTCTCATTGTTTGGATACCAAAAATGGCGGTGGAATTTTTGCTATTGGAAACGTGGTGCAGCCAAAGGTCAAAACAACACCATTGGTACCCAATATGTATGGCAACGTTGTACCAGAACCTCATTATTCTGTTTGCTTTATGCTCACAATGAAATTTCTTGAACTACTTTAAATATAATAGATATTTTTTACTCTATCTGAACAATTAGTTACCTAAACATGCTTTTGGAGATTATCACAGTTCAATATTGGCTATTAAGAGACTGATTATATGTTTTAGGAGATTCATCACATTATATGTCAAATCCTCAAAGCACATAAAGTGTGATATTTCTCCTCTGCATCATTGCATTATCTTCTTATCAAGGATGAATGTCCAAATCTGATGTACTATATGAAACATAATGGTCCTAATTAAAAGCTCCAAAGTAGACTTACAAATAAGGAATATCACGTGATGACTGTTTTCTGATAATTATTGGTGGCTAATTGGCTATCTTATATCTTTCAACCTTGATTTGAAGGTTTTTTCTATTTTGAACACAACTCTTTTTGCTAACTGATTGTAACTGTTCATATTTTCTTCATCCGTAATTTGCACATATAGCGCAACCGTCCAATTAATTGAGTTTTTTTAAGCCATGTAGTTGAGTTTGTTGTTGTCTCAAGTCAAATTTAATCCAGTGAAACTAGCATGTTTTCCCTTGAACAACTGAGTTGAACACTTAGCGAGTGTAACTATTCCGAACATACTAATAACTCTGACGCTGTAGAAAGTGATAATCTTTAGACTTGTATATATCTAGTACAAATACCTCACACTGGCTTTCAGTACAGTGTAGATACCATTGGAACATTGCATGTTTTATTATTATCATCCCTTTCTTTTGACTCTTTGCCTCAAATTGCCATTCCTTTTGGAACTGAGGATTGTACCAAATAATCAATGTCAGTTACCTTGTAAATCCTGACATAGATAGCTTTGACCTTAGATGTATTGGTTTGACATTTTGTGTAACCCCTCATACTCATATGGTGATAATATGAATTACATTTTTATCTCTAAAACTTGATGTGGAAAATGTTATGATTCTGGTTTATAATATCTACTGCTGCAAATGTTGAGAAGAAAATGATACATATTAAGGTTCTAGATGTTGAAGGGATGGAACTATATGAAATTTCTCGTTGATTTATTTATTTTTGCCATAGATTGAAGGATGCTATTTTGGAATTGCTTATTACCTAGGTATTTTACTTCAAATTTATTTATTTACATTTGTACTTGATGTGTATGGTGGAAAGTTGGCTTTCCTTTGTAGCATGTTCATGTCATGTGCAAAATAAATCGATTTGTAGTGCACACATGTCTTCGTTCCAGTATCCTACTCTGTTCTTTATTTTTTCTCCTGGCCTCTTCAACTTGATTCCATTGTTTCATTTTTGAATCTCTAATAACCTCTTTCCATGGCAGCTACAGATTTTTTGTGAGTGTGCACTTTTATGGCAGATAGGGTACATCTGTACCTGTGATGTGTATTGCAACTGGATTTCTTTTGTTCGATTCTTCTAACACCTATCCATGATTCTACTACTCAGGCCACACTACAATGTGAACCTCAAATCAATTGATGTTGGTGGTACTGCACTACAGCTTCCGACACATATTTTTGATACAGGCGAAAAGAAGGGTACCATAATTGATAGTGGTACGACCTTGACATACCTTCCGGAGATAGTTTACAAGGAAATAATGGTTGCGGTATGAAATGGGCCCTGCATTTGCTTTCCCATGTTATGGAGGATTGCATGCATTCTCTTTACATGTTATATTTACTATTTCTCAACCAATTTCAGGTATTTGCCAAGCATCAGGATATAACCTTCCATAATGTTCAAGACTTTCTGTGTTTCCAATATGTTGGAAGGTATACTTTACAACACAGTATCTAGCTATATTGTCAAGAAGCAAAATTGCCCCATGATGTTATATCCGTGACTTATTTTCAGTTAAGTTGGGAGAAAAATGAATTATAAGCTCAAGTACAATTTTATCTGTTACATTTCTAACTATTTTATTCTTTTTCAATGCAGCGTGGATGACGAATTTCCAAAGATCACCTTCCATTTTGAGAATGATCTTTCCTTGAATGTGTATCCACACGATTACTTCTTCGAAAATGGGGTAATATAACAACTCATTCCAGTGATTTGGTCACCTATTGGCATTTCTTTGCCAACTTAGTTGTTACAACTTATGACACCTATAAGGCTATAACACGCTAAACTGGAATACGGAAGGGATTCAGAGCATATGGGCAGCCTTTCCAGGCATATTTGCAGTTTTGCACACTATTTAAATAAGATTAAATTTGGTTTAGTGCCATCTTAACTGCTGGCGAGTCTCAAAATACCATTGCTAACATGAGGGGTTCTAAAATACTAAAGGTAAAATGTTGGAGAATTGCATTACCCCTTGGCTTTGTGGTCCATGGCAATTAGGAGAGAGAATTCCTGAAATGATGTTATCACTCCTATATCCATCTTTTCTTCTCCTTTGTAAGTTATTTGATGTTGAATACAACCTTGAAAAGGGGGATATGTCTGTGCACTACATGCGCAATGGAAGTGGCTATACGGTTGAACCCACAACTTGCTTCCTGGTAACCAAAATAATGAGGGTAGATTGGCATTGGCCATTTTACACGGTTTCAACAGAAGATGGACAGTGCTGGTGTTTTCCAAATTTGTTCACTTTACAATGGTATTCTGTAGCCACTCTTGTTTGCGATGGTATTTTGCAACTTGCTACAGTTGCGAAGGCAATGACAATGTTGCAGATTTTCATATCCAAATTATTTCAAAACAGTAAACCAGTAACGAAACATGGTACCCTTGCATATTAGTTGCATTGTTGTTTCCAGCTATGTTACCTTTTTCCTATTAGTAACAGTCATCCATATATGTTTATTTTATTTATTATCCCTTTCCTTCTTTTCCAATTGCTTATGTTTAAGATTGGCAGTCTCTGTTCTATAAGATGCATTCCTTATAGCATAAATATTATTTATGGCTCAGGGTTAAGGAAACTGCCAGATCACCCCTTCATAACCCTCATATTTGATCAACTTATACACTATCAATATTCTTATGATTACCTATAGTTCTTACCCTAGACTCAAATCTTCCAAATAAAATTATAAGTTGTAAAAATACAAAAATGGGTAAAGTTAGCCTGCCTTTGACATGGTCTCGCTGAGAAGCTGGAACTAACCATATTCCAGTTTTCCCCCAAAAACCAAGATGGCAAGATGTGGAATTTTGATGGGGCTCACAAAGGAATTTATTTAGTTATTTGAACTTATTTGAACCTTTTTGTAATAAATTTTAAAATAGACCTTCCAAGGAGTTATTTTCAAAACTGAACCATTTTGCCTGCCATGCCATGGCTAGAGCCATCCTGCAACGTTCTAATTGTTACCACTTACCACAACATTGTTGGTGACTAGGGCAAACCATTGCCACAACAACACAGTGCAGAGTCTTGCTGTGCCAACACTGATGGCATGGGCAAAAAGGTTCTGTAATGGAAATGTGTTCTTTGAGGAATTATTTTTAAAAAAATAATAAGAAAAGGTTCACAAATAAAAGAAAATCTCTGCAGAAATTTGCTATGGGTTGACAGCATAGTAGTATAGCATGGCAACTGTTCACATGGTAATATAACATAGGTAGGCTGTCGTGGGTGGCTTGTACAGCTGTTTGCTTCAGGATAAGATAGTAGTTTTCTTGTTAGTCAAGCATTAGTTTCCTTGGAAATGATTAAGATGTTAGGCCAAAGCCTTTGCAATAGAGGAGCAATATATTAATTTAGATCGCACAATAAGCAATAAAAAAGGAATCTAGTGCTCTTCTTGTCAATCAAAAAGAGTCATGCATTGACAGTATAGGGAAGAGCTCCTTGCTGGTCTGAGCTTTTGGGCTATTACTAAAATACACATTATAATAGAACTGTTAACATTCGTCACGCATAAATATTTCAAGACAAAGCTGGCTCTCGAACACTTGAAGAGACCAAGCTTTGGATGCATGTTTAGCCAGGATCTGAACCTGCATTCACAAGGTACACAGATTTTAGTAGAAGTCTTTCTCAAAGGCAGAGATGTATTTTCAATCCTATCTGTGTCAGAAATGTCAAAATACGTATGTTCTAATGACTCTTGTATCTTGAAAAACTGCCATAATTGTGTAGTAGGATGCAATATATCATGGACTCAGCAGTACCCTACAGTAAACATGTCATGTTTCAGAGGGTTCAAAGTCAATTGTTCCACTTAATGATTATGATACTTAATTTGAATTTAATGTAGTATTATAGTTTTGAAATAACACTGTCCCGTTGCATTCAGGCTTATAGGTGTTCCTTTGTTCTGTATATAACATCATATGCAGGCTTACAGATATATGTTCATGACACTTAGATTTCTAGTTTTTTTTGTATTTGAAGCAGGATAACTTATATTGTGTTGGATTCCAAAATGGTGGGTTACAATCAAAGGATGGGAAGGGTATGGTGCTTTTGGGAGGTTTGTATTGCTCTCTGCACATGCAAATCCTTTTCTCAATGTTATATATCTGAATCTGAAGTTAGTGCTATTACCTGTTTTGTTTCAGATCTGGTCCTTTCAAATAAGTTAGTTGTCTATGACCTGGAAAATCAAGTCATTGGCTGGACTGAGTACAACTGTAAGTTTAACTCGTTCAAATTTGATCGTTATGAGTTCGTTCCATAGTACTTGCAAGTGTAGTCTATTATTCTTGTTCAAGGATGTCTTGACAATCCAACAATATTTGGCACAAAAGTTGGATTAAGGAAAATAGGACTCTGGATCCATGTTACTATGCGTTGTTCAGTAGAAGAGCTTTGAATGTTGCACTCATTGCTTGCTCTAAGTTCTGAACATCTTAGTCATGGGCTCTACTTACTTGTTTGCCATTGGCTTGTACGCCCTTTCCAGGTTCCTCTAGCATTAAAATTAAGGATGACCAGACGGGGGCAACATACACTGTTGACGCTCACAACATCTCTTCTGGATGGAGGTTTCATTCGCAGAAGCCTTTGATTCTGTTGCTGGTAACGATGGTGTGCAGTTATCTAATATTCTAACTCCGGTGTACGACACGAACTCTAATGGACATTCATTTGATTTAAATTCTTTTCACCAAAGAGAAAAGGTAGGGGTTTAGATGGTGTTCTCTGACCACTGGAGAGAACTCAAAAAGGAAATATTGTACGCTACACAATGGGCCTGAGTGTCGTGAAATGAAATGGTGACTGGTGAGAAATACTACTATGGTTGCATGTGCTTTTGAGAGGTTCTAGGAATGATATCATTTGCACTAAGGCTCTGTTTGACACATCTCCGGATCTAAGATTTTTTGTTTCTAGCTCCATAAATCTATAGATTACGTTACGTTGGGGCTGTTCGGCACCCGTTGCTGTGGCTGCGCGGGCTGCAGCGGCAAGCCAGGCAACAGTGCTTTGTGGCTTTTTAGCTGCAGTGCAGCCGTAACCACGACAAACGATCAGGCCCGTTAACCATATTTGGATGAATCATTTTTTCCTATTTAAATGACATATAAAATTGTAAACCACTATAATCTAAATTATAAACTTTAAATTTAACGTGGATCTAGGATCCAGAGCTGTACCAAACGTGCGGTCTGAGTATCATTTGTTACGTGGGCCTAGCAGTACCGCCGGTCGCCGCAATGTTGCAGCACTGGAATACGTTGCATATAGGTCTTGGCTCTTGAGTAATAAAGAAAAAGTGAGGATTTTCGGAAGAGTGGAATATCGTGAAAAAATTCCTACAGATTTCTTTGGAACAATTACAATACAAGTGTAGAGACATTTTTCTAAGGGACTTGCTGAAAATTTTGTTGATTGCAACCGTTTTTTGCACCGTACGATCGGACGCGTGTAAGCGATCCCATGCCTCGATGGCTCAAACATTTCCACCGGTTCAAACCATGCTTCTATGCGTCCGCGCCTGCCGCCTAGGCTGGAAGTTTGTGGGCTTCTATGCCAATGGATCATTTTGTCTCCCGCCAGTTTTGTAAAACCAGCCCGAACAATGTATTCTTATTGCGCATCAAATAAAAAGGCCCTGTGACTCCAGCCAGCTTTGTTATGAACACGACACAAAAACAGCTAATATGTCCTGTTTCGGCCTAACTAATGTGCTCCTTTTTCACTCATAGTAATTCTTGATTCATCATAATTTGTGACGTAAAGTTGAAATATGTCCATTCTCCGGTCAACCTGAGCATACTTCTACAACCAACCAACCTGTATTGTTCATTCCACAAAAGAAGTCATCTCCCACCTTGATTTGTGCAAATTTCTTCAGGGGATGATTCGTGTACACTAAATGAGACAAAGAAAGCTCTGTGGAGGTGGATGTCAAGATGAACCAATAAAAAGAGGACAATCAAAATAGAGAAAAAAAATGGTTCATGATTTGATCTGTCAAGGTGTAAAAATCTTTCCAGGGTCCGGTTTGTGTTTCAATCTGTACAAAAGCTTCATAACTCATGTCTGTACATGCTTCTTCTAGCATCACCCCACATGTTCTATACCAACTGAAGCAAGAAAACTCATGGATTGCTTCCTCAGTCTGGTCTTGTTTTGTTTCATTTCAGACCAAGAAAAAAGTGCTTCATTAGGTTGCTAAACAAAACTTATAGCCTATTTTATATGTGTTGATCTGCTTTGCAAGTCCAATGGAATATAAGATAAACTTGTAACTAACGAACAGAAAAACACTGAAATTACTGCTCTATGAACAATGAATCTTATCTTTTTTTAGCCAACACGGTATTAACCTATTGATTTGCAGTGTTATGGAGTCGTCAACCAACTTGATTTTGAGAAGCTCTTGACCAAGATGGGTTTATAAGATCAAAACCGGCTAGCGGAGCCGATTTAGAGATCAAAACCAGTCTCTAAGCCGATTTAGATCGATTTGAGGGTAAAACCCGTCTCGTGGGTGAATCAGAAGGTTTACGGGACAAACCTACAAAGGATATCGCACTCTCGCAGCAAAGACGAACGATTTACGTTGTAAATCGACAAAGATGGATAAACTAGGGTACTAGGTAAAAGGTAAAGTAAAAAGATAGAACGATTCAATTGATCGATTGTCAGGAGTTTAGGAGGTTCAATTGAATCTACCATAGCCCTTATAAAGGGTTTAGTCTTGCCTCCACAGAGTCCTTTCCACGTTCTATTAGGCTTATAGATTAATTAGGACTTAAGAAACTTCAGGTCTAAGCAAGAAAATACGAGAACTATCTTAATTAGACTTGGACTCGGGGCTATCGATTAGACCACCCACATACTTGCGGTTGGACCGCCATGGGCCTCCGGTTGGGCTGGCCTCGCAAAGGGGGTCAGACCGGCCTTCATGAGAAAGGTCTGGTTTTTTTTCCAAATTTGTCTCAATTACCTACTAAATCTAGACTAGTGCCAAATTTGGTTGTCAACAATTGCTCCCCTGTCTTTTTGGCAAACTTGCGAGTCAAAAAGCATAGAACACGCAGTCTTAGGGTGATAACTTATATTGGCCATACGGGCTTCCAAGCGCCTAGCAAACCATTCTCTTAATGTCTCAACAAAGTGAGAATTCCTAAGAACGATTCCCACAACTCGGTGTAGATCTTCCTAGGTGTCAACTCACCGAGCTATTTGCACTTAGGTCCTAATGGTAAAATTATTTTTCCAAGCCAAGTCTCTAATCTTGAAACGATTTTACTCCAATTCTATTATTATAGGCTTTGGCTATCTTTTTCTTTTCATCTTTTCAACCTCTTCTGAAGCCCTCAAATATTTATCGGTCACCTTACTGCCATCAATGCATTATAATTATTGACCGATAAATCACCTTGCTCAACCAAGGAGAGCCAACCGATAAAATGAATTATCCCCCAAGCCGATTGATCAATTCCACCAATGCCCTGAAGCACTTTTATCCATAGCAATTTTAGATTGACCGGAATCTAAATATCTCAAAAGCACTCTTTCCATGGTTTAGCGATGCAATTCTTTATTAAACAAAGTGTATTTCAATGCTTATCGCTGAACTCTCAGATCAACCCTCTTGCTTGGATATGCTAAATATTCAACTAATAGAATCCTCCAACTAGTAAATTGAATTTCCTGAAGCATCAACCAAATTTTGAACGATTAATTCGGCTATTTGATCACCTTTTGAATCCATGCCCCCCAACTTTGTGCTGCAGGCTGCAATCTCCGCTCAGACCAACATTAGAGTCACGGTCAAACCGTACCTGTGCCCGGTTAGACCAACAATGAAGCTGTGGTCAGACCGGCATTAAAGCATCAGTCGGACCGGCCATATAGTTGCGGTTAAACCAGCCATATAGTTACGGTTTGACCGGCCTGGTTTGGAGTTAGCTCACCAATTTATTCCTGTAGTATTGATCCTTAACTCTATTTTAAGAGGTCTTTCAGAGTGTTTCTCACTTAGGTTGCAGATGACTACATCAAGTAGTAAAATTTACTTTTCCTTGTTTTATTTTAGGATGTTACTCATAAACTTATCACACAGCATACAAAATTAGAATACATCATGATCCACACTCTTTGTGTAGATCTTTACTTCCATACTACCATTATTTCATTGATTTACATCTGAAGTATATTCTTTATATCCTACTAGACTGTGATTTACTTTTTCTAAAACTAAACATAGTTTTCTCCCTTTCCACCTTTTCTACGGAAACGAATACTATTCCCGTGCTTCAGAAATTAGGGAAAGTAAGGATGATCCAAGAAACTCATTCATGGTTTCGTTCGCCTAACTAATTAAAAGCTAAAAGATTTGTCGTCTTAGACTCATGGTGCCATAAGGGGGGCATTCACTGATATGTAACTTACATGTTACTAAGAAGTAACTTTTACATGATTCAGAAGTAAATTTGTCTATACTTGCTTCAAATATGTGTTTTCCAGTATAAACAAGTAATTATTAGATGAAAAATGAGCACCGTAATTTTGTTCTTTCATGCTACAAGATGCAAAGTTTTTAGGGCTTTGGAAGTTAGCTTAACAATTTTCAAAAGTAACTTACATGTTACTACAAAGTAACTTTTACATGATTCAGAAGTAACTTTCTCTATACTTGCTTCAAATATGTGTTTTCCAGAATAAACAAGTGAGCACCATAATTTTGTTCTTTCATCGTACAAGATGCGAAGTTTTTAGGGCTTTGGAAGTTAGTTTAACGATTTTCAAAAGTAACTTATATGTTACTAGAAAGTAACTTTTACATGATTCAAAAGTAACTTTCTCTGTACATACTTCATATATGTGTTTGCCAGTGTAAACAAGTAATCATGAGATGAAAAATGAGCACCATAATTTTGTTCTTTCATGCTACAAGATGCAAAGTTTTTAGGGCTTTTGAAGTTAGATTAATAATTTTTAAAAGTAACTTACATATTCCAAGAAAGTATCTTATACATGATTCCGAAGTAACTTTCTCTACGTATGTTTCAAGTACTGATTTCTTTTTCGTCCTTCTACCTTTTTTCATGCAGTAGCAGAAAAGGATATGAAACTTGTGACAGAATGTACATAACCATGGAACTAAAAGAATTCTAGGGGTATTAAGATGCAGCTTGTTTCATTTTAGCGGTTTAATGCTTGTCAGCTGCTAAAATCTATCTATGGTGTTACTGAATTTTATGGTTCTGCCGTTCACCCCGTCGCCGTCCCAAAAACAAAAAGATTAATTGGATTTATGTCATTACAAATTCATAACTTGTAAAATTTGAATCATGTCATTGTTTAAGTTTAGGATATCATTAGACTAGTTTTTTATATATCGTATTTTCATATGGACCACCCGTGCCATTTATTCATCATTTCCCATCTCTCTCTCTCCGAGCTATGCAGGCGCTCGCGGGGATGTAGCCGCCAGCGAACCCAATCTCCTCCCAAGCCGTTGGATAGCAAGCTCGCGAGCATTCTCCACCCCATCCCATCGCCATTACCGCCCCTTTCTCCTTCTTCCTCCTCTCCGGCGGACAAAGGCCGGCGCTGCCAGCTGCGTCGCCGCCGTCTTTGTCACATCGGCCACCGAGCCACTCCACGCCACGCTGTAGCCACCGCTTCTGCTGGGCGTCGGGACGTGCCGTGCTTGCCGAGCTCCCTTTCGGCCGCGCTCGAAGCAAGATCACCTGCCGCCGCCGCCTCGCGCTCGGACTAGCACCGCCAAGCCACCACCACTCCCTAATCCACATCAAGCACACCTCCACCGCACTCCTCGAAGCCCCATGACCCTGAATTTCCCTCGCCGGAGCTCGAACGCTCTCGGGACCAAAAACCCCCAATTTCGAACGCCGTCGCCGCTCTCTCTTCTCACTGCTGCACGGCGCTCTCGGGCTCCTGGCAGCACCGCGCGCCTTACCTGCCACGGCCTCCACTCCACGCTCTAGCCGAACTCGCCCACCGCCGCTCATCGGACTCACCCGCCACCGACCAGAGTCCGCCGTCATGCGCTCGTCCATCCATGCACTTGGAAGGAACCGAACCGGCCTCCGCCTCGCCTGTCGCTGGTTGGGCAGCCTCCTCCGTGCGCTGGCCAGCCTCACTCGCCGGTGCATGGCCTCTGCCTCCGCGCTTGGTCCCCCTCGCCCGACGCCGCACGCACGGTATGCGCTCTCAGCCAGCTTGTTGCTAGCTTCCCTGTTCATCTTCGTTGAGAATGGAGAAGGCTAGACATTTCTGCTTGCTCTTGCATTGGTGCTCATCAAGAAATCAGAAGCTGAAGTTATACATCTGTTGGTGCTCATCGAGCAGCAAGAAATGGCTGGAAAATCGTGGTCGTTTTCTTCTCATTTCCCTGTCCATGGTGCAGCCATGGAGGGGCATTTTGGTCCCTACAAAAAATATAATACGCAAAAAAACTGGTCCAGGGATGTCCTAAATATACGTAATGGCAAGGTTTAAATTTTACGGAATATCAGTAGTGTTGAGCCGTTTTAACTTAATAGTAGTAGCATTTTTTCTAATACTACGAATTTACGATTACATGATCGAATTAACCCAAGCTGTCAATTACATGACCGACCTCTGTATCTCAATTCTCAAGCTGTCAACTGAAAAAAATCCCCCCTTTGCGGCGGCCGCGGTAACCTCTACGGCTCTTACCTCTCTCCTCCGTCAGTCCCTGGTCCATAGCCGGCCATTCCGCCACACCAAATTCGCGGGGCCGTTTCGCCGTCGCCGTTTTACGATATCAGCCAGCCACTAACTACTCCGCCCCGCCCGCGCGCTCGCTCGCTTACTCCCAGCCACGACCGCTTCCCTTTCGCGTCCTTCTTCTTGGCTTCTCTCTCTTCTTCAAGATCTTACTTCGGTCCAAGATTTGCTAGCGTAGATGGTGGCGGTGACGGCGACGGCGGGCAGGCGCCGGCGGTCTGCAGGATGCGCCGGGCAGCACCAGCAGCAGCAGCAGCAGAGGCTGCTGGCGGTCGCCGTCGCCGCGCGCTTCGCGGCGGCGAAGCCGGTGGCCACCGAGGCCGCCGTGTATGGCGGCGGCCGAGGATGCTGCCTCGAGTTCCTCGACTGCGTGCTCGGGGCGCTGGGCGTCACCGCCGCCGCGCCCGCGGAATTCAGGTGGGCCGTCCGCCCGATGCGGCGGCGCCGGCCGCGCGGGTGCTCCGCCGACCCGAGGGACGGCTCGCTGCCCGGCCGGATCGCCGGCAACGGCACCTCCGCTGCCGCCTCGCTCTACACGATGCAGGGCAAGAAGGGCGTCAATCAGGACGCCATGGTTGTCTGGGAGGTATACTATTGCATTCTCTGTATTCCATTTCTTCATCTTCCATTAATTCCAATATTTTTCATGTTTTCTGTGCTGTGAAGTTGTTGATACGGCGAAAGAGAAACGTGTGCGTGATGGATTGATGATTGAATGTTAGCTAATTGGTGATGCTTACATGAAAACCCCCCAAACCGATTTTTTTTAATGTGTTTGTTCGTAGATATGCTTGAGCTGGTCTAGACAGAAAGATTTTTCAACTTTGACATAAGACATACATGTGTCGTCTTGGTGTAGAATGCATGTTTGATTCCCCTACTTCTGGATTAGAATATCAGTTTGATTTGTCTCCATATGGATTGCCATTGGATACTGCTGGTGGAGAGTGCTTCAGATTGTAATATAATATAACTTAATCATTGTGCTCCCTATGTAGAAACTTGTTAGCAGGGGAGGTGCTTCTTTTTATGGATGATCTTATCTGGTTGCTGAACCCATTGAGTTTATCTCTTGGACCATACCATTTCCTTGTGTTGTGTAATTTATGGTTGCTTATCTTTCTGCCATATGCCACAGAGCCTTTCCTAGGAACCTTCTCCACAGTTTGCTGAAGTTTAAATTACAACACTTCACAGTGTTATGATGTACCACCTGGCATGCCATGTAGCATACACCTATCATTTTAATAAGCCAGCTAGTAGAATAATAGCTCCTTTCATGTACTTTTTTCCAATGGCAGTATATTTTCTGTACTACCAATTTGTTTATAACGATAATGCTTTCTCCATACTTATATGTAGCAACCATGAAAAAAAAATAAAAGCCAAACGACAAATTGAAAATACAATTTTTTATGATCTATGTGTTGAAGTTCTTAGAGATCTATATGGGAATACACCATCTGATGTTCCTCTGTATGAACCTTTTGTAATATTAGAACCATTAATGATATTCCTTTCGGCTCTAAATTACATAAATTTATTGAGTCCTACCTGATAATAATCTATGATTATATGAACTGTGCACTTCCTGTTTCACTGTCCTACGATTCCATTTTTAGGCATGGCAAGGTTGATTTTGATAGTTCTTTTGTTTCACTTCCAGAACTTCTGTTCAAAAGAAGATACAATTTTTTGTGGTGTTTTTGATGGCCATGGACCAGATGGCCATTTGGTGGCCAAGAGGGTCAGAGATCTCCTCCCTATCAAGTTGAGTGCAAATTTAGGAAGAGATGAACACAAAGAAACCTCAAATAGCATTGTCACAAGCAGCATGACTGAAGGTGGTGCCACCAAACACATGAGTAGAGATACTGTAACTCCCCTGGGAACTGAGGAGAATGGAGAGTACCCTGAGATGTTTGCTGCATTGAGAACTTCATTCCTGAGGGCATTTTATGTAATGGACAGGGATCTTAAGTTGCATAAAAACATTGACTCTGTGTTCAGTGGTACCACAGCAGTCACAGTGATCAAGCAGGTAAAAATGTGTCAAAACTTACGGTTTTCATGATGATAATCCATGCCCTTTTACTTACTGTTAGGACTCACTTGATATTTTGAGCCTGTCTTTTTTATTATTTCTACAGGGACATGATCTTATAATTGGAAACTTGGGGGATTCTAGAGCTGTCTTGGGAACAAGAGATGAAGATGATCAGCTTCTTGCTCTACAATTGACAGTTGACCTCAAGCCTAGCATTCCAAGTATGTTTTGTTTGTGTGTTCCTCATCTGTTCTTCTAGAAGTGTACAATATAATGATTGTTTCTTTTTTTTTCCTCCAGTGCAATTGAAATCGTGGCTACTGTTTATTATTTTGTTACAAAGAATTCTAGAAGCACTACTTTTCACCCTATCATTTGTTATGGTGCTGTAACAAGTGTGGGTACAGAGTCATTGTAGCATCATCTTAAAATAGATGCATACACCATTATACCTGTATGTTTTTAATGAAACTACTTGATAAGATGAAAATGTGGAAAAGATGTTCTGAACAATTTAGAATGTCGGGCTGGATTTATGGTTAAACCGGCTAGAGTTTTATATAGAATATTCTTTTTTAGGTTTTTTAGGTGGCTAAGGAGGTTTGTGGCCAAGGTCATCCTATCTATGCCCACTGTTCAAACTTCCTTGCTAGAAGGGTTAGGATACTGCAAAATTACATAGGAACAAACTCTAGTTTACTCCCTCGGATTTCAGAAAAAGTTCGATATTTCAGTGCTTCTACAATAGATGCATTTGTAAATTGCTGAACTGAAAGCTAAAGATTGGTAATCCAGCTGAAATTATTTCACAATGTGTCAATATGCAATGCATCTTTCATTAGTTTATTTAGTTTCACAGTGCAATAAGTTTATTTATCTGGGATGTGATAGTTGTCCCATGTCTTTGATTTACTAATATTTGTTATTTGTTCGAAACCGTGATTTAGTTTTTCTTTGGAGGTATGGCAAGATGAAAGAAACCTTTTGATATTCCAATAAAAAAGATTTTTTTTATTGTACATGCTTCCTTCATTTCTATATCTGTTGTTTTGCGGGTGAAAGCTCAACATGTTTTGTGCTGCTCTTTTTATCTTTCAGATTGTCAGGGATTTAACAATTTGATGGGTCTGAAGAATTTTGTTTCTTAAATACTGTTTTATCATTTTTGGGAACCAAATTATTCAAAATTCAAATTGGATAATGAAGATCTTACAAACAAACCTCTCATTAACATTCACACCACAAGGTGACAAATTTGATCTGCCACGTCTACCCTAGGAGGACTAGCTTGATTATGGCAATATGAGCATGGCAGAATTTTACATCCTGCTGTAAGTTTGGCATTCTTTTTACATAGTATGCCAGTATGATATCAAACTTCCGTTCAATATCACTCCTGAAGAACTTTGTGAACTTATTAGCACAGTGCACATGTGGTGAGCAAAAATAATAATAGGATGCAGTATAAAAAAAAGGAGAGATTGTGTATGTTGATTTAAATGTGGACATCTGAGTAGAACCTTGAACCCAGGCAAATCAGATTTACCTGGCCGGGTTTCACATGGTGTAGCAAGTTGAACATTTACCTGGCCCAACTTTTCCCTAAATATAAAAAATGACGCATGCACAGGGGTTCAAAACACCTATAGATTAACATAGGCATGAAGGTACGAAATGCAATAGCTGCTTTATTATTTTAAACTATGAACATGCTCTATAGGATTTTGATGTGTTTTTTTACCGTTCAAATCCCAATATGCTCGTTTTTTCCTGTTCAATAAAGTGTGGTCTGACTTGTGACCCAAGACCTCAAGTAGATTGATGGCTGGGTGGGTCCAGTCTGATAACAATGCCATGTCTGCTGGCGTTCAGTAACTGCCATCCAAAAGCGTTCTTAAATGAAATTATCAGGACTTATTGTATTTTTCTACATATAATTGTTGATATCTTGAAAAGTATTTAGTCTTTTTTTCTTGAAATGATCAAATCTGATCTTTTGCCTGCATAGCTGAGATTGTTAGTGCACTTGAGTGTCTGTTGTAAAGACTTGTTTCTGTAAATTATTTTTTTTATTTTAGTTTATGTTTGATAAGTCGTATCAAGATTTTGTGTATACATTACTAAATGTCATGCATGACTACAACTGTGCACATCAGACAGTTGTGTCCTGCTTTTACTCCCCTAAATGAAGCAAAGTATGTTTGCAGGTGAAGCTGAGCGAATTAGGGAACGAAGTGGCAGAATATTCTCTCTTCCAAATGAGCCAGATGTTGCTCGTGTTTGGCTTCCAAAGTACAACATGCCAGGGTTGGCCATGGCAAGAGCATTTGGAGATTTTTGTCTAAAGGATTATGGTTTAATTTCTATGCCTGAGGTTTCCTACCACCGCATCACTGAAAAGGATGAATTTGTTGTGTTGGCGACTGATGGGGTGAGCCACTCAGCACAACATATCTTGCTTGTTCACAGAAATAAATTTTACTTGTGCTTGGAAGATTTTTTTTAATATGTGATTATTTTTGTTTCTTTTTTAACTGTAGGTGTGGGATGTACTTTCCAACACAGAAGTTGTTAGCATTGTCAGCCAAGCCAAGTCAGAGGCCTCAGCGGCACGGTTTGTTGTTGAATCAGCTCAACGTGCATGGAGAACACGGTTCCCCACATCGAAAATTGATGACTGCGCTGTTGTCTGTCTATTCTTGAATACAGATGCTAGAAATAAATCCTCTGGTTCAGGAACCAAAGATTTAGCCAATGCCATAGAACTGGGCGTTGGTAAGCATTCTTGACTATCAACTCAAGCACTAGGGATCATACCGATCATGTTACTGCATTGGTAACAGGTGATGAGTGGCCTGTCCTTGATGGTGTCTCGAAAAATTTGCCAAAGCCTACTTATGTTGAAACGGAAAACATAAAATCTGTACTTGTCTCTGGACTAGGATATCCATTTTGACCAAGAGTTGTGCAGCTTATTATATTTGCAGTGATTCTTCTGCATGCGAAGACGAAGCCAGTTTAATTTGCATGTTGGGGAGTTGTTGCTTGGTTTATTCTGCACTGGAGTGAGTAGTTCTAGGACCGCTGTTTTAGTTATTCTGTAAAGTATCAAACCAGTTTAGTTCGTCTAAAGAAATTCAGTCTAGTGCATGGTCTATTACATTTGTTCATAATAATAGTGAATATTTATATGTTAGGGATCCTTTTGTTCTATTCGTTCTGTTTCATAATAAGATTCTGCAGACTTTGTTAAACTTTATCCAAGTTTTCAAACATGCTATTGTGGTTTTGGACGAAAGGGTCTGAAGAATATTTAAGAAAAGAAACTGTGAAACTTATGGTAAATGTTGAATCTGGTTTTTTAATCTCTAACTTTTTCAGATAAATTTGCTTTGTTTTTCATCATCCTATCAATGCAAAACGACAGTTGTGTCATTAGGGCTTGCATGCTTTCTGAGCCAGAATCTTTGTTGCATCGATCCTGAATCTCAGGCTGGTGATGATTATGGCAGTAAGAGTACTGTATAGGGGCAGAGAAGAGGGTCTGATGATTACCAGTTGGTCAGGCCAGCAGGCAGGCCTGATGAACAATGTATTTGGTTGAGGATCCCTGTGCCTGATGTGCGCAACGGTCAGGTCGGCTGGGAGTTGGCTCGGAGCTTTGGATCTACTGGAGGTGATGAAAACCCTTGATCCAACCTTCTCTGCTTGGGGTCAGGTGATGACATCGTCCTGAGCAGCATAGCATTTTTCTTTTCCTCCATGAAGATTTTGCCCTTGGAGCAGCATCGTCTTGTGGAACCTGGTGATGACTGATGACAACGTGTTTATAATGGAAATGGTTTACATCTCTGGCCTCTGTTATCATGCACATGCCCTAGAAGTTTTGCCAAACAATAAATAGAGGATAGGGTGACTGCAAGTTTTGCCAAACAAGAAAAAGGGTTTTGCCAAACAACAAGAAGAGAATACGGTGACGAAACAAACCCTAGCGTTCCCCTCAAAACCTAGCTAAAGGCTACAAGCAAGCATTCGACAGGTGGCGTGCATTTTCAGATTCAAGAGTATTTCAAGCCAACTGAACGCAAATCTGTTAAAATATTGACAAATCTTGCAAAGAACTCATTAATGCATTCACCGAGTCTCAGCTCGAATTTTTGGTATTCTTTCTTGTATTGGTTCCGACGAACATCTTTGATATCGTCTGTTCCTTCATGAAATTGACAAAGAGTGATCCAAACCAAATGTCATTAGCTGATTGCAAGTGTGACACACGATTGAATTCATTCCGTCCTATACCGGAGATCACGATGTTTCTTGTATGGTTATTATTGTCAACATTAGCCATATTGTGCAGCTGAACATCATGTGGCACAACAAATGGATTTGCAACCTTATGCCAAATCAAGTGACCTTACGATTGCAAGAATGTTATCATACATCGCTTCCAATATGCAAAGTCCACATATTCAAACACCGGTGTCTTCAATGAGTATTTCTCCATGCCATGATTGTTCACAGCTCGGTTAGAACACTTGTGAACTAAACTGGTTTTGATACCACTTGTAGAACCAAAACTATGGCTATAGGAGGGGTAAATGTAGCATCGTAACTTTTTCACCTAGTACTCCAATTCATAGCAGAAAACTCAAGTAACGTCATCACGAAAGCTTACTCAAGAATCATCTTATACCTTGAAATGACGATTTCATTTCTCATAGAAGGATGTTTTTACAATCATTCCCTTATGGAGAACATACGTCCACGCATGAGCCAAACTCACACTCAAATAAGCTTTTCACACTTTGTAAGTCGTTGAAGTTCACACTGCACCGAACCTTTGCACTCTGTGAGTCGCTGAAGTTCGTACTCCACGAGTTACCAAACCTTTATACTCTAGGAGTCGTTGAAGTTCGCACTCCACAAGTCATCGAAATTCGCACTCCATGAGTCACCAAAGTTCTTACTCTACGAGTCTTCAAAAGCTTCACAAAGCTCTTCAAGCCAAAAACTTGGTCTTCATATTTTCTCTCATCTCAAAAAACAACTAAAAGCACTCCCTTAAGGTGCAACTCCTCTACTAGCCCTACCTCTAAATTTATAGAGCAAAATGGGTTGAACTACTAAAGGAAAATTCATTTTTACCCTTTACAACTCACTCAGCTCTCTCAACCCAAAGGGCAAAAAGGTCATCTAAGGGCCTGTTTGGTAGAGCTCCAGATTCTATAATTCTGATCTTGCGATTCTGATTCTTATAGGGATTTTGTAAATTCTTATAGGGATTTTCAATTTTCGTTCGTTGAATTCTTACGAGAAGCCGCCTTTTGCCTGATTCTCCATTCATGTGTAAAATTGAGAATCACAGCGGATCAATTCGGCTGAGAATCGGGAGGATTTTTTGCCCATTTGGCTCAGCTCCAATTGATCCGATTGAGAATCACTCCCAAGAATCCCTACCAAACGTGCCCTAAGTTTTTCTTTTCTTTCCTTCTCATGGAAGCCGGCGAACCGACCCATGCACGTAGGGTCTGTTTGGTTGCTTGAATGCTTCCAACCTGTCCCATACGTCTTATTTGGTTGAGCTTGACCTGGCTACCTACATACAATAGGGTTTGTTTGGTTGTGCGTATGAGTTAAGTCTGAATCATTTGAGACTGTGTTTGGTTGGTTGAATACAAATGTTTATATACACTAGATTTTGTTTGGTTGGTCGCATGAATTGTGTGTGTAGTTACCTCTCTACTTTGGATGGTGAGGTTACCTACTGCCTATAAAAGAAGCAAGGAATTCTAGAGTTCATACAACATAAACCGGCGAGGGCAAATTATATAAAAGACTGCTTTATCTATATTGACCGATGAGTGAAAAATAAAAGAGAGAAAATTTGGCATGGGTGGTCTCATTAAAAAAAGAAAATCATAAGGCATAGTAAAATTTCATCATGCGTGCCTGTCCTCCAAGCCGACTAGCGGGCCCCACATATCGCTTTGCGACCTCCCCGCGCAGCCACGCTCATCCACTTGGTGGGCTGGCAGCCCAAGCCGGCTATCACCCACCTCCTTCTGGAATTTTTACTGTTACTAATTTAATTTTTTTTTAATTTACAAAACTAATTTTCGGTTTGAATCATTTACAAAACTAGTCTCTTGCCGCCCTGGGCCACGGCGGGATTTAAAAACCGCCGTGGCCCAGGGCGGCGAATGGCACCCCCGTCACCGGGGCTAACGGCGCCGGCCGCTGTTAGCCCCGGGGAGGCCACGTGGATTCGCCGCCCTGGGGGACGGCGGCGAATGCCCCCAGGGGGCCGAATGCAAAATTGCATTCGCCGCCGTCCCCCAGGGCGGCGAATGCAATTTTGCATTCGGCCCCCTGGGGGCATTCGCCGCCCTCCCCTAGGGCGGCGAATCCACGTGGCCTCCCCGCGGCTAACGGCCGCCGGAGCCGTTAGCCCCGGGTGACGGGATGCCATTCGCCGCCCTGGGCCACGGCGGTTTTTAAATCCCGCCGTGGCCCAGGGCGGCAAGAGACTAGTTTTGTAAATGATTCAAACCGAAAATTAGTTTTGTAAATTAAAAAAAAAATTAAATTAGTAACAGTAAAAATTCCCTCCTTCTGCGTGCATGCAATACGGAAAAAATCCATTTACGTACCTTAACTATATGCCAAAGTTTATTCGCTTCACTTATCCACAACATTAGATATAGAGTGTTCTCCATCTACTAAAAAGATCAATTTACATCCCTAGGCAATTTGAATGATTCTTTCGTCCTACGTGGCATGTTCTTCATCTGACGTGTAATCTAGGTGCTGCTTACAAGGCGTTACAATCAGGGAAAAATTAAAAAAAATAGGTTCCATATTTAAGTTTCTCAGAAAAATTAAAAAATAAAGTGGGACCCACCTGTCATCTTCAACAGCAAAAACATGAACAAAAACACAGCAGGCCCCACATGTCACTAAAACCGACTCGTTTCTCCTTCTTCTCCCCTTCTTCTGTTTCCCCGAAGACCACATGGCCACCGCCGGCGTGCAGCTGCAAGCTTGCTGCAGGAGGAGGAGGAGACGACATTGCCCGCAATGGTGACGATGGAGGGCTCCAGATCTGGCCGCCTCTGCCTCCACGGGGAGAGGGGGGCGGTTGCGGCAGACGGGATGAGGCGGGCCGGTGGCGTGGAAGACGAGGCCGGCCGCCGTGAGCGACGCATGGAGGAAGGCGAGAAGGCCACGAGCGGAGGAAGCTGGGAAGGCCACTACCACGGCACAGGCAGCTCTCGCTGTCGCTCGCGCCGGGGGGTGAGGCAGTCCCTCCAAGGCAGCGAGGAGTGGAGGCGGAGCTGGGCAGGGGCGAGAGGAGAGGCGGAGCTCGCTGGGGGCCAGTGGCCGGCAGCAGCGGTCGGGTTGACGGGGCCGGCGGTGGCTCTGCACCTCGCACACGAACTCCGAAGACAACACCTGCTCCAAGCAACTCGAGTCGGCGTGCAGCCGCAACATTGAGTTCTACGGCCGGTCGTAGTACGCCGCCAGGTCCGGGAACACCGATGCTCCGCCGACCTACCAGGCCGCCCCGACCACCGGCTTCTGCTCCGGCGGGGAGCTCACTGCGTTGATGCCCACCATCGGCTGCCTCTCGATGGCGCCACTCGCCGTTGCCGTGGCGTGCCGGCGCCTTCTCCAGCCCGCCCTTGTTGTAAATCTGGCACAACACCTAGTCATCCAACTACACCAACACAAACATGTTTAGAAACATATGTGGGTCCCACATCATTTTTACTTTTTGATGGACACCCACGACATGTGGGTCCCATATATTTGTTTTAATTTTTAATTTTTAATTTTTGCTTCTAGTGTCACGTAAGCACCACGTTAATGTCACATGGAACGAAAATCAGGTCAAACGAGCTATATAGACGTCACATCAGCCAAAACCATTTTTAATATTGCTATGGGACTTAATTTATACTGATTCTAGAAATTAGGGGAGGCTCTATACTAAGTTTTACGGTTGAAGGATATAAATGAAACAGTTGAGGAATACAAATCAAACTAGATGAGGCAACCTAAAGCGAACTTTTTCCCGTGCAATGCACGGCATGTATTGGGCCAGGAGAAAACCAGCCGGCCTGGCTTACTGGCCAACCAAATTAAGAATGAACCTAGACATGCTTGCATGCTGTAGCGACCTTATAATGCATGCATGTTTCCTTTTCTTATTTTGGCACTTGCACATATTGACTTGTGAACTGGCAATCATGCAGGATTTCCTCAGGCTCAATCTCCTGCAACGAGCCAATTGTTCAGCTCAAAGTCGTCAAAGATTAATTGTACTACTCTTCATGTTCGATTTATATCCTTTCTTTCCTTTTGTGTTCTGAACAATAGACAGATGACTGCTGTAACTTCTGTCATTAATGAGTTAAAAAATTTATATACATCGAAAAAATTAGAGCTTTTGGAAGTTACAAACAAATTTAATGATTTCGTCTGGTTTCTTAGTTATAAACGCTACTTCTTTTGTTTTAATTTTTCTGCTCCTTATTGTTTTCCCTCCTTGTAGCATGGTTTCAAGGTGAATTACTTACATGAATTTATCAATCCCTACTCTTTTGCAGACAAATAGGGAGTTCGATGCAAAGCCAATGGTTATGCTTTTAGGTCATTACTCTAGCTACGGGAAAGCAACTTTTATAAAGCATCTGGTAAGAAATAGCTATCCAGGTTTTGTATTTAGTATTTGCTATATTTATTTTCTGTAGTTTACCAGATTAATTTAGACATCATTTTATGCGAAGCTGATTGTATGCACCTGCGGGTGCCCATATTTGACCAGAGCCAAAAACTGACAGATTTGTTGTTGTCGATAAACTTTAGTATACTCAATATACTTGCAGATATGATTTGTGTAGGAAGTTTGCTACACACAACTAATGGAAGAGCTATCTTGCATTTTTAAAATTAGTAAACACTTTTTTTCCAATTTTTATATTTCAATGCTGATAAATTCCTATGAAGATCTTGAGCAAATTGACATCTTTGCTCAGTATGGAGATGATGGTTCATTTTAATTTTATTTCAATACTACATGAGTATAGTACTGCATTTCTCCTTTTGCAGAGGATGGTGAAGTCACAACTAGAACAGCCTCCGTTTATGCAAATTTGCAAAACTTGGAATCAATAGGTTCTGACTCTGTACAAAATTTGGATTGTCTCACGAAGTGTGCATGATTTGAACGCACTACCAGAATTTGAAATTTTCATGAGGGTTAAAATACCCTCACGAAAATAGGAATACCCTTACGAATCAGAAGCCAGGAAAATGTCCTTTTCGTGAGGGTTAACCGTCACGAAATTTTTTCGTGACGTGCTCACCCTCACGAAAAAGGACTTTCCAGGTGACCCCGCCTGAGCACGCTTAACTTCGGAGTTTTAACGGGATCCGGTGCTTTGGTGCGGGTATAATCACATGTGAAATACTTACGCTACCGATTGGTCTAGTGCTTTCTTGTCCGAGTGAGGTAGATGGCACTGTACGCTATTTTCGTGAGGGAAAAATTATTTTCGTGACGGTGCACCGTCACGAAAATATGTTTTCGTGAGGGTTTTTGTTGCACCCTGTGATTTTCGTGAGGGTGCATCAAAAACCCTTACGAAAATTCGTCACCCTCACGAAAATAGCGTTTTCTGGTAGTGACGTGTCATATACAAAATTTGAGATACGATGTTCCAGTGTAAATTCGAGATGTCTATAAAAATATATAAATTTAAGACATGTTTCCATATGTCCATGTATGTATAAAAATTTGAGATATGTGCGAAGTATATAAAAAAAATTGAGGCATAAATTTTGTGCACATGTGTAGGTAAACAAGGACATTCATGCTTCCTCAAGATTCACTTGTTGCAATACTCGAATATTTTGCTAGTATATTAAAATAATACGAAATGTTTCTATACTCTTGTTTTTTTTTTGTCTCCATCACCAGAAAATTCCACCTTCAGTTCAATGGGGAGTACAAACCGTATTCGTCTTGATCTTGGGACTTTGGTTTGGGCTGTAGCATGGGGCCAGGGAAAATGTAGGAAGTCATATGTCGCGTTCATGACTGCACTTATGCGTGTCTCCATAGGCCTTGGGCCATAGTATGATACCAGGCAGTCGCGGACTAGTTGATGGTGGGCATAACCCTAAGTAAAAAACCCTATGGCACTAGGTGTAACGACCCGCTTTTCTTTTTCCTGTTGTAACTGGTTTTCTGGATCTTAATCTTTTCCTATCCTGTCAGCTGTGCCTCCGTTTTCCCTCTCCCCGGCCAGCCGACTACCTTCTCTCTAGTGCCGAGTAGAGTTGCTACTCAGTCCTTGTATCCTGCCCTTATCCTTGTCTTACTCGGACCTCTTTGCTGCCGAGTGAGCACGGTGATGTGGCCGACTACCTTGTTGAGACCTGTTGCTTCTTTGTCCCCCGAGTTGCACCCACCCGTTGGACGTCGACTACCGAAGTAGTGAAGAATCAATCTTCACCTAACCGCAGTATCGCTTGGACCAGTGGTCAGTCCGAAGCCCAGTCAGTGAGATTTCTCCAACCTGTCCTAGCCTTGACCTTAATGTCTCATCGCAGCTACAGTGCCTGCCAACTCCTCTGACCAGTTGGACTCCAAAGTCACTTCCTGTCATATCCCTGTCAGTTCATCTTGACTTCCTTGCTCCACCCGTTGCCCAGCTCCACCGTGCCTCAACCTTGCACGTCGGCTATATATATGGCCAACCGTGCCCCCTTCTTCCTTTGTTTTGCAAACCGGCCAGCTCCAGCTCTGCTAAGTTTCATCCTCTCAAGCTTTGGAGCTCTGTCGCCTGGTTCGCAAGCCTGGTTCAGCCGACTGCCCCCTTTTCTGCAGCCGACTACTTCTTGATCCTTTTTCTTGGTGTTTTATTTCTCCTGCTTATCAGTGTTTCTTTCTGCTTGTTCAGAACCTGAACCGGTGGACGATCCCGAAGCCACCTTCGCCGAAGAAGACCCCTCCTTGGAACAAGGCAAGCCTCTTTGAGCATATTGTTTCCCATATATGCAAAACTATGTTGTTTGGAAAATATTATGCATGCTTAGTTTACACCTCTTAAAACTGTTGGCCTCGGTTTGCAAGCGCAACCGATGGACCTACCCAGTAGTAGCACTTATTTTGGTAGAATGTTGGTATATTCTCCCTTGAGAGCCCCACAAATAGCACGCTAGCATCCTATCTGAGGATACGATGCCGAGTAGAATGGCTTAGCTCTGCAACGTTGTTTGTCGTTGGGAAAAATGATGGGTTTTACTAAACAGTTTGGAAAACCCGATACCTTGTGTATCGGCGCGTTTTGTGAAATAAAGGAAAGATTTGTGAAAATCTTGATGTACAGAGACAGTGCCTGTGTGGCTTGGCTATGTATTATCATTAAGGATTGATTCCCATGGCGTAGATTTGTTTGTCAGTGATTTGTGAAAAGTGTTTGATGGAAAGGGAACCGTGACCTGAGTTTGCCGAGTAAGCAAACGGAAGGCCTGTGTGGCCAGAAACGGATCTGTGTGATCTGGGGTGTTAAGCACCATAAACAAGTGTATGAAAAGTAAACAGGATGAAGATCATGCTCCCGGGTTGTAGCCAGGGCAGCAAAGTTTAAGCCCCCGGGTTGTAGCCAGGGCGGCAATTCAGTCTTCGGGTTGTAGCCAGAAGACGGTGATGAGCACGCTCCCGGGTTGTAGCCAGGGCAGCAGTGTTCTAGCTAGCTGGTTGTAGCCAGCCTAGCGGGCATTTAGTGCCATGATCATGCTCCCGGGTTGTAGCCAGGGCAGCGATGATGAGCCCCCGGGTTGTAGCCAGGGCGGCCGATAGCTAGCTGGTTGTAGCCAGCCTAGCGGGCATTTAGTGCCATGATCATGCTCCCGGGTTGTAGCCAGGGCAGCGATGATGAGCCCCCGGGTTGTAGCCAGGGCGGCCGACTAGCTAGCTGGTTGTAGCCAGTGTAGCGGGCATCAAGTGCCACAGCTGAGATTTGGTTGTAGCCGAGTCTCAGGGTCAACGAGTGGTTGTAGCTACTCGGGAGATAAAGGACCACAAATGCAAAGTAAAAGATGATAAGAACATGAATGATTATGCTTGATTCTTTAAGTGGTGAGTTGTTGAAAAGCAACTTGCGGATTGGATGGAGGCGTGAGCCTCTGTCCGCCAACTAAAATTTGGAACTCACTAGTGTTTGCAAAGAAAAGAGTTTAATAAGGCAGTCTTTCGCAAATGAAACCCTTAGCTCTCTTGTCTAACCAACATGACATCATTCCCGGCTTGCTGAGTACGAAAGTACTCACCTTGTTCATATATATGTATAGTAGGTTTTGGAGTGGAAGACGAAGATCCGACTGCTGCCGAGTTCCTCCAAGATCTGGCCGAATACGAAGACCTCTGAAGGTTTCGAGCCTAGTTCCCAACCGAGCCTGTGGAGTAGTTTTTGTCCAGCTTCCGCCCTGTTCTGCTGTTTCGCTAGTTTACCAGTTGAGTATTTTGCCCATCCCGGGTCTGTCCTGGATGGATCTCCTTGTACGTATATGTAAGTACTCTGTTATGTATTATTGTAACTCTGTGTTGTATCATTGTTGTGCGTATCCGACTACTGATCCTGGGATCGGGTGCCTTATGCACATGGTGGCCTTCTACCTAGTCGGGAGACGCCACACTAGGTGCCTCCTAACCTCTGTAGCACCCTTCTTAGATTAAATACACGTGGTTATATACGAATCTCAAAGCAACTTTATCTTCTTCCTCCCCTCCTCCTAGTACCCAAGAGACTCAGGCCTCCCTAGAATAGAATTGATCCTCCTTATCTAAATCCCCAGCAGACAATCGAGTGTGTTGCTGCTGTCATTTTAGGTACTCCGTCGACATCGTCACTCTTTCACCTCAGATCTTGAATCCCTCCTTTCTCCAGTCAGCATATCTCATTGACCAGAAACCGATGTGTGAAGCCATCTATACAGACCTGAGAACATAGTCAATTCATCAATGACTTTTTTGCTCCTTGACCTCCAACGAACGATCAAAATACATGAAATCAGATTATTAATCTAATTACACCCGCACTTGATTTACCGTATGGTTCCATGAATCATAAATCTCCGGTTAACCCAACTAACTTTTTTCTGATCCGCATAAGAATGCTTTGAATTCATTCGGTGCATATAGCTAGGACTCTGTCGCCATTGCCGTCGTACGATAAATTCACAGATCACAGTCAGAGGCTGGCTTAGGATTGGGGAAGAAGATAAAGTGGCTGAGATTTGATGTAGCCATGTGTCTTTAATCCAAGAGGGGTGCTATACATGTTAGGATGCACCTGGTGCCATAGAATTTTTTCTAATCCTGATTTAGTGTCGGTTCGTGAAAAATCTGGTCGCACCTATAGGTGGAGCGGCCCTCTTAACCACCACCTTGTCTTTTCTTTTGTGAGGATATTAAGAATGATGCCAATAAAAGGGCTTAAATTATAGAGAAAATTCCATCTATACCTAAGAAAATTTTGCCGATTCCTTTTATGTCCTTGAGTTTTGCTCACTTCCTTGTATGCCCCTAAATTTTTGTTTTGATACCTTCCATACCCTTGTCGTTAGTTGATTGTTAAATAGGTGTGAAAAGTCGGTTTTACCCTTGCACATGTAATAAGTGAAGAAATTTGTGGAACCTACCTTTGGAAATACAGTAATGTTGTGTGATTATAATATTTATAGGTTTATTGTATGAGGAAGTATTATACATTAAAATTTTCATATATATTAAAAAGTACGTGTAGCATTTTTTAAAATGGTAAACATAAAAATTTAAGTCTTGAATAGCATTTATTTTCAATTAGATATACAACATGTAGCAAATCTATTGTACTACCATAAAAAAAATGTTACACATACCTTTTTAATAAAAATATAGATATTAGTTTTTTATCATTATGTAAAAATAAACTTTGCGTGAATAATACCTCGTACAATAAAGTCATGAATATAATAGTCACATGGAGCAAACTTATACACTTTCAACAATATACTCCATAAAACAAATTTCTATGTTTTTATTCCGTGCATAAGGGCAAAATTGACCTTTTCATAGGAATTAAACAATCAACTAACGGTCAATTGACAAAAAGGATATGGAAAGGAATCAAAATCAAAATTCAGGGACATACAGGGGAGTAAGCAAAACTTAGGGACATATGAGGGATCAACTAAATTCTCAAGGGCATAGAAGGAATTTTCTCTAAATTATAAGCCATCAAGGGACCTTTAGCTTGATATTATTTCTTTTCAACCCTCCTTGGGCACTACATGCATTTTTTAGGGGACGCCTATTGATCAAACGTTTTAAAAAAATAAATCCATCGATCGATTGCAGTTGCATATATTTATGACTGAGTTGTACAAAATTATAACTAAAGTTGCGCATGGTTGATAAATTATATGCAGTTGCAGATATTTATGATTGAGTTGTATAAATTTATAATTAAAGTTACGCGTGATCGATAATGGCAACTACAACAAATTGAAAGTACAAATATAACAAGTTAAAAGTACAACTTGAAACTCGCTTTCCCTGTCCTGAATCTTAAAGTTCGATCCAACTGCCAGCGTTGTTGCTTGACGCAATTCAAAAAATCAAATATTTGATTAATAGTAAATCTGTTTTTTAAATAGAGATTGCTTGGTTTTTGAGTCCACATGTAGGGCGTTAGCACTCAAATTCGACCATCTTGATATTGCCAAAATAGCAGCCGGTGAACCAAATTGGAACAGAAAGTTGCTGTCAAACATCAGTCATGTATGGTGCATCCGACCAACTCTCTTTGCGGCCTAAACAAGAGTTGAGTTCGAGTTAAACTTGATAGTTGACCGGTTCAACCCATGTTGCTAAGGTTTCCACCGGTTCACTTGTTTTAGTTGGTGTTCAAATCAGTTTTTGTATGAGGTTTAAACGAGAAACGTCATTAGCACGTGATTAATTAAGTATCAACTATTAAAAATTTGAAAATAGATCTATTTAATTTTTTAAGATACTTGTATATTTTTTTTGTAAAAAACACGCTATTTTACGTTTCGGGAAGTGTTCTAACGAAAATCGAGTTAGAAGCCATAAGCTAGATGCTGATCCGAACAGGGTGTTAAGCCTTTTCACCTTTTTTTTTTCATTTTTACCATCTAATAGAGTAACCCTGGACTTCATCCATCCCTATGTACGGCACGAGTCTTAACTAAAAATAATCATAGCTTTCTGAATCCAGTTCAACTTTTTTGAGATCAATTCTAGATATTCGATCATTGGTCTTCGATGCGTAGCTTGGCATACGTACCTAAACTACATGTAGCTACTAATTTTGAATCTAGACCACAATAATATATATATACGTACATACATGTATGTAACCTAATGTACCTTAATTATATGACCTAACAAAGGTAAAGTGAAGAATAGTTCAGAAAGACCCTCTACAAGTATAGAGTGATAATGCATGCAGACTTGGCTGAATAAATCCAAAAATGCTTTCGGTGAATGACATATCTCTGCTAAGAATACTGTGAAGAATATAACTTTCGGCGAAAAGTAAGACATACGTGTCTCAACTTTAGCTGAATAGAGGACGCCCGTGAAGCAAGAATAGAAGAACCACTCTCTCATGTGTGCCAGCTCATGAAGCACCATGATGATGAAAATACAAAAGAAGCTCGAACAAGCCTCCTCTCGGCCTCTATAAAAGGAGGAGTTGGCCAAGCCAAAGATACACATCGAAGAAGCAAGAACTCCTCCAAGTAGAGCGCAGAACCACTCTCTAGCCTTAGTAGTAGTTTACTAAGAATATACCTTGCAAGTATATTAAAGTAAGGAGTGTAATATAAATCAGTGTAAGGTAAGCAAGTTACGCTTATTTGTATCATCGCTCGGTGTTCCCGAAAGGGAAAGCCATATGTAAGCTTGTTTGTTTATTATGAAGAAGTTTCTTTAAAATTTTTCTGTCTGTTTGTTCTGGGCGAATGTTTATGCTAGGAACCCTATAGAAGAAACCTCTTCGGTAGTTCTCGTTCATAGCCTGCATCTCGCATAGGCATTAGGAGAACCCATATCTGTAGAGAAGTGTTCCCTTCGGGTGGAACTACTTGGGGAGAAGATAAACTCTCAATTAGAATAAGCATGACCAAGGATATTTAAAGAAGTCTCTTCTAAAAACAAAAAGTGAGAAATATGGTGAGTACCGAGTAGGATGTAAAAATTTTTCTGAAACAAGCACCGGTTGTTGCAGTACATTTTGCCAACCCATAAAGATTCTGAAGATAAAAAGAATCGAGTAAAAAGATGCGCCCAAAATTGAGAAAGGCTTGCGGGCTCGGAAAGACGATCTTCCAGGCTGTTTTACGGCAAAATAAAATCGCCGAACCCGCCAAAGGTTTACGAAACATATATGGTTTGCTAAAAACGGAGTTCGTATGCGAAAGTTATGCCTGTTTTACGAACGGACTCCGAATTAGAGGACAAAACGGACAGAAAGTGCAGAAAGTTGGCGATTGTGGCTAGGGTTTGATAGAACGGTGGGGGAAAACAAACGAACTGGACTCAAACACAATCTAACCAGCAACAAGACCTTGACCTAGGACACAAACTCAACACGACGGACTCTGCGACTGACAAATGCAAAGGCTATGGCGCGGATGGTTGTAGGACAGGAAATACAAGTATGGCGGTGGACTATGGGACGAAGGCAAAACACTCAACTATGGGTAAGTTGCAAACCTGACGGTATACCTGAAGCTCTGATACCACTTGATGAGGAACGGGGTTCCCAATCTTCCGTCAGATAGATAGCTTTCGTTTTTGGTGGAACGCGACACACCGATCCGGCTTCAGATCAGAAGATCCGATTCCTGCAACCTTAGCACCACGATTCCTCTGGTTATCAACCGTGTCACAAATCCGGTTGACCTCGCCAAGAAGGCTAATCCCTGCCTGCGAAACGAAGAACACAAGCAAGAACCCGAAAGTACGCAACTCAATTAAAGAGACAATTGCAGATGAATGATTAAGCACTCGAAGTTGGGGTTTCACAACCGATGACGGCGACTGTTCTAATACAGATTGATCTAAAGCAAAACCCAAAACCTAACGTGGGCGGCGGCTACTGAATATATAGTGTAAGGGTCGTCACACCCCCTGGACGTGCCCTCTAACAGGCTCTAAGACGATACACGGCCCAACGGGCCAAAAGACGGTACCCTGGCAGATTCTGGACGCTGACTTGTTTCGACGATTTCTATTGACTCCGGTGGAATTTGGACGTCAAACCAAAGCCATTGGTTAGCTTATAAAATTATCTTTCCATGCATATGTGGATCGTCGAAAACGGAGTCCGTATGCGTCCTGGGCGTCCGTTTTACTGCAGGCTGTTCCTGAAGTCCGAGGCAGACTCGAACTCGAGTTGGACTGGGCCTCCGGCTTGTCTTGGGTGTCCTTGCTGGTCTTCTCCGCCTCCACACCTCTCTCCAAGTGCTTCATGATCCTTTCCAATGTTCCTAAGCAAAATAACATCATTAGGTAGCAATCTATTCTCAAAACTATGAAAAGGATCGCTTAAGAACGAGCTCACCTCTAGATTTAATTGTCGCATTCGAGCTCGGGTCATTGGACCTTGCATAACGGTTGGAGGATCAGCGGGTGCATCCAAAGGAGTGATGTCCTCATCATCCTCCCCTTCTTGAAATGGAGTCGTCCTCGACTCAAACTCATCCTCTTCTCCCAAGTATGGCTTCAAATCTGCAATGTTAAATGTAGGACTAACCCCGAACTCGGGTGGCAACTCAAGTTTATATGCATTGTCATTTATTTTCTCAATTATCTTAAAAGGACCAGCAGCTCTTGGCATTAATTTAGATTTACGCAACTCTGGAAATCTATCTTTTCTCAAGTGCAACCAAACCAAATCACCCGGTTCAAGTTTAACTTCCTTTCTACTTTCACTACCAGCAATTCTATACTTTTCATTCATCTTTTCAATATTTGCCTTAGTGGTTTCATGCAATTTAAGAATAAACTCAGCGCGCTCTTTAGCATCATTATGTGTTCTCTCAGTGGTAGGTAAAGGCAAAAGATCAATGGGAGCACGGAGGTTAAATCCATACACTACCTGGAATGGACTTACCTTGGTGGTGGAGTGTTCCGCCCTATTATATGCAAACTCCACATGCGGCAAACACTCTTCCCACACCTTCAAATTGCGCTTCAAGATTGCTCTCAACATGGTGGACAAGGTGCGATTCACTACCTCAGTTTGTCCATCGGTTTGGGGATGACAAGTTGTAGAAAACAGCAACTTTGTCCCCAATTTATTCCATAAAGTGCGCCAAAAATGACTCTAGAATTTGGCATCCCGATCTGAAACAATAGTAGACGGCATACCATGCAAACGAACGATTTCTTGAAAGAATAGGTCAGCAACATGAACAGCATCATCGCTTTTATGACAAGGAATAAAATGTGCCATCTTAGAGAAACGATCAACCACCACAAAAACACTATCCCTCCCCCTCTTAGTCCTTGGCAATCCCAAAACAAAGTCCATAGATATATCAGTCCAAAGAGTAGAAGGAACAGGAAGAGGCATGTACAAACCATGTGGGTTCAACCGCGACTTAGCTTTTTGACACGTGGTGCACCGAGCCACGAACCGTTCTACATCTCGTCGCATCCTTGGCCAAAAGAAGTGGGTGGTCAGCACCTCCTCCGTCTTCTTGGCACCAAAATGGCCCATCAATCCTCCTCCATGTGCCTCCTGCAACAATAAAAGACGAACGGAACCAACTGGAATGCACAGGCGGTTAGCGCGAAACAAAAATCCATCATGTATCACATATTTATTCCATGTACGTCCCTCTTTACAATTCTCCATCACATCTTTAAATTCATCATCATTAGCATACTGTTCTTTAATTGTTTCAAGCCCAAAAATACGACAATCAAGTTGGAACAGCATAGCATATCGTCTAGACAAAGCATCAGCAATAATGTTATCCTTCCCTTTCTTGTGTTTGATAACATAAGGAAAAGATTCAATAAATTCAACCCACTTAACATGTCTACGATGCAGTTTGTTTTGACTTCTAATATGTTTTAAGGATTCATGATCAGAGTGAATAACAAATTCCTTAGGCCATAAATAATGTTGCCACGTTTCTAATGAACGAACAAGAGCATACAATTCTTTATCATATGTGGAATAATTGAGAATATGCCCATTTAATTTCTCACTAAAGTAAGCAACGGGTTTACCTTCTTGCATCAAGACGCCACCAATGCCAATCCCACTAGCATCACATTCAAGCTCAAAAGTCTTACCAAAATCAGGAAGTTGTAGCAATGGCGCGTGAGTAAGCTTGTACTTCAAGAGAGTAAAAGACGCCTCTTGTTCTTCTCCCCAATGAAACGCAACGCCCTTCTTTGTCAACTCATTCAATGGGGCTGCAATGGTGCTGAAATCCTTCACAAAGCGGCGGTAAAATCCTGCAAGTCCATGAAAGCTACGCACTTGTGTCACGGTGGTGGGCGTTGGCCAGCTCTGTATAGCAACATAGCCAACATAGCCAATTCCCTGCGAGGTCACAACATAGCCAAGAAACGATACTCGTTCGGTGCAAAAAGTGCACTTCTCGAGGTTACCAAATAAACGTGCAGCACGCAAAGCATCAAAAACAGCACGTAGATGATTAAGATGTTCAATTAAAGACTTGCTGTATATCAAGATATCATCAAAATAAACCACCACAAATTTTCCAATGAAAGGGCGTAAGACCTCGTTCATTAAACGCATGAAAGTGCTAGGTGCATTAGTTAAACCAAAAGGCATTACTAACCACTCATATAAACCGAACTTGGTTTTAAAAGCAGTTTTCCATTCATCTCCTAATTTCATTCTTATCTGGTGGTATCCACTCCTCAAGTCCACTTTAGAGAAAATTATAAAACCACTTAACTCATCAAGCATGTCATCTAGCCTAGGGATAGGATGACGGTACCTTATTGTGATATTGTTAATGGCTCTACAATCTACACACATGCGCCAACTGCCATCTTTTTTTGGAACCAAAATAACTGGAACAGCACAAGGGCTAAGGCTCTCACGTACATACCCGCGGTCCAATAGGTCTTGGACTTGGCGCTGAATCTCCTTAGTCTCCTCGGGGTTGGCTCTGTAGGCAGCTCGATTTGGCAGACTCGCTCTAGGAATCAAGTCAATCTGGTGCTCAATCCCTCGAATAGGTGGAAGCCCTGGAGGTAACTCAGTGGGAAACACGTCACTATATTCCTGCAAAAGGTTAGTGACAGAAAGCGGCAAAGTGCTAGCTATAGCATCAGTGGAAAATAAAGCATCTTTGCATATCAACGCATAGCACACATCATTAATCTCTGCAAGATCAGTTTTAGTGGCAAGCATAACAGGACTTTTTAATTTAATTGCTTGCTGTTTTTCAGGTTTAGCATCAACTTGTTTAGCTTCACTAGCAACTCTCTCTCCATCAGCTTGTACAATTTGTGCAGGGGTCATAGGTAGCAAAGTAATTTTTTGTCCCTTATGCATAAGTGTATATTTATTACTTCTACCATGGTGTGTAGCATCATTATCAAATTCCCATGGACGACCCAACAAGAGAGAACAAGCTTGCATCGGTACCACATCACAATCTACAAAATCAGCGTATGTACCAAGGGAAAAATATGTAACAGCCCACTTTGGATCTTTGGTGCATAAAACCATTTTTCCATCTGCATGCTCTTCATATCATCTTTCATGCATGAAAAACCCAGCCTTGTCCCCAAGTTTCTTTCGGTTGGTAGCATGCTGCCCAATCGGACCATCCCCTTGGGGATTGGACGGTCCGAATCCCTCCCATCGGACCAGACGCCTCCCGATCGGACCTTTGCCCGTGCCCACGCTTGCTCGCGCCGGGGCTCTCTCTTGAGTCCGCGCCCTTTTCTCGTGCCCGGGGACTTGGCTCTCTCTTGAGTCCGCGCCCTCGCGCCCGGACTCTGCTTTCGAGCTCGCGCCCGGACTCTCTCTCTCCCGACCTCGAGCTCGCGCCCGTGCTATCGTCCCGACCCCGATCTCGCGCCGCGCCCTTTTTTTCCCTCGCGCCCGCGCCCTCTCCTGTTTCTCTCTCTCGAGTCCGTGCCCTTTCTCTCGCGCCCGCGCCCGCGCTCCCTCTCTCCCGAGCTCGCGCACGCGCCCTCTCTCGCGAGCCCGCGCCAGTCAGCTGGCTTTTTACTCCGCCTATGTTGTCATCGGCTTCTAGCCGATGCTCAGGTATGCGAATGCTATCGGCAATCGGCCGGTTTGCTTCTCACTTATAACATCATCGATTTGTATCAGTCTGTCATCGGCCATCGGCTACAAGGAGTCCATATCGGCCGATTGGTTTCGGCGTCAACCCAGAGATAGTCCTTAGGCGTGAATCGTTGATACGTGATGCTATCGGCTGTGCCCTGTCCTCCATCGTCCAAACGAGATCACGCGAGGATCTCTCTCCGCCCGTGCGGCTCGGCCAGGTGGCTTCCTCTGCGCGCCCTAGACCACTTGAGTGTGAGAGGCAGAGAGCCGCCTTGGGACCTCGCGAGATACCCCGACAACCTCAGCAGCGCCCTGCCCTGTCCCATCTGTCTGCTGCACGCTTGCCCGTGCACACGCCATCGCGAGACCGTGGAGCAGAGCAGCGCCCCTCTCCTCTCCTCTCCTTCCCTGCCTTCCTTTTAATCAAGCCTATGCCCTCCTGCCTCCCCAGCTCGCCCTCTTTCTCACCTGCCAAGGACCCTGAGGATTGTCCCTTGGTTCGCTGAGAACGTGAGGTGCCGCCCACGGCGCCGGCGAGCACACGCTTTTCGTCTGAGAGCTCCGGTGAGTTTTACCTTGTCTCAGCTGTGTCACCACGCGTTCTTGCTCGACCTAACTCCGTTTTCGCCCTCGGCAAGCATCAAGCACCACCGCAGCCTCATCGTCTCTTGCAACGCCGACCGGGTGCCGCCGTGACCTTGCAGCCGCTAATCTGCGCCCTGGTGAGTTAGCGCTGTCCTGGCGGTATCACCATCTTCCATTCACTCTTTGAACTCATCACAGTGCTTGACTGCAGCCTCCATCGCGAGCAACCCTTTTGCCGAGCCGATCACCGCCTCAACATCGCTCCCTACCACCTGCACTCCTCGGTGAGCTTCTGTTTCTGCATGTACCTCCTTTTTATTCCTGGGAGGCCACTTGTTCTCCCCACGTCCTTGGCTTGGCCTGTCATGCCATTCCTTTGCCATCCGCCCAAGCATCACCACCGTGGCCATATGTGTGGATGAGGCTCAATCGGAGCATGGCCGCTTGTAGTAGAGCCCTTCGATCTTGCATGCAGGATCCCTAGAGCTTCCTCGTGCCCTGCATGCGCTAGCCATGCACTCGGGCATGAGAGGACAGAGGTAGAAAAGCCGTGCATTAGCTTGGCCTTCACCGAGCACCTTAGGTACGCTTGTGTTTGAGTGAGTAGCAGCCACCCCATCAGCCCCAAGCAAGCCAGGTTGGCCTCACTAACATTAGAACGGGATAAAACCACGAGTAGAGCAGCTGCTGTCGTTTTCCTGTTTTTGTCGGTCATCGTTAACGTGCGAAGACGTGTAGTTTGCGCGTACGAAGACATCGTTTTTGGACCAAGGCGTTCGCCGCTACCGAAGCCTTCCCATAGGTTACACTTGTACATCCAGTGACCCCTAGGCCCTAGAAACCCTCCACGCCTCCAAATGCCTTAGATTAAAACTTCACGCCCGGTGGATTTCACGTGTTAGGCCGTTTTAGTGACATGTGAGCGTGCGCGATTATTATCCTAGCGAGTTGGAGAATATCCACTTTTGGGAGTTGTCCTTAGGTTCACAGCAGCACACATGTAGGTTTCGTACCATAAAAATGCCCTAGAACCGAAAACGTCTCAAATTGACCACCCGTTAAGTCGGTAGAATGTTTTCAGCCGTTTCTGCAGTTCGGTCGAGCGAAAACGCTGTTTCTCATTTATTTTCGACTTTAGGACAGAGCAGACTTCGTTTAGCCGTATCTCCCTCATACGAACTCGGATTCAAGCGATTCTTTTTCCTAAATTCATCTAAAATCATGCACTTGCATATTCTGTAAAAATATTTGTACTTCCTGTACTGTTAAATTTTGCCGTTGTTTTCATTGCATTCGTTTGGTATTCTCGTAGAACACGACGTTGTTGACCCGGTTGTGGAAGGATCAGAAGAGTTCCAAGAAGTCCAGGAACAAGGCAAGCACCCCCTTGATCAATTGCTCCTATATTTCTAACTTACAAACTATATTGATTGCAAACTATTATGCATGCGATATTTTACTTGAAAATGTGTAGGATTCTTGGGTAGTTAACCTCTTGTTGCATATGCCCTATTCTTGTTACTTGAGTATCATGAATTCCTTGTCACTTATGTTGCCACTGAAAATTTGGGTTCATGTGGTTGGGAAGATGTCAATAGGTATGCTTAGTTTGCTTTTTAATCAAGGCTACTCGTTACTTGATTTTGGGATGTTGAGAAAAAGAAGCATTTGCGAAATTATGGAAATGAACAGTGGGTATCCTTCCCCTGTGCTCTTGGTGGAAAACAAAAACTGAAAACAAGCTTTTGGACTTGGGCGAGTGGATGTAGTGTTCGGTGCCTTGTTGTGGTATCGATTAGGTGGTTGTCTCGCCCGGGTCACTAAGGACCGATTCTATGGTGTAGCTAGAACCAAGAAGCACAGTGCAAACCACATGTGGCTCTGATGGGGAGTTCCTAGCTTAGTATATTGTTGATACCTAGCAATAGACCCGCCGGTGGTAGTAGTAGGTCCTTTTTGTTGACATTGGGATAGTGCGGGTTATGGTTGTTGTCCATAGCTCGAAGGTACCTTGATTATTGTTCAAGGGTAACCAGCACATTGTATGAGCCTTGGGGATTTTGGGAGGCCTCCCAACTCCCTAGGGATGGATCATAAGCGCGGGATATTGCTAGGTCAACGGTGGAAAGGCTTTGTCATTGATGGTGTGAGCCTCCTGTGTGGTAACTCATATTGTCCTTGTCATGTGGGTACAGTTGTACACACTCTCGAGAGTTAAAACTATTCGAATAGCCGTGTCCTCGGTTATGGACGACTTGGGAAATTCTCCACCGTAGTAGTTTTAAATTTTGGGAACTGTTTTGGGGAAAGATCTTGGTGCGAACGGGGAGTTCGCTGGGATGGTTGTGGCAGCGTGTTGCCACTGTTGGCTGGCATGGGCAGGGAGCCCATATGGTTGGAAACACTTGGGGGTTGATGCTTATATACTTGTTTGCTGTGCTAGCTTGTTTTACCAAAAATTTCGTTGCAAAACCGCAATGTTTTTCGCTATGTATATTATGAATTATGCAAACTGCAGGACCTGAACCATTCCTTGTTTACCTTCGCATATTATGGAATACCATTGCAAACACTATAAGTCTTGCGGAGTACGTATTGTACTCACACACGCTTGTGTGACTTCTTTTTTTTTAGAGATGGTTGAGGAGGACCCGACAATCGGGTACTTCTATGCAGCGGGTTTTGGAGACGTCGACGACGATGCTTACTAGGACTTACCGGTTGGTTGCCTGTGGGCGGGCAGAGGCATACTTGCTGGTTTTTGGTGCCTCTATTATCTTGTTTCCGCTGTTGAACTCTTTGTTAAATTGCTGTTCTGTTTGGCCGGTCGGCCTCTATGTAATCGCTAAAGTCTAGACTCTTGTACGACTTATGTTTGGACTGCTGTGAGCTGAACCTGTGATGTATGGATTATGATGCCAATGTTGAATGTGTGTGCTAGCAATTGATCGTGGGACTAGCACGGTACACACATAGGGTTCGGGGTCAAACCCGGGTCCGACAAAATACACCCGGGCTGTTTGTGTTACCTTTGCCTTACCCGAGTCGTTGAGCCACTGAATATGGTACGGATGTGGATGTGGTCGCGTGGTCAATCCAAGCTTCTTGACCAAATCAGAACTCACCAAGTTGTTGCAGCTTCCTCCGTCAATGATGACTCGTGCACGCCGATTTTTAATGACGAAGACAATCTGAAACAAGTTGTGGCGTTGCAGCTTTTCTGCTTTCTCCATCTGTGTACTGAGAACTCTCTGTACAATGATGGCTCGATGGTTTCCTGCGTCGTCTATGCTCAAAGAAAGGCCATCTCCACCATGATCATCGTCCGAGGTAGCTTCATCAACAATATCTTCCTCTACATCAGAAGTGCTAATGTAGCCTCCATCTTCTGTAGCAATGTATGCCCGTTTGCTAGGACAATCTTTCTGCACGTGACCAAGTCCATGGCAGCGGTGGCACTGAATGGAAGAAGAGCGTCCGGTGGAAGCCACAGATGATGCACTCTTGGTCGGCTCCGGCAAACGAGCCTTACCAGATTCCATGGTACGGGCGGCCGAAGGTGAAGGAGCTGAAGGACGTGTGCTCGCTGGTGGTGGAGGACGAGCACTCGACGAAGGGAGTGGTTTCGTTGGCGGCGCCGGCGTCGTCGTCTTGGGTGTGAAGGAGCTGCTGAAGTTGCTACTCCGGCTCCGTTGCTGTTGTCGGCCCTGTAATTCCTTTTCTGCAAGCATAGCAAGCTGGAACAAACGGTTGGTAGTAGTAAATTCTTTATAATCAACAATATCCTGAATTTCACGCCTCAATCCACCATAAAAGCGACACACTTTATCCTCTGGATCCTCTACTACCCCACAACGTATCATGCCCTTTTGCAGCTCTGCATAATATTCCTGGACAGACATATTTCCCTGATCTAAGCGCTGCAATTTCTTACGCAAATCACGTTTATAAGAAGGAGGAATAAAGCGATCACGCATTGCTTCTTTGAGCCTATCCCATGACTCAGGTTGTAGGTGCAAAGTAGCTAGTTCTTGCCACCAGATGATAGCAAAATCTTTAAATTCACTAGTAGCTTGTCTAACCTTATGTTGATCAGGTACAAGGTGGGAAGCAAATTTTTGTTCTACTGTCATCTCCCAATCAAGATATTCCTCAGCATCATATTTTCCATAAAAGGATGGTATGGTAAATTTTATTTTCGCATAAGGATCATCATTATTAACATTACCACGATTACGCTGATTACCTCCCATACCTGTGCGATTGCGGTGAAGTCTTTGACGCAGAGTGTTCTCGCGTGTCGCCCTCGCATCAACTAGACCATCGTCACCGTAGACAACACCCTCGTCGAGGATCACGTCGTCATTCTCGTCCTTGTTGTCATCGTTGGTAGCTGGATGGTTGGCCTCAAGCTGTTGAACCTTCCCGGTCAATGTGGACACTCGCCTGTCCACGCTCTCAAGCGAATGGGCGACGTCCTTCATGGCTGTTCTGACTACATCCGTTAGCTTGGCCACCTTCGCTAGCATCTGCTCCTTCAGGTCCTGCAAGTCACTTTTCAAAGCAGGCTCGTCGTTTGGCATGGTTAGTTATGAAATAAAACCCCTATCAACTATTTATGGGTCGGTGGAATCACACCCTCACTCACGTCTTACCGAGGTCTTACCAAGTTCTTACCAACGCAAGCAGTGGATGGTACAACCGGCGGCTGGTTCGTGATACCTGTAAGGCAGTGGCACCGAGGTTGCAAGGATCTTTTCTGTACTGATCTGAAGAATATGTGGAGCTTGGAAGGCACACAAAGAGAAAAATATGTATTTGTGGCACACAAGCCAGTAACAGATAGCAATGCTGAATTATAGTCCCGAGTACCTGTTCTCGTTGCTGGCCTAAAGGTGTTCAAGTACAGGTGTGTGACAAACAAGGTGGTGGAAATAAGGATGATGAGCAGCAAAAGTACCAGAAACAAGGCACAAGACAGCACACGCTAACACAGCTCAACTTGGTGTTCTCTATGTGCTCCTCTAAATATTGTTCCTCTTTTGCCCCTCTCTTTTTTTCTCTTTTTTGGGCTGTCTTTGTTTTTTGGGAAAATTTGACTTTTTCTTTTAATTTTTTTGATCTTTCTTTTAGCCTTAGGAAGCACACAGGAAGTAACCACAGAAAATTTGAGCTCAAACAAGTGAAAGGCGTGGCCTGTGGAATTTTTCAGAAGATGCGCCCAAAATTGAGAAAGGCTTGCGGGCTCGGAAAGACGATCTTCCAGGCTGTTTTACGGCAAAATAAAATCGCCGAACCCGCCAAAGGTTTACGAAACATATATGGTTTGCTGAAAACGGAGTTCGTATGCGAAAGTTATGCCTATTTTACGAACGGACTCCGAATTAGAGGACAAAACGGACAGAAAGTGCGGAAAGTTGGCGATTGTGGCTAGGGTTTGATAGAACGGTGGGGGAAAACAAACGAACTGGACTCAAACACAATCTAACCAGCAACAAGACCTTGACCTAGGACACAAACTCAACACGACGGACTCTGCGACTGACAAATGCAAAGGCTATGGCGCGGATGGTTGTAGGACAGGAAATACAAGTATGGCGGTGGACTATGGGACGAAGGCAAAACACTCAACTATGGGTAAGTTGCAAACCTGACGGTATACCTGAAGCTCTGATACCACTTGATGAGGAACGGGGTTCCCAATCTTCCGTCAGATAGATAGCTTTCGTTTTTGGTGGAACGCGACACACCGATCCGGCTTCAGATCAGAAGATCCGATTCCTGCAACCTTAGCACCACGATTCCTCTGGTTATCAACCGTGTCACAAATCCGGTTGACCTCGCCAAGAAGGCTAATCCCTGCCTGCGAAACGAAGAACACAAGCAAGAACCCGAAAGTACGCAACTCAATTAAAGAGACAATTGCAGATGAATGATTAAGCACTCGAAGTTGGGGTTTCACAACCGATGACGGCGACTGTTCTAATACAGATTGATCTAAAGCAAAACCCAAAACCTAACGTGGGCGGCGGCTACTGAATATATAGTGTAAGGGTCGTCACACCCCCTGGACGTGCCCTCTAACAGGCTCTAAGACGATACACGGCCCAACGGGCCAAAAGACGGTACCCTGGCAGATTCTGGACGCTGACTTGTTTCGACGATTTCTGTTGACTCCGGTGGAATTTGGACGTCAAACCAAAGCCATTGGTTAGCTTATAAAATTATCTTTCCATGCATATGTGGATCGTCGAAAACGGAGTCCGTATGCGTCCTGGGCGTCCGTTTTACTGCAGGCTGTTCCTGAAGTCCGAGGCAGACTCGAACTCGAGTTGGACTGGGCCTCCGGCTTGTCTTGGGTGTCCTTGCTGGTCTTCTCCGCCTCCACACCTCTCTCCAAGTGCTTCATGATCCTTTCCAATGTTCCTAAGCAAAATAACATCATTAGGTAGCAATCTATTCTCAAAACTATGAAAAGGATCGCTTAAGAACGAGCTCACCTCTAGATTTAATTGTCGCATTCGAGCTCGGGTCATTGGACCTTGCATAACGGTTGGAGGATCAGCGGGTGCATCCAAAGGAGTGATGTCCTCATCAGGGGGTCCCACATTCTCCAGAGACGCGTGAATCTTCGGCCACGTCAGCTCCTCCGGGCCCACATTTTGCACCGGTGACGGCCGGCTACAGCCTTCTTCCCGCCAAGTACCTGGGGCCCGAGCACTGCCCGGGCCCGGGTGCGCCTTCTTCGGGCGCCTCACGACGGGCGCCCACATCGACCCCGGGTCCCGGGGGCATTCTCGAGAAGGGGCACTCCTCTGTGCCCGATCCCGGGGCCCACAGGCTCCATGCCCGGGCCCTGGGTCTCGCCCCCCGTCCCGGGTCTCGCCCCCGTGCCCGGGGCCTCAGCTTCGGTTCCGGGGCACGTTACAGAGACATCCCTGGTCTCGGGCCCGGGACTCACATCTTCCGTCCCCGAGGAGCTCAGAGCCTTGTGTGTGCGGAGGGCTCAATGAGCTCTCTGCCCCGGGCAAGAGGGACTCGAGCGGACCAACTCTCCAACTACCCGCATTAATGGCGAGGCGACGGGGCACCTCCCGCCTGTCTCCCGGTCGGACATGCGTGAACCATTATGATGGCCTTCCGTGGGCCCCCTCCTAATGCCGTCAAAGAACTTTCGGCTGAGAGGGCCTCGATTCTCCACACTCTGGCAGCGGAGGCGCGCGCTGTCACATCTCCATACTCCAGCCGCCCATAGCAGCCCGGCAACGTGCCGACCAGACATGCAGCAGACCAACTCCAGCCGCCCGCAGCAGCCGAGCCAGGCGGCGACTAGACGTCCCTCCGGCGCGGCGCGGTAGGCGGCCGCGTGCGTGTGACAAGATAAATCATAGCTAGCTCTCTCATGTATGCTCGACGTTGTGGACTCCCCTTGACCTATAAAAGGAGGATCCAATGCCTACAGGGAGGGGGAGCTGGGATCTTCTTCTGGATTTAGGACTTCTTCTGGTCTAGACGACTTCTCCGGGTCGAGGTTTTGGGCTTCTACCTTAGCTTGAGTTAGCCCTCTTCTTCTCCGAGTCCGGCTTCCGGTAGAGCTGCCGGGGCCGATGGACTCCTTGTAAACAGCAAACCACATTCTCCCACATAGCAAACACACAAGAGTATAGTATTACGCCTCCGTGTGGCCCGAACCTGTCTACGCCTCCTGTCTTCCTTGCATGCCATTCTCTCCGACGCCGCAAGCCGTCCTGTGAACAACTCCCCTGGCCGAACCTCAAAAGGGGGTCCCCAGACTCTCCGCGGTTGGAGTTTCCTCCTCCGATACTGAGAAATGATATAAACAAGCGTAACTTGCTTACCTTACACTGATTTATATTACACTCCTTACTTCAATATACTTACAAGCTATATTTCTTAGCAAACTAATACTAAGATTAGAGAGTGGTTCTACGCTCTGCTTGAAAGAGTTCTTGATATATATATATATATATATATATATATATATATATATATATATATATATCCTTACCTCCCTAATCTGCCTATCAACTCCCATCGTAGTCGTCTCTTCCCCCTCGCTCTTTTCATCTAGGATTTGGCATACCGCCACCTCCTATTGTTGAACAACAATCCTCCTCTCTCTCCTTTTACACGTTTGTCTCACTTTGGCTTACCAACCACTCTCTCTCCTCAGCTATCTTGTTTTTTTTCTTTTGGTTGTAATGTATGGATAAATTGCTAGTAACACCGTACCAAAAATTAATAATACAGCCAGTTGAAACACATGAAAAATATAAAGTCAAAGAATCCAGATCCAGAGAATGCACCACATAAGAGTAAGAGCAAAGCATAATTTATACCAGAGTGATAGCGAGAGGATTAAGGAAGACCCTACGGGGAAAAAAATATTGCGGAATAACTTGTTTCCCTCGTGTTACACGAAGATGCAACTCCATTGCAGGCGGCTAACCAACCATAAAATCACTTGAAAAATACTATATATATATGATTGAATCAAATGAATCGTTAACCAAAACTCCTTTCAAAGCTAAGGTCTTGTTTGGTACAACTTTTACTTCAAAGATAACACAACTGAGGAGCGGCATTTCCATCGTTCCATCCTATATTATTTAGAATTTTAAAAATATTCAATATAGTTCTAGCTCTACGAAAAAAAATCTCAAAGCACAATCTAAAAACAGAAGTGTACCAAGCGCATCATAGTCTGCAGTACCACTACTCCTCTCAGTACTCCATGCTCTCCCAACTCAGTCTCCTGAGTGCGGGCCCACCGTTCAGTTGGCGAGAATGCTGACGTCAGAGGATGCTCGGGTGGCCCACGTGACACGTGCGGCCCCGCCATTCGGTGGCGCTACTGTTTTTAACTACCCCACGAACTCCGGGAGAAGACGAGCAACAGACGGCGTCCACCGTTGCATTGGCCTCCCTGGCTCCCTCCACTCGTGAGTTCCGATGCCGCCTCGCGCCGTCGCCGCCGCCGCCGCCGCCGCCGCGCTGCTGCTGATCTCCTCCGCCGCCGTCGCAGCCCCCGACGGCCACCTCGTCGCCCGCCTCCCGGGCTTCCATGGCGCCCTCCCCTCCAAGCACTACGCCGGGTGCGTGTGCGCGCGCCAGCGCCACTCACTTCTTCTCGATGATTAGTTCGATTGGTTTCCAAGGTGGTGGCCGTCGCATTGCTGATCGGTGCGCCGCCGTGCTTCCGCCGGCGGCGGCGTCGTTGCAGGTACGTGACCGTGGACGAGGGCCACGGGAGGCGGCTGTTCTACTACCTCGTGCTGTCGGAGCGCGACCCGGCCGCCGACCCCGTCGTGCTCTGGCTCAACGGCGGGCCAGGATGCTCTAGCTTCGACGGCTTCGTCTACGAGAACGGTGCTCGATCCCCTCTCCTCCTAGGCTTCTTCTTCGTCTAATCGCCATCAATTTAGGCTTGAATTGCTCGATTAATTATACTGTGAGATTCATCGATCGTGCGTGCGTGCTCAGGCCCCTTCAATTTCGAGCGCGGCAGCGATCCGGGAGGCCTCCCCAATCTGGAGCTCAACCCCTACAGCTGGTCCAAGGTGATTAACCTCACATGATAGGGTCCTTATCTTTGCTTCTGAACCTGCTCCATGATCCAAGCAGGGGATTAGGTGCACCTTTTTGTCTTGTGCTTATTACCTTTACTCTTTGGAAATTTCTTCACATGATTTCACATGCTTGCTTGCGCTGTCTGTATGACAATTAGTTTGTCACATGTCACATAGCTGGGCCTGGGGTGTTTGTTTTGCATTTCATCTGTCTAATGTGTCTGGTGGTTGTGATTTGTCTGGATATGTCACTGAGTTTTCGGTATGGTTAGCTTCAGAAAGATGTAATTAAGTAACTGAGTTTTGATATGCTTAATATGCACTGGTTGTTTGAGTTTTGCTTTGTGTTACATACGACCATCAAAGGGTGCTAATGTTTACTTAATAGCTGGTGTTTACATTTGATTTTTGCCCTTTAGGTACCATGCTTGTAACGTTCTATCACTTTTTTTTCCACTTTTTTGCCCAAAAAAAGGGAACTTTTTTCCCTTTTTTAGGTATAAATGTCTATAGATAGTAGGGTCCTTTCCTACTGTTTTCCTTCAAAAAAAAGTGATTGAGATTGGCACTAAATAGGTTTCCAACATGGTGTACCTTGACTCCCCTGCTGGTGTTGGGATGTCATACTCGTTGAATAAATCAGATTATACGACAGGTGACCTAAAAACAGCAGCTGATGCACACACCTTCCTTCTGAAGGTACCTACTCCTTGTTTTGGTTTCAACAATATCAATATCACTTCAGAAAATTTTTGTGCTGATTCTACACATTGTTGCAGTGGTTTGAGTTGTACCCGGAGTTTCAGTCAAATCCGTTCTACATTTCGGGAGAGTCATATGCAGGGATCTATATTCCAACACTAGCTGATGAAGTTGTAAAAGGTTGAGTTTGTCAGTAAAAAATATGTAGACGACATAACAATTATTATCAAAAGTTTGTTACTTACTATGTTTATGTCCTTACAGGGATAGAGAAGGATCTTAAGCCAAGAATCAATCTGAAGGTCCTCCCATTTACATTTGTCGGGAGATGACGTCTTACAGCAATTGTACATGCATGCTAAAACTGTCTTCGAGCTTACATTCTAAAAGTTTTCTTTTTCAGGGATATCTAATTGGCAATGGAGCAACTGATCACGAACACGATTTCAACTCGTTTGTGCCGTTTGCTCATGGGATGGGTCTCATCTCAACCGAATTGTTTGAGGTTTGTACCTGAAGCCTCCACTCTTATGCTCTTTCACCTCAAAGCAGTTACACTTCAGTCGCAGTTCCTGATGCTGAGCTACTTCATCTGTTAAATGAGGGTTGGCTCAGCAGTAATGTTAGAACTCAGAAGAGATGGAAAATACAGAAACAGTATGCTTAAAATTAGCACAGCTAAAATGGCCTGATTTGCTTTGTTGCAGGATGTAAGTACTTCTTGCCATGGTACATTCTGGGGCACCGTTAATGATCTGTGCCAAGAAAAGATAGACAAAGTGCATTGGGTAACTTCCCTGTGCCAGAACATGTAAACAAAACAATAGCACAATCCTACAAATTTGGTAAAGGCTCCATTATTGGCATATGCAGGAACTAAAAGACCTGAACAAGTACAACATCCTTGCTCCCTGCTATCATCATCCTGAAATTCAAGAATTAGAGTTTAAAAATAGCAGCTTGCCATCAAGTTTTAGAAAGCTAGGTGAGACAGAGAAGCGATTTCCAGTGAGAAAGCGAATGGCTGGCCGTTCTTGGCCTCTCCGTGCTTCTGTGACCGATGGACGTATGACGATGTGGCCTGAACTTGGTGGTAGATCACTCCCCTGCACGGTATGCAAATTGGAATGTCATCCTTGTGCGTTAATATGTCGCAAATTTTATCATTTTGATTCTGCAGATCAACATTTAGCTGTGTTTCATTCAAAATTATTAGAATTCTGGTGCCTAATTTCGTCAACAGGTAAACATTTTATTCCGTGTGTTTAGCAAATTAACATTTCCATGTACTTGTAGAGCGATGAACTTGCTAATGCATGGCTGGATGATGAAGACGTAAGAGCTGCCATTCACGCCGAACCGGTATGATAGACGAGGAACCAAAGGTTTCGATTGAACTTTTCTTAAAATGAGCACTCACTTTCTTCTCTCTGTGGGGCAAACCACCATGTTAAAATGGCACATCAGAAAAGCTTAATCGGATCATGGGAACTGTATACTGCAAGAATAGACTACTACCATGATACTGGAAACAGCATGGTGAAGTACCACAAGAAGTTCACAGCCATGGGATACCGCGCACTTATTTACAGGTACGCAACAAACCATTAAGTTGGTAATTTGAAAATCGAGTGATTTAAAGTGCTAAATTCGTATTAAAAAAGCTGCACATTAAACTAAATTAATACAAGGATAAATAACCTTGGTGGGGAGTACCGGTATTAGTAGTAGGTTGGTTAATTTGCTTTAGCTACAAATAACACATATATACTACAATTATTGCTCATTTGGATTGAAAATAATTGGAGTACCCAAATTTGGTTGTTCGGAATCCAACTCATATAGATTAGAGATTAGCCACAGTTTCTGAAGTCTGTTGTAGCCTAAAAGGCCTGAAATTCAAATTTGTGCTTCTCTTTGATAAAAAAAAAATGTGGACCAACTTTTGACCATGCTGTTTTTTAGTGGAGATCATGATCTCTGTATTCCCTATGTCGGAACGGAAGCATGGGTTAGATCCATGGGATACCGAGTAATTGATCCTTGGCGACCATGGTACTTTGGAGAGCAAGTTGCCGGGTATGTTGACTCAACCTTTGTTCTGAATCTATCAGTTTTTCAAATACCTTCAGGAGTTACCGTCACATCTAGATATTAGCTCAATTCAGCTTACTACCTACTTTTCTGCCTAGATTTTTTAGAAGTATATATGTGCAGCTTGTAGAGACGTAGTTGAAGAGCTAGTAGAGATGTAGTAGTTTCATTTTCAGTAGGAATGAAAGAGAGAGAGAGCGAGAGAATGTCTAGACAAGTTTTCCTCACTAGAGCGATTTTTTGTCATTGCAGATATACACAAGGTTATGAACACAATCTTACTTTCCTCACCATAAAGGTACGTGACCAGGATTTTCTATTGACAATCCAGCTGAGAAGCAGCATGTTCCGTAGCAAAATTTTAACATGTGTTTGTCTAAGCAAACGCTGGATGATTTTCAGTCATGCTTGATCGAAAAAGTTTGTTATATCAGTACCCGTTAGCCATCTAAACATTTCCATTGAAATGACCACTGCATTTTTCGCTTGTTAATTAGCTTTTGAAACTTCATACTCCGTGTGATGTTAACATGTGGCGACGTTTCAGGGAGCCGGACACACCGTCCCGGAGTACAAGCCCAAGGAGACCCTTGCGTTCTACAGCCACTGGTTGTCCGGGGAGAAGATTTGACAAAACATCAACCTGGACCTGCTCGTCGTGACAGTTTTGAGCCTCCGAATGCCAAAAAAAAAAGTGTAATCTGTAATCTGAATAGACAGACATTGCCTGTTCCTCTGTAATCTGTACCGTTGTCACATTGAAGACCTCAATATTGTCCTCAGTTAACTGAAGACTGAGCTACAGCTTACCTCAGTACCAAGGCCCTTCTCTGGAACAGAATTGTGTAAATCCCACAGAAACTACACTACACCGTATTCTACGAAACACGTGCATTCCTGAGTCCTGATAAAACCTAGCAAAAGCAAGATCCTACTTGCATGGCACCTGTTCCTCCGTTTCTGGAGAGAAGGGAGCTATAGACGCAACTGGACCAAAACACAAGTACACAACTGAGGCTGCAGCATTGCCGTGCAAAGATAGGTCCGCCAACATAAATATTATACATTCTGGAGGTCAACATTCTACCAGATGAAAAATATTACATCAATGAGGATACAACTAATGAATCAACTTGGGTTTCCCCTTAGATGGCAAAAGTCTTATGGTTCATTTCATCAACTATGGAGTTCACCAAAGTTCAACCGCCCTTTCAGCTAACTGTAGTAAGCTACTACGAAAACAAAGTATCATAACAATCTAGAGAAACTGCCATGAGGGCTTCTGCTACAACCAACCACACCATGCCCCTTAAAAAAGGGCACATTCAGGAAGCAGCCAAGCCTGGCAAGGCGCAGTTCAATTTACCTGAACTTTGGCTTCTTTGATGGTCCTCCCTTGAAGCTGCTGCGTTCTGGTGGTGGACGGGGCTTGCTGAAGCTGCTGCGTTCTGGTGGTGGACGGGACTTGCTGAAGCTGCTGCGCTCTGGTGGTGGACGGGACTTGCTGAAGGTCTTCACCTTGCGCCGCCTCCTCTCTTCTTCACTGTCTGACTCGGCACCGTTTTCCCTGTCTGCATTGCTTGCCTCCCGTTCCAGCTCCTCCCAGGTCTTACCCTTCTCTTCCTCAGAGTCTTCTTCAGAATCGTCCTCATCATCCTCATCTGATTCCACCAAGGACTCGCTGTCTGAATCATCATCTTCTGATTCAGACTCAGGCTCAGCATCAGAAGGCTCGTAACCCTGATCTGATTCCTCTGTTTCCTCTGTCTCTGAATCACTTGCCTCCATGTTCAAGAATTCCCAGCCACCGTCATCAATGAATTTCTGAGGGTCATCGATGATAGTTTTCAGAATAGGACGCCAGTTAAGGTTCAGCCTGCTCTCGTAGTACTTGAGGTCAGTAGTGTCAAGCCACTCCTTTATTGCATCAAGTGATGTTGATGGAATGGAATCAATGCGAAGAACATCCTTCTTGAAATCCTTGAACACGATAGCCATGTCAAAGTTCTTTGTTCCAAAGCCCACCCTCTCCAAATTAACAATCTCTATCTCACTCAAGGTCACCACCAGGAAGGGTGTCTCAATTAGTTCAACCAAACAGGTTGAAGTTGGAATGATGAAAGCTGAAGCTTTATATGGAACCCCATGGAACCCAAGCTCTCTAAGAGGGACATCGAACTCAAGATCCAGCCCCTTGAACTGTGGCTGCGACCAGTGATCATTAACCTTGTTCACGAAGTTCTGGAAATCCATGTTTATTCTATTCTTTCGGTCCCTCTCACGCTGCTCTTCTTCAATTTCATCAGGATCAAGAGCTGATCTCCTATTCCCACCAAGAGTCTGAACAACATCCATCACCTCAACATAAAATTGAACATCCTTTGTCTTCTTGTTTCCAACCATGATATGATTGTGCAAATGGAAATGGAGGAGGGTGATCATTTCTTTTTCAGCTGGCTGAAAGAAGGCATGCTTTATATTCCCATACATGATGTCCACACGCTCATCAGCCCTTGAAGTAGAATATCTGAAACCATTGACATGGGACTCAAGAGTTCCTGTAAGCTTCCGCCCACGTCCACCAAATGCAGGCCTTATCCACACATCCGAAAGTCTCACTGGCTTGTTTCTGTTGCTTGCCAACTGGAGTTTCTCCTGAGTAACAAGGGTGGCCCTTTCAGCTCTCTCTGACTCCCTTGAAGCAACTTGCCGCCTCAACGTTTTGATTTGCTGAACAACTTCACTGCTATGTCGTGGATCTTTTGAGCGGAATGTAATCTCTTTCAAGTAGATAGCACCCTGAGACTTCAGATTGCTATCATTTGAGAATGGCATGCCAGGTACATTGAAGAAGATGCGGATAGTGCAAGTGCGGTTGTCTTGGTGACTTGTCACACTCTTAACAGTAGAAACATGGAAAGGAACCATGCTGCCATAAATAGGTAAGAGGACAGCTTCATTCTTCTGATCTACTTGTATGACCAGCTCTCTTGAATATGGAACATCATTAACATTCTTGTATGCAACAAGCTCATTTGATGACCTTGAGGGACCACGCCCATCACCAGAACCAGAACCAACCCCAGCAAGCCTTCTAGCAGTCTCTTCATTCTTTTGACGAGCGAGTTCAGCCTGGTGTTGCCTCCGGAGCTCTTCCTTGGACATCTCCTGGTTGTCTGACCTGAGTGTGGCCTTGGTTGGTGGCAATACTTCCTTTGCATTAACCTCCACCTTTGTGACAGGAACTTCATCCTCATCATTAAACGAATAAGCAACGTCCTTAACAAGCTTGGAGCATGACGCGGTTAAGATCTCTGAAGGCACTATACATGTATCAGCCAACAACAGAGAGTATTGCTTTGTCTTCTCGCTTTTTGTTTCTGCTTGAAGATTATGCAAACCAAGGGAGACATTGAAAATCATTCCTTCTTTTATGATACGGTCATTCTTGGGATTCAAGTTTAAGCCAGACTCTCGGAATTCAAGACCAATTCCTGTACCAACAGACTTCGTTAGATTAGGAAGTAGTTCGGGGGCGTTCTTCTCAATAACTTCAACAGCAGCCTGATACACCGCACTCATCCGATTCCCTGGCTTCAATGCTTCTATAGCAGCTTCTTGAGCTTTCATAAGAGTCTCATAAGCCTTGCTCTGTGTAGGAGTAGCATCTATCAGAAATGTTCTGGCAATATTGGAGCAATAATTTCCATATCTGGCCCCAATTGCACAGATGATAACACTTGCAGAATCATAGCAGAGATAATCATCGTTGCTCGAGGCACCTGGCTTGAGGTCAAACTTCCCTCCACTTTGAAATACAGGAGGATAGCATATGTCAACATTTTCAGCCTTCAACTTCACCTTGACCTTAAGAGGATCAAGAATAGCCTTCTCTGTATCATCCATCAGTGAAGAGTGTGTCACTTTCCTCTCTTCATCAATCACCTTCTCTAGCTTCGGAACCACAAAACTTTTCATTACAGATGAAGTTAGGTAAGCAGCCTTCTTCACACATGTGATCTCTGAGGCGTCCTTCAAAGCAAAAAGCTCAGAGAAGCCATTCGTTACATCTGTAAGTTGTACGGATGAGCCAGACAATTTGTCTGCCCATGCTTCAAGGAGCTTACCCTCAGGTGCCTCTTTCGCGATGTGACCAACAATTGGGTCGTCTGATTTTGACTGAGCACATACAACATGCACTATGTCCTCCATTAAGCCAACACCATCATCATTCTTAGCTTTCACATGCAAGACAATATCAGCACCAACAGCGTCATTTGCAGCCTTCTTGAGGGTCCCAATGAGATTTGCTTTCTTTTGACTGCATAAGAAATGTATTTGCTTGTGCATGAAGACAATTATGGTTTCTGGAAATTCATATCCGAGTAGCCAGACATTTAGAGCTGACGACTTCAAATAACGCAGATCTTCAGATGGTGGTGGAGTAGCAATTGCAATAGCATCAGAAGAACCCCAAAGATCAGAATTGTGCTCTTTCCAATGGTCATAGAACACCTTCAGCCGCTTACTGAAGTTATCTAGGTTGATTGTATAAGCTCCAGATCCCCCACCACCTGTCTTGGCATTACCGTTATCCACCATCTTAATCCAGAAGCTCACATTAACCCAGTGAACTACATAAATCAAATCAATCCACATTTAGTCACTAAATTAATTCACAAGTTTATTTTAATGCAAAGGAACTATTTAAAACAAGGGCAAAAGGTTACAAGATCTAGTGTTAATGCAGATCTTCAATGTTTGTTGTCAAAGGCACGAGAACATAGCTTTAAGCTGCTTCAATTATTTGAGATTTGCTAATGTCAGAACAAGGCAACACACAATCATGATCCACAGTGGTTACTACAATAAACTATTTAAATTATTCTAACACAGAACCAAGCACATGTTTCTGTATTTCATTCTTGAAATCCCAAAGGCATGTCTACCACGTAGATGTAACACCTCAGAACCAATTACAACACATCTTCATAGTAATACCAACATTTAAGTACATTTAGCCAACCATGAACAAAACAATCATCTTCCTTTTTTTGGACAAAATCATCTTATTCATTATGATTTAAAAAAAAAGGAACGTTTTGCACAGTTCAATGTTAAGGTCAAGAAAATAATCCATAATAGCTGAGTAACTTTGGATATACCGAACTTTAGCATAGATTAGTTTTGTGCACAGAAGCCATCATATGTATAGTCCTAATCAAAACTACAAAAAATGCGAAGTGACAACAGTACAAGACATATGTCAATATGATTCAAATTTCAGAAACAGGGGTTTGGCCCGCCTAATTCCAGCCTAGACAAAGTTACAGTATATAGAACTGATAATATTAAACAATAAGGACAAACTATTGCCAAAAATAATCGTAAACACAAACTATTGCCAAAATTAAAGAGCAAAACAATGAGAAAATTTTTCTTATCATAATGATCGTGTCGTGACATGCCTACTTACTCTCGCGATATGTACACACTCGCAAGCTGAAACACAACAATGAAAATTAATAAATATAATTTGATTTGCAAACAATGCACCAACACAACGCTGACGAAACAAATGGATTGTGTAATATTCAGTTATGTATTACAGCAGGCTACAAGAACCGGTGCAGCAGATACAGCGCAGTATACATTTCTTCACGGAGCCACATCAGCTTTCTTTTGCAGCTATTTATTGCATGAATAAATTTCTGGAAATCATACATTGCACCTCCTACGTGATTACTTACGCAATTAATATGTAAAGTTACCAATTTTTGCATCAGACCCTGCGTATTCTTATCTCCCTACTTACAACTTTTGAACCTAATCATCCTGTTACCCTAAGATACCTTCGAATAAACCAAACAGGACACAGGTTATAAACAAAAACCTGCATTGCAAAAAAAAACTGCTAGATAACATTAAAAACATGACAAATTCCAACCTAATGCTACACGTGGCACTGAGATGGAGCAGTCTATACTCTTTCAGCTTATTTCCAAATATTACTCCACAAAACTAGTAGCCTAATAGGACTAGCTCCTGCCAAATAAATCATTCGCCATGCACCTCCTCACACTAAATAAAGGATTCCCTCCATCCTCACAAAATATCTGTATACACCTACCAAAAAATCATTAAAAAAATAAGAATACAGCTGCAAGCCGTCAAACCCTAGGTCGTAATGCTTCAAGCATCCTAGCGAGGGCTAAGGAAACGGCAGCAATTTTCAGGGGACGTCATTGGTTATGTCAAAACTCCTTGCTCGTAAAACCTAAATTGCAAAAACTCCGTCTAGGGTTACGTGCTCCTACGGCCCACCACGCCATCCCGTCCCAGCTTATCCGGCGGCCGCAACCCACGGAGCCGCAGAACCCCCACCAAGATCTCAGGCGCCTCTACGGGATCGACGGGACGAACAAACCCTCCTCTAGCAACACAGCAAGCAAATCCCTCGACCGGACGGTCCCAACCACGAGCTGCGGCGTACGGACCACCCGCGGAGAGACCCTGATTTGGGCCCACGCAACCAGGAGCGCGGCGGAATCGATACGAGGAGGAGAAGCTAGGGCTTACCGGCGAGAGGAGCGGGCGAACGAGCACCAGCCCGTTGGGGGGATGGATGTGCGGACGGATCTCCGCGCCCACCACGGCCTCCGGCGCGCGGGGCTAGGACGAGGTCCCCCCGAGGCGGCGAGCCCCGGCGAGACGGCGGCGGCGGCGGCGGCGGGAGGAGGTGAGGTGCGGGGCGGGGTGCGCGGGTGAGGGCGAGGGTTCGGGGGTGGGGGATGCGAAGGGGTAGGCTTAATAGGATGCCGCCACTGCAGCGCCCGACCGAGTGGGTGAATGGACGGCTGAGATTTTCCGGGATGGGTGGTGGTGGCCCCCCGATCAGCCGTCCATCTGGAAACCCCAGCCGAGCAAGCACTCGTCTCCTTTTCCGCTTCCATCTGGAAACCCCCCCGGGAATAGGGATACAAGTTGAGCGAGGAGGGCGCGGCTCCGTTTGAAAGCAAAATGATCATCTTGACAGTTGTCGCGCCAATTTTTCAAAGAATTCAATGTGGTGCGTGTGTTTTTGCTTGTGACATATGCTGAGTAGAGTAGCCACTAGTGCAGCACCCTTCCCTGTTTCTATTTCTTTCATGATGTTTTCTTAAGCAAGTGAAATTTGTTCTAAAATGTGTTGGGAAGCGAAAGTGTGTGCTAAAACATAGTAGGAGTGGAGGTTTAAAGTGTAAACAGATTTATAATTAAACTAGAGTAAATTATACTCACAGTACAACAACTTGATAGGTGAGTATGATCTAGTACAAGAATTTAAGAATTAAACGTCTAAGTGCAACAACTTGACAAATGAGTATGTTCTAGTACACGAACTTAACAGTTTAGTATTTTGATATAACAACTTGACTAAGTATGTGTTGTTTTGGTTAACGAGTGCCAGATGAGTATTTTAACGATGCTAATATGCCATTACATAGCAATCTTGCGGATATTGCCTTATAATCTTGCATTTAATCTATAAAAATTATGTTGCTCATTCAATTTGCACCACCGGTTGGATTTGTTCTTCGCCTTCTCAAATCTAAATTTCGATATATTACTAGAATGACAAAAATTAAGTATGCTTGTACAACATTACTCAAGTGTATTAACAAAATAAGTACCTAGAAACTGAATATGTATAAAAAATTTACTCAAAGTAATCAAGTTGTTGCACTAACACGCTCACTTCTTAAGTTATTGTACCAAAATTGTACCCACCTTCCAAGTTGTTGCATCCATACGCTCACTTCTTAAGTTCTTATACTAAATTACACCCACCTATCAAGTTGTTATAGTAGCACACTCACTTCTCAATGTTCTTATACAAAATTGCACACACCTATCAAATTGATATACCGTGAATGCAATTTACTCATTGAACTATTTCCCTCAAATCTAACATGGCAATGGTGTATCCCGTTAAGATATCAAGCTAGTCCAACACACTAGCACGAGAAATATAGTTAAGGCTAAGACAATTAAGCTACCGTAAACCCTAGCCCAACACTCCTCTCCTTTTTTCCCTTAAGAATATGGAAACACTAGGAGGGAGTGGCTCCATGTTTGAAAGGAGGAACCATATTATATTAAATATTAAAAAATATAACCTTCTTGGTCCAAGAAAAAAAGACATTAAACATGTCAACACCAAACCAAAGATGTTTTAGAAACGTCGCAAGAGATACGAGCAAACGAGATAACCAGCCCACAATGCTAACCAACTCCAACACGCGTAAAAATACATGAATGAATATTGGCCACCATCCCCAGTCCTTCAGCAAATCTTCAAGCCAGTGTCACTAAGCAAATCTATGGCCCAGATCCTAAAATCAGCGCCACTAATTGGATCATCAGCGGACCAACAGAAAATCATTCCTAGATGTTTGTTGAATACTCCAAGATGGTATTAGTCATCAAGCAAAAGACTCTAGATAAGAAAATTAACTCAATGAATGTCTTAGAAGGCAAACCTTAATCTACCTGATTGATCTAAAACTCTAAGATTTTATTAAAAAAACCTTAAACAATTAGTAAAGAAAGACGAGAGATGGACACCCTTCCCTTCGCTGTCGGCGAGGACACAGAAGACAGAGGAGGGTGGGGCGAAAGGAGGAATCATTTTTGTCATATTGGTTTACAAATAACTTGAGGGGTGGTGTATTTTTGTTGGTGATATGGCTTATTCTAAGGGTATCACCAACGTTGAATCGAACCGTGAAAAAGAAGGTGGGCCAAGAAGAGTTTGGCTGTGGTTCAATTTTTCACTACATTAGTCCCAAAACCAATTAAAAAGTTGCTTTCTCTCTCTCTACAACATGACTATTTAGGGGCCTTTTATATCAACCTTAGCCTTTATATCTAACCCAACGTTTATTAAGATTTTGGGGCGCTTAATAAGCATGGCACATATAATCGTCGGCGTAGCACTTGCTGGCCAGAATAAACATTTTTATTTGGTGTTGGTTCGAACAAAACTTTGATTCACTTTTCACCATTGACACCATGGTTCAAAGGCTTCAACGGGGATGGTAGGAGCCATTCACTCCATGATTCGATTTTATTACTATGCTGGAGATGGCCTAAGAGACTTTAGATGCGACATTAATGGTGTGTGTAGCAAGATATTTGTGTTTAACTTTATTAGTTTTTGTTCGTGGTGTAGTTAGCTGGTTTTATACCATGACAAAGACAATTGTTTGGCAAGAAAAATGCTAAATTCAATGTGCTATTGCATAGCCGAAAAGTAGTGGTGGATTGGATGATGTTAAAGCGTTCCTATTGGAACAATAATGGAGCATGTGTGCTAACAAATAGGAAATTTAGATGGTAGCCATGTGGTGCTGCAAGAATTTTTAGAACTATTTTGAGAACAATAGTTTATATAAGCAGAAAGATTTTTAAAGTCAAGACAACCTTTCTGTGTGAATCCCTTGTGTTTTCATTGAACATGTAAACCAATTTTTGAATATGACATATATTTCTGTACATGTAAGTTTTGAAAGGTAGTCATGACAATCATAATAATAGAACATGTCTGACAAAATAACAAACAATTTGGAATAATCAAAGGATGTGATTGTATGGAACATCAATAGCAATGTAGTTGTTACTAATTGTATTGAGTTTTACCTGAAAGGCTGAAATAGGCATAGCAGTTATTTCAATCCCAAGCCTATATATTTTTCCCGCTGCTTGAATAGGAAGTTGTGCTCAAGAGTTAAACATTCCCATTGGGTAGCATAAAATTGCAATGATATAGGTTGGCATCTTTGTTTAATATAAAATAAAATAAATATTGTAAGAGGGCAATTGAAGTGGAAGTGTTTTGAAGGGATTAAATAGAATTACCTAATGCGAAATTGTGCCGCCTGCAATATATCAAGGTCAATATATATTTGAGTAGCAAGGCTTGAAGATGCTTTTGTTTTAGCTGCATTTGTATGTGGTCATTATGAAGTTCAAATTTGTGAGGGACCTAAAAATTTTCCTACAGTAAGACCAGCAAAGATGGCTACTACAATTCCCTCCTTTGAGTTTGGAGTGCCGCATCTTCGTTGAGTGACTCTCCATATTATCCCCAGAGTGCTACTTCCTGAGCATGTCTCCTGCAAAGACGAAGCGAAAACCAAGAACAAAAACAACAATGTAGCATAAAAATAGATTAGTGAAAAACTGAATTTTTAGTTAAAAGTATAAATTTGGTCAGAAGATTTAGATGTACAAAAATCAACTTGGGTGTCATTTGAATGATTGAGTTGGACATAGATGAACCAATATGAATATGGGTTCGCTTTGTTTTCTTGGAATAAGAATTATAGGAAATTCACCAATTAATCGTGGCCGTAATGGCACATTGATATTTAGAGTTGACAGCTATGATGTGAGTCAGTTTCTTGTTTAAGCATAAAGTACTGGCAATTTGAAGAAGAGATCTTGATAATTCTAAACAAACCTTTGTTTCATTTTGCATCAATAACTTCCTTACGTCTACATCAAAGTCAACAGCAACAGTTGGATTATGATAGGTGCGGATAGGAGTATAGGAGAGGTCTACCAGCATGGTTTCAACCATGCAGCGTACAATCGGTTGAGAAGAACCTGGTGCATTATCCATTCTACCCAACAACAGAAATGGAGAATTCCTATAACCATGAATAAATAAGTGTCAGTTACAATTTAAAACAATCGTCAACTTTACCAACACAAAGAGGATAGTAGGTTAGAACATATGTAGGGGAAGTCCCCACGGCTGCAATACAAATTCAGGCTGAAGGTCTAAGACTGATTAGTGATAGCTATTATTAAACATTCAGGAACTTGAGCCTACAGATAGTTAAACTGAACATATGGTATGGAGAGTACAATACCGATTTGTTTTTGCAGATTGCAAGATCCAACAGGAGTACACAATACATTCAAAGAAGGTCGTACGTACCAGATCACTAGTACACTTCTATATATCAAAGAAGACAAAGGGATAACATAAAGCTAACAAAAGATACAGCAAGTATATAATCCAATCAAATAAACATAGGACTATTCGAGTTTACCTATTGCAGCTCAAAGACAATGTAGAACCTCGAAATCAGATTGGAAACGATGTTTGTGGAGCGATTGCGAGGAGCTGAGTTTGTGTTGATTGAAGTTGCATTTCCCTAATAACGTGACAACGAATAATGATTTACCATATGTTATGGGCGCAGGAATTATGTCTTGATGATAGCCATAATTGGGGTCGACGGTTTCCATTTATCGCAACATCAGGAAGAAGGCCATGGTGGTGGTGTGGTTGGGGGAGGGGAGGGTAGGGGGTGCTCCCTACCGGCAGCGGTGGCGTGCCAGGGGATTGAAGGCATGGTTGCTATGACCGCCACCAATGGTGGGGGAGCACAAGCGGCATAGGGCCCCAGTCGGGTGGTAACGCTTCCTGCGGCGCAACACCACTTCATGGGGAGGAGAGCGCAGCTGTCGGCGGTGGCGCTAGTATACTTGCGAGGAGAGCGAGAAGGTGCAGCGTTCCCTCTAGGAAACAATAGAGATTGAGAAAGGCATATCAATTGCAGAAGACAACCTCTGTTGGCTGGCCTACTAGTGGGTGGATGGCATGTAGGGGGGATAGGCCTTCATCATGTTGGTAAGGGAGTGCATTGAGCTTATGCTTAAGTACAGGGAGAGGAGACACTAACATGTAAACAAATATGATCGAATGGCTCTGATTTTATGGTGGCGTGGAACTCAAACTACATGCACAAAAAGCTATTAAGATTAACTACACTAGATGGGGATGACTTGTATAGGCTTATAGGATTCATATTTTGGATTACAAAGAGTGCAATTTTTAGATTTGTGATTTACTCCTCTTGTTTCTTACTATTTTTCTATTTTTCTAATTTTCTATAGTTCCTTTTATCTCCTCGTGCTATCCCTACTTCATTTTTCTCACGATTTTCTCTTCACAAGTCACACTGCTCTTCAGTTTACCCATTTCCTTATGTTCATTACATAGTTTCCTACTACCCCCAGTTTTTAATGTTTGATGTCACTAGCTTTTGAATATAAGTTTGACCATTCGTCTTATTCAAAAACTTTGTACAAATATGTAAAAATATAAGTAATACTTGAAGTACCTTTAATGATAAAGCAAATCACAATAAAATAAATGGTAATTACATTATTTTTACATAAGACGAATGGTTAAAAGTATGTATAAAAGTCAATAGCATCAAACATTAAAAACTACAAGGAGTATGTTTTATAAATAGTAAATTACACTTTACACTAGTTAAAGCATACCTCATTTCACTATGCATCATATTTGGCGTAAACTTTTGTACTTTACATCAAGATACCTTAAAATAAATTCCACTTTGAACTACGTTGCATTGTGGAACCTTGTTAAACCTCATAAAACTTGAGGGAAACCTTACGAGACTTCGTGAATCTCAACCATGTGTTCACAATGTTTCACTTAGGTTCTTTGAAATTTCATGGAATTCTTATTGGTTTGATTCATGATGTACCATGGAGCAATTGAAATATTCTAGTGGAAAGCGAAAGCTTTTGTTGAAACATTGTTGAATTGAAACCAAGTGCTTTCATCCGGTACATGGTGCAACTCATAATTCAATTGTTGGTACCTTCTGAATCCTAACACAGTGGCGGTTGTAGGCCATTAAGGTAGCAAGTTAGCCCAATATTTCCTTATACTAATAGGATGCTCTCTTGGAGGCCATCACACTAATTATAGGAATAAGAAGCCACCTCATTAATTATAGTAGAAAGAGATTGAAAGTGCATCTAGGCCCCTGATTCGGTTTTGTTGATTAATGACAAGTGATTAGAGATGACTAACATGTGTGGTAAGTGATGTTTCAAGATTTCAGTCCTCAAGTATGTGAGAAGTTTGAAAATGGCGATCTCGTGACTAAAAGTGTTAAATAAGGTGTCAAAGACTCGCATGGAGATGTAACTTTTTTTGATTTCTTGAGTCTAGGACCATCCTACTATTAAGGGGGATGCCATGCATTAGCTAGGATGAACCTTACTGATCAATGAACAACTTTCTCTAAGTTTTCCTTCAGTTTAGCATCGGAATATCTGGAGTGTTGCCGAAATATCTGACATATCGGAGTTTCTATTTTTCATGTGAACTCAACTCTCGGGTTGTCACTTGTTGAAAGTGACAAAAAATATCCGATGTATTGTCAAAATATCCGATCCACTAGAATATCGTTTTTTTTTCCGAGAACTGAGTTATCTATTTGGACTTAAATTGTTGATCAAAATTTGCGATATGTTTCCTAAAATATATGATGGACTGAACAATACATATTTCAAGGGAAGTAAGCTCTCTGTCTGGCTCAAAATGTTTCATCGGAATATCTGACCTAGTAATCGGAATATCCAGTTGTCTAGAAAAGTCCGGAATTTCACGTTTCTTAGCTCTCTATCTTGGCTTGAACTTTGAATCGGAGTTTCTGATGTCATGATCAAAATATCCAACATGTTGTTCTTCAGAGACCTTGGATTTTGTTTGTTGACCGTTGGGACCGTTTTGAACTGGTCAGAATATCCAACATGAGGATGAAATATCCGAGGTGGGAAATTTTCCCTACTCCAATGGGCAGATTTGGAGGTGTGCTATATAAGCCACACCCCCACGCCCTTTTAGGGTTAGACATTCCATTCCAATCTTGTGAGTCTTTGTGATTTGGAGCTTGTGCAAAAGCGCTTTAAATCTTGAGCTTGCTTTCCTTCTTCTCAAATCCCTTTCGATCTTTGTGCTATTGGCTTTTGGGTGTGTGGATTTGAGTTGGGTTCCTAGTGTTGGGTACAAATCTCGATTCTTTAACACTAGAGTTGAATCCAAAGGCTTGTACGTGCATCTATTACTCTTGGAGGTTGAGGGCTCCTAGATGGCTAGGTGTCGCCCTCCAGCCACCAATTTTCTTATGGCGAGCTGAGGAAAGTCTGTGAATGCCGAATCTTGCCTATCTCAAGGAAAGAGATACCACTAGTGGAGAAAGACTGCTTTGTACAAACTCGCGAGGATTAGGGTTGAAAGAGACCTGATTCTTTGTGAGCTCCTCAATGGGGACATATGATCGATCTCCTCAAGGATCCCAACTTCGGGAACAAACTCTTCGTCTCAAATCTTGGCGAAATTTCTTCATCTCCTGCATTATTTGCTTTACTTCATGGAGCCACGCATACAAGTTGTTGTTTGTGCTTGTAGCTTTAGCTCCTTGTGTTAGATCTTGTTGCTCTCAGTTGTGCTTTGTTTTCTCTTGCATCAGTCGTACATATCGGAATATCTGGTTGTTTATCGGAATATCTGATAGTGAACGAAAAATCTGACACAAGATCAGTATATTTGAGCAGTTTTTGCTTTATGCTTTCATTTAAAGTTTTAATTTCACCTATTCACCCCCTCTAGGGCTCGAACTATCTTTTCATAAATACCGAGTTTTGAGTCTATTATAGTTTTTTATTTCATTTAGTTAATAAAAAAAAACATTGAGTTTACTTGATTTGTAGTCTTAGTTTTTTTTCATGATTTAATAATTCTAAAATTTAGAAATAATAAATATTGACCCACAAATTATAGTGCTCCTTGATTTAATAATATCAAAATAATAAATATTGATTTTTTTAATATTGCACATCGATTTATTTGGATGTTTCAATAAATTTTTTTTTAATGTTTCATTAGTTCATTTATAAATATTGTACGTGGTATTCTGTGGATGTTACACTAAGTATTCTATAATGTTTCAACAGTTACAAGTTGATGTTTCATATGTGATAAAATCAAGTATTTGTAAATATATCGTGTGTTTCATATTAATTTTTTTTGTTGTTTCACTTGTTGGGACCTAATGTTTCATATAGTAGTTGCTGATGTTACGGTAAGTATTTTTTAGTTGTTACATCTCTTTGAAATATTTTATGAAGTAAATTGAAATATTTGACCTCAAGTGGTGAAATAATTTTCTTTAAGTGGTGAAACAACACCCGTTTTGTGAACAAATATTTTTTCTATTAAAATATAATTGTGTAAGATCATATTATAAAGATTTTATTGTACCGAATACAACATTATAATTGGATTATTAATTGGATAAGCAATTCAGAAGAAAAAAATCAATTAAAGATTTTTAATTAGTTGGTTTTACATGAGCACGCATAGGAAGAGGTGAAAGAGCAATCAACATGTACAAAAAACAACAGTGAAGTAGTACATGCATACATGCATGCAGCTAGGCTAAGAGAGCAGCGTCCAATTTTTTACATTCCGTCGAACGTCCGACGCGTAGTCATCTTCTTTTATAAATTATGTGCACGAACACCACGGGGAGCTCAACACAACACAAGGTACGTACACTTGTGCAAAGGCACTTAGGCACGAGCTAGAGCAATATCAAGTGGAGTGACACTGATCGCTCGTACGTTGCTGCCGGCGGCGGCGAGGATGGGGTCGTCGGCGCCGGCGGAAGAGAGCCCGCACGCCGTGATGATTCCGCACACGGCGCAGGGGCACATCACGCCGATGCTGAGGCTGGAGCACGAGGCGGTGAGGGTGTTCCTGACGCACTCCGGGTGGAACTCGACGCTGGAGAGCATCAGCGCCGGCGTGCCGATGGTGTCGTCGCGGAGCAGCACACCAACTACCGGTACAAGCGCACGGAGTGGGGCATCGGGTTGGAGATCCCCGACGACGTGCGGCGTGAAGAGGTGGAGGCGTTGATACGGGAGGCCATGGACGGGGAGAAGGGAAGGGGGATGCGGCGGCGGGTGGCCGAGCTCAGCGAGAGCGCTGTCGCCTCTGCGCGGCTAGGGGGACGGTCCATCCAGAACGTCAACAGGGTCATCGACGAGGTGCTGCTCGCTTGAGAGACATGCCAAAGTGTTATATTGTGCTGCTGCTGAGTGCTGACACGTTTGTTTCCAGACTTCCATGCCTTGCATAATCTTCTTTGAAAAACACGATAGATTAATAAACATTATAAATAACAAAAATTAAATATAACCATGTTGTTACAATAAAAATATACATGCGACTTGCCAAAGTATTTCGCAAGAGATGCTAGTAGACAATCATAGTAACAGCACTGACCAATTTTGGCACATGCAAAAGTAATTGATTTGGAAAGGTGAATAGTTGGATTCAACTTAACTGATACTACACTTTTCTACAAAAAAATATCACAGATATTTTCTTTTGGATGATTGGGTGGAAAAGAGTTTGTATAAAGTAGGTTTCCTTTGGAACAAAGGAAATGTAGATGGATTTTGATGGATTTAAATCACATAGAAAAAAGTGATGTGAAGCCCTTCGAAACAAAAGCGGCCCCCAACAATTTTCTCTCAAATTCCCATGAGATAGGTTATTGCATAGGAACTTTAAGACAAATAAGCATCAGGTCTCACCTCATGTTTTACTTTTCTCCTGTGCATCATCTATGCAATTGTTTTAGAACTTCTGTGCGGTTCTAAATCATGTATATTTGTCCTATTCCTGTCTTTTTACAATCAAGCGTGCAAATAGGCGTAATTCGAGACCAGGATAACTGGTATGCAGCAATATTGATGTTACTTATTGCAAGCAAATTCAACCATGAAGCATCAAGCCACAAATCACAGAGGAAACTAAAAAAAAAAACTTTCTGCCACAGAGCGAGTAGATAAGGTCCAGAACATATTGATGTTACTTATTGCAAGCAAATTCAACCTGAAGCATCTTCATTGGAACAAGTTCATTTAGATAAGGCACTCAATCCAAGCACAATAGCGATTAGCAACATAAATTACTTCAATCCATGTACAGCCATTACAGTGGCTCGATTTCAGCTGCAGTGGTCGAATCACTGGCATAGACAGGGTGGAGCACATGCCCAGCAACAGGATCAACATGAACCCATTTCCTGCCAGTCAGCTTGTTGCGCTCGAATCGCACATGTCCTTCTTTTAGACAGAAGAGCGTGTGGTCCTTCCCCATGCCAACGTAGTTCCCAGGATGGAAGCGGGTTCCTCTTTGGCGGACGATGATGTTTCCTGGCTCCACTTTCTGAAAAATAATGCAAATGTAGATGTTCAGGAACAGTTTAGATCTTTTCCACCTTTTTGTGCCAAATCTCCAAATTCTGATTTACTTTTACGTGATTGATGAAAGTACTTCTTTGTAACATCATCCATTTGTCATAGACAATTAAAAACACGAAGTCATATGAGCGATCACAAGATTGTACCTCTCCACCAAACTTTTTAACACCCAAATACTTAGGGTTAGAGTCACGACCATTTTTTGTTGATCCAGCAGTTTTTTTGGTGGCCCAACGCTTAAAAAGCAAGCTCATTCCTCCGGATGACTCTGTAATCAAGTACATTTCGTGATTCAAACAGCCAAACATCTTATTCAGAATAGCACAAATATACAGACTCAAGTCACTCACACTGCCTAAAGCCAAAGCCATCACCTGCTGCGCTAGTGTAGGCCGAAACATTTGAGATCAATTCTTTGACATTTCCTCTCCTGAAAACTGATGAGAGAGCCATCTTGATTGTCTCAGCTCACCTGAAATCATTGAAAGCAATCTTTCATATATTCACACACTAATGTTATACTGAGGGGGTGGGGGCATTAACAAAGATCCTATGACTATGCTTCATATCCTTCTCCAGTTTCCATTTCATAAAACCTAACATTTGATTACTCTATTTTACTAAACCTAAATTTCAACAAAGAAGCATCCTAGCTAATTCTTCCAATTACCTAGGTTGTGATATGCTAGTCCACTGAAGTTCTCTAGTCAACGTATCTCCATTTTATGTAAGAAATTTAATTAGCAGAAAAGTAGACGCAGTAATCCAGCCAGTAAAGCACAGAGTATATTTGTATTTGAACAATACATGGAGAGAGAATATGTAAAGATATTCAGTGTTAAGTGTTTGTTCCTGAACTTTTCTAGTAAATAAAACTATAGGAGACAACTCAGACAAGTAAATATGAATGTGGCCATAAGAAAATACCAATGTACAACGCTACAAGAACTCCATAAATTGTGGAGTATGGACATTTGACAAGTATAGTCAAATTTATGAAAAAAATCGAACATATATGTAAAGGTAAAGACTTTAAATCAGCGTATTGTGCTGTGAAGTTTCTTAAAAGTTGCCCCCCCCCCACACACACACTCTGAATCCTCTTGCACTAGTTTATCAAGTCATCATATCATCAAGAAAATTTCTGGATTCGAAGGTTGAACCAAACCTGCTGGTTGTGGTCAGCACATTGGTTCCCTTGCGCTACACTGGCAACGAAACCACTCATGGAAGCAATGCAAGGTTGGCATTTCACCGAGCACATCAACCGCATGCATTCTACAGTCACTGCCATTTCCTTCCTAGGGGGGCAATCCATCAAACAGTTGGTGGTCACATGGACTAAAGAAGGTGCCACGCTACTTCTACAAGCCTCCTAGCCCCTTCATGATGGTAGGACCAGGAATTCAGAAATTCAAACAGCCTAAAGCTAACGCCAACATACAATAACGAAAATAAGCAGAGAGCTGCAAATTAAATACCTAAGTAAAGAAAAAATTGGTACACAATCCATACAAAGCCACAATTTCGTCATCAACAATAGCTTAACAACTCGTTAAATGCCCCTCTTTTCCGTATTCGTACCAATGATGCAACAAACCCTTTTTTTTTCCTCTTGGTAACGCAAACATGAATTCATAATAACCTGATTACAGCAAAGCATTCCACAACGCCATGGGCAAACGGACCAAAGAAACGAGCAACGCGGGTTTGGAAGTCCAAATCGGGAGCTCACCAGCAGCCGAGAGGCACGGAGTCTCCTCGGCCGAGGAGGTATATGATGAAGAGGACGGCATCCAACGGTGGCGATGCCGTGGAGGGGGGCTTCGTTAGGCAGCAGCACCACCGCAGCCGCGTGACAAGCTTGCCGTGGAGCACGCCCTGGGACGGCGGCGGCGCCGGGTGAGGGGAACATGGGCGGGGGCGACAGGAGCAAGGTGCACCGGGGTGTGGAGTGTGGACTATCTCGGGCCTTTGGATGGGTTTCTCATGTGGGCCGAATTTATGGTAGACTTTTGGAAAGTTGGAGCACGTGAGGGTGATGGGCCGTCCTGGGCTTCCATCTACAACTCACACATGCAGTGGAATTTTTTTTATTTTTATATTTATTTAATAAAATATTTACAAAACTACATTTTCATTTCAAAAATTTAGAAAAATATACTCCCGCCGCCCTCTGGGAGGGCGATATGTCTGAAATCGCTCTCCCAGAGGGCGATATGATGACGTGGCTGACGGCCGTTGGCCGGCGGCCCACGGCCGTCAGCCATTTTGCAGGCGGACCCCCCGGCCACACAAAAACCGCCCTCTGAGAGGGTGGCCGGGGGGGCCGCCTGCAAAATAACCATTTCACAGTATATAGTCCGGACCGTCCGGACAGGAGTCGGACGGTCCGGACTGTACAACTTGCCTTTTCACAGTATATAGTCCGGACCGTCCAGACAGGATTCGGACGATCCGGACTGTACAACTTGCCTTTTCATAGTATATAGTCCGGACCGTACGGACAGGATTCGGACGGTCCGGACTGTACAAATTGTTGTAACACACGCTTCGTATCTTAAAACAGTCATAACGTTTGTTTCCAGACTTCCATGCCTTGCATAATCTTCTTTGAAAAACATGATAGATTAATAATCTGAGAGGGCGGTTTTTGTGTGGCCGGGGGGGCCGCCTGCAAAATGGCTGACGGCCGTCGGCCGCCGGCCAACGGCCGTCAGCCACGTCATCATATCGCTCTCTGGGAGGGCGATTTCAGACATATCGCCCTCCCAGAGGGCGGCGGGAGTATATTTTTGTAAATTTTTGAAATGAAAATGTAGTTTTGTAAATATTTTATTAAATAAATATAAAAATAAAAAAAATTCCACTGCATATGTGAGTTGTAGATGGAAGCCCAGGACGGCCCATCACCTTCACGTGCTCCAACTTTCCAAAATTCTACCATAAATTCGGCCCACATGAGAAACCCATCCAAAGGCCCGAGATAGTCCACACTCCACACCCCGGTGCACCTCGCTCCTGTCGCCCCCGCCCACGTTCCCCTCACCCGGTGCCGCCGCCGTCCCAGGGCATGCTCCACGGAAAGCTTGTCACGCGGCTGCGGTGGTGGTGCTGCCTAACGAAGCCCCCCTTCGCGGCGTCGCCACCGTTGGATGCCGTCCTCTTCATCATATACCTCCTCGGCCGAGGAGACTCCGTGCCTCTCCGGCTGCTGGTGAGCTCCCGATTTGGACTTCCAAACCCGCGTTGCTCGTTTCTTTGGTCCGTTTGCCCATGGCGTTGTGGAATGCTTTGCTGTAATCAGGTTATTATGAATTCATGTTTGCGTTACCAAGAGGAAAAAAAAAGAGTTTGTTGCATCATTGGTACGAATACGAAAAAGAGGGGCATTTAACGAGTTGTTAAGCTATTGTTGATGACGAAATTGTGGCTTTGTATGGATTGTGTACCAATTTTTTCTTCCCTTAGGTATTTAATTTGCAGCTCTCTGCTTATTTTCGTTATTGTATGTTGGCGTTAGCTTTAGGCTGTTTGAATTTCTGAATTCCTGGTCCTACCATCATGAAGAGGCTAGGAGGCTTGTAGAAGTAGCGTGGCACCTTCTTTAGTCCATGTGACCACCAACTGTTTGATGGATTGCCCCCCTAGGAAGGAAATGGCAGTGACTGTAGAATGCATGCGGTTGATGTGCTTGGTGAAATGCCAACCTTGCATTGCTTCCATGAGTGGTTTCGTTGCCAGTGTAGCGCAAGGGAACCAATGTGCTGACCACAACCAGCAGGTTTGGTTCAACCTTCGAATCCAGAAATTTTCTTGATGATATGATGACTTGATAAACTAGTGCAAGAGGATTCAGAGTGTGTGTGCGGGGGGGGGGCAACTTTTAAGAAACTTCACAGCACAATACGCTGATTTAAAGTCTTTACCTTTACATATATGTTCGATTTTTTTTTTCATAAATTTGACTATACTTGTCAAATGTCCATACTCCACAATTTATGGAGTTCTTGTAGCGTTGTACATTGGTATTTTCTTATGGCCACATTCATATTTACTTGTCTGAGTTGTCTCCTATAGTTTTATTTACTAGAAAAGTTCAGGAACAAACACTTAACACTGAATATCTTTACATATTCTCTCTCCATGTATTGTTCAAATACAAATATACTTTGTGCTTTACTGCCTGGATTACTGCGTCTACTTTTCTGCTAATTAAATTTCTTACATAAAATGGAGATACGTTGACTAGAGAACTTCAGTGGACTAGCATATCACAACCTAGGTAATTGGAAGAATTAGCTAGGATGCTTCTTTGTTGAAATTTAGGTTTAGTAAAAAAGAGTAATCAAATGTTAGGTTTTATGAAATGGAAACTGGAGAAGGATATGAAGCATAGTCATAGGATCTTTGTTAATGCCCCCCCACGACCGCCGCCGGCCAACGGCCGTCAGCCACGTCATCATATCGCCCTCTGGGAGGGCGATTTCAAACATATCGCCCTCCCAGAGGGCGGCGGGAGTATATTTTTGTAAATTTTTGAAATGAAAATGTAGTTTTGTAAATATTTTATTAAATAAATATAAAAATAAAAAAAATTCCACTGCATGTGTGAGTTGTAGATGGAAGCCCAGGACGGCCCATCACCCTCACGTGCTCCAACTTTCCAAAATTCTACCATAAATTCGGCCCACATGAGAAACCCATCCAAAGGCCCGAGATAGTCCACACTCTACACCCCGGTGCACCTCGCTCCTGTCGCCCCCGCCCACGTTCCCCTCACCCGGCGCCGCCGCCGTCCCAGGGCGTGCTCCACGGCAAGCTTGTCACGCGGCTGCGGTGGTGCTGCTGCCTAACGAAGCCCCCCTCCGCGGCGTCGCCACCGTTGGATCTCATCCTCTTCATCATATACCTCCTCGGCCGAGGAGACTCCGTGCCTCTCCGGCTGCTGGTGAGCTCCCGATTTGGACTTCCAAACCCGCGTTGCTCGTTTCTTTGGTCCGTTTGCCCATGGCGTTGTGGAATGCTTTGCTGTAATCAGGTTATAATGCGGGGTGAAATGCCACACCCCGGTGCATCTCGCTCCTTTCGCCCCCGCCCACGTTCCCCTCACCCGGCGCCGCCGCCGTCCCAGGGCGTGCTCCACGGCAAGCTTGTCACGCGGCTGCGGTGGTGCTGCTGCCTAACGAAGCCCCCCTCCGCGGCGTCGCCACCGTTGGATCCCGTCCTCTTCATCATATACCTCCTCGGCCGAGGAGACTCCGTGCCTCTCCGGCTGCTGGTGAGCTCCCGATTTGGACTTCCAAACCCGCGTTGCTCGTTTCTTTGATCCGTTTGCCCATGGCGTTGTGGAATGCTTTGCTGTAATCAGGTTATTATGAATTCATGTTTGCGTTACCAAGAGGAAAAAAAAGGGTTTGTTGCATCATTGGTACAAATACGGAAAAGAGGGGCATTTAATGAGTTGTTAAGCTATTGTCCGGACGGTACGGACTATATACTATGAAAAGGCAAGTTGTACAGTCCGGACCGTCCGAATCCTGTCCGGATGGTCCGGACTATATACTGTGATCCTGTCCGGACGGTCCGGACTATATACTGTGAAATGGTTATTTTGCAGGCGGCCGCCCCGGCCACACAAAAACCGCCCTCTGAGAGGGCATTTATAATAAACATTATAAATGCAAGGATGGCATTTCACCGAGCACATCAACCGCATGCATTCTACAGTCACTGCCATTTCCTTCCTAGGGGGGCAATCCATCAAACAGTTGGTAGTCACATGGACTAAAGAAGGTGCCATGCTACTTCTACAAGCCTCCTAGCCCCTTCATGATGGTAGGACCAGGAATTCAGAAATTCAAACAGCCTAAAGCTAACGCCAACATACAATAACGAAAATAAGCAGAGAGCTGCAAATTAAATACCTAAGTAAAGAAAAAATTGGTACACAATCCATACAAAGCCACAATTGCGTCATCAACAATAGCTTAACAACTCCTTAAATGCCCCTCTTTTCCGTATTCGTACCAATGATACACCGCGGAGGGGGGCTTCGTTAGGCAGCAGCACCTCTTGCCGTGGAGCACGCCCTGGGACGGCGGCGGCGCCGGGTGAAGGGAACGTGGGCGGGGGCGACAGGAGCGAGGTGCACCGGGGTGTAGAGTGTGGACTATCTCGGGCCTTTGGATGGGTTTCTCATGTGGGCCGAATTTATGGTAGAATTTTGGAAAGTTAGAGCACGTGAGGGTGATGGGCCGTCTTGGGCTTCCATCTACAACTCACACTTGCAGTGGAATTTTTTTTATTTTTATATTTATTTAATAAAATATTTACAAAACTACATTTTCATTTCAAAAATTTACAAAAATATACTCCCGCCGCCCTCTAGGAGGGCGATATGTCTGAAATCGCCGTCCCAGAGGGCGATATGATGACGTGGCTGACGGCCGTTGGCCGGCGGCCCACGGCCGTCAGCCATTTTGCAGGCGGCCCCCGGCCACACAAAAACCGCCCTCTGAGAGGGCGGCAAGGGGGCCGCCTGTAAAAATCCGGCCCAGGGGATTTTATGGACAAAATCATCTTATTCATTATGATTTAAAAAAAAAAGGAACGTTTTGCACAGTTCAATGTTAAGGTCAAGAAAATAATCTATAATAGCTGAGTAACTTTGGATATACCAAACTTTAGCATAGATTAGTTTTGTGCACAGAAGCCATCATATGTATAGTCCTAATCAAAACTACAAAAAATGCAAAGTGACAACAGTACAAGACATATGTCAATATGATTCGAATTTCAGAAACAGGGGTTTGGCCCACCTAATTCCAGCCTAGACAAAGTTACAGTATATAGAACTGATACAAACTATTGCCAAAATTAAAGAGCAAAACAATGAGAAAATTTTTCTTGTCATAATGATCGTGTCGTGACATGCCTACTTTCTCTCACGATATGTACACATTCGCAAGCTGAAACACAACAATGAAAATTAATAAATATAATTTGATTTGCAAACAATGCACCAACACAATGCTGACGAAACAAATGGATTGTGTAATATTCAGTTATGTATTACAGCGGGCTACAAGAACCGGTGCAGCAGATACAGCGCAGTATACATTTCTTCACGGAGCCACATCAGCTTTCTTTTGCAGCTATTTATTGCATGAACAAATTTCTGGAAATCATACATTGCACCTCCTACGTGAACTTACGCAATTAATATGTAAAGTTACCAATTTTTGCATCAGACCCTGCGTATTCTTATCTCCCTACTTACAACTTTTGAACCTAATCATCCTGTTACCCTAAGATACCTTCGAATAAACCAAACAGGACACAGGTTATAAACAAAAACCTGCATTGCAAAAAAAAAAAAAAAAAAAAACTGCTACATAACATTAAAAACATGACAAATTCCAACCTGATGCTACACGTGGCACTGAGATGGAGCAGTCTATACTCTTTCAGCTTCTTTCCAAATATTACTCCACAAAACTAGTAGCCTAATAGGACTAGCTCCTGCCAAATAATTCATTCGCCATGCACCTCCTCACACTACATAAAGGATTCCCTCCATCCTCACAAAATATCTGTATACACCTACCAAAACATCATAAAAAAAATAAGAATACAGCTGCAAGCCGTCAAACCCTAGGTCGTAATGCTTCAAGCATCCTAGCGAGGGCTAAGGAAACGGCAGCAATTTTCAGGGGACATCATTGGTTATGTCAAAACTCCTTGCTCGTAAAACCTAAATTGCAAAAACTCCGTCTAGGGTTACGTGCTCCTACGGCCCACCACGCCATCCCGTCCCAGCTTATCCGGCGGCCGCAACCCACGGAGCCGCAGAACCCCCACCAAGATCTCAGGCGCCTCTACGGGATCGACGGGACGAACAAACCCTCCTCTAGCAACACAGCAAGCAAATCCCTCGACCGGACGGTCCCAACCACGAGCTGCGGCGTACGGACCACCCGCGCAGAGACCCCGATTTGGGCCCACGCGACCAGGAGCGCGGCGGAATCGATACGAGGAGGAGAAGCTAGGGCTTACCGGCGAGAGGAGCGGGCGAACGAGCACCAGCCCGTTGGGGGGATGGATGTGCGGACGGATCTCCGCGCCCACCACGGCCTCCGGCGCGCGGGGCTAGGACAAGCTCCCCCCGAGGCGGCGAGCCCCGGCGAGACGGCGGCGGGAGGAGGTGAGGTGCGGGGCGGGGTGCGCGGGTGAGGGCGAGGGTTCGGGGGTGGGGGATGCGAAGGGGTAGGCTTAATAGGATGCCGCCACTGCAGCGCCCGACCGAGTGGGTGAATGGACGGCTGAGATTTTCCGGGATGGGTGGTGGTGGCCCCCCGATCAGCCGTCCATCTGGAAACCCCCGCCGAGCAAGCACTGGTCTCCTTTTCCGCTTCCATCTGGAAACCCCCCCGGGAATAGGGATACAAGTTGAGCGAGGAGGGCGCGGCTCCGTTTGAAAGCAAAATGATCATCTTGTCAGTTGTCGCGCCAATTTTTCAAAGAATTAAATGTCGTGCGTGTGTTTTTGCTTGTGACATATGCTAAGTAAAGTAGCCACTAGTGCAGCACCCTTCCCTGGTCACATGGACTAAAGAAGGTGCCACGCTATTTCTACAAGCCTCCTAGCCCCTTCATGATGATAGGACCAGGAATTCAGAAATTCAAACAGCCTAAAGCTAACGCCAACATACAATAACGAAAATAAGCAGAGAGCTGCAAATTAAATACCTAAGTAAAGAAAAAATTGGTACACAATCCATACAAAGCCACAATTTCGTCATCAACAATAGCTTAACAACTCGTTAAATGCCTCTCTTTTCCGTATCCGTACCAATGATACAACAAACCCTTTTTTTTTCCTCTTGGTAACGCAAACATGAATTCATAATAACCTGATTACAGCAAAGCATTCCACAACACCATGGGCAAACGGACCAAAGAAACGAGCAACGCGGGTTTGGAAGTCCAAATCGGGAGCTCACCAGCAGTCGGAGAGGCACGGAGTCTCCTCGGCCGAGGAGGTATATGATGAAGAGGACAGCATCCAACGGTGGCGACGCCGCGGAGGGGGGCTTCGTTAGGCAGCACCACCACCGCAGCCGTGTGACAAGCTTTCCGTGGAGCACGCCCTGGGACGGCGGCGGCACCGGGTGAGGGGAACGTGGGCGGGGGCGACAGGAGCGAGGTGCACCGGGGTGTGGAGTGTGGACTATCTCGGGCCTTTGGATGGGTTTCTCATGTGGGCCGAATTTACGGTAGAATTTTGGAAAGTTGGAGCACGTGAAGGTGATGGGCCGTCCTGGGCTTCCATCTACAACTCACACATGCAGTGGAATTTTTTTTATTTTTATATTTATTTAATAAAATATTTACAAAACTACATTTTCATTTCAAAAATTTACAAAAATATACTCCCGCCGCCCTCTGGGAGGGCGATATGTCTGAAATCGCCCTCCCAGAGGGCGATATGATGACGTGGTTGACGGCCGTTGGCCGGCGGCCCACGGCCGTCAGCCATTTTGCAGGCGGCCCCCCCGGCAGAGGGCGGTTTTTGTGTGGCCGCGGGGGCCGCCTGCAAAATAACCATTTCACAGTATATAGTCCGGACCGTCCAGACAGGATTCGGACGGTCCGGACTGTACAACTTGCCTTTTCATAGTATATAGTCCGGACCGTCCGGACAGGATTCGGACGGTCCGGACTGTACAACTTGCCTTTTCACAGTATATAGTCCGGACCGTCCGGACAGGATTCGGACGGTCCGGACTGTACAACTTGCCTTTTCACAGTATATAGTCCGGACCGTCCGGACAGGATTCGGACGGTCCGGACTGTACAAATTGTTGTAACACGCGCTACGTATCTTAAAACAGTCATAACGTTTGTTTCCAGACTTCCATGCCTTGCATAATCTTCTTTGAAAAACACGATAGATTAATAAACATTATAAATAACAAAAATTAAATATAACCATGTTGTTACAATAAAAATATACATGCGACTTGCCAAAGTATTTCGCAAGAGATGCTAGTAGACAATCATAGTAACAGCACTGACCAATTTTGGCACATGCAAAAGTAATTGTTTTGGAAAGGTGAATAGTTGGATTCAACTTAACTGATACTACACTTTTCTACAAAAAAAAATATCACAGATATTTTCTTTTGGATGATTGGGTGGAAAAGAGTTTGTATAAAGTAGGTTTCCTTTGGAACAAAGGAAATGTAGATGGATTTTGATGGATTTAAATCACATAGAAAAAAGTGATGTGAAGCCCTTCGAAACATCACTCGGAATGCTACACTAGGGCTACTGACCGAGTACTCGTGCCAGTTAGGACATGGGTGTCATATTTATCTTGGTATGCCCCATGGGGGCTAATAACCGACCTCCAGCACTAGTCAGGGCTTGGGTATCACACTGCTGGGTATGGTACGCCCCATGAGGGTCGCCAGCCGAATCCTATGCTAATGCAAAGTTCGGGTACCTTATTTGGCCATGACTTTGTTGGGTAGGGTATGCCCTATGAGGGTCGTCGGCCGAATTCTATGCTAATGCGAGGTTCGGTTACCTTCTTCGGCTACAATTTTACCAGGTTGGGTATGCCCCAAGAGGGTCGCCAGCCGATTCCTGCGCTAGCGCAGCGTTCGGGTACCTATTTGGCCAAAACAAGGATAGAAGGCACTACTGGAGCTTTCAGTCAGAGGTAGCACCAAACCCGCAACCTATGAAGGTGCTTATTATTTTTCAAAACTGAAAGACTCCAATCATTTGATTCCTACTAGAAGATGAACTTCCTAAAGATTGCAACGAAGCTAAGTAAGTCAAGCGACAGAGTAAAAGCTTTATCATAGTCGAAGAAGACCTATATTGTCAACGCACATCCGAGTTCTCATGCACTGTGTCATACCTGAGGAGGGCAAGCAGATCCTGCAATTTACCCACTCGGGTATCTGTAGCAACCATGCTGCATCTAGAATGTATGTCAGAAAGGCTTGCAGACAAAGGTTCCTTTAGCCGACTGCGGTTACCGATGCCAATAACATTGTTCAGATATGCGAGGAATGCTAATTTTGTGGGCTGTGCTAGGTATGTCGGTTTGGGCCGACTTATCCGGTAGTAGGCCAAAGATATGAATTCTTAAATAGCATGTCCTATTGGGTCATCCACTGGTCGCGTTAAAATCATAACGCAGGTGCTATTTTACAAGAACCGATTAAATAATCAGATACGCTTCATGCTAAGCCTACAGCTGAGTGTATACATTCGGGTATATTGATTATTTTAAGGTATTAAGAATATATCCTTATAAGGATCAATAGCTGGTCTCCATTAAAATTGAGGATGCAAGTATCTCTCAAGTACACCTCATCACAAATTGGATTTACTCCATAGTGATACTCGGCTTACATGCTTAGCCAAAATTGCCTTAAGCAGAAATACTTCCAGCTAACATGATGCTGAAGAATCTAATTTCTGGGTAGTATACTACTCAGGAAAGGCTAAAGATTTTTGACTTTATATTTAATTGTTTCACAATTAAGCACAAAGTCAGGAGCTACATCTAATAGGTGCGCCTATTCAGTGCACACTATTTATATTCTTCCATAAAGCCTTTCATAGCCTCATTGCTACTTGACATGAAGCATCGTGAGAAGAAGCACTCGAATAATGAGTACTCGGGTGCAAAGCACTCGAGAATCTCTTCACCGTGGAGGATAAGCACTCGGCATCAACTGTGACTCAACTATGAAGGTTTTAGGGGCTACTGTGGAGGCCATAGGTCCCGGGTATCTCAAGTAAGGCAATTACGGCCACTCGGACAGAGGGTAGGCCGGCTTCTACAATTGAAGATAGAGTAGGACTCGGCTTCATATTACCTTGCATGGCAAGGAAAGGGATATACTTTTAGCCGGATACTCTATGTACTGATAAAGAAAGCCCTTTGTCGTATCCGACTGGGTTTCCTACCTGTAACCCTCATCACTCCAGTATATAAGGAGGGGTAGGGAGCCCTCTAGGGCATATTACAATCTCACCAGAGAAACCTCAAAGACAATATACAACAGATGTAAGTAGGATATTACCTCACCTCGAGGGTCTGAATCAGGATAGATCGTTTCGTGTTTCTTTGCAATCCATTAAGTTTAGGTCTCACGAACAGCCCCATATTATTATTGCCGATATAAAACATTGACAATCTGGTTAACAGAGACAAGAGTGCATCTTGGCAAGGAACAATTTTTCCAAATATTTTTAAGAAACTAAAAGCCAACATCAAGTTATCTGGATGGTGTCACACAGTATGGAATGGCAAGGATTCATTTGAAGTGTCTGAGAAGCGAAAAAGAAGATATACTGTTAACATGGCAGAGAAGACATGTTCATGCAGATATTGGCAGCTTTCTGGCCTTCCATGTTGTCACGTTGTCATAGATGATTACATTGCCAATTGCTACTCGGTGGAAGAATATAACAAGACATATGACCACTGTCTGATGCCACTAGAGGGAAGTGAGAGTTGGCCAATTTCTAATCAATCCAGGCCTGCTCCACCTCATTATGTTAAGATGCCTGGAAGGCCTCCAAAAGAAGGAAGAAGGGATGCATTAGAGCCAAAGAAAGGAACAAAAATGTCTAAAGTGGGGACAGTGATAAGATGCAAACTTTGTAGAAGGCCTGGCCACAACATGAGGAAATGTGGTCGAAACCCAAATAAGGGCAGCAAAGCTAACAAGAAACAAAACCAGAACAAAGGGAAGCATGAGCGAACATCAAGGAAGAAAACTAGAGAAAATTCTGACTTTGATGTAAGTAAACATGAGGCCAATGAACTTTTTAATATTTATCTGTACTTGCATACGTACTTGTGTTGTTTATATGCAGCCCATGGTGACAAGCCAAGACACTAGTTCCAGCCAGGTGACCTCAACCCCATTATTCAATCAAACTTCAAAATTGCCTATAATCAAGAGGCCAAGAGTCTGATGGGGACCTAAAATTCTGATGAGCATTTCTTCAAAACAAGAAAAGAACTTCTGATGAGCATTTTTATATCCTATAAATGTGCCCATTTTGGCTCATTTATCCTGAACTTGTAATGATTTTTAAGTGTCCTACTATGCTTTCCGTGGTTGGCTGTTGTGCCTTGAACCTGTAATGAACTTGTTAGATTGTGGAACTTATTTGGTTCAGTATCTAGAATTTGAATGCTTTGGTTGAAAGGTGTGCTTCTCTTATAAATGGTTTGTGTGTCCAGCACCAAATATATTATTGCAGTCTGCTAAAAATATAACAACAATAAGTCCGGGATATTCATATAACTTAAATTGCAGATCACTTGCCATAACTTTATTTACAAACAAAATACAAAGGCAAACATCTTGCTTCTATCCGGCCTTGCCTTGGCATTCTCTTATTTGGCACCAAAGGGCCACGTGTGCATGGCTTATGTGGCAAAACCACCTAAAAAATATCAACATCAGCGAAACCACTCTCATGAACCACCTTGTGGTGTTTTTTGACCTGGTTTAAGCACTTGGGGGTGTTAAATGGGCGAATTTAAAGTTGAGGGGGGGTTACCAATTTGATAGTTTGGGGGTGTAATATGAACTTATTCCTTTGTCATACCATGAAAGTTTTAACTTAAAATACGATTTGTTAAAAAGGAAAAACAGAAACATCATTAAATAATAAGTAAGCCATTTCCATCATTAGTTTGTCACGTCTAGAAAATCACAACCAAAATTCTGAATATAATGTGTATAAAACCTCTGTCCAGGAATAGCCAGGATACATAGTAGACAAAGTTACCATATAGAGTACGTCTTTGAAACATAATAAATGTTTTACATATGCAGCGGAGTGATGGTAAACTTGTAAAGCTAACTAAGCCATGACGAGGCTCCAATCCACAGGTAGCTTGATAGCGGTACAAGCCTACTCCTCCAGATAGTCATCATAAGCGGAGAACTCTGGCTCTTAGGGGGAAAGAGAGCAAGGCTGAGTACCACCTACCGTATTCAGCAAGTCATACCAAAAATGTAATTATGCACAGGTGACAAGGAAGGCATTTGGCTCATTTGCATAAAGCAGTTGTAAATAGTTGAAGTTGTAAAACAAGTAAAAAATTGTTTTTATTAATCAATATTAATCATCACTGAACAAAGTAACACCATGTTGAACAGACCCAAACCATCCGCCCTAGTCTAATCCAGCGTTCTAAGACAAAATTATTAAGGTGAAACTAATCACGGTGAATCTCGATCAATCGCCCATAACCGCAGGCATAGCTATTCAAATAGATTTTCTCTGGCCAGAGGTGTACACTTTACCCACATGATGCATCCCCGCACGTTCCTATGCACCGGCGTGCCACAGCACCCTGCTAAGAGATTGTGACATGATCTTTCATGTACCCCTTCCTAACCATCATAACGTCGAGTGTTGCAATGCGGTTAGGCACCCACATCGGTCAGACTATCCCCCTTGCGCCACGATGGATCCAGAAGCCTATCAGTATCGTAACCCGCCCTAGCCTAACTCCATCACAACCAACCTCATCAACGGTGCCTAGGATAGGGAAGAGCTACACTATAAGTCCAGCTGTTGCCCACGCTGGCTTGTGGTAAATACGGGATTTCCTTTCATATGTTTGTCGCAAACCGGTCTTAACTGCCATGGGCGTGATCAACAAAACCATGCACCCATGGCCCACTATTAAGTCATATTTTAGTTTGTTAATTAATCATTACCAGTCCAATCCATCATCCCGACACGAGGTCGAAGAAAAATGTAATAATAAATAATTATCTCTAATCAGTTTAGCTGGTTTTGAGACTAGCATGGCCTAAGCAGTTTCTATTCCCTGATTTAGTCAAGTTATTACCAAGTCATCAACGAATCGGATAATAAGCTATGGCTTTCTATCATAACATAAAGAACATCCCATTCTACATGAGTAATAAACATCAAGTTTATTTAAGCGAAAACAAATAATTTGCATAAAAATATCTACAATATGATCAAGATCAGGAATGCAACTTGCCTTGCTCTGCACCTGCGACTTCTGCTATGCCAGGAAGCGGGGTGCCCGCTGTGGGTGCCACGCGGATGGCCCGGATCTGCCACGGGGCAGATCAGATGGTCACGGGTGGCCAAGAGGCACGGCTCACCGGCCAACCTGGCCGGGCGACAGTGCATGTGGCCCGATGGTCACCGTTGGCAACCATCTAGCGCGGTGGAGGGCCAGCGAGCAGCGGAAAAGGGGAGAGGAGGAGATGGCGGTCCTCACTATGGGTGCTGTCGCGAAACGGGACTGGGGGTCCCACAGTCGCCCGGGGACGCGTGGGTCTTCGGCCACGTCAGCTTCCCCCGGGGCACCATCGGCCCCGGGCCCCGCCCCCGGGCGCCCCATCATATCGCCCCGGACCCGAGTGCCGGACACCCCGGTCCCGGGCGCTGATCCCCCAGTCTCCCGGGCGCCGAAGCCCGGCCCGAGGCCGATTGTCGACTGCCCAGGTGCCGATCCTCTCGGTCCCGGGCGCCTATCGCCCCGGACCCGGGCACCGATACCCCGGTCCCGGGTGCCGATCACCCCGGTCCCGGGGGCCGGGTGCCGACTGACTCGGCTACACATGACGGCTTGGTGACGGCCCCCCGTGGGCCCGCGCTCCCGTCCTGAGGAGATCGGTTCCTCGGTCGGCATCGTTCTCCCGGTGATCGGCCTCTCCGGACACGGCTTCCAAAACTATCGCATTAATGGTGAGGCGCAGCGGCGCTCCCGCCTGTCTCGCACCTCATCTTCCAGGAGGACAGCGCCCGCGAAGCAGCCGGCGGCAGACGACCGACAAGCGCCGCAGCAGCCAGGCGGCAAGGCGACCAGACCAGCCGCCGCCTCGGAGCGGCTCCAGACGGCGACTAGACGTGTACCGACCCGCTTTCCTTTTCCTGTTGTAACTGGTTTTCTGGATCTTTAATCTTTTCCTATCTCTGTCAGCTGTGCCTCCGTTTTCCTCTCCCTCGGCGACGTACGACTACCTTCTCTCTTGTGCGAGTAGAGTTGTCTACTCTCAGTCCTTGTATCTGCCCTTATCCTTGTCTTACTCGGACCTCTTTGCTGCGAGTGAGCACGGTGATGTGGCCGACTACCTTATTGAGACCTGTTGCTTCTTTGTCCCCCGAGTTGCACCAGCGTTGGACGCCGACTACCGAAGTAATGAAGAATCAATCTTCACCTAACCGCAGTATCGCTTGGACCAGTGGTCAGTCCGAAGCCGGTCAGTGAGATTTCTCAACTTGTGCCTAGCATGACCTTAATGTCTCATCGTCAAGCTACATGCCTGCAACTCCTCTGACGCAGTTGGACTCCAAAGTCACTTCCTGTCATATCCCTGTCAGTTCATCTTGACTTCCTTGCTACCCGTTGCCAGCTCACCGTGCCCCAACTTGAGCACGTGGCTATATATATGGCCAACCGTGCCCCCTTCTTCCTTTGTTTGCAAACCGGCTAGTCCAGCTCTGTTAAGTTTTAAGGTTTTCACTTTGTCCTCTTCAAAGCTTTGGAGCTCTGTCGCGGTGGTTTTTCACAAGCCGATGTGTCTTCAGCCGATGCCCATTTTCAGTGCAGCAGCAACCTGGATGACTCCTACTTTTGTTTTCCCTTTTTCTTGCTGTGTTTTGACTTCTCTGCTAGTATTCAGTGTTCTTTCTGCTTGTTGCGGGAGAACCTGAGTGGGACTGGTGTTCTTTGACTGGACGTCCCGAAAAAACACCATTCGCCGAAGAAGACCCTCCTTGGAAGAAGGCAAGCTCATTGATATATTGTTTCCATATATGCAAAACTATGTTGTTTGGAAATATATGCATGCTTATTACACCTTTTTAAACTGTTGGCCTCGGTTTGAAGCGCACACCGATGGCGCGACCCAGTAGTAGCACTTATTTGGTAGGCATGTTGTTATATATTCTCCCCTTGAAGAGCCCACAAATGGCAACGCTAGCATCTATCTGAGGCATACGATCCTGCCGAGTCGTTAGAATAAATGGCTTAGCTCTATGCAACACGTTGTTTGTCGTTGGGAAAAAATGATGGGTTTTACTAACAGTTTGGAAACACGATACCTTGTTGTTTTGTATGGGCGCACAGTTTTGTGATAATCAAAGGAAAGCTTTGTTGAAAATGCTTGATGCTTACAGAGACAGTGCAAGCCTGTGTGGCTTGGCTATGTATTATCATTAAGGATACATTCCCTGGCGTAGATTTGTTTTGTCAGTGCATTTGTGAAAAGTGTTTTGTGGAAAGGGACGCCGTGACTGAGTTTGGCGAGTAAGCAAACGGAAGGCCTGTGTGGCCAGAAACGGATCTGTGTGGCTCCGGTGGTGTTAAGCACATAACAAGTGTTATGAAAGTAAACAGGAATGAAGATCATGGCTCCCGGGTTGTAAGCCAGGGCAGCAAAGTTTAAGCCCGCGGTTTGTAGGACCAGGGCGGCAATTCAGTCTTCGAGTTGTAGCTAGCATAAGACGGTGATGAGCACGCTTCCTGGTTTTCCTTGAGGTAGCGAAAGTACTCACGTTGTTCATATATATGTATAGTAGGTTTTGGAGTTGGAAGACGAAGATGCCGGCTGATGCTGCGCGAGTTCCTCGCAAGACTCGCAGGCCGACTACGAGACCTCTGAAGGTTTCGAGCCTAGTTTCCCGAACGAGCCTGTGGAGTAGTTGTTTGTCCAGCTTCCCGCGCATGTTCTGCTGTTTCGCTAGTTTACCAGTTGATTATTTTGGCCATCCGGGTCTGTTCTGGATGGATTCCTTGTCAGGTATAATGTAAGTACTTCTGTTTATGTATTTTGTAATCTGTGTTTGTGATCATTGGTTTGTGCGTACGGACTGCGATCCTGGATCGTGGGGGGTTGGGTGGTTATTGCACATGGTGGCCTTCGGCAACCGTAGTCGGGAGGGTCACAGCGGTGGACTCAGAGGCTAAAAGGCTTGGCCCTAGGACCGAAACCGGCCGACCCGTGGGTAGATGTCTTTTGAGTGATTTTTTTGAAAACTATATATTGTTGGCAAAGAGCTAGACTTGTCTGGGTATCTGCTGCTGCTTTGGTAGAATTTGGAAATTGTTTGCTAAACTCTTTGCTATTTCCGGTACGTTTGGGTTCCTGCGCAG